>OZ020189.1:76645317-77365737 GCA_963971165.1 Philopedon plagiatum | reverse complement strand
AAGCTGAAATTTATGGGGTGCGATTTTCAATTTGTGTTTAAGTATCAACATCTAAATCTTTAGTTATTTACACTAATATTAGTACCTGAATTATGGAAAAAATTGCCTACATGTTTTCCCCCGTCTGCCCACAACGTTCACTCCTTTAAATTCGAGTGTCAATATATTACATTTCCCTTCTCTTCAGACGCCCACGGTTCGTTAGTACTTAGGCTTGACGTCTACGTGGGGTGTCTTAGATAACAAAATCTTGAAGGGTGAAATTTAGGGGTATTATTTTAAATTTGCGTTTAAGTAACAACATGGAAATATTTAATTCTTTGTACTAATATTAACACCTGGATCTAGGGATAAAAAACCTCGAACGTCTCTCCTTGATTTCTACTTGAATTATGAAAAAAAACTGCCTGCAGAGGTTTTCCCTTTCTGTCCCACGTTCACTCCTTTAAATCTCATGGCAATAGATTAAATTTCCCTTCTCTTCAGACGCCCCCGGTTCGTTAGTACTTAGGCTTGAAGTCTACGTGGGGGGTGTCTCAGATAAAAAATCGGGGAAAGCTGTAATTTAGGGGTAGTATTTTAAATTTGCGTTTAAGTAACAACATTGAAATATTTAGTTCTTTGTGCTAATATTAACATCTGGATCTAGGGATAAAAACCTCGAACTTCTCTCCTTCATTTCTACCTGAATTATGAAAAAAATTGCCTGCAGAGGTTTTCCCTCTCTGTCCCCCAACGCCCACTCCTTTAAATCTCATGGCAATAGCTTACATTTCCCTGCTCTTCAGACGCCCACGGTTCGTTAGTACTTAGGCTCGAAGTCCACATGAGATGTCTTAGATAAAAAAAATCTTTAAAGCTGAAATTTATGGGTATTATTGTAAATTTGTGTTTCAGTAACAACATAGAAATAGTTATTTATTTGTACTAATATTAACACCTGGGTCTAGGGATAAAAAAACCTCGAAATTCTCTCGCTCATTCATACCAGAATTATGGAAAAAATTGCCTGCAGAGGTTTTCCCTGTCGGTTCCCAACGCCCACTCCTTTCAATCTCATGTCAATAGCTTACATTTCCCTTCTCTTCAGACGCCCCCCCGGTTCGTTAGTACTTAGGCTCGAAGTCCACATGAGATGTCTTAGATAAAAAAAATCTTTAAAGCCGAAATTTCTGGGGGTGCTATTTTCAATTTGTGTTTCAGTAACAACATATATATCTTTAGTTATTTACACTAATATTAGTAACTGAATTATGAAAAAAATTGCCTGCAGATGTTTTCCATGTCTGCTCCGACGTCCAATCCTTTAAATCTCGTGGCAATCGATTACATCCCTTCTCTTCAGACGCCCACGGTTCGTTAGTACTTAGGCTTGAAGTCTACGTGAGATGTTCTAGATAAAAAAGTCTCTATTGGGTATTCAGGAACTGTAGTTTTGCTTTTCAATTACGCTAAAAACTGTAACTTTTGGGGGAGAAAAATGAATCAAAAAATGTGTGTCTCTGTCTCTGTCTCTGTCTCTGTCTCTGTCTCTCCTGTCTCTGTCTCTGTCTCTGTCTCTGTCTCTGTCTCTGTCTCTGTCTCTGTCTCTGTCTCTGTCTCTGTCTCTGTCTCTGTCTCTGTCTCTGGTCTCTGTCTCTGTCTCTGTCGTCTCTGTCTCTGTCTCTGTCTCTGTCTCTGTCTCTGTCTCTGTCTCTGTCTCTGTCTCTGTTCTCTGTCTCTGTCTCTGTCTCTGTCTCTGTCTCTGTCTCTCGTCTCTGTCTCTGTCTCTGTCTCTGTCTCTGTCTCTGTCTCTGTCCGTCTTGCTTGTCTCTGTCTCTGTCTCTGTCTCTGTCTCTGTCTCTGTCTCTGTCTCTGTCTCTGTCTCTGTCTCTGTCTCTGTCTCTGTCTCTGTCTCTGTCTCTGTCTCTGTCTCTGTCTCTGTCTCTGTCTCTGTCTCTGTCTCTGTCTCTGTCTCTGTCTCTGTCTCTGTCTCTGTCTCTGTCTCTGTCTCTGTCTCTGTCTCTGTCTCTGTCTCTGTCTCTGTCTCTGTCTCTGTCTCTGTCTCTGTCTCTCTCTGTCTCTGTCTCTGTCTCTGTCTCTGGCTCTCTGTCTCTGTCTCTGTCTCTGTCTCTGTCTCTGTCTCTCTCTAGTCTCTGTCTCTGTCTCTGTCTCTGTCTCTGTCTCTGTCTCTGTCGGGGTCTCTGTCTCTGTCTCTGTCTCTGTCTCTGTCTCTGTCTCTGTCTCTGTCTCTGTCTCTGTCTCTGTCTCTGTCTCTGTCTCTGTCTCTGTCCTCTGTCTCTGTCTCTGTCTCTGTCTCTGTCTCTGTCTCTGTCTCTGTCTCTGTCTCTGTCTCTGTCTCTGTCTCTGTCTGTCTCTGTCTCTGTCTCTGTCTCTGTCTCTGTCTCTGTCTCTGTCTCTGTCTCTGTCTCTGTCTCTGTCTCTGTCTCTGTCTCTGTCTCTGTCTCTGTCTCTGTCTCTGTCTCTGTCTCTGTCTCTGTCTCTGTCTCTGTCTCTGTCTCTGTCTCTGTCTCTGTCTCTGTCTCTGTCTCTGTCTCTGTCTCTGTCTCTGTCTCTGTCTCTGTCTCTGTCTCTGTCTCTGTCTCTGTCTCTGTCTCTGTCTCTGTCTCTGTCTCTGTCTCTGTCTCTGTCTCTGTCTCTGCTCTCTTCTGTCTCTGTCTCTGTCTCTGTCTCTGTCTCTGTCTCTGTCGTCTCTGTCTCTGTCTCTGTCTCTGTCTCTGTCTCTGTCTCTGTCCTCTGTCTCTGTCTCTGTCTCTGTCTCTGTCTCTGTCTCTGTCTCTGTCTCTGTCTCTGTCTCTGTCTCTGTCTCTGTCTCTGTCTTCTGTCTCTGTCTTGTCTCTCTCTGTCTCTGTCTCTGTCCTCTGTCTCTGTCTCTGTCTCTCTCTGTCTCTGTCTCTGTCTCTGTCTCTGTCTCTGTCTCTGTCTCTGTCTCTGTCTCTGTCTCTGTCTCTGTCTCTGTCTCTGTCTCTGCTCTGTCTCTGTCTCTGTCTCTGTCTCTGTCTCTGTCTCTGTCTCTGTCTCTGTCTCTGTCTCTGTCTCTGTCTCTGTCTCTGTCTCTGTCTCTGTCTCTGTTCTCTGTCTCTGTCTCTGTCTCTGTCTCTGTCTCTGTCTCTGTCTCTGTCTCTGTCTCTGTCTCTGTCTCTGTCTTGTCTCTGTCTCTGTCTCTGTCTCTGTCTCTGTCTCTGTCTCTGTCTCTGTCTCTGTCTCTGTCTCTGTCTCTGTCTCTGTCTCTGTCTCTGTCTCTGTCTCTGTCTCTGTCTCTGTCTCTGTCTCCTGTCTCTGTCTCTGTCTCTGTCTCTGTCTCTGTCCTCTGTCTCTGTCTCTGTCTCTGGCTCTCTGTCTCTGTCTCTGTCTCTGTCTCTGTCTCATGTCTCTGTCTCTGTCTCTGTCTCTGTCTCTGTCTCTGTCTCTGTCTCTGTCTCTGTCTCTGTCTCTGTCTCTCGTCTCTGACTCTGTCTCTGTCTCTGTCTCTGTCTCTCTTCTGTCTCTAGTCTCTGTCTCTGTCTCTCTGTCTCTGTCTCTGTCTCTCTCTTCTCTGTCTCTCCGTCTCTCTCTCTCTCTCTCGTCTTCTCTCTCTCTCTCTCTCCTTCTCTCTTCTCTCTCTCTCTCTCTCATCTCTTCTCTCCTCTCTCTCTCTCTCTCTCTCTCTCTCTCCTCTCTCTCTCTCTCTCTCTCTCTCTCCTCTCTCTCGAACTTCTCTCGCTCATTCATACCAGAAATTCTGGAAAAAATTGCCTGCAGAGGTTTTCCCTGTCGGTTCCCAACGCCCACTCCTTTCAATCTAATGTCAATAGCTTACATTTCCCTGCTCTTCAGACGCCCACGGTTCGTTAGTACTTAGGCTCGAAGTCCACATGAGATGTCTTAGATAAAAAAAATCTTTAAAGCCGAAATTTCGGGTATTATTTTAAATTTGTGTTTCAGTAACAACATAGAAATAGTTTTTTTATTTGTACTAATAATAACACCTGGATCTAGGGATAAAAAAACCTCGAACTTCTCTGTCTTTTTATGCAATAATATCCTCAAATGGTGCGAGAAATTTTTCTGTGAACCATTTAGTGATTTATTGTCATATCTGTATACTAAGAATATATTATGGCCCTTTAGACGTCCTCACTGAGGACCAAGATAGTGGAGCTTGATTTGTAAGACCTCCCTACAAAAGGGGCAATTCGAGCTGTGAAAACCTATCTTCCAGCGTCTTTTGGAGGCCCTTGTTATTCTTTTTATGCGGCCTAATCACATAATGTCGTCTTACGTACAAAGTAGTTGTAAATTTTTTCAAAATATGTAGATTTATCTTCCAATAAGGAGAGCGTTTGCTTGGGTTTGCACTTTTCTTTGCGGTATTTTGATAAACACGTTTTACAAATACCCACAAAATGGTAGTGCTAAAAAATAATCTCAACCACAACAGTTTTTTCGAAAATCTAAGACTTAGCATACGAAACAAAAAGAATCTCTTTCGACTACCCAGTTTTTCGAAAATATAAGACCTAGCATAAGAAAATCAACGTTATTATTGTTTCAAGAATTTTGGAAGGGACTTTTTTTTAGTTTTAAAAGTTTTTAGAATCAAACCCTTTGTATTAACGGCAGCTATATTTAGATATAATGCCCTTAGCCGGTTACATAATTTAAGGCATAATTTCTTTTTTTTTAATATATCTAAGGTTTTACAGGGTGTTTAAATAAATATCAACAGCAATTTCTAATAATTTTTTGTTTCAACATAAATTATACAGAACGAACTCAAAAAATTATTAGCACTAATAAAATTCTATAACACCAAGTCTTTCAAGCTCCTTCAGAATCGCCATTACTTTTGGGGTGTTAACCCCCGAAGTATTGTTTTGTTCTAAATCCCTCAGACGGTCTACCAACTCATTAACATCATCGTTTTCTTCCACTGCATCCATTTCTACATCGTTTTCCATTTTCTTCCTTGTATTCTTCCCCTACTTCGATAGTCGCATTCTTCAGCGGTGAGTGTCTTTTGACTTTTTAAGTTTACATAATTTTTTCATTAGTGCTTTTTGGTTCTCCATTTCGGGATGTTTGTTTTCTGCCTTGCCCACCCTTCTTGAGATATAACTTCTTTTCGGAGGAAACAGTTTGGAAATGATATGGGTATATTTCCACCCTTTGAAGGTTAAAATGTTCTCGTCTCCATTGAAGCCCTTTCGGTGTGCATGTGTAATCAATAAAAGCTTCTTATAATTATTCAAATCGTTTGAATTAAAAAATTACTGGTTGATTTGTAGCTATAAAAAATTAAACAGTCCATCCGTCAGCAAAAATTTTTCTTTCCCTATTATGAGAACGTTATCTTTTATTACAACAGGGATATTTCCAAGAAAGAACTTAGACCCCTCTGCCCTTATGCCATATTTAACCATTGGTGTTTCAAGAAGCTGATACTTTAGCCGGTTGGCATTCATCTTATTACTATGACATTCAGTTCTCAACTAAAACCTTTAATCTGGACATGTCCTTTTCTCCCTTTCAATACCTCGGTTATAACACACACAGGACAACGTCATGACGTTATCCGACAGCAACCGGACGTTAATAGGACAACAACAGGGCAGTAATCGGACAACAATAGGGGGTTCACAGGGCGTTAACGAGGCGTCACACAACACAAAGACAAACACCATGAGAAAAGCTCGAATCCTTTTGGAAACAGAAACTTTTCTATTTATAGCCTGAGGCTGAGAATCGTTCCGACTGAATACTTCTTCAATGTTGGCAAGAATAGTTTTTAATATTTCCGCCATGTTAATCGTTTGAACGATTGACAGTACACTAACCATTGCTTATCAGCTATTCCACTTAGATTACAAATTTCGTCTACATCCCTCCCTATCTTTGTATTGTTCCTCATCTTCGTTTCTATGATAAATAGGTTTTAAAAAAACAGACGATCGTAGAGCCCATGAGTTCTTCGGTATTCATATCGCCTACTTGAATATCACCATTTTTCAAAAAATCACTCCGTAACTCTCCCCGTTTCCATGTATCCGTTTCGATATCGTGCTTAAGACCCTGTGTGAGATCACTATCAGCTGACTCTCCAATCTTTTGATATGTATTCTAGAGCAATTTTTCGGATATTGATTTTCGGGTATGATCTGAGTATCAAACTTGTTGTGTACCTAAGTCTTTCCAGTTCTATTGGTAGCTTTTCTGTCAAAAGAAATAGCCTGTATCTACGTATGCAGTTCTTAAAGATCTTTGAACGAAATTTTTATTTTAAATTCAGTTCGAAAAGGAGGATGGATTGGATGCTTTTTTTTTAACAGCTAACTGTTAGATTCTTAGTCGCAGCATTAGTACCCTTCTATTTTTGAAGAAAATCATCTGTATGTTGTTTATCTATTAGCAAGTATGAATACGAATTACTGTTTCCCGAAGCAAGACCTAGTATGTTGTTTAGCTGTTGAATGGTTGAGCGGTTAGACGTGTAAGCAGTTGAGTGGGTTCAGTGGTTCGTGGTTAAGCGGTTGAGCTGTTGAGTGGTTGAGCGGTTAGACGTGTAAGCAGTTGAGTGGTTCAGTGGTTCGCGGTTGGGCAGTTCGATGTTTAAGTTGTTTTTCAGAAAATTGAAGTGATTCGGAACAGGGTGCTTTTAGAACAGGTGTGGTTGGGAACGGGGTTATTTAGAACAGGGTGGATTTGAACAGAGTTGTTTAAACAGGGGTGTTTAAACAACCCTGTTTAAACAGAGGTGTTTTTAACAGGGTAGTTTAAACAGGGCTGTTTAAACAGGGCTGTTTAAACAGGGGTGTTTAAACAGCCCAGTTTAAACATTGGTGATTTTAACGTGGGTTGTTTAGTTGTATTAACTTAAATAATATTCCTAAATTTATAATTAAATTAAAAATGTCTTATGTACAAGTGATGTAAAAATTTTGAAATCTAATTTTTACTAGTTCAGAAGAACTAATACCTATTTTTTTCTATTATTAAATCCACTAATATTCATAATTTATATAATTAATCCAAAAATTTGCTATACAGGGTGATGTAAAATTTTGAAATCTAATTTTTTACTTGTTCAGATGAGCTAATACCTATTTTCTGTTATTAAAGCCAATAATATTCATACTTTATATAATTAATCCAAAATTTGCTATACAGGGTGATGTAAAAATTTTGAAATCTAATTTTTTTCCTCAAAGTCGAGATTTTTTGAAAACTAATTTGATAAATCGAAATATCTACTCATTCACTATCCCTCATGCAACTTTCGGCTCTCCACCATCAGCCGTTAGGGCGCTAATCGCTCAACCAAATATCTCAGGAACCCTAAGGTCGATCGACGCCATTCTTTTTTTTAAACGCTTTCGGACACCGCCCCTGAACACGTGACATATGTTTAAATTTTTATTTTGACGTTTAACACGTGACCGATGACAGTTGACATCTCTTAAATGACAGGTGACAGCCGCCATACTTTTACGCATGTCTTCTGACGCCATTTTGAACACGTGACCTACGTTAAATTTTTATTTTGGCGTTTGACAAGTGACAGGTGACAGTTGACATATCTTAAATGACAGGTGACAGCTGCCATACTTTTACACATGTCTTATGACGTCATTTTGAACACGTGACGTATGTTAAATTTTTATTTTGGCGTTTCATAAGTGACAGGTGACAGTTGCCAGATCTTAAATGACAGGTGACAGCTGACATACTTTTACACATGTCTTATGACGTCATTTTGAACACGTGGCATATGTTAAATTTTTATTTTGGCGTCTCGTAAGTGACAGGTGACAGTTGACATATCTTAAATGACAAGTGACAGCTGACATACTTTTACCCATGTCTTATGACGTTATTTTGAACACGTGACGTATGTTCAATATTTAATTTTGGCGTTTCATAAGTGACAGGTGACCGTTGACATATCTTAAATGACAGGTGACAGCTGACATACTTTTCCCCATGTCTTATGACGTCATTTTGAACACGTGACGTATGTTCAATTTTAATTTTGACGTTTGACAAGTGACAGGTGACAGTTGACAGGTGACATTTGACATTTGACAGCTGATATTTATATCGCTCACGTAAGCTCCACTGACGTAGACTTCGATGACGTACTTGAAATTTCCACATGCGCAAAGGTGGCCGAGCTATGACGTCATAGATCACAAGATAAGATCTCCCCCGGGTGGCGGGTGGGGGTCAGTCCCTCTTCTTTTACTACTTGCCTCCATATCCACAATCACCGGGGCTCCATTGGGGGTTCTGGGGATACCGAGGGCATAGATAACGCTCTAGATAGGGGGAAAGAAGCGACATGGCATCCCTGGTGGGGAACAAAAACCGTGAAACGTCGGAGGCCTCCTGCTACTCTGGCAGGTTTGGGCAGGTAAATAAACCTACGAGACCCATTCAGAAGCGCCCCTGCCACACCGTTTAATAGGATTCTTGATGAGCTCCAAATGAGCCAGGATAGAATTAAATTAGAAAATAAGACCAATAACCCGGACCAATCTGTAAATCCTCAGTTAGTGGAATCACAATTAATGATAGCGCCCGTTCGTTAAATATGATAGCTGAAGCGTTGGGATGGCTAAAAATGTCCCAACGGTCTATGGTGAGGGCCACCTTCAGTGGCCTTCCACAAGAGGACCCTCTTATATTCCTGCATGAGATGCAGGAATATTTTACAATCAACCACATAACTGAGGTAGGGAACGCGTAAAAATCGTCGGCGAGCGTCTGTCGGGATCGGCAAAAACTTGGTTCGCGGCCTTACAAGGATTCGCGATTACATACGGAGACTTTACGTCCCGATTAAACCGAAGGATCAACGACCCAGTCATCCTGGCCGAAATTAAGGTCACCTTGTACGGTCAGAAACAAGGACCAAAAGAAAAGATGGAGACATTCATCTTGCAGAAACGTACGTTGTTCCAACGGGTGGTACCTACCGGACGGAACAAATCAGGATTGCGTCCAACTAATCGTACCTCAGTTGGTACAGGAGTTAAGATCGCGGCTGAAATGCGCGTATGTTCCAGATATTGAACACCTGTCATCACTAGCAGCGACAATCGAGGACGATTTAGCCGCGGAGCGAAAAGTGATGATAAGAGCGCCTGAAAAGGTAAAGCCCCCCGCGGATAATGCCGGGGGAGCGAGAGAACTAGAAAGAACTGAAAGAAACCCAACGGTGCTTCGGCCCTGCAAATTCTGCAGGGGAAAGCACTTAAATCAACATAGCCCTAGACGAGCTATTGATATAATCAACCATTCAATAGAAGTGTGAATGTAATAGGGGAAGAAGACAATGATGATATCGATATTAATCGATCATCAAATTCAAAAAACTAATTCAGGACTTGCCTCGGCGGAAGAAGGCAAGTCCTGCTGGAGGACAAGAAAATTCGGTGAATAATAGGATCTCTAATATTTACGTAATAAATTCAACCAGACCGGTGATCATGGCCAAAATAGGGGAAGCAACTTATGAGGCGCTGATAGACACTGGGGCAGATTTATGCTTATTGGCAGCGGAGGTCGCGCCCAAAAAACTGCTGAAACCCATAGAACAGCGACTCACTCTGGCCGTGGACGGTAGTAGTGCAGAAGTGACTGGAACTACGTTGATGTCAACAAAAATAGGTACAAACACCTATTCAATTTTATTTCATGTGGTGAGGGGACTGTCAACCAAAATGATACTGGGTACCCCTTTCTTAGAAAAAGAAAAGGCAATAATAGATTATACCAGTAATTGTATCTACCTGGGAAAGGGGAAACGCCAAACAATATTTTGGAAAATCCCCAAACAAGTAGTCCCTGTCAGGACAGAACTTCCGGAAGTAGACCTGGCTCAACCCAGGAAACTTCAAGATCTGCTGACGGAATTTCAGGATGTATTTGAAGTAGGATTAATACAACCCACCACACGAACGACACAACATACTATCAATTTGAAAAATAGGAAGGTAGTAAATCGGAGGTGCTACCCGATGAACCCTGCAAAAAGAAAGATTTTATACGGACAAGTCCAGGAAATGCTGCAGGCAGGAGTGATAGAGCCCTCACAGTCGGCCTACTCCTCGCCTCCAGTGTTGGTGACGCGGCCAGGAAAAGATCCCCGGTTCTGTGTAGATTACAGGGAACTTAATCTACTCACGTAGGATGAAAGTTCAACTTTGCCTAGGATTCAGGACGCACTGAAGTCACTAGCTTAAGCCAAGTACTTCTCAGTACTGGATCTTAAGAGCGGATACTGGCAAATACCCATGGAAGAGACCAGTAAACCATTCACAGCTTTTTCAACACCGGACGGAGCTACATACCAATTTACGGTGATGCCGTTCGGACTTAAAAACGCTCCTTCTACCTCCCAGAAGTTGATGATTTCGGAGGTATTAGCTGGTCAAATTCAAGATTTCGTTCAGGTTTACCTGGACGATATAATAGTATACTCCGATACCGAAGAGAGTCACTCCGACCATCTACGCCAGGTCCTAGAGCGTCTGCGCATACATAACCTGAAGGTTAGCGCAAAAAAGTGCCAACTATTTAAGGATAGCGTGGATTATTTGGGTTATCGAATAAGTGGAGGATAAACCAAACCACAGGAAAAGCACCTGGAACAGGTGCGAAACTTTCAGGAGCCACGTACTAAGAAACAATTGCAGTCATTCTTAGGAATATGTAATTGGGTACGTCAGTTCGTGCCCAACTTAACTGCTGTGACGGCACCATTAACGGAAGCATTGAAAACAAAGAAGAGACACTTTAAGTGGACACAGGAACAAAAAGATGCGTTCGTATTAGCCAAGGACGCAGTAGCTAAAGCACAGGAATTGAGCCGACCTAACTTCGAGAAAACGTTCTTTCTGCAGACAGATGTGTCACAAGTAGGAATGCCGGCAGTACTATTCCAAGAAGGCGACCAGGGGGAAACAAATATTGTCTCCTTCGCCAGTGCTAAATTTCACGACACTCAGAGAAAATATCATGTAAACGAGCCAGAGTGCTTGGCTCTAGTGTGGGCGGTGAAAACATACCGAGCTTACCTCGAGGATAAGTCATTTATTGTCCGTACGGACAGTAAGTCGCTTACTTGGTTGTCGAAGTTCAAAGACTCTAAAGCGAAGCTTACTAGGTGGGCCCTGTTGCTGCAGGAGTTCAGTTTTAAACTGCAACATGTACCCGGAAGCCAAAATGAGTTACCGGACTTCCTCAGTCGAAATCCTGAGGTGCAGGAGTACTGTGGTGAGCCAGATAACGAGCGACTGGTACGACCAGATTCTTTCAGGATGGCAAATACAGACCATGTGTGCGCGGTTGTAGAACCAAATGTAGGAGAATTATACGAAAAAATCGCGCGCACTCAGGATCAGGACAGGACCATTCGTCAGACAAAAGCCATCCTGGGATTGTTAGAAGGACAAGAGCCAAACACCCCAAGACAACAACAAATCATGAACGAGTTTGTCCTGGCGGAGGGACTGCTATGGCGACGAAACCAGCATGGTGATCGGCTGGTGGTCCCCAGAAAACTAACTCAAGTGGTAATATACACTTACCATGACAATGCTGAACAATGCCACCCTGGAGAACAAGAAACGGTCAGAAAGATCGCTCCAAGATATTTCTGGGGCTGCATGCATGCGGAGATTCTAGAATACGTGCACAACTGCGTATTATACTCCGTGTGTAAAACACAACAGCGACAGGGACAAGCTCCAATGCATGATCTGGTATAGATATACTTGGACCATACCCTGAGTCAGTAGGAGGAAAGAATAAATATATAATTATGGCGGAGGACGTATTCTCCAAGTGGGTGGAGGCCAAAGCGTACCCAACGGTCGAGTCCCGGGACATCGCTGAGTTTATCCAGACCGAAATCATTGCATGATTCGGAAATCCAAGCTCAATCGTGACAGATAACGCAAAGGTCTTCACCAGCGATAGAATGCGGAACTTCGGTCAAAATAAAAATATAAGACAGGTGTACTCAAGCATTTATCATCAGCAGGCGAATCCGGTCGAAAGACGAGTGCAGGAGTTAAAGAAGGTGCTACGCGTGTTGTTATACAACAAAAGGGAAGTACAATGGGAACAATGCTTACCCAAAGCACTACAGGTGCTAAGAAGTCGATTGAACCGCGCTACCGGAGAAACGCCTTCGGCTGTGGTATTGGGATATGAATTAGCCTGCCTAGGTGAGTGGAAAACCAAATGGGCTCAGGCAAGAAATTTTCCAACCAAAAGACAAAGGAAAGACAAGCGGCGACAAGTATACGAGCGTCAATTAAATTTTCAGAGACGAGAGTATCATGATGAGACTCCACCCTCTGTACAATTTAAAGTAGGAGACCAAGTGAATGCTCGTCAACGAGCATCGAAAGCATTCGCACCCGCCTGGACTGGACCACATGAGATAGTGAAGATAAATGGCGACACCACGTACGAAGTACTGGTGAATGGCGTGCCAGTTAACATTCACGTAAATGACTTGCGACCAGTGAGATCGGGAAATAACGTCGACCTGGATCAGGAGGTCGATTATGAACCTGACACTGATTAGACCGAATCTGAATATGAATTCCCGGCTAGAGAGGAAATGAAAGAGGAACTTGAGAATGATCCTATTATCCCGATAGAAACGTCCATGCCGGAGACAACTTCAACGACCGAGGCTGCCGTTGAGGTGCCACCCGCACAACCACGAGTGGCGGTAAGGCTCTTGGAACCTCGAGAGGTGCCAGAGAAAGGACGGGCTAGTGAACAACAGTTAGTACGGATAAACAAGGAAGTAAAGAACCTCGAAAGACAAGTTAAGGCTTTCACCGGCTTAAGGACCGACAAGAACTACAAGTATCTCGAGGAGATGCTAATTAGGCAATTACTAGCCGTGGACAATGTCGAAACCCAGTCATATCAGTAAAACAACGCGAAAGTAAAATAGACGCTAATAAGTGGTATTCACAAAAAGGGACTAACCCTAAGGTGTTAGCTATAGAGTGTAAAATACTTAATTAGGGAAAGTGCTGAAAAGCAGTGGCAATTGTAACAGCCATAATAAATACTGTAAATATTTAAGGCCCCTTAGCTATTAAATCGGGATTAGATATTAAGATTATATCCGAAGTAGGAAGTATTAGTTTGTTACCCGTAGGTAGTTTTAAGGGGGTCACGAGACATTACAAACAAAAAACTGAGACTTAACCCTGTAAGTTAAATTCAAACAAAACAAACATTAGACAAAAAATTTTAGCCCTCCGTGCAAAATTTCAGGTTTGGATAGTCACGACTACCCAAACAAATAAATCGCTGGACGTGCCCATGCCAGCGTCCTGACCTTAGAGAATTGTCTCCAGGACAATCTGGGCTTTGGCCCAACCTGGAAAGACATTCTAAATAACAAATCCCTTTTAAAATTTTTAATTATCGTCACCTCTCTCCGTTGGTGGACTGCTAGCGCCTTCCTGCTAACGGGGTAAAAGGAGGTGGGTTCACCCTAGACAAAGACAGACGCGCTGTCTGTCCTTGTCCATTCGGTACATAAGTGTATCTGACATCCCTGACAACTAAGAAACAACAAAATGGATAGTTTAGGCCAGCAAGGCGATAGGGCTTCCGTGCCTGATTCTTTTATGGGGGCGTTCGATACGATCGGCATGACGGAGACTATCGAGCGCTTCTTGGAGCGGCATGGGGACCTAACTGAAGGACAAATTGCGCCCCAAGACAATAGCAATTTAGAACAACCCTGGGAGGGGATTCAGAACCCTTGGGAAAGAACACATTCAATGGGACAAATAAAACAAAATTTATTTAATAATTCAGGGGAATACGGTGACACGCAGACGCCGGGGGCCGTGCCTCCCTATCCACAATCACCGGGGCTGCATTGGGGGTTCTGGGGATACCGAGGGCATAGATAACGCTCTAGATGGGGGGGGGGGGGAGAGCGACAGCAGCGAGAGGGTATCTAAGCGGTCGAACGGAGAATTGAACACTGTCGTCATGAAAATCGCGTGATTGGCAGAATAATTTGAAAAGAGGATATATCATATTTTATCTATAAAATAACCTTACCAAAAAGGTACAAACTAGTGATGTTCAGAATCGGATATTTTCAAGAATCGGATACTATGGAATCTAGTACACTTTGGAATCGATTATTTTATTGAGTACTGAGTACCGAATACATAATCAGTTCGAAACGTGTTAATTTGGATTGTTCGTTATGTTTGAATGTTCATATGTTGAATATAATTGGATTGAACCGTGGGCCGATTTGTTTCGTAAAATAAGAATATGACATGTGATATAAAAATTACTAAGAATCAATTTTTATGCTTTTAGCAATGGGTAAACCATCTTATTTCAAACTGAAGCGTCTAGGTTTCATGGCTTCCTAAAAGGCGACAATATTTAAACCTTATACCTGTCTTGAAAACCATTAATATTAAGATTATTAAGGTATAATGTGTGGTGTATCAAACATACTTAAACATTTTCATACACTAATGTGCAATTAAAAATTCGGTATGTTTTGTGTAATTTTTTATTCATTCCAATAGTATTTTCTAACAAAACAAGGCGTTTTATAAACAATAAACAGTAAGTTTTTCGTCCGAGATAAAACAGTTTCCCTTTGTTAATAACTTTGTGGGACACGCTGTATATCGGTCTCTTATAAGTATTAATCGTTTACTGTTTACTACAAATTATATTTAGTCTGTAAAATTCAGTTTATAATCCATAAACCCACCTTTAGTAGTAATATTGTGCTAATAATTGCCAATCAGTAATAATTAAATTACGGAGAAAAATCAACAAACCAAACACAACACTGATACTTTATATCCTTTACCGACAAAACCATTCAGCGCTCTTTTAAAATCAAACTTCTCGTTACTCGACCCTGGTCTGTACAAAAGTAAAAACACCGAAACCGATTCCCGATACCAAATTTAATCCGTAAGTCGCGCCATAAGCTGGAATCGTCCGTTCGGACGGCGACGACCCGACGCCGACGGATCGATTCCATGTCAAGTATTTCGTATCATTTCAGTTAGCCCTCAGGGCAGTTGCTCGTGCTCGAACCTCGAGTACGGATAAGCGGAAAAGATCGCAGCCGCGGCGTGGAATATTCAATAATCGATTCCGAAACCGGTACTCGACTACAACCGATTCTTATAGGAATCGGATACTGCTCGATTCTTGTACTCGAGTACTCCCATCACTAGCACAAACCAGTCGTTCACATTTCTTCGGAGGTGACGATTCACCCAAAGTCGTCAACATATCTTCGGAGGTTGCGATTCATCAAGTCTACCGCGACTTACAAATTACTTGGTTCCTGCCTTGCGCGGGTAAACAGTCAAGTCAATTTTTTCAGCACAGTCGTTACCGCCCCTTCAATGGGCTGACGATTCATATCAGTTTTTCAGTCTTCTGTCTACGATTAAAAAAGTCTTTAGTTAAAAAAGATTAAACTTGTGCTGTTTATTACATTCAGTAAAAAGAAAGAAAATTAACGTAGCTGAAACTGGGAAGAGATTCGTGCAACACAAAAAAGAAATTCGATCCAAACAGGTGAGAAATTCGTCAGTCTTTCTTAAGACTTTAAGTCTTTTTTAAGACTTCCATCATCTTTAAAACCAACAAGTTTTCGAAGAAAATTCATAAATGGATCTCTTGCAGGCCATACAGTCAACAGAACACCAAGAAAATCATATCACCACAGAACAGCTGGATTCACTAAATCTAAACATCTAGAACTTCTAATGAACAGGAGCAACGCTGAACTTCAAAGAGATTCTAGATCGTGATATAAGTCGTGCAGCCGACTTACGTTTTTCGTAGGGGATTTTAACTTAGTACTCCGCATTTGCACTTAGTGGACGAAAAGTTACTATCTACCTTCAGCACTTTGAATTAAACTTCTGCGGCAACCGGAAAAGGGCTGTCGTAGTTGCTTTATGACAAGTTAAAGAAATCCGGTCATATTTAACAGTTGCGCCTCGCGTTTTTAAAAAACTAAATATCCAAGAACAGGTATGTCTTCTCAGTACTGGAATAAAAATCCGCAGACCATACAAACTTACGCTGATCATAATTGTTGACAGTGTTAAGGAACAGATTGGTATAAAATTTCTCCACTTAGAAAAAATTTCTCACTTAGAAAATTTTCAATTCCAAAACTTTAACTAAAGTTTTCTTTTTACTACAACAGTAAAATCTTCAAATTAAACTTATACGTTTAAAAACACCGATATTGACTACCCGATTCAGATAAAAAATTTTAAGACTTTTTCAAACAAAGTTAAAAAATACTTTAACTTTCATTAGTTCTAAAACTAACTTCAAATACAGTTTTCACTTTATAAAATAACATAAGTTAATTTGTTAAAAAACTTTAAGTTCTTACAGAGACTATAAAGAATATAGACAAATCCTCGAATACACCGAAATGGGACCGAAAGCGGGCATCCTTTGAAACATTTATGTGAATTTACTGGTTTATGGTTTAGGAATTTGTTTGTTCACCATTATATATCTACAGGGTGTTTCATAATTGAATGCTGATCCTTAAGGGTGATAATCCTTGGATGATTTTAAGAAAAATTCTTTATATGAACATAGGTCCGCAACAGCTTTATTTCTGAGATACAGGGTGTTGAAATTTAAGAAAAAAAAACGGTTTTTCTTCAATATCTCTAAAACCGCTTTGTATTTTTGTTTTAAATTTTGGTAGGTGCAAAGTACGCTTAAAAATACATTTTCTTCAGGATAAAGGTTTTTTTAATTTTCATCAGTGGCGTCCCTGTTAACATGCCCTGCAATATTTTTAATAAAAAAAATGATACGCCTCTGTTTTTTTTTAAATAAATGTTATTTTTATAATTGCTTTCTATCTTCTCATAAAAATGGTCTCTTGACATTTTTTTATCCGGCGTACGGTTTTCGAAATAAAGTTCATTCATTTGCTTGTCCCTATGTGATTTTATCTAGTAGTCTCAATTTCACAATTTGTGGTAACCTAAGCATCTAGGCTAGATTTTTATATTTTATAGTAACTATTATTTAGTTCTAGTAATTAAAGCCGTTAAAGAGTGGGATTATTTTGTAGGCTAGAAACATCTAGTATGCTAACAACACATTTCGTTGTTTTATAAACGCAAACAGTTAATTTAATTTTGGTATATTTTGTCCAAAATGGTTAAGTTTTTACAAATAAAAAATGTATTTTTATGCGTGCTTATTATTAGAACTAAATAATAGTTAGTTACTATAAAATATAAAAATCTAGCCTAGATGCTTTGGTTACCACAAATTGCGAAATTGAGACTACAAGAAAAAAATCACATAGAGACAAGCAAATGAATGAACTTTATTTCGAAAACCGTACGCCGGATAAAAAAAAGTCAAGAGACCATTTTTATGAGAAGATAGAAGGCAATTATAAAAATAACATTTATTTAAAAAAAAACAGTGGCGTATCATTTTTTTGATTAAAAATATTGCAGGGCATGTTAACAGGGACGCCACTGATGTAAATTAAAAAAACCTTTATCCTGAAGGAAATGTATTTTTAAGCGTACTTTGCACCTACCAAAATTTAAAACAAAAATACAAAGCGGTTTTAGAGATATTGAAGAAAAACAGATTTTTTTCTTAAATTTCAACACCCTGTATCTCAGAAATAAAGCTGTTGCGGACCTATGTTCATATAAAGAATTTTTCTTAAAATCATCCAAGGATTATCACCCTTAAGGATCAGCATTCAATTATGAAACACCCTGTATATAGTACATATAAACGCATGGGTATATAATTGTGGACAAACAAATTTCTAAGCCATAAACCAGTAAACTCTCAAAATGTCTCAATGGATGCCCGCTTTTTGGTCCATTTTTGTTACACGCCAGTGTTCGTCTATGTATTATTTAGTCTATGCTTCTTAAATGTTACAAATGTGATATAAAATTAATCTTAAGTAAAGTTAAATAAAACTTTACACAAATTTTAGTTTTAACTTTTAAATTAAGTTCTAAGCTTCTCGGTTACTACCCACGTAACTTAAACTTTGCACAAAGCAAACTTTTATCCAACTTTAAGTTTAATTTTTTTTTAAATGAAAATTTCAAACTTCTTAGTTAAGCAAAACGCAAATTTAACTTTGCATAAAGTTAATAAAACTTTTTACGGCACATTACTGTCACATTTTGTAAATAGTTTTTAAGAAAGATTAACCAAAAATCTTTTCAACATTGTTTCTTAAAACAATACATAAGTTAAGTAACAGTGTAAGTAAGTGCACATAAGTTAAAACAAGCTACTTAGAAAATAAGATAGGACAAAGACTTTCAATCAAGCCCTTAAAGCTTTGTTTCTAATTTTAAGTAAAATTGTAAAGCGTAGTTGTAAAAAGCCACGAGCTTTTAACATAAGTTTTTTAGTTCATAAAAGTTATCCCTTACTTTTAAAAGAGTCATTTTTAAATAAGTAAGGATAATTTCACATAGGTTAGTTGCATTTTAAAGGGTACCATCCTTAATCCCTCCCTAACCGTGACATTCCCAACATTTTAAAAACTTCAGTGATTTAAATACAAAAATTTCTTTTCAAAAAGTAAATTTAAAGTCCAGTCAGAGTCCGTTCATTCGGGGCAAAATTCAAAATTCAAAACAGAACTTTGTTTCATCTCCCTCTTTCGTTGAGGCGGTTGGAAACATTCCTGTTCAACCGGGTGGAAGGCGAGTTCCTCAACAAAACCCCATCCCTGGCGGTTAAAACAAAAAACAAAACAATTTACGTAACAAGCCGACGGACTTAGAACCCCCGTTAGTACGTAGATTGACCAGATCTTAAAATATTGATTATTCGGGATAAATTATTTTAAAAATATCGTAGGCAGGCACTGAGACGACAACACAGTCCGAATAGCGGATGAAAACGCCAGTAGCCCTGCCGCCGTGGGAGAATGCCAAATCTCTTTATCAAAAAAGCATAAAACTGCGCAATCAGCAAAATACAAATAATTATTAGAAAGATGAAATAATTCATATAAAAGTCAAAATAAGCAAAAAAATTCTGTAAATAGTCTATAAATATGTACAAAAAACAATGTATATAGCCTGTACATAAATACCATAAATTAAACAGTGTACATGAGATGTAAATAAGAATGAAAGTAGAATGCGTGAGTAAGAATGAATGAAAACTTAATTCTAAGGTAAACTTCGAACAAAAAGAACAACATCGAACCAAAAATAGCTACGAAGTACCTGAATTCTTTAAAACTGGTTTTTGTAAAGTCTTCCAGTACAGAGGCGTACCGCGGGGGGGGGGGGGGGGTTGGGGTTAACCCCCCCCCCCCCCCATTGATCTCTTATAGTAGTTATTATAAACATTATACAGCACGGTAGTATATACATATTTATATAAAAACAAGGGCTTTGTCTACCAACCCCCCCCCCCCCCCAACCAAAAGTGACCTACAACCCCCCCCCCCCCCAAAGCAAAAGTCACGGTCCGCCTCTGTTCCAGTAAATAATAACTAAAACATTTTTTGTAAATAGAAACTGTATATACTAAATTCACTCTGTAAAAAGCCCAAGAAATTTATTCATGGTCCTTAAAGATCGCTCGGAAAGGACTGTATTTATTCTGCGCGTAATACAATCCTTACCACAAGGGCTAACAACAGCCCCCGCAATGGCCTGGCTGCGTTTTCCAGGTGAATCCGTATTAAATTATGTATTGTACCGGGAAATACTTGTAAAAATTAGTTTGTAAGATGTATTATAAATATTTAGCAAGAAATAAATAAAGATGTTTGAAATGAGTTGACCAGAAGGTCAAGGGTTCGAGTCTGTCTTGGGGTAAACTTTCTTCAAAGTTTGTTATTTAAAAAATTAGATCGGCTCTCTTTTAGAGCCGATCTAATTTTTTAAATATCTGGCACCTTTTGTGTATCGGCAACAAGTTGTTCCTCGATAAAATATTTTTAGTTTTTTTTATTTTCTGACAGCCCACGAAGACCGAAGTCTAAGTACAATGTACCGTGGGTGTATTGGGGAATCGAGTCACACATCCAGAGCTGGAAACATCCGTAGGGATTTCACCAGCCCTTTAAGAGGATGTGTGGGGTGGTACCACCTCGGTCGAGGAATAATTACTCTACCACCTTCCAAATTGTTGGCAATCTCATATCTACTATAGCTTGCAGCCTGCACGTGCGTAGAGAAAGATCGTATTACTATGTCTAGTCGCCAGTATTGTATTTATTAAAGAAAACGGAGTTTCGGAAGCGTTCCTAATTTTATTTTACGAATAATCATACATTTAGCTCAGACCATAAATAGACCATTTATCCTGGGCTTTTAGTACAAGGCGCGAGCTCTATTGAGGAGATACCAAACTTATCAAATGGGAAGCCGCTAACAATCTACTAATCTAGAGTATTAAAACACATAGAAAAAAGCCATAAACATCTAGAGTAGTAATGTTCAATATACTGCAGTACCTATTTTATGATTTTTGCGTTGTTTATTTGTAGGTAAATAATTTCTGGTCACATTATTAAAAAACCTACCTTAATTAAAAAAGTGTATTTTGCTTGTTGCGTCGATATCACTAGTTGCCCACAAAATTTTGACCCACCTGTAAAAAAAATCACGGGCCGCTCCTGATAAAGCGCATGGAGCACATGGACTGAAAGAGGGCCACCAAATTCTTGCTACAATTGGAGTAAATCGGGGTGGTTCGATATGGCATTGTTTGAGGATTGGATTTTAAAATATCTTTACCCTATCTTAAAAAACTGAATGGACCTAAAGTACTATTGAGCGATCACCTTGCGAGCCGCATTTCTATTAAAGCGTTGGAAGAATGTTAGAATAATGAAATTCAATTTATCCTACTGCCACCAAATAGTACGCACCTGACGCAACCCCCTTGACGTGAGCTTTTTTCGCTCGATCAAAGGTGCCTGGCGAAAAATGTTTAAAATCTGGAAGAAAAGAAATCGCGGTCCTTTGAGGAAAGACATGTTTCCCAGTTTATTACGTCAGAGCCTTGAAAAAGTTGGCGCAAACCAGTCGGAAAATATTAAAGCAGGATTCAAAGCTACAGGATTGATTTCCCTTGATCGTGACGCTGTCTTAAATAAAATACCAAAGCAAGATCGACATACAACTGACAATGCCGCTGAAAAATCCATCTCTGAGTCGTTGAAGGATTTACTTCAAATTAGTCGGTTTGGCAACAGCAAAGAAGAATCTGCTAGTTGCTTTTCTCTGGGAATTAAGAGAAAGAAGAAATTTGATATGGCAGCAGGACAAAGCGTGTCTTTTGAGCATGTTAAAAAATCAGAAGAGGAAAAAATAAACAAGTAGTGACTGAAAATATACAAAAACGTAAAAAAAATACCATATATGGTCTCTCTGGCAGTGACTGTGACGACCCTCTACTTTTTCTCAACAAAGAAGAAAATTAGTCGATGGCAAAAAATACAAAAAATTCGGAATCAGAAAATTCTGGAAATGACGAAATCACAGAGGGAGAATTATTAGAAGAGACATTTGAATTCGATGAAACAAGCTACTGCGATCTAGAAACAGATGACTTTGTAGTAGTTCAGCTCAAGTCGGTCAAAGGACCGCGCTAACGATTTATAGGACAAATTTATTGGAAAAGAGCTATATCGTTGTTCGTATCTCAAATGAAATTCAAAAATAAAAAATGCATATCTCTTCCCCGCAGTTTTGGATGAAGGAGATATTGAACCGTACGAGCTTGTAGCAAAACTGGCACCTCTACAAATTCTTAAGAGAGGAGAAATATTATTTATCGAAATTGCAGTGAAAAATCTAGCACCAATTAATATTTTAATTCCTTTATTTATTTGTATGTCTATTTACTTAAGTTTATTTGTATTTTGTAATAGGTTAAAAAATATTTAGAACGACCATTTCATTTGTTTGTTGTCAATAAATTACTACCTACCTATAAAAATATAGAATTTTATTTTCCTTTTCGAACTATTTATTCAATTAAATGTTTTTAAAAGCACTCCTTTGTCCCAAGCCACCTTAGAAGTGTTACTTGAGATAAAACATGTAAATTAAAAATGTGTTCCAAGTGTTACAAATCGACGGGTGAGTTGTGGCAGCTTTTTTTCATGAAATGGGTTGAGGTTTGTGTACAGAATTGCTTCGTAATTATTGATAGCCTAAGTATTTGGCATGATATGGTATGTTCAAAATTAATAAAAATTTGATTTTTTAACCATGATTAATTGAATTTCAAAATCGTCCCAAGCCACCCAGTTCTACGCTACCTTAGAAAGATACCCTTCCTCTATTTCCCAAAACCGATTTAATTGATCTTGTATTTCTACGTTCTGTACAAAATTACAATATGTTTTATCTTCGGAAGGATTATTTGCAAGTACGCCACTGGGTCCCGAAATTCCCCAACCAAATTTTGTTTTTTTCAATAAGGGTTTATTGACTCCAAGAGATATTTGTCCTCTGCAAATTAATGACCAAAATATATCCGCCCCTATTAACATATCAATTTGACAGGGCTCGTTATAGGAAGGATCTGACAACTTTATGTGCATGGGAATAATTATATCTTGCATATTAACACGTACACTAGGCAAATTTCCAGTGATATTAGAAAGTACTAAACAATAAATTTTGGTACTAAACGAATTCTGCAAAGAATGTACTGTAATGTCACATTTGTACTGAATTTTTGACATCGTTTGGTTTAAACCTGTCACGTTCATATTTATTTCTTGTTTATTTAATTTTAATTTATTAACTATGTCCGCTCTAATAAAGCTCGATTGTGATCCTGAGTCTAACAATACTCGAGTAGTATGCGGCTTATTATTTTTGTCTAGAACACGTACTAAAACTGTACTAAGAAGAACTTAGGTCTGACTGTACGACATTCCACATACTGTACTCTGTTCTTCTACCGTCTGAGAAATTTGAAAAGCTTATATATCTGTTGATATATTTGCGCTTGTGCCAGTGTTATTACTGGGATCACTCACCGATGTCTCCGTACTGTTTGAATTATTTGACTGTGCTTTATTTTGATAATTATTATTTTTATTTTGACGTCTATCTATAGGTAACAACTTATGGTGTTTCAAAGAACAAATTTTACAAGGATATGCTTTACAAACTTTACTATGATGTCCAAATTTTAAGCAGTTTAGATATAGTTTTAACTCTTCAATCTTTTTTATACGATCCTGTACATTTAAACCTAAAAACGTTTCACAGTAGAAACAGAGAAAAATAAGATAGAAAGAATAATATCTGTTCTTCCCGCCATGCCAGCTCGACCACGCTATGGCCTTCAAACGGCAACACCCCGAGATTGGCGCGTACGATTCTCACAATACACCCCGACATTAGCCAGTGCGGTAGCAACACGGCAAGCAATACTCACTCTCACTGTGCTTTATGCGCTATTCTGTTTTTAACGCGTGGCTACATTTTTGGAGAATCTTTTGAACTTTCGATTGTTGTTTTTCGTATGTGTTTCTTGTAACGGGGTATTTTACGTGCACATATAGTTTTCTATACCTTTTTGTATCTTCGTGTGTTTGTTTTTCAAATCATGACATTACAGCTTTTGTATAATCTTTCTTTTTGGGGGAACTTTAAATTACGTTTTTGACATCTGCGCAGTAGATCAAAATGCGAATCACGCGCTAACCGAGCATGCTATATTCGAATATTGGAATAGCGAATATTTTCCTCATATGTTCGGATATTGAAATAAGTATTTCAGTATTCGAGTATTCAAATATTTGAGTTTTAGATTTTGTGAATATTCCGATATTTGATTAGTCAAATACTTATATGAAACTGTTAAAAATACGTATGCACTTTACTCAATTGTTTAGTTAAGTTTAGAAAAAGTTTTCAGTTTCAAAAAAGAAGCAACAGTCAGTAATGAATGTCAATTCAAGTATTAGTTAGAATAAAGGCGGATTTCGCTTGAATTTTAATTAGTCGACTATTTGAATAGTCGAGTCAACTATTCGAAGAATCGAATCAACTAAGCGAATAGTCCACTCAAATATTCGAGTGGTCGAATTGACTATTCGCATATTCGAACCGATTATTCGAATAGTCGAACCGACTGTTCGATTAGTCGAATGAACTATTCGAATATTCGAATCAAATATTCGAATAGTCTCCACGAATATTCGAATAGTCGAATCGACTATTCGATTCGACTATTCGAATAGTCGAATCAACTATTCGAATCAAATATTCGAATAGTCTCCACGAATATTCGAATAGTCGAATCGATTATTCGAATATTTGATTCGACTATTCGAATCAACTATTCGAATATTCGAATCAAATATTCGGATAGTCTCCACGAATATTCGAATAGTCGATTCGAATAGTCGAACCGACTGTTCGAATAGTCGAATAAACTATTTTAATAGGCGATTCGATTATTCGAATAGTCGACTCGACTATTCGAAAGTTCTACTCGTCGAATCGACTATTTGAATATTCGTGGATACTATTCGAACACTGATTAATTCGAATATTTGAATAACAAATGAAATAAGTATTCCAATACTTCGATTTCAAAAATTCCGAGCCCTAGTCTACACTGGAACCCATGCACTTTTAAGAATCGCCAGCAGTAAAGGTACAGGGTCTTCCAACCAGGACTGAACAGGGGCTCATTTTTGAGCTTCCTTGTATTTAAAGAAAAATCTAAAATAGCCAATCGATGTACTTTTTCCTGCAGAATTCAAAAATGAAACCAAAAATTTATTTGAACCAGAAACAAAAGAGTTACGCTATGGATAAGGTGTTTTTTAAATGGAACATAGCTTTTTTTATACGATTTTCGAAACGAGTGATTTTTTTTATGTCCGTTCTGATTAAAATATTTAATATTGTGACAGCTATTTTTATTAAATTTTAATGTTTTATCCAGTATAATTTAACTTCAACCTGTTTGAAACATACACTAGGTAATAAAGGTAAAATCACCTTGAAATCCTTCAAAGTCAAAAAATTTGACAAATTTCCTATAATATTGCCGAAATGAAATATTCATTAGATGAGAGATTGCAGATTGTTATCTTGTTCTACAAATGCCAAGAAAATGCAAGAGAAGCAAGGAAAATATTTCATTTCGGCAATATTATAGTAAATTTGCCAAATTTTTTGACTTTGAAGGATTTCAAGGTGATTTTACCTTTATTACCTAGTGTATGTTTCAAACAGGTTGAAGTTAAATTATACTGGATAAAACATTAAAATTTAATAAAAATAGCTGTCACAATATTAAATATTTTAATCAGAACGGACATAAAAAAAATCACTCGTTCCGAAAATCGTATAAAAAAAGCTATGTTCCATTTAAAAAACACCTTATCAATAGCGCAACTCTTTTGTTTCTGGTTCAAATAAATTTTTGGTTTCATTTTTGAATTCTGCAGGAAAAAGTACATCGATTGGCAATTTTAGATTTTTCTTTAAATACAAGGAAGCTCAAAAATGAGCCCCTGTTCAGTCCTCGTTGGAAGACCCTGTACAACTTTTCTCCAACTTTTTTTCGACTTCTCTATTTTTGTTGTTCCGTTCCTTACAAATAAATTTACTTTTGTCGTAAGATTTTTATATTACAATTGATAAAAGCTTTAGATTCGATGGAAAATATAAAGGATAACACCGTACATCAGAAATCTTCATAATAACGGACATATAATAAAGACACTTTGTCAAAACTATATTTCATTTAGTTAGGTATGTTTTGTTATATAATTCTATAAAGGGCTTAAGTTATTGTAAAAAGCCTGTAGTTTTGTAATTTCATGCAATGCTTTCCATTTTTACTAATTCACGAGTTCAGTATTCATAGTTTATTCTTTTACACTACATTTTTATAGGTTTTCGTGTAGAAGTAAAATTGCTATAAGTAAGGTACCTACTTAATTGTTCCTAGATTAGTTATTAAATATTTAATAATACATTGTAATACTACTGTAGTATACTCATTTTGTATTTTTTATTTTGCATCATTTTTTTATAATAGCCCAAAATCTGCAGCGCACGCCCATGGCAGCTTATTTCGACGTCGGTTTGGAGGTCAAGAAAGCAAATCGTATTTATGAATGAAATCCGTACGAGATATTCTTCTCTCTATCTTAGCTTTCTCTCGTAGAAAGCTGGTGTAATTGTTTACAAATTGCACAATTTTGCACCGCTGTAAACAAGGTTCTTGTATTAGAAGACTGTTTTCTAGTTTCCTTAATGTTCATATAATTGATTTTTAAAGATTCTAATAAATCAGCTTTGTTAAGAGTTTTTAAATCACTCCAAGTTGGTGATTTTTTATTTAAATCATTACTGTTTATGTACTTCTCTCATTCACGAGACGTGTTATTATCAAGTTTTGTTTTAAATAAATAATTAAAGTATCTACGGTAAGTTTATTGACTCCTCACATGTTTAGATACATTATCTATCAATGATCTTATGCGATCCGCCGACTCTCTTACTACTCGACTCTGCATTAAAAAGGGCTTTAAAATAGTTTTGAATTAAAATACGGGGATTGTTATATCTGTCTAACAAAAGGTTCCATGCTACCTCATAATTTTCAGCAAAAAATTCCAAAGATTGTACAACCCAGTGCAGCCGCCTCAGTCAGACTGCATCTTAAGTACCTAATGAAATTTTTAAATTTTTGAGAAAACCGTGTTACAATGCATCATATATTCAAATGTGTCGCGATATTCTAACCAGGTTTGAAAGTTTCCGTTAAATTTAGGTATATCTATGGGTGGAAGTCTAAGACCAAAAAATACTTGATAGTTACACCATGATCAGTCTGATCAATTTGAGAATGATTTCTTACAGACTGCAACCGACTACACCCAAGCATTGATACTGATAACTAACTACTATTGTCCCTTTTTTGAAAATTTACTAAATGTTGTTCAGCTTTTGCTAATAAATCGTGATATGGTGTACCAAATGGCATACAAAACTGGAGTAGTGGAAATGCAGTTTTTATTGAAGGTGCCCTTAACTAAGGAATAAAACCCTTTTTAGATTTGTCGAGCTTTCGAGAATTTATTTTTCTCTTCTTCCGGACTTCTACAATACAAAAATTAATTTAAGTTAGTAAAATCTAACCTAACAATCTTCATAATAAAAGAACTCACCAAAGTGGGCAGTTAAACTAAAAACAGGAATCTCCATCCGAAGATGCAATATCCGTCTCCATCCTCTATTACACAACTACATTCCTGGGGGCGTTATGAGGAAAACCGAACGGAAAAATCCCGCGTTTTAGCAGGATCTATCCTGCTAAAACGCGGGATTTTTCCTCTCCTCTCTACTAAAAGAACACCCTCTAAAGCATTTTTTCGGGTTTGAAGTTGTAGATAATCTATATTTGTGACACTATTGTTTTGCAATTTGGCTTTAAAACTGTGTAAACAGTTACTAAAAAATGGTAATATAGTCTTAAGTGCAGCTCTTTTACGAATATGTTCCTGTTTTGCCATTTTGGATAAATATTAAGTAAGCCTTATCAAATTATTACCGTACACTAATGATTCCCAAAATGGTCGATATCGACCCCCAGGGGTCGATTTCGACTTGCAGGGGGTCCATGTTAGCGACAAGGAATTTGGGGGTCAACGAGATGTAAATGGGGGTCCACACCAGTCATCTTCATACCTCGTGGAAAAGGGTTTTAACGTGGTAACCAATCTTCTTACGAAAAAAAGGAATCGGTTGCAAGTAACTGAACGTGGATATTTGGGGCTATACCTCACTCATTTCACAAAAATATTCACAATGTTATTGTACTCTAGTTTTTGTAATAAACATAAAATTAAGATTTTCAATTCGATCGTTTCAATAATGGTCTGAATAAACATTGTAAGTACCTACTTGTTTTTCTTTTTTTACAACAGTCCTCTCTACAAAAAAAAATCCTATCAAATTGAGCAGCACTGTGTCAGCTGTGAAAACTACATTGTCAAATTCAATATTAGGTAGGCGGAAAAAAATAATTTGGCAAGTGGTCTACAGGGAAGAAAGTTTGGAGAGCTCTGGTACACTAACATAAACAAATTTTTGCTAAAATTGATTCGACTTCCTTGTACAAAATAAATCTTTCAAAAAACGTACTTTCAGCAAATTATAATATAAGACATATTCAGTAAAATGTCTGTTCAATTTGAAAGAACTTATGTTCTATTTATTTTTGGGTACTACCTTCAATACCTTCCTTATTTTACCACTTAAATATTGTACAAAATGTCACCCTACCTGTACATGCAAGGCCAGAACTAAGGAGCTAAAAAAATGTTTTAGGATAAGAATCATCAGTGGAAAAACGCTATTTGTTTTCTTGTTGACAATGTACACTACGAGTTTATTCATGCAGTTTTTTGTCCAATTATTATGCTGATGCACTGTCACTGGCAGGACGTACGGTTCATATTCTCCTGTCATGCAAATAAACTTCCTCGTTCTTGGCGAAAAACTTTACCCATCCGACAAATGAAGGACCATGTAAATATTTGAAGCAAACTTCGATTTTTCTCTGGACTGTATTTTAATGCTTCTTCACTGGAAAAATGTGTTACATTTTTACATGATATATATTATGACAAACCTGTTTTCGGTGTCACACTAGACACTTACTCGTTTCTATGGTACCTATTGTCTAGCTAATTATTATGGGTAGGTAACAATAAATATTTACACGTGGTTCCTAACAAACGAGAACTTTTTATTTTTTTTTTATAAAACTTTTTTAGGAAATAAAACAGGCTATTTTAAAAATAATCTTTTTTTAAGAAAATACGTTGTCCCAATTTTTAAACGATTGTCCCGCCTTTTGAGCTTTCATGTTCCGCAATTTCCAAAAACTGAGTTGGCAACCCAAGCAAGCGAAATATTACATTGACATGTCATCCGATTGTAATATTATGACTTTTGCAACCTTTTAATATGTTGCGGGGCCAGTGTTATATCTCAGATTTTAAAATATCCCAAAAAATACCACTGGGTGCCAAATGTAGCTAAAAATAATTCGCCCTAACCTGTTATCCTACAGATAACAATTGTGATCCAGGTACGCCCTGAGAAAGTTATTTACTTACAACTCTTACCTAATCGACCTAATCAAGCTGCGTATAGAACACCTCCATACGCTAGCTCTATCTCAAGGGTAGGATCTTTTAGTGACAGATTAGCGTTTAGCTTTTAAAGTCAAAATCGGTAATTTTAGTCAAAATAGAGAGGCGCCACCATAGTTTTACTTTCTATAGGCTCTAAATGGGTGGTCTTTTTAGCCTGTAGCGTTGAAACAAAACCAGGAAAAGAAAACAAATATGTCAAGTCCGGTATTCGAATTACGGGGTAAGCAAAACAAATTATTGTTTAAGGCCAATACATATAATCTCGAAAATGTTTAGGATAAAATAACAAGTCCTATTTTTTTTTTAAGTTAAATGCAAGCTCCTACGAGACAAAAATAAGTTAGAGTTACTTACGTGACTTACAAGAGATGATGAGTGATAAACTCATCCAGTAGGATTGGTCCGGCTTGGACTAACAAGGCCTGGTATTACGCTTGCGTGTTGTCGACAATCCGCCCACGTTTACACGTCACCGGCTCTTTACATTCGTTCATACGCACCAAAGAAAAAGGTTATTAAAAGACTAAAACAAAATGTTCATATTTTAAAGCCAATGATTGGTCTGAAGGACTCCGCCAGTACGGTTCAAGACATTGATTCCCCCAATAAGACTTTCCAAAATAAACGTACCTCGATAAGATACAATCAGTATGGCATAAGCCAAATTAAAAATATGGGAAATTACTCCTTGGCAAAAATCAATGTCGGTAACCCCACGGGTAGGTAAAACTTAAAAAGCTACACTCAGCTGTCTGCAACCATCCAAGTTGCCCCTCAGTGCATGTTTACCATGGAGAAGGGTTCTCACTTTCCCTGCAAAATCTTGTCGTCGTGACGTGGACAGGATAAAGAAGCTTGTTCCAAAACGGACACCTAACAGGTCTCAAGGTCCTCGGAATAAAATTGGGAGTTCTACCATAAACTACTCCTGGTATGTCTAATCCATAAGTGCAGGTACTTTAACCCAAACTTAAAGCGTTTAATCCAAAAATTAGGTACTTTAACCCAATCATGAAAAGTTTAGTCCAATACTAAAACTTTAGTCCAACCCTAAAACCCTTAAGTTAATAAGGGTTTTTCAGCACCGGAAGGAAAAACACATATTTATCGGCCTCCTGGCCAGGGAATGTATACCATCCAAATACCATACTAAAACGTTCCAAAAGGGATGATTCTAAGAAATTATATTTGCCAATGTGGCATTTTCCAAAAAAAAATCGAAAATTCACTTGGATTTTCCCATGTGCTCTCCTCTTGACGATGGCTGACGACGGAAACAAAAACAAAAGACCGATGACACGTCATTTCCGCTTAAATCCCCAAGATACCCAAGAAAATATGGTTCCTTTAACCATAGGACCAACCATAACTCCCGACAACTAAAATTCCCCAAAAATTTCGCTTAAAAATCCAAAAAGGAAAACCGTCCATGTCAATGTCAACGTCCTGACATTGACCTAAATTTCGAACAGCTGCCTTATTTTGTCACCACTTTTGAAAATGAAAGGCCTAATAACTGTTCAAAACAAATTTATCCCAAAAATTCAAGTCTAGACGACCAGCATTATATGCCAAGAAAACCTGTCATAAAATTCAAACTATTTGACATGGAGAATAATCAAGAAAAACCACTTGAACAAACATCAAGTATCATACTAATCCTTCCCTTTTAGCAAGGGTTCCAGAAAGTATAAGGTATCGTTTATTAAATTATTATTTAATTGCTAATTAAGGTTTCTAAAATCCCACAATAAAAATCTTTACTTACAAAATGAAGTCAAAAAAAATGGTACTTTATTATAAACTTAAAGCTGCTGTTTTTCTGTCCGTAATACGATGTCAATGGGGTATAAGGAGAATAAAACTTGCTACGGACAACATAATTTATTGGGACATCCAACCAACTTTTTCGGTTAGTTGGGCCCATCAGCCAACTTGACCCACCGCCGATAAATTGTAACATGTGTAGCGTTGTTGGCAACCAACTTACGAAAGATTATAATATTAATAACATATTTATATGACAGAAACAAGGTAACTCTGCTGAAAACTTTTGGCTGTCTAGGTCGAAAAAGTGTTACTTATCAACAAATGGCATAGACTGGAATGATAAATTGTGCTGATGAAAATGATAAAGTACGGGGCAAACATATTTTATTATCCGATATGAAACAAAAAAATTAATATAGGCAAGACAGCACGCTTAGAAAGCTTTGTCCCTCCTTTCCTTACAAAATCACGCCACGCCACTGCTAAAACGTTTATAGCAACGCCAATTTTTTGATGCTTTGAAAGAATAGATGGCACCAATTTGTTGGTTCCAATTTATTGGGCGGTTCGTCCCGACAAATTGTGTGATCTGTAGAACGCGTCTCCACATGATTTTGGGCCAGTGTCGAGAACAAAAGAATGCTAGTGCAAAATAAAACAAAGAAATACAAAAGGTATCGGAATTAGTTAAACTTACTTATACAAATAAAAAAATACTATGAAAAAATAGTAGATAGCAGGAAATAAATACAGTATGAGAAACTATGTAAAATAATAAAATAATCTATCGTTATTCAGAAAGAAAATATAATGAAATGCTAGTACAATACGGTTGAAGAGTTCTGAAGTAGCGGACTGGTCACATTTGAAGAAATAGGGAGAAAGAAGGGTTTGTTAAAGAAAACGAGAAAAATAATTCTTGCCACAGCGGTTGTAACTCGTTTGTGGTTCATAAGATTAGTTAAAATGAAATAACTGGCACAATTAATTGATTACAATAATACAAGTGATTAAACGGATGGTCTTGGTGAGCGCATTCTGAAAGAGCAAATTAAAATTTGCACCCATACGGGTCCACTTGTTTAATGTCGCCAGGTACTCGTATATTTTCTACCCATGTTAAAAAAATAAACGTTATTGCCAAATCATAAGGAGGAAACAAAATGCAATGTACAAATTATCGACCCATTCTGCCTATGTTCTTAGTGAATTTTTTGGAAAAGAAACCAGTCTTTTACGCAGGTAGTTCGGATACCGTAAAGAAAAGCATACAGACGCAGCCAGAAATTTACTATGCATAGAATATATTAACGGGTTAAATGGGGGAAAAAACAAGTGGTTTATTTTAGATATTAGCAAATCATTCTACACAGTATCACATATGCACGTCTTTTGGACAAGCTAAAGGCAGTGGGTGCCAGGAGCACATCCTGGGCTGGTTTAGAGATTACTTAGCTGGTAGAACACGGGTGGTAAAAGACAATGATTATTTTAGCTCTGAAAGAACAGTTGATCCTGGCATTATTCAAGGATTGGCCTTGAGGTCGACCTTTTTCATCCTATAAATTAATGACTTACCTATGTAACACAAAATTCAAGGCACCACATTTGCAGATGATACAACCCTGCTCTACAGGGGCTCTTCGTCAAAAGGTGCACGATGTACTGCAGAATATTACAGCCAACTTGAAGTTCGTAAAGAAATGGTGCCCAAGAAACAAAATGCTTATTAATGTGTTTAAAACAAAATTTCTTAGTTTTTCGATGGGGAGACAATGGAAGCTAGGAGAGATTGTTGAATATCATAAAATAGGGTGTAACACCCCATTGTCAAGTTATTGAAGAAACGAATGAGATAAAATATGTCGGTGTCAAAGTTCATGATTTATTGTCATTGTAACCTCACATAAAACTTAATTAAAAAAACTTTTTTGTGCTTTGGATAAATTCAATCAAACAGCATTATGTATGTCTACTAATATATTAAAATTAATATTAGGTATGCCTCAGCGCATTCAATTCTATATACGGAATATAATGCCACTAACGGCACCTACTTCAAAAGTCCTTCAGTAGAACAATGTTTACACCTAGAGATTGCGCAACTGCAAACTTATTCATAGCGTCGAATATACTACTTCTTAGGAACTAAGACATGGTGACAATGTCATGTCAGTTATTTAATTTTTCTAATTTACTTAATTAATTAATAAAACCAACCAACAAATACAACAAGAACAATAAATAACCTATTATTTGTTATGCCTTTTACCATAAACAAAATAACAATACAGAGTAAACTTCGCGTGTGCGAGAACTCCTGATGGATGCACGCTTGAAAAAGCGAGCATCCATTGTACATTTATGCAGTTTTAATTTACTTATCTACGTGCAGGTTTGTTGTCTAAACTCTTCTGAATACTGTATTGTAAACTTTATTTTTAGGCTAGAGAGTTTTCTTCATTGTCAGACGATCGGAAGTGCCATTTAAAGTGGAAATACTTATTTGAAAGATGTAAAGTTCGACTAGCTGTTATTTTTATGATAAGTCAGAATCCCATTATTTCTGTTCTGCAAGTTCAGCCTGCCAGTAACGTTGAGGTTGCTAGAAAACTTCCTGTTTATTAAAATCGATGCAGTGTAGTTTTTACTGTATTGCAGTTGCTTTTGTAAGTTAGTATTTGTAATTAAATAAATCAAATTAACAACATATAGTTTGTTTCGTTTTACTCCTACTATCCATAAACTAAATTTTTTATTGCGTTGTTAACGATACAATTTTTTTCCTATTATACCTATGCTTATTAACAGGGAAGGGATTAACCGCTGTGAATTGGAGTAGGTTTGATCAAAGAAAATAATAGCTACGCACTAGAAGTCTCATGCAAGACTATTCGGTAGACCGCGAGAGGCGCTGGCCAAATATGCAGATTTAAAGCAAAATTTGATTTCGGCGCTCGAACGCGTGACGATTTAAAGGACAGCGTTGTCGGATTCTTTAATTTTACGTTCGTATACGAAATACAACAGGTTCCATTATACATAGCGCGTTAATAAACTACACTAATATAAAAAGGGGTAGGTATATCTGTTGATTTGTTAGGTTTAGGTAACTAAAAATTAATGGTCTAATTTATTCCACGAAAATGATGACAATTTCATTTAGTTGTGTTTTTACAGAGCGTTTTTACTTTCTCCTTTTTAAGTGTCGCCGAAATTAATAATAAAAATTAAACAATTTTTCTTATTATGAATAGAGAAAAGAAAATTTAAATTACAAATATATTACATAGTATGTTTATTTATATTCTATTTGTAAATATAAAATTTTGCATACATTTTTTACGGTATACCAGAATAATATAATCTAAGTAATATTGCTTGTTTTATGAAACCACGCTGTTAGGTATACATTGAGCTATTTCTATTATTGTCTGCCCAATATATCTGCAACCGGCAAAAGAATTTCAAGCATGCAAGGGAAGGCTTAAACAACGTTGCCCATTTGTTTGCAGACCAATTTTGAAAAACTTTTTCATTTTCCGCTAAGATTTAAACTTTTCTTACCACATCTGGTTTACAAACAAATTGGTAACGTTTTTAAGCCTTTCATTGCATTCTTTAAATTCTTTTTCCGGTTGCAGATATCTTGGGCAGAATATATAAACTTTTTAATAAAAAATTGTAATTCCTAAACACATTTAAGATTTTAGAAAAAGGATCGATAAGCTATTGTTTATACAACTTTTAGAACATTACAGGGATCCTTAACGGTACAACATTTTTTTAAATTAAATTTTGATTTTTATTACTAACGATCTTTAACTCTTATGTCAGTAAAATTAATGAACTGGTTTTAGTGGATACATCGTTTCTAAAATTAAACTTGAAATTGATATTATACAAGTCTCCATACTTTTTTGTGTGTAATAATTTTGGAAATATAAGGAAGACAAGATTCTCAAAAAATTAGTTTCAGTTTTTATCCTGTTTGTTTATTACACTAATTGAATTTTTTCAATCATAATAATAACGACTAACGTCGACTGACAACTTAATTTAAATATTTTAATTTTACGGGCTTATAGTAAATAGTACACACATTAAATTTTGGAGTTCATCAGTTTTCGAGATATGCTGAAGACAGATTGACACAAGTGCTGAGCTTTTTTTTTCGTTTTGACGAACACCGAAAATATAAAATGTAAATGGTAGGCATGCTGCGCTATTCACCAAAAAGAAAAAAAGATTGTGCTTTAATAATGAAACTGGCATTGATCTTCACAAGAAGTCCTATGCCCAGAAATTTCGGTCACAGATAGCATGAGTGAAAAATTTGGAAATAGGAAAACGTTAATTAATGCTGTTCCGTATTAATAAAACTAGCCGCATTAAAATAGTAGGTTTGACACTGATAAATTTCAGATAAAGTATTCCGTGTGCCAAAAATGAAAAAAAAAAAAAATAAGTGTGTTAAATGAAAAATATTTTAAACCAAAATTTTTGACACAATGGAATTGAACCGCATTAAAGTAAAAACAGAAGTGAAATAGATTGTAATTATTTGAACAGTTTTGTTGGAGCCTAAACTATTTCAGTTTTAGCTGTTTATAAAATTTTGTATTAAACTTTTTAGTTTTATGCTCTTTGTTTAAAAAATTACTTTTATATAATATATTTTTAGAGGCACATCTTGCTAGATTTAAGGCTCCCGATCTACTCGTATTGTACTGTCGTGGTTAAAAAAATGCAAGTATTTCTTAATAGTTTTTCTTAGAGAACTGGAACATGGACTGTGAACTAGATGTACCATTTTGTTGTTCACTGGTGTACATTAAACCTGTGGAGATCAAAACTTGTTTTGGTTCATGCACCATTTCTTATCATGAGTGACATTTTATGGACAAGCAATGGTATTATAAAACATTTTATTGTGCAGTTTTTTTGTACCTACATCGCATGACCCTTCAAGGAGCACTAAGTAATAATAAAAAATTTTGATTTGAAAAAAAATATATATAAATTATACGCTAGTCTCTAAAACGAGGGAGTCCGTTTTCAAAAAAATTAATTTGTTACAAGCAGTATCGTTACAGGTATACCAAAGAGTAGTTATCAGCTAACATTCCTACTATTTCAGTTTTTTTTTAACATCTTGCTGCTATTTTGCTATGAGATAGGTACAAATGACTTTCCTAAATAAACACGGAAAAAAGACGCATAATTTAGTAAAGAAATTAAAATTTTATTTTGTACCTAATGCAAAAAATTCGGTACCCCTATCGAATTTTCGCGTGGCGCGGTTTTAAGGATAAAGTACAGGCCAATGTTTTTATTTTTTTTTTGTCGAATTATATGTATTCCTTATAAGCCGATTTTGGGAAAGTCAAGGTTGGGTCAAGGTGAAAGGAAAAGTCAAAGTCAACGGGAAAGTTTGTGCTCAGTTTCAGCATATAACTGAGCAGCAAAGTAGTGTTGAAATGAGAAGAGTAATTCACCCCCACTCCTTGACCTTGACCTTGTGATGACCTTGAAAAGCTCGTTGTATTGACACTGAGCGTTCAAGGTGACATTGAGAATTGAATGAATGACATTGATTGAAATTATCGATTTGTGTTGACATTGGGTAATATTTTTGACCTTACGACATTGAGCGGTCAAGGTGGCCTTGAGAGAGTGTTTGCCCTTGACCTTGAGAATGACTTTGAAAGTATCGATTTGTGTTGACCTTGGGTAATATTTTTGACCTTGACATTGATCTGGTGTTGTAATGGTTTTGAATGGTGCTTATATGGCATTGAAAGTTTGTATGACCTTGTGATGACCTTGAAAAGTTCGCATGTGTTCTTGCTTTTTTTAACTTTTTTTATAGTTGAGCCAGATGGTGCATCTAATGCGCTTAACGATTCAAATAAAGGCTGATATTACAATATTTTCTGAAAAACGTTCAAGGTGACCTTGAGAGAGTTTTGCCCTTGACCTTGAGCATGACTTTGAAAGTATCGATTTGTGTTGACATTGGGTAATATTTTTGACTTTACGACATTGAGCGTTCAAGGTGGCCTTGAGAGAGTTTTTGCCCTTGACCTTGAGAATGACTTTGAAAGTATCGATTTGTGTTGACCTTGGGTAATATTTTTGACCTTGACATTGATCTGGTGATGTAATGGTTTTGAATGGTGCTTATATGACATTGAAAGTTTGTATGACCTTGTGATGACCTTGAAAAGTTCGTATGTGTTCTTGCTTTTTTTAACTTTTTTTATAGTTGAGCCAGATGGTGCATCTAATGCGCTTAACGATTCAAATAAAGGCTGATATTACAATATTTTCTGAAAAACGTTCAAGGTGACCTTGAGAGAGTTTTGCCCTTGACCTTGAGCATGACTTTGAAAGTATCGATTTGTGTTGACATTGGGTAATATTTTTGACTTTACGACATTGAGCGTTCAAGGTGGCCTTGAGAGAGTTTTTGCCCTTGACCTTGAGAATGACTTTGAAAGTATCGATTTGTGTTGACCTTGGGTAATATTTTTGACCTTGACATTGATCTGGTGATGTAATGGTTTTGAATGGTGCTTATATGACATTGAAAGTTTTTATGACCTTGTGATGACCTTGAAAAGTTCGCATGTGTTCTTGCTTTTTTTAACTTTTTTTATAGTTGAGCCAGATGGTGCATCTAATGCGCTTAACGATTCAAATAAAGGCTGATATTACAATATTTTCTGAAAGACGTTCAAGGTGACCTTGAGAGAGTTTTGTCCTTGACCTTGAGCATGACTTTGAAAGTATCGATTTGTGTTGACATTGGGTAATATTTTTGACCTTACGACATTGAGCGTTCAAGGTGACCTTGAGAGAGTTTTTGCCCTTGACCTTGAGAATGACTTTGAAAGTATCGAGTTATGTTGACCTTGGGTAATATTTTTGACCTTGACATTGATCTGGTGATGTAATGGTTTTGAGTGGTGCTTATATGACATTGAAAGTTTGTATGACTTTGAGATGTTGACCTTGCTTATAGGCGCTTCCCCCTATTAGTTTACTGTGACTTGACCTTGAAAAGGTGTAATATAAATGCCATTCACAGCCGAAGCAATATTAGAATTAAACGAGTATATGTAGGTACTAAATAAAACATTTATATCTTAATATGGATTTATTTTTTGTGACATACCTTATAAAATAAAACAAATATAAATATATTATTTAAACAATATCTGACTTATCTATCCAAGAATTAAACTGATTTGGAAAACCTAACCATTTTACATATAATTGTGCTTTATTATCCTTTTTGCGTTGACGAAGAACTTTTTCTACCAAATAAACACCAGGACTTTGCGTCTTTTGTAATTCTGCTTCATAAAAACACCCCTTAATTGGTTGGCCATCCATAGATTCTAACAGATAGGTGGGTGGATTTGTAAAATTAACTTTTGCTATTTTAAACAGTTCTGTTGACCATGATGGGGTGTAGCCCTTATCAAATATGCTCTTATATTTGCTTATACGCACCACGTCACCCAAACGAAATTTAAACTTTCTTGGTACAACTTTAATATGATTATATGCTTCAATATTCGTGTATGGTTTAACATCTATTGGTTTCTTTCCAGTGGTGCGATGTTTGGTGTTATTATAAATTTTCGTTATTGATGGTAGAAGCTGTAACCATTTGTAGGTCCCTCTGGCCGAAAACTGTTTATATAAAAAAAATTTTAGTGTTCTTATAACTCGCTCAACAATAGCCGCCTTTTTGGTGCTATACGTGGAATAATGATTAATGTTGTGTTCTTTCATAAGACTTTGAAAATTTTTATTATAAAATTCCTTTCCTTGGTCACTTTGCAAATTTATTGGTGTGTAAGCTGCTTCTTTAATAATATCATCCATCGCATTACTAACTTCTACTCCTGTTTTGTTTCTAATTGGTCTAGTGTACACATATTTTGAATAACAATTTATGCCTACAAGAATATAACGAAATCCACCGTTTTCATTAGCATATTGTTGCATTTCTGCCAAATCTATTTGCCACAAATCTCTGTATCCCTTAGTTATGGTACGTCTTCTAGGAAAATGTTTTCTTGCATTCTTATGAAGTTCTTTAACTATTTTGAGCTTTTTATTGCTAGGCTCCATGTCTTAGCGAACACTGATCAAAAGATACGATTGTATTACTTAATAAATGATACCTTCTTCTCGAAGTTCTTCTATAATGGATATAATTTCATTATCGTGTCCGGTGTGACCAGCAATCTTAGAACTCCATAATAATTTTAATCTATCTACTAATTCCTTTGGCTTGTTCCAGTAAACATAGGTGGTACAGGAAGAGACGTGTTTCTTTGCAGGTAATTTGTTACCTGCATTTTTTCGAATAGCACCCCCCAATTTAGTTCCTGTTATTAACGGTTTTATTATACGAACATATTTTGGCCATCGGGTCTCTGGTAATTCTTGATTTTTATTATAGTGTTTATGGGCAGCATTTGTTAGCTCTAAAATGTCTTTATAATATTGAAGTATTTTTGGGCTTATCCTTTCCTCATTATTTATTACTGGTGGATTCTTTAGAAAAAGTAAGTCGTAAAGATCGTTTGTGCCCTGAAATATGGCGACACTGCCATCATTTTTAAATATTGCTACTTTTCCTTCGTGAAAACGTACTTCTGAATTGCCAACAAACATCTTTTTCTTATCCGATTTGGAACCGAAACGTACCCCATAAATGGTATCATACTGAGATGGATACCGTTTCAGTCCGCCTAAATACGAAGAGATTTTTTTGTGTGATGATTTATCCAGCGATTGATGAAATTTTGTCGTAGCTGAATAGGGTGTTATATAGTCCAATTGCTCAATCGATTTTCTTGGTGAAGATGGTGTTTCATATATTGGTTCCTCTCTTTCAGTATCTGATGTGTCCATTAGAGTTTTTCTTGTGATTTCATCTCTTTGCGTTTCAGGTGTATGAAAATAACTCTGTGGAAAATCGAAATCGAACGTTTCTGATGGTTCTTTTAATTTGGTGCTAATAAAAGCTGCGATTTTATTTCAGGTTCTTGTTTTACATTGGATGCTTTTTGCTTTACCACTTTCGATATAAATGTCAGAGGTTTTGTAACCGGCTCGTAAAATTTCTCCAATTCAAATTTATTTTGGGCTTGGTTTGCTTTTATCTGTCTAAATTTTTTTCTTACAGCATCTGTAGCTTCCAACAGTTTCCGTTTTAAATCAATGTTTGTATCCATGATGTTAACGGGGTATCGTCCAAAAACGAAATGAGGTGTTTCCGGTGTCATTACAGAAATATATAGCTATCAAATCCTTTACGATATCTTCCAGCATTTAGGTCGCTATCTTTGTCAATGACTAAAAAACCATATTTGTTGTCCCAGCATTTGGCACACATTTCTTGAAATTTCTGAAATGAAACATCTGGTGAAACATGATCAGAATATATGTGGCGTAAATTCATCTCATCCTGTTTAAACATAATAATTAAATTAGCGTTATCACGTACTAGTTGCTTCGGAACTCTAGAATACGTTTGCGCTAAATAAAAAGAATCGATGTTTTTATGACGTCCCATGCTAAAATATGAACGTATCACATCCTGCTTTTCACACATAACATCATCAAAAATAAAAACTGAATTTGGTTTGGCATCCGAAGGTTCTACAATGTTTGATGCATCGCTAAAAGTATAGTAGCCTAGCCCTTTAATCGGTGACAAAATACTCCTTAAATATTCATATTTTGGCTGATACAATGATTTAGAATATATGTAAACATTTTCAAAACGCAGTCCTAAAGGATGAGTAAGCAGAGAAATCATAACATTTGTTTTTCCACAATTTGATGGTCCTATTACTAGTCCACGAATTGATAATGGTAGTAAAGGACCATGTCGTCTTATGACATGTTGCGCATGTCCGGATCCAACTTTTTCATCCAAGTTGTCGATATCAAGTTTTTCTTTAAGCTTAACAATTCGCATTTTACATACAATAGAAGTTACTATTTTATAATTGATTGTTGGTGTTACTTCTCAGTTAAATGTCACCCGCCAAACGAAGTGGACGGTCCCGTATTTTGAAGAAGACTGGAAGCGGTTTAGTGAATTCGATTATTAATAAGCTTCCTTTCGAGTTTCATATACCCGGCTACCAGTTTTGTGGACCTGGTACAAAAATTTTAAAACGTGTAGCAAGAGGCGATCAAGGAATTAATTCTTTAGACGCAGCCTGCAAGAAATACGATTTGTCGTATCTAAATAACAAGAACTTAAGTGCGCGACATCAAGCCGATAACGAACTTGAACAACGTGCTTGGGAAAGAGTTAAATCGAAAGAAGCAAGTTTAAGTGAGTACATACAATAGAAGTTACTATTTTATAATTGATTGTTGGTGTTACTTCTCAGTTAAATGTCACCCGCCAAACGAAGTGGACGGTCCCGTATTTTGAAGAAGACTGGAAGCGGTTTAGTGAATTCGATTATTAATAAGCTTCCTTTCGAGTTTCATATACCCGGCTACCAGTTTTGTGGACCTGGTACAAAAATTTTAAAACGTGTAGCAAGAGGCGATCAAGGAATTAATTCTTTAGACGCAGCCTGCAAGAAATACGATTTGTCGTATCTAAATAACAAGAACTTAGGTGCGCGACATCAATCCGATAACGAACTTGAACAACGTGCTTGGGAAAGAGTTAAATCGAAAGAAGCAAGTTTAAGTGAAAAAGCTGCTGCTTGGTTAGTAACTAATATAATGAAAACGAAACAGCGATTTGGGATGGGCGTATCACATGTTTCAATAAAAAAGAAAACAGTCAGAGGAAAACCAAGGAAAGGTAGACCGAAACCCAATAAACGTGTAAAAAAAGTTTCTTTTGGATCATCTATTAGAGTACCCATTCGTGCAGAACTATTAAAAGGTGGAGGTAAAAAATTTATTGAAAAAAATGTTATTAAAGCTTCTAAAGTGGCATTGGCGGCCGCTCGAAAATCAGTGAAAAATGTTGGTGGAAAACGAAAAATTCGTATGCCTAGAATAATACCTATACCAAAAGTGGGTGGGTTGCTGCCTTTAATACCGATATTTGCAGGTTTGTCAGCATTAGGGTCTCTAGCAGGTGGGGCAGCTGGAATAGTGCGAGCTATAAAAACAGTAAAAAACGCAAATGTACAGAAAACAGGTGGGTTATTAAGTTTAAATTGGAAAGGAAATGGTTTGTTCCTAAAACCATATAGATCGGGTTTAGGATTATTTATGAGCAACAACAAATCAAAAAATTAAATTAATTTGCTACCCAAACGACCTCTATCCAATACTGATCTGGAAAAGTATGCTTTGCTAATGAAAATTCCATATTTCAGAGGCGTATTTATGAGAGATGCTCTGCCAGCACGCGGTCCGCGACAATACGAAGCAGCAATAATTAATTTGGATAGTATAAAGGGAATAGGGGAACTGGGTAGCATATAAAAAGGTTAATTCAGATGTAACTTACTACGATAGCTTCGGCGATTTAACCCCACCTTTGGAATTAATACAATATTTAAAAACTGGTTCTGAGGCAGCACAGAATATTTACTATACATACGACCATCAACAGAAATTTGGAACAGTGTGATGTGGGCATTTGTGCTTGAAGTTTCTCTCTACGCATTAAACTAAATAGAAATGACCCCACAGATGGATCGTGACAATTATAAAAAGATGCACTTATCTCTTAAAGCATTCTCCGATCGTGGTGGATTATTAAAAATGACTAGGGAAGAGTTACAAAACATGCCTAAAGAAGTAATGATTGCTTGTGCACCGAATGATATCGCAATTGTATGGGAAAAGTTGCCAGAACACCTCAAAAACGACATCGATATATTGAAGTACCAGTATTGTACCGAACACTATATTAGCAATAATTTGGGTGAAGATGATGCCGATGGGCCAGCAGTTAGAAGACTCTTTTGTTGTTACTGTAAAATAAGTGATATAAATATTCATGCTGAAAACAGTACAAACTCATTACAACGGGTTAAAAGATTTTTAAGTTTTGATTGTTTAAATTGCGGTAAAAAGCCATAAGAATACCAGCAAGTATACACTGTCGTCAGTCATGTCGTACACATTCACACTAACAGGACGATCCAGCGTCTTAAGCTCCGACTTCTATCCACCTATTGAATTGAATCAGTCAAACCAATATGGGTTGGCGCTTGTGGGATTCTATACTTATAATTCTATTTTTAACATTACCGAAACTAACAATTGTTTTGCTTACAAGATAAATGATAAAGCAATTTATAATGTAACAAGAATCCCTCCAGGAGCATACGAAATTGGCGACATTGAAAAGGCGATGATTGCTTCTTTAAAAAAAACTTTAAACAATGTGGACGAAAATATGTTTTCACTGACTGCTAATAATAGTACAATGAAGTGTGAAATAAAATCCAAATTAATTATTGACTTTACTAGAGAAAATAGCATTGGGGAAATGTTGGGATTTGGAAGTGTCGTACTGAAAAGTGGTCAGAAGCATGAATCCAAATTTCTAGTTAATATTATGAATGTGCGCATTGTGAGAATCGATTGTAATATTACATCTGGAGCATACCTAAACTCACAAGAATGTCATATATTATTTGAATTTGATATAAATGTTGAACCAGGATATAAATTGTCGAAAGAACCACAAAATATTATTTATATGCCGATACAGCCCAGCGGTCGTCAGTTCATAGACAACATCACTCTACGCATCTTGGACGACAACGGTGACTTGATTGACTTTAGAGGAGAGAAAATCATCATCAAACTTGAGTTGAAGAAAATAGCCTAATTATTGGTTTTCGTTTTAATCGCCACTTAAATATGCTTTCTTCGATGCATCAATCTGTAAAAGAGCATAAAAATAAACCAGTTACCCAAAGACACGTCATTCGTTCTCCGCACCTCCGATCGGAAACACATCATCGCCAACAACATCTCTCTACAAGGGATTTAAAGTTTTTAAAATCCATTGGGCTAAAAATTAGAAAGCATAAACCATGATGACTACCAGTGATAAAATCGAGGTTTTTACTGAACCTTTTCTGGACAACTCTATCGTAAGTTTGCAAGAACACACCTATAAGCCGTATGGCTCTCCAACCTTTAAAAATTCGGACGAAATCCGTGTCGCCGTTCAATTTCAAGACATAATTTTAGACATATGTGACAGTTACATTTACATTGAAGGAAGTTTTACACCTAAAGATATTACTAAAAAGTGTCAACTCTCCAATAATGCTCTCGCGTTTCTATTTGATGAAATCAGATACGAGATGGGTGGTGAACATGTGGCTGTTGTCCGAAAACCAGGTATTACTACAGCTTTAAAAACAATGACTTCATTTGGCTCTTCACATCCAAAGGCTCTCTTAACATGTGGTTGGGGTCTAAACGAAGAAAAGCAAGATGTCCTAGATCCCACAAGTCACACGTTTTCAGGAAAATTACCACTAAAATATTTAATGGGATTTGCCGAAGATTATAACAAGGGTATTTTCAATGTTAAATAGGAGCTGATTTTAATCATTGCCCGTACATTTAGAAATTCGTATATTGGTGAAACAGATGCAGACATAAATATAAATAAGATCGAATGGAAAATACGGCATATTATTCCTGATGATCGCCAAAAGTTAAAAATTATGTCTCGTATTAATAAAAGTGGAAATAACGCAAATATTCAAATGGCTTATCGGAATTGGGACCTTTATGAACTACCTGCTCTGCGAGAAACTTCCTCAGATGTGTGGGCTTTGAGAACTAGCACGAGCTTGGAAAAACCTCGTTATGTCATTATCGGTTTCCAGAGTAACAGTAATTATGATAAGGGGGAAAAGGATGCCACCAAGTTTACTAATGCCAACATAAGTGACATTAGACTTTTTCTAAATTCTACGGTATTTCCATATGAAAAATGGAATTTGGATTTTTCTAAAAAGCTGTATGCCGCGGCGTATTATAATTATGAAAATTTTCAAAGCAGTTATTACGGACGTGAAATAAACGACCCAATGATGGATTTGTCTGAATATTTGGAAAACCCAATTTTTGTAATTGACTGTAGTCATCAGCCAGAAGCAGTGAAGTCCTCTACGGTAGATGTGAAAATAGAGTTTGAAACACGTAACAATAAATTTCCAAAAGACACTAAAGTGTATGCATTAATAATTCACGACTCCTATTTTACATACAATGTTTTAAATGGTTCAGTTACAAACAGATCTGTCTATTAGTTTTAAGTTTTTTTGTTTTATGTATTACAATTTAGATGTATTAAGCAAAATTTGGGGGGCCCACAATAAAATAAAAAAATTAAATTGTTTGTGTTTTTATTTTACCCATGTAACTAGACACAGAAAGTATGTGTATGCGAATAGGGTGAGCCATTCTTAAAAGTTAGTAATAGGAGTTTAGATTTCAATGGTTGCTAAACACAGATGAGTGCGAGGAGGGGCACCAATCCTTATTTTTAAGAAATTTTATATTTTAGGGAAAATATCTTAAAATCTTACAAGTCAGAACTACATTTGTAATGATATACATTATCATTTAAAAAATTATTGTCAAGTTCGTGTTTGTGCAAACATGGTACTTTATTAAAGAATTCTGTATGTATTACTATACTTACACACATTTACGAAAGAAATTTGTATATATTAAAACCGGAGTTGATGATTTTGTCAGTCTATATTCACAATGTCGAATGTGAACACTATTGATAAGTCTGGTCGCAAAAGAAAATTTAATGACACCAAGTCTATCCGTCGCGGTCCTTCAGGAATAGGGTTTAAGCTTACACCGGACGGAAATTATGATATTAATCGAAAAAGATTATGTAATTTAGGAGAACCATTAGAAGGAGAAGACGGGGTTACACGAAATTATGTTGATGTGCACCTTGCTCAATGTGTTCAAGAGACGCACAAAGCTGTGAAAGAGTAATCATTTATTATTATTGATACTGCAAAAAAATATCTTGAAGGACACATCCATTCTAGAATAAATGAAATTATACGACAAATGAAACAATACATAGATAGTGAGCTGAGTAAAGCGCATGGGGGTAACATTGGAAAGTTAGAGCAAGATGGCCCGAAACAACTTTAACTATGCCATCGTTTAGTCACTATTTTTATTTAGATGATACATTAATTACATGATCCCATAATTTTAAACATATTATATTTGTTCGTGTCCACAATAAAGACAGAATTATGTAGTATCCATGTTTTTTTTAATTTCCTCTAAACTTCTAGTGAACTTCTATTTTTGACATTTTTAAAATTTGTCGGACAGCGTCGGGGTTTTGCACACATAAAGTAGCTATAAACTGCTACTTTTTCCCAACGTTTGAGCCCTCTACGTTTAAAAATGGGTGATTTATGAATTAAAAAAAAAACTATTAATTTTTCGGTTTTTCCAGATTTTCTCCGTTGCTACTTATCCTATTGGGGCGTTCGACCTCTCATTTTGTTCGTATTTTTATTCTCTACAAATCGTCCATTTACACTATTAAGATTGCTTCACTACTTTCCATTTTATAAGCAAAAAACTAAAAAAATCACGTTTTTTTGTTTAAAAATGTTTATAACAAATTAATGGCAAAAATTTCAGAGTTGGAAATATAACAGGAATCATCTACGGATCGTCTTTCAGATGGTGGCACAGGCGGTTTTCTAATAAGATTAATGTCATGACAAATCGCTCTATTGTTTGGCCCATAAGAGAATTTCACACATCAAAATTCGACACCCTGTATAAAATATGATTACCAATTTATTTTGTGTTCAGCATACACACATATTATCTTTCTCTTTGGTACGTTTATTAAAAGTTATTTAACAGTTAATATATCATGCTTTTATGTGTCAGATACCTTTGAATGCCCGGTAAACGACCAATTGTTAGAAACGACTGGTCTCCCGCTGCGTTACTGAATAGGGTCATTATATTATCACCCTACGCAACTCTATTTCTATTATATTCTATGAAAATATCACATTGTCATTGTAAAAGTATTACGGAAAAAGTTGCCATCTGTTGAGATATAATAACATTTAGATGGGGTGCTAAAGGAATTAGAGGGTGGTTGGATACATTAAATGAAATAAAAATAGAATATTTTGTAAAGAAATAATGTCCCATCGTTTTCATTATAGTTGACTTTAACGCGTCTCGCTCGCTTCGAGAGGGGCATCATTTATTCGGTAGCAATGGCACAGTTAAGAGCCATCGTGAAACCGTTTTCGATTAATGGGTACGAAAAATGCCCAGACTGCCTGCAATACAGTTTTAAAAACCAAAAGTGCACTGGTTGTGTACCCTTACGCCGGCGAACATCCAGGTTGGTGTCGCGTATCCACCAGTTGATATTGCTTTATTATCATCTGATGAAGACGAGCCTCCTACGGTACCGCAGCCAAGGTACCGTCCAGCACCACGAAGCGTGCTGGAGAGGAGGCAACGAGAACGAAACCAACGCAACCAACAGTAATAGTCCTTTTAAGGACCGTGCAAATTGGCCTACCGGGGAAAGCACGTATACAATTATAACGCGCCGGTGAAGTTTAGCTCCTGTTATGTTTGTGGATAAAAACATAACTAAGCTGGTGTGGAAACGACTTCAAAAATAATACAATAATTTAATTAATACTGTGGAAGTAACCACTAGTCGTTACGATTTTTAAAAGACGTATTAACTCAACTATTTTCCTAATTTTAAACTAACTGTGTTTTATGCCTAAATTTTGAGCTTGATGATTTTTAGCATTGATTGCCGTTCACTGTTGTTCGGTAGAAAAGGATCTTATTTATTATAAAAAACCAGAATATTTTGAAATAATCGTTTATTCAAAAAAAAATTACACACATTTTTTTACTTAAATCTAATGAGTACAGTCTAATTACAATTAAATTATATACAAAATTACAAATAAACTTATTTTACTGCACTAAATGAATACTGTATGTACAAAGAAAAAAAAATTACACACATTTTTTTTTTACTTAAACCTACTGAGTACAGTCTAATTACAATTAAATTATATACAAAATTACAAATAAACTTATTTTACTACACTAAATGATACTAAATGAATACTGTATGTACAAATAAATATTATATACAATATTCATTTAGTATCTCCAAGTCTTTTTTACTTTGGGCGGCTGCACTTTTTAAGTTTTTCAGTTCATTTTGCACCTCTTGCAGCCGCCTCTGAAGTTCCGTAACGCGGCGCTCACATTTGTCCACTTCGGCGTCAGTCTCCATTACACGCTTTCTTAATTGGTCGCGCGCACCATACAACCCCGACAACATTAGGCGATATTCACCTGATAGGTCTTTTATCCTATCAGGGAATTGCTCCTGCTCGGGGTTCACGTTAACTTCCACAACCGCTTCCGTGACAATGGCCGCAACGTTCTTCCTCGTCGACCTTTTCTTCCTTCGACTCGCAACAGGCGACGGGGAAGCCACAACTTGCTCAGGCTGCGCCCAACTGGTTGACGGTTGAGGCTCTTGACACGTCTGCCTCCTTTTCTTTCTTAAAGCGCCTTTATCTGTTGGCGCTGTCAAGAGCCTTTCCAGCTCCGATGTTGTGGTGGGTGCAGCTGGTTTCACCACCACGTCGCCGATGATGGCGATTTTTCGTGCTTCCTCCACAGCCTGCACTGCCACCTGGTGGTCGACAACTTGGTGCAACTCTTGGGGCACCGCATCTTGTGCCGCCATCTGGTGGTCGACGACCAGGTCCAACAATGCGTCCATACCGTCCTCCGGAAACTCTATTTCTTGTAGTTGCACCTCAGTCGTCCCAAAATATTCTTTAAATGCATCTGGTGTCAGGAACTGAAACTCGTCCTGTTCGCCGATAAACTCTTGGGTTTGGTTCCCGATTAATCCACATAGTTGGCTGACCATCTTGTAACTTGTTTACTATTACTTTCACTGTCAACTTAAACGCGTTAGGTGAAGATGTGTGCTTTACACTGAAGAACTTCCCGCAAGCAGTCCGCTTTTATGCTTGTCTATTTCTCCCACTAGACATTCTGCTCCCACCGATTCTTACTGTCCTTCACAATCGTTCAAGGTTATGACTTCGTAGGGCAAACGGTCGACCACCGATTCCCACCCTTCACGTTCGTTCAAGGTTATGGCTTCGTAGCGCAAACGGTCGACCACCGATTCTTACCCTTCAAAATCGTGCAAGGTTTGATTTCGTAGGGCTAAAATTAAAACACGACCCTAACTTTTAATGTGATATAATTTTGTGGGGATAGGTTGATCGTATAAAATAATACATACATGTTAAGATTTAGAATATATACAGTGTACAATATTGAAAGAATGTTTTTTTTGTTTATGCATTACGTGCTAGTAAAAATTCGTTTATAATCACAGCCTTATACTTCTTTACAAAATAATGTTTTATTTGCAGTTCAAACAACAATTATAAAAGCTATACTTATGGAGTAATTTTTAACCCTATATAAACTTTCCAGTTCAATTGCATATAATTACAAAAACGACTGAATGACTTGTAGTAAATTTTCTAAATTCTGCTCAGGATCGGACCTATAAAAGTCTATGTCTGTATGCCCCCAAGGTAGAGTTTTTGTAGACGAGGGAATTACATAACGTTTATCATCGTGGTGGGTTAGGGCAACTTTATTTATTATTTCTGTATAAACGTCGTGCAAGTCACTTCGAAAAGTTTTCATTTTTCTAAATATTAATCCACCGTGCTCTACTATTTTTCGATAATCATCTAGATGAAGTTCCTTTTCGATAACTGATTTTTTTATACCTTTTGCTTTTTTTAATTCGCTATTTAAAGACTTTACATAATAAGCTTTGGCCCCGGTACCATAAAAACCTATTATCGGATCACATGGAAATTCATCTTTCATCCTACCCAAGACCGATTTGCATTTAGTTATATTAAAGTCATTTTGTCCGGGGTAATTGGACGTATCAAATTTATCCGGATTTTCAGCTATTATGCGATAAAAATCATCTGTAAAAACTTTTAATATAAGCGAATCGGTGTCGGTGTAAAGTAAAGAAGCATTAGTACCAAACTTTTCCTTAATGAAATTATAGAAAAAATCATAAATCACAGTTTTTGAAATGTCTAATATGGAAAACCCAATATATATTGGTTTGTTGTAAATAATTTTTAATTTGTCCATATGAATGGCAACAAAATCTTCGGTGAAAATAGATCTACTATTAAAATTGGGGCGTGCAATTAATGCTCGTGCCCCGACTTTCCCTCTAGCATTTTCCCAATGCGTTATTAATTTTATGTCTTTACGGTTTTCCACATTTTCCATCGTTTTTCCAAAAATTGCGTTTATGATTAATTTAAAGAGATCTTTACCAAATTTTGTAGTTGATAAATTTCGTAATTCAGTATTAAAATCAATGTATTTTTTTAGCCACTTTGACTGGTCGAATTTTAAAATTCTATGCGTCCGCATTACCATTAGTCCCTGGTGTATGGCTTGTTTTAACGTTCTGTAGTGAACAATATATCTTTTTTTATCATTTAAATTCGGAATTAATTTTGATAATTTTGCTTTTTTTGTAGGTGGTTTGATATTTTCTACTAAAAAAGGAAGATCGGAATGAGCATCATGTAATTCTACTGGATAATGCACGTCCACTTCCAAAACGTATCCTTGCGGACTCTCATCACCGATATCCATAATATTTAAATCGAGAATTTCGCGCTCTGACAACCACTTAAAACCACCAAACGGTAATGCTTGGGACATACTATGACCATACAGATTTGTTGCATCGAGATATGTTATAAATGAAGAAGGTTTTGTAGGGTCATAGTCTGGTAAATAGGAATTATCGGCAATATGTTTTCTTTCGGTACACTGACTTATACCACCCCGAATACCTTTTTTAAAAAAATGAATTATATCGAGGTCTGTTAAAAGTTCTAATTCTACCCTAGTCATACGTAACATACAGTCAAATGATAAACTTGGAAGAGTGTAATACTGCGCAGGATCCAATTTGTAAACGTTTAAACATGTGTCGCGAAACTGCTCAAAAACATCGCTTAATAATAAAACGTCCGACTTTAAATACAAGTCAGAATACTCCCCCAAATTCTTACACCCAAACAGGTGCCAAACTTCTTTAGCTCTCTTATAACACTCATCACTAATGTGTTCTTCACGTAAGTGATCATAAAATTGATTTTTTGTTGGTAAATTTGGGTTATTCATCTTATCGATGGAATCAACAAAACTGTATGGAAAAACACCTTTTCTACGCATTAAATTAAATTTATCATCATCAACAAAGTGTTTTCGTGTCTCTTTGAACTCGTTAATACTTAAGCCATTACCCAAATTTTCCAATGAGGTTGATAAAAATTTAAAACTATCAATAAATCGCAACTTTAAATTTTTTTTCTTTATTTGTCCCGTTTTGTTATCAGTGTAGTCGTGCATGTAAATGCTCTTTGTAAATGATATATATTTCTCTTTACTTTGAGCTATTACATCAATTTTATCCCCATATCTGCATAATTCTTTAATGAACATGTGGCTATCCTAGCCGCTTAAATTATGGAATATGATGGGGACAAAATTGGGTAATTTATAATTTAAATTGCAAATAGAATGTGCGGCGCCATGTCTTTTCCTTCCCGTTATGTGGCAGTGGTCTTTTACTTTAATATCTGTCTCGTCGAAGGGACCTTCACAAATTCCACAAACTTTGGCATGTTGAAATTCTCTTTGTTCATCAGGTGTTAGAGGATGCATTGGTGTAATATCTCTCAAATATGTGTTATAAAAAAACCTTAAATCGGTTTCAATGCGATCCACAAAAACTTTAGCCGCATCATTTCCCCGATATAGTTCAAACTTGGAAATAGAATCATCGAAAGAGCACTTAATTAAATAGGAAAAAGAGTATGGCTCATGTTTTAAGCTCTTGACAGTGTAACAATTTTGTGGGTTTGGTTCGACTGTTTTAATGGGTTTTAAAACAGATTCAAAATCTGCATAAACAACAAATGGAACCCGCATCTGCTTTTCAATGCTATCGAATTTTAAAATATTTTCCGGCACACTTTTTCCAAATTTATCTACTTTTAAGTCAGTCGAGGGCGTTAATGTAAAGATGTGTTTACAGTCATGTTTTTGATGTAATATTAAAGCTGACGGTGATCTAAAATAAGTTAAGCAACCGTCACAAAAGTATAATTTATTGTGATGTTTTGAAATCTGACTAGAAACTAGACGAGACAAATTCTTTATCCAACAATAATGATTTTTTGAGCAGGTTGCATCACAAACATGTTCATTATCATCTTCTTTAATATTACAATCTTTCGTTAAAAGCAGCAAATTTACATGTGTTAACAACTTTTTCGGTGCATATCTCAAAGGTCCAACAACCTCGTATTTTAATTTACTGTCTTCGAAGCTAGTCTCCAAACCGTATACATTAACCGAAATATTATTCAAATTTTCAAATTTTGTAATATCACACAATTTTACTGGAAAATCTATACCTGTTAAGTCTAATACTCTTGAAAAATGTGGGTAAGATGTATGCTGTGAAGACATGTTGACTACTGGAAATAATGCTGATGTTATAGCCCAGGCAAAACAACACTCATCCTGGTTTATCACGTTGACGACCGCTCGTTTAGCTTCGATAAATTTCGGCAACTTAATGTATGATGATCCACCTAGAGGCGAGTACTTGTTGATGTTGACCTCCAGATACAGAATTTTTTCCAAAGAACATCCTGAAAAAGATCAATAAGTTTGTTTAGTATTTTTTAAAAATAAACGTCAAATTTGGTTATACCATTTTTTACTTTTACATACCTGAATCTTTTTCCTGGAATTCGGTTGCTTGAACTTTCATGGCCTCCACAAAAGATTCGTAAATGTCTCTCAAATCATTTCCCAGAGTCACTATTTCATTGGTGGTATTAAAACACTTTTCACTAAGTGTATCCTGCGCTGCCAGAAAATATCGTCCAAACACAACCATGTTTATTTTTAATGATTTTTTTGCTCTCAATATTTCACTGATCAAATTAACCACCGCTGACTTAATTTCATTAAAAAATATTGTATAGTCCACATGGGTGTTATCGCTGGTTACACGGTATGATATAATTCTGTTTTTAAACGCACTGTGAATAAGCTCAACACCGTGAGATACTGGCACACAAGATTTACTTCTGTGTTCAAGTGTTCTCTGATGAGCTAGCATCTGACTTAGTGGCACAGTTACATTACATGTCACACAAGTATGTGTAGCAGATGTTGATGCAGCACCATCAATTTTACACCGCTTTCCACCAACCATATTATCAAATCTTGTAACACAAGATTCCTTTTTATGCCGTATCAAAGTGTAACTGCGGGTGAATGAACTTCCACACTTATCACACACAAAAGACATTTTTTAACATTGCTTAACACGTAGCCACTCAGTTTAGCCGCAAACTACGGAACAAAACCAACTCTCCTGCTTTATATATAAAAGACTGGCAAGTCGAAGCCACACACACACCCGACATATGCAAGGTCAAGTAAGAATAATCAAAGACAAGGCCAAGGTTAACCTTCAGGGTCGACCAAGGGCAAAAACTCACTCAATGTCACCTTGAACGCTCAATGTCAACCAAGCAAACACCATTCAAAAGCACTACATCACCAGATAAATGTCAAGGACAAAAATATTACCCAAGGTCAACATAACTCGATACTTTCAAAGTCATGCTCAAGGTCATACTACACAGTTTAGGGGAAGAGAACAAGTTGTCACAAACGCGGAGAAAGACGACAAGGAAAGAAGGAACTACAGGGTCAAATTTGTCGAAAAAAGAAATCATGTGAAATTAACAAGCGAATGTCGCAAAATAATGTGTAAAATCTTCTTGTCTAACAAGTTTCACAGCATTGCTAAAAATTTTGTATAAAACAGGGTGGTGTATGAAAAAAGCAGCTTAGTTCAATTTAAAAATGAGTCGCGTTAACACTATTGATAAATTTGGGCGTCAAAAAATGTTTGAAAATAAACGGTTAATACGTGGGCCACCAGGAATAGGCTTTAAACTTACACCCGATGGAAATTATGATCTTGAAGGAAAATCTTTAACTAACTTGAAAGAACCAACAAATAATGATGATGCCGCTACGCAAAAATTTGTTAAAAAAGAAATTCATAGGTTTGCTGTGACAATTGCTTCCATATTTAATAAAGATCTGTTACCATTAATACACAAAAACGATAGGGAAATTAGAGAAAAAATGGAAGTTTTTCAGAAAATATTGTACTATCAGCCTTTATTTGAATCGTTAAGCGCATTAGATGCACCATCTGGCTCAACTATAAAAAAAGTTAAAAAAGCAAGAACACATTAAACAATTTATTCAAAAATCGATTTTTTACAACACTTGATTACGCTAACGAAGAAGATTTGGAGGAAATATGTCATGCTAACGACGATGAAGAATAATGGTTTTGGACTACATGTATGAGAAAACGTAAATTATACCATTTTGAATTTAGTTCCAAGTTTTATATACGCTCAGAAAATAAATTTTTTACTTAAACCGTAATGTGTTTTTATTTTTATATCTTATACCATAGAAAATAATACGAACACAAAAATTTAAAAAATATTTATTGGAAAATACATATTAATTTGCTTTGTACAATGTTATAAAATGTTGCGGTCTTCCTATTTTTGTGTATTCATCATAGCATCACCAGCATTAACATCGTCTGAGTCGGCTTCAGGAATCAATTGATATTTCGTTATTAACTCCTTTGGTAAATTTGGTACCTCAACAAGGAATGCTTTCAGGTCTTCACCAACCATTTCATCACAAAAATTTTCTAGACTAATGGAACCATACAAATATTTTTCACACAGATCTGCTCCTGCCGTGAAATTGACAAAATCCTTCATATATCTTCTATACTGACTTTCTGCTAAGTCGGGATCTGATGCAGCATGCGTTGAATAATGCAATATATCTTGTGCCATTCTCTTTAATGCACGCGACAACCAGTTCAGATATAAATTTCTATTTTCAATGGCAAATGAATAATCAGCCATCTATTAATGAAATAAAGGAACGCGTAGGTGATCTGAGGTGATTATTTGTTTTAAAAGAGTATTACATTTTTTAAACATCTTCTGCTATTTACATATTACGTTGTATGTTTATTAAAAAGAAGCTTTACAGATAAAAATGTTATTCCAAAAAACCGAAATTTACTAATGTTCTAGTATTATTACCAGCATAAACATTAGTGCCTTGACCCAAATAAATTAGATTGTATTTACCACCAGAATTACTCATAATATCCACAATATCATCTGATATGGTCTCAGCAACACGTTTGGGCAAAAATACTTGAAATTTAACATCTTGAGTATTATCACACAAAGTTACGAGAATAGTTTTTCCAAAACGTGTAACCATTGAAACCATCGCTTCAATTATATAATTTTTTCCCACAGTTAACTGTGTAATTCTTTTACGTTCCAAAAATACATCTTCTTTACCAAGCAAATTATTAATTTTATCTAAAACCTCTTTTGAAATAGCCATCTTTAAAAAATGTAATATAATTTTTTAAAATACCTTAGAAATACACTTTCAGAGCACCACACAAACACAAAATTTCTATGTTGATGTAACTGATACTCGTTTAATTCTAATATTGTTTCGGCTGTGAATGGCATTTATATTACACCTTTTCAAGGTCAAGTCACAGTAAACTAGTAGGGGGAAGCGCATATAAGCAAGACCAAACTTCAAGGTCAACATCTCAAAGTCATACAAACTTTCAATGTCATATAAGCACCACTCAAAACCATTACATCACCAGATCAATGTCAAGGTCAAAAATATTACCCAAGGTCAACACAAATCGATACTTTCAAAGTCATTCTCAAGGTCAAGGACAAAACTCTCTCAAGGTCACCTTGAACGCTCAATGTCGTAAGGTCAAAAATATTACCCAATGTCAACAAAAATCGATACTTTCAAAGTCATGCTGAAGGTCAAGGACAAAACTCTCTCAATGTAACCTTGAACGCTCAGTGTCAATACAACGAGCTTTTCAAGGTCATCACAAGGTCAAGGTCAAGGAGTGGGGTGAATTACTCTTCTCATTTCAACACTACTCAGCAATAATGTTAAAAAACAAAACAAAATGGGGATGTTACCTGATGACAACTCTTAAGCTATGAAAAGCAAGAAATCGCTTCGCAACTGCACGCCGGGTCTATACTCGGTGATGACGTATGGACTTTATAGAATTTTCTGGACTTAGTCAGTAGTTCTGTTCACACGACTGGTTGATTCGTATAGGACAAGGATGGTTTATTTAATCTTAAATAAAAAATTAAAAAAATAATAGTATTCTTGAAAACGCACAAATTTGTTGAAAATGGTTGACTATTTGTTTTGTAAATTTTTAATCTTTTGAGTAAATTTCTTGTTAGTATCTCTGGACCACTTGCAGAATTTGAATATGTTTGTTAAAACCAAATGTTCTATTAAAAACGCTCGATGTTCATAGCAGCGATCTTCTTTATTCCCCAACCAACCCACATTTTCTGCTAAGAGGTTATTTTTTAGTTTTGACCCAACAGATTGCTCATGTTTGATAATCTCAAAATAATTTTTAAACGACAAAAATGTTTTATGGACCAAAGATGCAACTTTGTCGGTAGGCATAACTAAAGACATTTTATCGTGTCCACCATAATTTTTTTGTAACAAAAATAATTGTTTAGCATTAAATAAGTTATTATTTAGTGCGAAATCAGAAACTAATCAGAACATACTAAGCAGTGAAACCTATCATTTAGTTTTTTGACCAGATATCCTGTATAATAATTTGTGGCACATTCTTCTAATGAGCCTATTTCGATATTATTCGCAGAAGATTCTGGGCTTTGGAATAATTTTAAAGGAAGATTGTGTTCTTTATCGTCTAAAACAATGTGAGTTTTGTGGATATTTTCATTCTTTTATGAACTATTCAATGGAAGTAAGATTGAACTATCTGAGTCCTCCTGGCAGTTTGAATATTTTGATGGTTTTAAAAGTCCGGTTATGGTCTGAATTCTAAAAGACAAGCGAAATGATTTTGCAGAAGGATTTAAATTCCAGCCTCCACGTTGTCTAATTACAGAAAACATATTTTCCAAAAAATCTTGATTCAACCTTTTTGTTAATAAAAATTTATTTTTCTCATTTTTCTCTTCCTCGAACAGTCCAAATATACCATTAATTGTTTGAACAATTCCATCAAAACATGGAGGTCTAGTCTCTGTTAAGTTCACAGCTCACAATTTCACAGAACGAGAATCCTTTTGGTTTCAACACGATGGATCTCCGCCACATTATCATAGGGATGTAAGAAACTATTTAAATAACCGGAAAAGAAATCAATGGATTGGACGTGGTGGACAAACTGCGTGGCCACCAAGATCACCAGACCTGACACCAATAGATTTTTTCTGTGGGGGCATGTTAAAGAAGAAGCATATAAATAACTTCCAACGACAGTAGAAAATATGAAGGCAAGAATAAGGTTGAGTTTTAGTACTTAGAAACATTTCCGAATGTACCTTGCAAAAAGTTAAACTTTCGTTTATGGATCGGCTCGAAATGCGTCTTCAACAAAATGGTAATTTGTTTGAACACCTCCTTTAAAGATTATTTTTTAGTTGTTTATTACGTTTTGGTTAGTACCTAGTATCTGTTAAAATATTATTTTTTAAGTTTTTTTTTGTGGTAACCGCTAATAATACCACTGTTGACTGGTTTTGTTCATTGGTTAGCGGCTTTAAATAATGTAAAGCTTTGTAAATGCAACATTTCATGTTTGTTCAAATATTTTCAATAACTTTAAAATGCTTCAGGCCTTGGGTTTTTTCCTTATTCTGGATATCGAGCCACTCTACTGACGTAAAATTATTAGTAGTTAAACACCAATCAATAACTGATGGTATTTTTTAAAAGCTGGCTAAGTTGCCTTTAACATGGGAATATAATATACAGGGTGTCCCATTTTAAAAAGTTGAATCAGAAGTCGATATGCAAAACTAAAACACCCTGTATAATGGTACATAATTTTAAACCAATCGTTGGTCAATATTTATCTCTTTGATATAGTACATTTTCTGGCACATTTAATTTTTCAGTATCCGATTCAGGATTTTAGACCCAACAAACATTATATTAAATTCTTAGTACACACCAGCCGTATCGATTGAGACATTCAAATACAGGGTGTCTCATTTAAAGAACATATATTTGGTTCGCCACCGACTTTTGCGACAACCCTGTATAACGAAAGTATTTTTAAAACATAGCCTATATAGCGCTCCATCATATACCAATTTATTTTTCCAAAATTCCTTGCCGTTTAGGTTCAATCGTCCACCCCATCTTGGTTGCACCACCCTGTATTGCGCAGGTCTACCTGGCACCAGAGGTCGACTACCGGTTGCCGATGTATGCCCCGCCCGGATCGTAAAATTGTGTGACAATTTGACATTTTTCATGTATGTTGCATGTACGAATACTCCAGAGAAAAAATCTTCAAAATTACAGCATGCTGCCGCGCCGTGCGGCACGCCGAACTGTCCATAAGCGAGTCAAACTCGCACTTACCGATTTTTTTATTTCACATGATAAATTCTTTTTGTCATATACCGTATATGTAAGTATTTAATTTTCGGCATCGACGCCTCTGGTAACAGATCAAAAGTGGCCAACTTTAGTAATAAAATAATACCTCTTGTAGTGGAGTTACGAAAATAAGCCAGTTTATAAAATTGATCTGACTGATAGAAAAGTGGTATGCACAATAATGGATATTTACCCATATTTGTCTATATACTACAGAAAATATGTATATAATATACTCGTATGAAACACTACAGAAAATATATATTTCGTATACTCTTATAAAAGATGGCGAATGGAAATACCATACTGTGACCATACCTAATTATCTATTTATCTATTTACCTATTTATCTTAAAAGAATTTCAGTTATTTTATGAAGGGAATATATCATAATTTAGTACGATTTTATATCAGGACCTTTTTAGTTTTGGGAGTATATTTAGTTATACCGCTTACGTACGTCACAATTTTTGATTTTGTTTTTAGTTTCAATATGGCGGTTATATGGGGTTTTAAACAAAAATTACAGGGTATGGGTGCAATATGTACGAATGTATAGCACGAGATCCAGTTCACACTTGTCAGTTTAAAGAGCAATTGACACATTGTGAAGCAACATCATGCACGTAAGCCATTGAAGTTGTCACTCCTTTCATGTAATTGACTATGTCAGTAAGGACGTTTTTACGTTTTTGTTATACTAAATGTGTTACCAATCCTAGTAACTCACCTTATACAAGACGAAAGGCACATTTCACTCTTGAACGTGTGTATATTACCTTTAATGAATTAAATATGTTTTGTTTGTTTTGAGGTAATAACCCAAGACCCATCGCCTATCATTATGATACACCCTGTAGACACTTTTCAAGTCTATCTTATCATGTACATGTTATAAACTTTTAATCAGTGACCGCCGGCGCCGCTATACAAAATTCGGTAGAATTAAAAAATACTTAATCTGTAATCTTTTGGATGTCCAATTAATTTTACATCTAGGTACATCCTCCTTTTTTTTGCAAAACTGAAAATGTTTATGTTTTTCCATAATATCATTATCGCATGCACGCAAAATTTTGATGGTGTACGTACATAAAAATAATTTACAATTATTTTTTGGGTATTCATTTTATTTTTGTATTCATGAAGTACATAATATATCCCTATAGATCAAATATCTTCTCGAGCCCAACATATATTTAAAATGCTCTAAACAACGCATATTACCACTTTTACATCTCTTTACGATTCGAATATCACAAAAGCCCGTCCGAGCGTCAAACAAGCAAGCGAAACGAGGCAACAACGGATAGCATTTCGGCTGCACGCGGCCGCCGATTACGTATGAAATTCCGATGGATTTTCTCTCCGAAAGAGAAAATCCATCGAGGGGTATATGGCGTTTATATGAGCATGATCGTTCTAATGCGTAGCTATTATTTTCTTTGGTTTGATGCAATGACTTGGATTAAATTGGCCTAATATTGCTTGAACCAAGAATGCCTCCTGGTAGGACCGCGCGCAGTGCCACAGGAACGCACGCGCAGTTAAAAGGTTAAAGTATTTTGTAGTATTAAACAGGACGGGTCTCAATATTTGTGTTTGGTGGTAGGTATATCAGTTTACATAGAACAGATGTTTATGGAAGATTTAGTCAATTTTGAGTTTAATACGCCGATGTTCATGTAGAAATACTTATTTTAATCGGTTGAAAACTTAAAAGCTAAATAATATTTTTCATAAAGATATGGATATTAGCTACGTAAATTAAAACTATGTAAGTCAGCTTTATGGATCCGGCAATCGCAAAGTGAAATAAAGGTTGCTTGCAGATTTCCATCAGAGACAAGACCGAAATACCGCTAAGACCCTTTTACTATATTCAACAAAGTAAATATTATGTTTAATTGGAAATTAGGCGACACTGTTTTTTACCACGCCAAAATGAGATTTGTGCATTCGACGCGCCTTTCGTTAACTCCAGAAGGTTACTGATATGAACAAATAAATAACATATTTAGCGAGACGCAACTGGCGCTACCTGCAGTGTTGCCAGGAGGCATGAAAAGGACAACAATTGACCGCCGAAATTCGTGAGAAATTGCGAGACTGTAATGATTGCATCGGAAGTAAAAATGACGTGATTAAATAATTTTATTCTACTATCATTTATTTTAATAAAACTCAAAAAATTTTAACATAAAAATATGATTAAAACAAATTTACAAACTTAAACAAATATCTATCACTTTGTACTACAAAAAACGCCATATTTTCAATAAAAGTGTAAAACTAACACAAAACAAACAAAAAAAAAAGAAGTTAGTCATCTGTATCACTAGAGTTTCTATCTTATTTTCATCTGAATACTATACGTTACCAGAACCTAACTTTTTAATCGTATTATTGGTGATACAAAAATCGTAACAATTTTTGTCTCTTAACAAACTTTTGGTATATAAAATGCCTTCTATTGTTTTCAATTTAAGTTTCTTGCGTAGTGGTTTTTATTAAATTAATTTGAGAACGTATTCTCTCTACTGCTGCGCTCGAGTGTGGTAAACAAAGAATCTGAAAAATAAATCTAAATACCCGGAAATTTTGGAGAGTCATTTCCTATTTTTACTAATGCAATTTTTTGCCAAAACAACAATATATCGTTATCAAAATCGTTTTAAATGGTGTGATCTTAACATTCTCCGTTCGTTATTAACATCTTAGATTTCATTTGGATTAATTATATTGGGAAAGTTAAATTAGTAATACTATATATAGAAAGTTAATGTTAAATCAGAAACTGAGTTTCAAACCTCAATTGCAATCAAATTGCAATTTTGTTTCACTGAAGATCAAAATCGTGAGATTCGTTGATTGATATTTCTATAAAGGTAAAAATCGTAAGATTTTGTACTTGAGATAACACAAAAAGTCGTGAGTTGTGGCAACACTGGTTACAAAGCGGACCAAGAATGGATTTCGGCTGCTACTCCGCCCCTGATCTAGGTCTTTTGTGTTGCATAGGTAAAGTTGTGTTGATTAGAATTCACCGGCGGACGAACCCGTCTCGTGGTTCAGAATACTATCCTGTTTTAACTACGTTATGTAAACAAGGAGATCACGCTGGCCGTCTGGAATCGGTTTGTCGTTGATGAATGTATACTGCGCACGCGTTCCTGTGGCATGCATTTCGCCCACGGTGGAGTTAAAAAGTTGTGCGCAAACTCTGTATTTATTAATGGAGCTTTAAATATCAGCAGTCCAATTTAATCCAAGTCATAGGTTTGATGCCGCAGGGTTGAAGACGTAGGTAATAGGAGATTGGGGACAGGCGTTGCTGAAATTCATTCAGGTCCGGATTTGCAGCAGCCCCTGGTTAATTCCCTGACTTCTCGTACCGCGTAATAAGTCTTGTACCATAGAAAGGCGAATCGCGATATGCGAATATTATTCCAATTGGTCAGATTCAAAATTTAATTTGCAATTGACCAATGAGGACAATATTCGCGATTCGCGTTTATATGATATAAGGCTAAGGTTGGTATAAGCGATTGTGATATACATGTTTACGTAATTAACAACATGGATTATAAAAAAAGCCAAAAAAAGAGATTAAGAATTGGTTTGCATGTAAAAGAACAGAATATATAATATGTAAATATTGGTTTGTTACAGGCAGGCCGATAATAAATCGTGATATTTATTAAAACATTTCTGAAATACATCACATAGCTCAATAAAAAAATAATAGCAAATATTTAAAATATTAAGACCGTGTTAAGTTTTCCAATATTAATTAGCATAATAATATTTTCAAGTCAATAAAATAAATATAGGATAGCTTATTATTATTTTTTGTTTTATTTTTTATTTACTTATTAGTACAGTTTTCTTTCCTTATGGTGCATTTATCAATAAGAAAGATAACATTCATATTTAAAAGATCAGATGATTAAGGTTTATATTTCTAATTAAATAATAAAACTAAGTAACACACCTAGGAATTATTTAACTATCAAATAAAAAATACGTAGTTTTTTTAGAGGATACAGAAAGTGTAAGAGCACTAAAACATCGGAATTGCAATTTTTAATTTTAGTTATTACATATTGGAGATAACAGTAATTTTAGTTTTCGTATAGTATACAACTTAGATAAACATTATGTTGATTATATTTATTAAAGTATTGCATAATCCGGTTTATCATATTTATATTTCTATTGTAATATGGAATAATCGTTACCTTCCTTACATATTATTATAGTATAAATAGGAAAATCTGTTTGCTTGTATGTTTGTTACTACCATTGATTTAAAATCAAGATCAGATACCATTATTTACGTTTTCGAGCAATCAGGGATTCCTAAATTATTAATAAGCCCTACATGGTCCCCCACCAGCGTTGCCAGACGTCCCGAAATTTAAACAAAATCAAATTGACATGACGTGTCCCGATTCTATCTTATTAAATGGTCAGGACAGAATTAAAATATTTATTAGTTCGAGAAGGCCTCATTAAACAAAAAACATAAAAGAACGCAAGCATATTATTGGAAGTAGAGGTGTATGACCGTTCTCGAGTCTCCGCATGCGCAGTAGGGTCGACCTTGAACGCCCAACTGTGCTATTGATATTTAGCATTGATATGTGTAGGTGTTATTCCAAGGTCATGACCAAGAACTTGGCCTTGAATGCGAGCAGCTGTTTCTTTGTTTGGTGGAGACCAGGTGTACGAGACTTATTTCAAGGTTCCCTTTGAGGTGCATATTTTCGAAGAACGCGAGCAGCTGATTCTTTGTTTGGTGATGACCAGGTGTTTGCTTATTTCAAAGTTACATTTGTGATGTTAGTTTACCTCGAGTTATTATTGCGGTGTAGCATGTTTTGGTATGAAAATCGAGTGGGTTGGGTCTAAATGTGGTTCGGTATAGATGAGGGTAGGGGGGGTTAAATTTTAGTATAAAACATTGTGCTGAGTAAAACGGTTCAAGCAAGTTAATTTTAAAGTCATGCCGTATGCGTGTGAAGATTGTGGTAAATCATTTAGTCGGAGTTATAATATATTACGACACAAAAGGGAATCGTGCGTAGCACGATTTGCAAACATACATGGTGGAAAACAGCGAAAAGTTGACGATGGGGCATCAATATCTGAGGTGCGTACTTGCGCTTCCTGCAATATAACCATACCAGCAAATCGAATGGCAGCTCATCAAAGAACAATACACCATAAAAGTAATGCATGTTCACCAATATCAGCTGCTGTTGACCTCGTGTCCAGTGCATTTAGAAATAGGATTGCAACATACCGTATATCAAGTGATAATGAACATACTGACTATTCATTATTTTTTGATGAAATTAAAGCAAAAGTGTTAGAGGTACTAAGTGACCTAGTAAGAGTGCGTTGTGCTTTGAAAGTTAATATGGTGGTTGTTGGTCGGTATCTTTTACCAACACAAGATAATATGTACAGTGACAAGTCATTTAATACAAGCAATGAAATTGATACTTCAGGAAGCGATTTGGAAGAAATATATCAATCATTAGTGGAAGCCATGAAGACTCAATCGACAGAGTTCCAGGAAAAAGGTTCAGTTATGTTATAAATTAACGACTAAAAATAAAATAAATACTTATGTCATTCTTTTTTGTTGTCGTAGGTTGGACTCTGGAAAAAATTCTATACCTGGAAGTAAATGTCAACGAGTATAAACCTTTTGGTGGATCTTCATATATAAACTTACCCCGTTTCATCGAATTGAAAAAAAACATCATCAATGTGATTAATCAAGATGAGTGTTGTTTTGCGTGGTCAATCGTGTCTGTTTTGTGTCCTGCCACCAGAATGGAATCTCAGATTCAATCTTATTCACACTATTCAAAAGTGATAAATTTTTCAGGTATAGACTTTCCAGTAAAGTTGCGTGATATATCAAAATTTGAAGAAATGAATAATATTTCAGTTAACTTTTATGGTTTGCAAAAAAATTTTGAAAATAATATGTTAAAGTATGAAGTTGTCGGTCCATTAAGGTAATCGGGTAGAAAACTTAACAGACATGTAAACTTGTTAATAACAAAGGATTGTAGTATTAAAGATGATGATGAGCATATTTCTGATACGCGTTGTTCTAAAAGTCATTATTGTTGGATAAAATACTTATCGAAATTATGTTCCAGTCAAATTACATCGCGTGCAGATAGAATGTATTTTTGTGATGGTCGTTTGATATATTTTAGTTCACCATCATCTTTGATATAGCACCAAAAAAATGACTCTAACCACAAATATTCATTAACACCATCACTAAATTTAAAAATATATAAATTTGGAAGGAGTGTAAGTGAAAATATATTAAAATTTGAAAACATAGAAAAGCAAATGCGTGTACCGTTTTTTGTTTACGCGGATTTTGAATCGGTGGTTAAACCACTTGATACAGTGGAACCAAATCCCACAAATTCTTACTTAGTCAAAAGCATCAAACATGAACCGTATTATTTTGCGTATTTAATAAAGTGCTCCTTTGACGATTCGATTTCAAATTTTGAGCTCTACCGGGGAAACGACGCAGCCCAGGTTTTCGTTTCTCGATTTGAAAGTGATTTAAGATCTCTTTACAATACATACTTAAGAGATATAAAAGCAATGGAAACTTTAACGGTGGACCAAATAGTGGAGTTCAATAATGCCACAAAATGTGGTATATGTGAACGACCTTCTGAAAATAATAATTGTAAAGGAAAGGACCACTGTCACATAACTGAAAAAAAAAGACCTGGTGCTGCTCATTCGATTTGCAATTTAAATTATAAGTTACCCAAATTTATTCCAATTATATTTCATAACTTGAGCGGGTACGATTGTCACATGTTTATTAAAGAGTTGTGTCGTCACGGAGACAAGATCGATGTTTTAGTTAAAAGCAAGGAAACGTATATTTCATTTGTGAAAAGTATTTACGTTCACGATTATGTCGATAATAAAAGTGGGACAATAAAGACAAAATATTTAAAATTGCGATTCATCGATAGTTTTAAATTTCTATCAACTTCGCTGGAAAATTTGGATAATGGATTAGCTGTAGGTAGTTTCAGGGAAACAGGAAAATATTTTTTCTGATAATGAGCAGTTTAATTTATGGTGTTTTTCCCTATAGTTTCGTCGATTCAATGGAGAAAATGAACCATCCAACTTTACCCACAAAAAATCAGTTTTATGATAGTTTGTCAGACGAGCACATTAGCGATGAAGATTACACAGGTCTACAGTGATTTTGGTGCCAGCAAAAGTAAAACTGTTTTTGTGTTAACTAATAATCGTGGTGTGAACGGTATATAAATTATTTCAATCCTAAGTGTAGTTTTTGAGATATGACATGTGCCGCAATAATAAGAAATTCTCGTATTTTCAACCTTGTATTACCTTATTGAGTATGAAGAACGCTCCTCTTGTGAGATTTCTTTTTGTGGATAGCCTCAGGATACTCGCGCATCACGCTCCAACAGTAATCAGCCATCATATGTTCATCCCATAGACCTTGATACCTATCTTCCATAACTTTTAGGTCCTGATGGAAGCGCTCTCCTTGTTCTTCACTGTAAGAGCCAAGATTTTCCGGAAATTTGCCCAAGTCACTGTGGAGATAGTGGACTTTAATGCTCATATTACATCCGAGTGTTTTAAAATTTTCCAGCAGGTCTTGGACTATTTGTTGGTAATTTTCCGACTTACGATTTCCTAAGAAGTTTTTACAAGTATTTACAAATGATATCCAGGCTGCCGATTCCAAATCATTCATTGCATGCACAAAATTAGAGTTTTTCATCAAAAGTCTAATCTGCGGTTCGTCGAAAACACCAGCCTTTAGTTTCTCTGTACTTAAACCAGGGAATTTCCTTGAAATGTAAGTAAAACGGGAGCCAGTTTTATCCAATGCTTTCACATACTGTTTCATTAGTCCCAATTTAATGTGCAATGGAGGTATAATTATTTTTTCTCTAGAAACCAAAGGGGCGTTTATAACATTGTGTTTTCCAATCGTCAGGTTTTCCTTTGCTGGCCAGTTTTTTTTTAATTCAATGGTCGCTTTTGGCTCTGCTATCCCACAAACAAATGAAACATGGAAATTTTGTATGACCGCTTTGTTGGCCCAATAAAAAATTTACCATTTCTAAATCAACACATATCACACACTGATACTTCAGTTTTTCTAAAACAATAGATATAGTTTGGTACTCCTCCTTTAATTTAGTAGAATGTGCAAGGGCAACTGCAGCATGCTTATTGCCAATATGTAGTAAAACACACGAAACTGTGCGTAGTTTTGAAATGTAATGTTACTGTGTGTTTACGAAGATAGCTAGGCTTACAAGTATGTTAGTGTTACGGCGGCACCAATTTTTCTTTTATTTGTAGGCCTGTGTTATGATAGAGCTAAAAAGGTGTGGGACATATTTAATTGTAAGAACTTGGGGGACTATTCAGATTTATATTTGAAATCTGATGTTTTATTATGAACCGATGTTTTTGAACAGTTTCGCGATACTTGTTTAGAAACGTATAAACTGGATCCCGCACACTACCATACCCTTCCAAGTTATTCGTTTGATTTCATGTTGCGTATTTCTAAAGTAGAGTTAGAGCTATTGACTGATATCGACACGGTTCATTTTTTCAAAAAAGGTATTCGAGGCGGTATAAGTCAGTGTTCAGAAAGGATACACGCTGCCAACAACATATATGTACCAAACTACGATCCTAACAAACCATCATCTTTCATTGTTTATCTTGATGCAACAAATCTGTACGGTCATAGCAGAGAAAAATAAGATAGAGAGAATAATATCTCTTCTTCCCGCCAGCTCGACCGCGCTATGGCCTTCAAACGGCAACACCCCGAGATTGGCGCGTACGATTCTCACAATACACCCCGACATTAGCCAGTGCGGTAGCAACACGGCAAGCAGAGAGAGCTTTCTGCGGCGCGTCTCAAAACTCACTCTCACTGTGCTTTATGGGCTATTCTGTTTTTAACGCGTGGCTACATTTTTGGAGAATCTTTTAAACTTTTGATTGTTGTTTTTCGTATGTGTTTCTTGTAACGGGGTATTTTACGTGCACATATAGTTTTCTATACCTTTTTGTATCTTCGTGTGTTTGATTTTCAAATCATGACATCACAGCTTTTGTATAATTTTTCCCTTTGGGGAACTTTAAATTACGTTTTTGACATCTGCGCAGTAGACCAAACAGCGAATCACGCGCAAACCGAGCATGCAATATTTGAATATTGGAATAGCGAATATTTTCCCTTCAAAATTATTCATATGTTCGAATATTGAATTAAGTATTTCAGTATTCGAGTATTCAAATATTTGAGTTTTCGATTTTGTGAATATTCCGATATTTGATTAGTCAAAAACTTATATGAACAACTAAGTTTAGAAAAAGTTTTTCGAATAGTCGAATCGACTATTCGAATATTCGAACCGACAATTCGAATAGTCGAACCGACTATTCGATTAGTCGAATGAACTATTCGAATATTCGAAGTCTCCACGAATATTCAAATAGTCGAATCGACTATTCGAATAGTCGAATCAATTATTCGAATATTCGAATCAAATATTCAAATAGTCTCCACGAATATTCGTATAGTCGAATCGACTATGCGATTCGAATAGTCGCATCAACTATTCGAATATTCGAATCAAATATTCGAATAGTTGTTGTGATGTGGGTTTTTGCTGTCTCTTATAATCTCTTATAATGTTGGGTGCCAGTGTAACGCTTACCCACCTTAAAGAGAAAATATAACGCAAAGCCACTGCTGCCAAATGTTGCTAAAAATAATTCGCCCTAACCTGTTATCCTACAGATAACAACCTGTGACTCAGGTACTCCCTGAGAAGGTTATCTACCTACAACTCTTACCTAATCGACCAAATCAAGCTGCTTGTAGATCACCTCCATACGCTAGCTCTATCTCATGGGTATAGGTTCTTTTAGTGACACATGAGCGTTTAGCTTTTGAAGTCCAAATCGGTAATTTAGTCAAAATTTAGAGAGTCGCCACCATAGTTTTACTTTCTAAAATTTAGACTCTAAATGGTGGTCCGTTTAGCCCTTAGCGTTGAAACAAAACCAGGAAAAGAAAACTAATATGTCAAGTCCGGTATGGAAAATTACTAGGTAATCAAAACAAATTATGGTTTAAGGCCAATACATTTAATCTTAAAAAAAAGGTTTATGATATAATGACAAGTCCTGATTTTTTTGGTTAAATACAAGCTCCCCAGAGTCAAAACAATATATGAATTACCTACGTAATTTACAGAAATTAATGAGTGATAAACTCACCCATAAGAATTTATCCAAGTGTGTTTGACGGCAGGCACTATATCCACACAATAAAGTCAGCTGTGCCTTAAGGATATAGTGACCACATAGACCAGCCAACTGGAATTTCCGCTAGGTCAAAAATACTTGAATCAAAACTGTTGACCGCCGTAAAGTAAAATATATTTACAAGAAAGATCTTGGTTCGACAAAGATCCAAGTTAAGCTTTAAAGTTACGGTATAGAAAAATTTACAAAGTTGCTGAAAAAAAATGTACAAGGTTACTTTCAAAAAGGTCCAAGTGGCTGTGGACACTAGCACGCTTAACGGTGACTATACCCCCTGCACGAAAAATCCAACTGTGCTCCTACAGGGTACAGCCACAAGTACCGGCCCTGGGTCAGCTTAGCTACCCCAGCCCCGATATATCCACTAGGCCAAAACGCTGCTAGGATCCACCTCCCTCTACTAATACCCCCATGAAAATAAATGCTTCCCGAATTTGTACACTTAGAATTTATGCCCAAGTAAAAATGTAGTTACATGACTACACGTATCGAATCTAATATTTAAATTTGTTTGTTACAAGAGAACTTACAAAATTACCAAGAAATTATATGCCAGTTTGGACTAACGAGGCCAGGTAGTACACATGCGTGTTGTCGACAAACCGCCCGCGTTTACACGTTACTGGCACTTTACATACGTTCGAACGCACAAGAGATGAAGGATATTAAAAAGGTAAAACAAGATGATCATATTATTATAGCAAATTAAGTGTTTGAAGGACTCCACCGGTAAAGTTCATAACATTGATTTCCGAATAAGGCATCCCAAATAAAAGAACCTCTATGAGGTACAGTCAGTATCATACCAGATAATTTAAGAATAGGGAAAATTGTCCCTTGGCAAAAATCAATGTCGTTAACTCCACGGGTAGGTAAAATTCTAAAAGCTACACTTAGCTGACTGCAACCATTGAAGTTGCCTCTCAGTGCGTTGAAACCATGGAGAAAATTTCTCGAGTTCCCTGCCGAACCTTGTTGTCCTGACGTGGACAGGATATAGACTATTGTTCCAAAAACTGACAACTACAGAGTCCCAAGGTCATGTCAAAACTTCCTAATGGAATTTTAGGCTCTATAATACCGGCCCCGATGTCCAGTCCATAAGTTAAGGTACTTTAACCCAAACTTAAAATGTTTAGTCCAAAAATTAGGTAATTTAAACCATTACTAAAAATTTAGTCCAATCCAAAAAAATTTATTCCCCGCCTAAAACTTAGACCATCCAAAAAAGGTTTAGGCCCTTCCAAAAAAACCCTAAAAGAAAATACCCTATATAAGTAAAATCCTTTTATAATAGAACTAACTAAATCAATTTTGAATTTACAAATTTACAACCCTTACAGCGGGTTGCACAAAACTTTAATAAAGCGTTAAATCCTAATTCTTAATTAAAAACAAAAGATTCTCAGTTTAACAGAGCGTTAAATTTTTTTTCTTTCTGCAACAGCAAAAATTTTTGGCTAATCAATGATTAAACTGACAAATGCCACTAAAAAACCAAGGTGTTGTTTACTTTTTCATTTGTTTTTAACGAAGAGAGCACTTAACGATGAATTAAACTAATTACACGATATGCTGTGATTAAAGTCATGTTTTTGCTCACATTTTTCATAAAATATTGGTTACTTTGGCAAAATTTTACGTTCCAATACAAGGGATTGAAAGAAAACTCCTTCCTTCAATATTTTAAAATAAAACTCTATACACTTTTATTGCAGATGGGCATCTTATTTAACATAATGCTTAAATAAGCATGTACCTACCTTTACAAACACATAAAAAATGTAGGAAAAATAAAGTTCACCATTTAGGTATAACGTGGATTTTACCAAAAAATGTAGGTACCTTTCATCTTCAATACCATAACAAAATTACTCTTTAAATATTATTTTGTTGTTGGACTTATGCAAACATAATATTCTATTGCTCAAATTCTTGTTAGTTATAAACTAAGATGAAATTATTGTAGGCCTATGGTTATAAACTATTCTTTTTATGGCATTATATTAAAACAGTTTTCCTACAGTCTTCTATAAAAATATAGATATTCTGCTAAATTTCCTTTTGCTTACTTTTCTTCAGTCACACAGTTTTCTGTAACACCTCACATCTCTCTTATTTAAATAGCAAACCCTTTTGTGGGTTTAAAAATAATAACTATAACAACTTGTAGAGGTAGTTATTTTCTGAATTACTTTCGTCCTAACGTCGAAAATTATCTTATTTACAGCAAAACACTGGAATGCCAGCAAGTTTGTATTAATTATTTCTTTTATGTTAGTCAGGCTCTCTCGATAACAGAAAAACAAGAAAATAAATCCTAAAAACAAAAGACTGACGTTATAACCTAACCTCAAATTACTTAGTACTTCACCCTCCGGACTAGGGATGGCAACGATACATCGATGTTTTGAAAACATCGATATATCGAACTTAAAATTCGATGTTTTAAATATCGATGTTCCGTTGCATCGATGTAACAACTGGAACATCGAACAAACATCGAACTCCATTCAACACGTGTTCGTGTGAATGTGCGACGATTATAAAACTGATGGCGTTTTCCATTGGTAGAACCAGCGCGAACTGAGTGTACGTGCGTTTGTGTCCTTTTCTACCTATATACAAAGAAGAATGATAGAAATACATTTGACGTGTCCTAAATTTATCAATGGAAAACGCTATGAGTGGCCCGAATGGGAGTCAACGCTGGGTTGCCACAATAATTTACGATCGCGGCGCAGTAGAAAATAAATGTTATTTTAGTTTGAATGATTCTTTGTTTTATTTATTATTTTGATATTATATATTATGCGAGAATACATCGAAACATCGATGTTTTTCTTTCGATATATTGGATCCATCGATGTGACTTCCAACGATGTCGATACATCGAAGTTTTTTTAAAAATTGCCATCCGGACTCCGGATCTGAGGCGTGTTGACAAATGCATCGATCCGGATCAGTTTACGAGCTTTAAGCGAATAGCGAATATACAATAAATTTAAAATGAGGTGTCAGATAACAACAAAGCCATTTTTAAATCAGTGACCAAATCATTACCCAGTCAGACCATTGGGCAACACTGTCTCATTTAATCTTAATACTTTGATTTTTTAGGTTAAACATTGACTATATGGAGCAACGTTGCCAAATAAGGTAACGTAGCCATGACTGGGTCACCGATTTAAAATCGCCTCAAATAACATTGAGGTATCGTGAAGTGGTCCCGAGAAACCGTGGTCCCGAGTAATCTAATTTTCGTCAATAAAATACGGCTAAGTTCATGCACTTGAAAAAATGCGAATTTGTTTGGAGTGCATATTCAACTTTCTTAAATTTAAAAATAACATTAATGCCACAGATCAAACTTAAAAAAAAGCATTTCTATTATTTTTAAAAAATCATAGTTTTTATTATGGAGTCTTTATCGAGTTTCACAAATTTTTAGGGAATAATGAACAAAGATATAAAGTAACTGATGTAAATTTATGTTCTGAAAAATCACAAAACACATTTTATTTATGTAAATAACAAATTTTTATTTAAAAACTATTTTAGCATTGATTTGATTTGATGTCACCAGTAGGTACTTGTTAACCCTATATTCACATTAAAATATCTGCAAGGTTTTTTCTTGTGACTTATCTGGTACCTGTAACAAAAAAAAAACAAAGCAAATAAAGTAAAAAATTACACAATTACATAATAATTTTAATAAAAGCACAATGTTCTACTGTCTACAGCCCAAGTAAATAACTTGTTTATAGATATCTTATTCTAAATACTAACAAGTGTGGGTTTTATATTCACATGATAAAAATGGTCGTTAAGTAAACATGCCACAAAAAAAATTAGAGTTAATTAATCTTGAGCAAAGAGTTTATTAAAGGAGAAAGAGCAAAATTTTACTTAACCGAAGTTGAGGTGGATTAAATAAATACTCTAGTTTGCTCGAGTTCGAGCGTGACACATGGTTAATAAAATTATAATCGTTATACTACCAGCAATTAGGTTTACAAATTGACCAGTATATCCACCCAGACAAAAATGTTTTGTTAGCTTAACTGGACAAAAGTTATATAGTATGCTATTACGGGTATAAACACAGAACTTGAGGTTAAAATAAGAAACAAAATTGTACTCAAAAATTTTGTAACATAGGTAGTGATAGCTACATATTTAACTAAGATATTAATGGCAATATTTTACCTTAACAACAAAGGTTTTGTTTCCAAATTTTTTTCTTGGCAGTAAGGTATTTCGCCGAATATTGATTGTGTCTAGGATAATCTGTCAAATAACATTCATTTAGAACTCCATTCCTTACATGTAGGTTTATCAGGAAGTATGTTTTTGTGCTTTATCTTCCATCAAAAGTTCGATTTTTAGGGTTAGGAATTCTCATTCTTGAGAAATATTAAAATCTTTTGAAGGCACCTAAAACAAACATATAAATGGATAATAATGACTAGAGGATTGTAGTTAAGGAAGCTGAAAAGCAGCAAATTTTTTATGTAAAGCATTTTTAACGCAAATTTTAAAAATCAACAGAAAAATTATACAAATTTGGCTGGTATCTGTACGGTATTTTATGGTTCAATGGTTTCATACAACTTACCTTAGAAATACATATACATATGTTCACAAGTTTATTTTCTTCTATATTTGTGTAATTTTTCTATTCGCTTTGCCTATTTTCCCAAAAATATTTGTTTTGATTCAATATAACTTCGCTTTACAAGAAATAAGAAATACAAAACGCTTTGTTGTTTGTTGACATTAAAATTTGACGTTTATAGTTCGAGTTTTCCCGAAACTGCGACCTTTGGAAGCGATGTTGCGCGATTGCTGTTTCGAGTAGGCCTGGGCCGGCTTTGATTAAATCTTGGGTAACTTGACTAAAATTTAACCACGCAAATTTAACACGTTGTTAGCTAATCATCCTCTCTGCAACCCGCCGTTAATCTTATCTATACAATTTTGGCTTACCTTAAATTAATAAGGGGTTTTCAGCACCGCAGAGAAAAACACATATTTATCGGCATCTTAGCCAGAGAATGTATACCATCAAGAAAACATACTAAAACATTCCAAAGGGAATGGTACCCAAGAAATTATATTTGCCCATGTGGCATTTTCCAAAAGAAATTTAACTGGGGTTATATCCCCATGTGCTCTTGTCGACGGTCAACGAACAAAGGGCAGAAGAAACGTTGTCCCCTCCTAATCTAATATACAAAAAAATTATGGTTCCTTTAACAGCAGAACCAACCTTAAACTTCGAATTTCCCCAAGAACCTACGCCAATTCGAAAACTCGCAATACAAAGTTAACCCTTTTTCTTAACAAAACCCGGTCGCCTGTGTCGCCCGAATACGGCTTACGGTAGATTCTCCCGCCTATCGAGAAATCTAAAAAAAGACGAACCGTTCATGTCACTGTCAACGTCATGAGATTTGACATATATTACAAACAACTAGCTGTCACATTTCATAATCATAATAAAACAATTTCAAAAACAAAAGATCTAATCCAAGTTCAAAACCCATGTATCCAATTTTCAAGTCTCTACGACTAGCAATATATCAAGATACTGTCATAAAACTCAAACCATTCCAAACATGGAAAATAATCAGGAAAAATTCACTCGAACAGCATCGAGCCATATATTTGGATTTCTCTCTTAGCCAAGATGGACAGAAAGTTAAGGTAATATTTATTAAATTATTATTTAATTGTTAATTAAAATTTGTAAATTCCCACCATAAAAATTTTTACTGACAAAATGAAGTCAAAGAAAAATTGTACTTTATTATAAACTGATTTATTACATCGTGTTGCTATTTTCTGCCCATAACAGTCACCCCCTTTTCCAAGGAAAAAAAAGTATGCAATAATTTTTTTTATATTGAAAGCTAATAGAAAAAAAAATATCATTCAAAATTTAATCATCTTCAGGACCAAAGTATGGTTTAAGATCCTGGATATGCCAGTTACCCTTAGACTTTCTGTTCATGTCCTCTAATTCATATACACAATAGCCTACTTTCTTACATATCTTAAAATGTCCTTCAAATTTTCCGGCTAATTTAGAAGAATAATAATTTCCAGCATCAGACAAAGCATAAAGTCTTTTCCAAACTAAATCTCCTATCTGAAAATGAACGTCTCGACGCTTAAGATTATATTGATTTCTTGACCTTTGATGGGCTTGTTATAATCGTTTATTTACAAATTCCCTTAACTTTATCAAACTTTCTACTCTTTTAACTAAATTATTATGTTTATCTCTCTCTGTTAAATTTTGAATATCCATAGCCCTATTATATTCGCTGGCGTGAAGTATCATTTCTTTTCCGAAATTAATAAAATATGGTGTGCGCCCCGTCACCTCATGTACCGCAGTATTAACCGCACAAGCTAAAGCTGCTAAATTTTCGTCTCAAATTCTCTGATTATCAGAGACAAAAGCTGAAATCATTGATTTAAGTACTCTATTAACTGTTTCTGTAACGTTTGGTGATGGATGATAATTTGGATTAAAAAGTGTCCTAACCCCATATTTTTGAGTTAAAGTCCAACGAGGAAAATTCAATGGATTGTTCACAATACGCTGTGCAAGGTCAATATACCACTTATCCTGTACTTCTTGTAGATCTATGTTAAAAATCTTCAGGGCATCACAAGATTCAGTCACACTACGGCTCAAAGCATCTGCAACAACATTATCTCGCCCTTTTGCGATGAATGACCTTATAGTCAAACTGCTGCAATCTCAATGCCCAACGACCTAATCTATCCTGAGGATTCTTAAGATTATCCAACCATAGAAGGCTATAATGATCGCAAACAACTGAAAACTTGGTACCTTCCAAATAGCATCTTAATTTTTCAATAGCAAAAAGCACTGCTAAAAGTTCCCTTTCTGTAGCTGAATATACTCTTTCTTGTCGAGTCAAACTACGCAATATGTAACATACCACATGTTCTCTACCATCATAGACCTGATATAATACTGGTGCTAACCCATAATTACTTGCATCTGTCTGAAGAATAAATTCATGTTCAAAATTTGGACATGCCAAATGGGCGCAGAAACTAAAACGTTTTTAATTTTTTGAAAAGCTTCTTCGCAATCACAATCATCATTCCAAGAAAATTTTGCTCCCTTACGCAACAAACTAGTAAAAGGTGAAATTAAATCCGAAAAACTAGGAACAAATCGTCGGTACCATGATAACATACCTATGTTTCTACGTACTTCTGTAACTGTCCTCGGTGTTGGAATCCGTGTGATTGCTTATATCTTAGCAGGATCTACTGAAATACCATGCCGATTAACCACATAACCTAAATATCTTAATTCAGCACGACAAAATTTACTTTTTTATTTATTTAAAGCTAAACTAGCTTTATCTAACCTATCGAAAACAATCGGTAAAATTTCTATATGTTTGTCGAAGTCCGGAGAAACAACAATGATATCATCCAAGTAGCAAAAAACATATGGTTGTAAATCAGCACCTAAAACTGTATCGATAATTCTGTGAAAAGTAGCTGAAGCGTTATGTAAACCAAAAGGTAACCTACGAAACTGAAATAAACCACGCCCTGGAAGTGTAAAAGCTGTATACTGTTTACTATCCTCCTCTCCCCTGCCAATATGCACTTTGTAAATCTAACGAACTCGGGTAACGAGCACCTCCAAGTTTGTCCAGAATAGCTGAAATGTAAGGCAATGGATACGCGTCCTTCCTAGAAACAGCGTTCAGCTTTCTAAAATCTACTACAAATCTGTTCTCTCCTTCGTCCTTTGGTACTAGTAGCACTGGAGATGACCAAGCAGAAGTTGAAGGTTCGATAACACCAGTAGCTAACATCTTATCTACCTCTTCATCAATAAGTTTTGGTTTAAAAGGAGAAACGGGATAATACCTTTGCTTAATAGGCTCACTATCTGTAAATATTATGCTTAACCATGGACGTACATCCTAAACGGTCGCCAATTATATCAAAATAAGTTGAAACTACTTCCTTTAATCTTTCCATCTGTTCATCGGTTAAGTCTGCATCACACTGCATCAAGGATATCTCAGAATTAACTAAAGACTCTGATGAAAAATGCCACTCTCCTCTGCGCATGTCTGGTACAATCCCTAACTTTATCCAAAAATCAATACCTAAAATAAGCTCATGGCGCAACTCAGGTACTACATAAATATCGATCAATTTTACCACATCTCTAGCCTTTACCGGCACACTTGCTATACCTATGCATTCACATGAACTATCATCAGCTATTGTACACAACGCTTTCCTATTGACAGCCAATTTAACCCCTAAAGCTTTTAATTTATCCCAGCCTTTACCTCCTACAAAAGTTTTGTTTGCCCCTGAATCCAAAAGTCCATAAAAATTTACCCCCAAAACATTTACCATTAAATAAGGACATTCCCCAGGTCCTACGTGAGAAAAAACATAATCTAAAACAATTTTATCTTTAAAATGAAAATCTTTTATGGTCGAGTCTAAATTCGAAGCTAACCCACGACCTAAGATTGGCTTCTTGAACCGTTTCCCTGATTAGACATATTATTACTATTATTACAATTTGGACAAGTTTTCTTTGTCACATTCAATTTACCACAAGTAAAACATTTTTAGTACGTGATGTGCAATTTTTTGCATAATGATTTGGTTGGTTACATTTAAAACATACTTGAATATCAGTACTTTGATTTTCATTTTGAGAAGTATTAGGAAAATTTTGTGAATTTTGTGTTCTAAAACTATTTTGCGATTCAACTGTATTATTAAAATTAGCATGAGAGGGATTATTATAATTACGATTATTGTTCTGAAAATTATTCGTTCCATTTTGATAAGAATTGTTATTATGATTTCAATTAAATTTTTAAAAATTATTCTGTGAACCATTGTTGTAAGCAGCATTATTCTGTGAACTATTGTTATAAGCAGTATTAGTTTGTGAATTAAAATGTACATATCTGTTTTGTCTATTATTTTGAAAATTTCTATTACCTGTAAAAGAATTTTGGCTTTGTGGCCTGTATTGTCGATTTGAAAAATTTTGAAAATTTGATCTCCCTGTATATTTTGTATTATTATTAAAATTTTTATTAGTATTACCAACACTCAAGTTACTACAATCCAAATTAGACTTTTGTGACATAGAACTAGCACTTGAACAATCAACTTCACTAACAGTATGTTTAGAAAAATCACGTTATATAGGCTGATAATCGAGATCAGGTTCAAGAGAGACATTACCCTTCCTAGGTGATTTAAACTCTTCGACACGCAATCTAGTTTCTTCTAATTTCCTACATAATTCGATCAATTCTAAAGGTGTATTAATTTCATGTAAACTTAAACGTTCCTGATAAAATGGTAACATGTTAGATCTTAAAACTTTTGAACGTAATGAGTCTGAAACTGCTGAAGGCATTCTATCAAATAATTGTGTCATAGCTACTACGTAAACACCTATGGCTTCATCTGAACCTTGGGTACGGTTCAAAATTTGTTTCCATAATTTATCTCCAAAATGTGCCGGTAAAAATTCATCTTTCATTAACTTAATCAAAGAATCCCAATCAGCTGCATATTTGCAAATTAAATGAGAATAATTTAAAGCATGTGACTCAAATAAATCTGAAGCCGAATGAAATAATTCTGTCTTAGTTACACACCTTGAAATACGAAATTCTTCAACTTTTTGTAAAAATGCATTAAAACTTAGCCCTGAACTCCCTGAAAATTTAATACCCCATTTATAAACTGGTACACTTTTATAATTTGTACTACCTGCAGAGGTTTGCTGACAATTATTAGAAGTATTAGAATGTGGAGGACTTTGTCCTGTATTTGCTATAGTTGAATTTGCCAAAGTTTGATCAACCCCTGTATCATCCTCAAAATCTGGATCTAACGGCGGTTCTGTATTTGTATTAGAAGAGAATAATTTAGCTTTTGATTCATACTCGGTCACTAAAGTCGTTATTTGTTCCAATAATTCCGAACGTTTATTTTGAGTTTCCGTGTCCGCGTCTGAAATTCTTTTTATTCTACCTATTAAATGTGTAAATTTTGTTTCAATTTTTGAAATTTGTTTAGTTGTCTCAGAAAAAGTCGAAATGATTTCTTTTAATTCTACAAGTTTAGTAGTGCATTCTAAAATTTCTTTTTCATTATCTAGTTCCACAGAACTTTGTACTAGATCACCTGGCATTTCTAAACGCAACAGTGATCGTAAGCATTTCCTTAACGACTGAACTGTTCCCGAAGGTTTGACACCCCTTATTCCTACTTCATACTCTAGTTCATCTTTAGCGAGTCTATCTATACTCAACTTATACATTTTGAAAAAAAAAGTAAAATATTTCTGGTCAAATAAAATTATTTTATTAAATTAGGCTCACCAAAAATCAAGAAACCAGAAAACATTAACTGTATCACAATTCAATATTATTCCAATACAAACAAGCAAAATAAAATTTCGAAAAAGTCAAGCTCACCAAAATGTCAAGAAAAAAAATTTTCCCATGTAAAATTTTATCAAGTTACTCAAAATTTACTATAAGTCCTTACTATATTCATATACCAACAGTATCAATCAAAAACAACTTTGAATTCGCCAAGTTGCAAATTTAAAATATCCAAAATTGAAAATACAATAGTACAAGCTAAACCTCACAAAACGTAGAAAATTCCTGAAAAATGTCACTGTACGATATTCGACAATATCTTAGTTAAAGTTGGGCGCCAGTGCTATGACGTGGGTTTTTGCTGTCTCTTATAATCTATTATAATGTTGGGTGCCAGTGTAACGCTTACCCACCTTAACGAGAAAATATAACGCAAAGCCACTGCTGCCAAATGTTGCTAAAAATAATTCGCCCTAACCTGTTATCCTACAGATAACAACCTGTGACTCAGGTACGCCCTGAGAAGGTTATCTACCTACAACTCTTACCTAATCAACCAAATCAAGCTGCTTGTAGATCACCTCCATACGCTAGCTCTATCTCATGGGTATAGGTTCTTTTAGTGCACATGAGCGTTTAGCTTTTGAAGTCCAAATCGGTAATTTAGTCAAAATTTAGAGAGGCGCCACCATAGTTTTGCTTTCTAAAATTTAGGCTCTAAATGGTGGTCCGTTTAGCCCTTAGCGTTGAAACAAAACCAGGAAATGAAAACTAATATGTCAAGTCCGGTATGGAAAATTACTAGGTAATCAAAACAAATTATGGTTTAAGGACATTTAATCTTAAAAAAAAGGTTTATGATATAATGACAAGTCCCGTTTTTTTCTGTTAAATGCAAGCTCCCCAGAGACAAAACAATATATGAATTACCTACGTAATTTACAGAAATTAATGTGTGATAAACTCACCCAGAAGAATTGATCCAAGTGTGTTTGACGGCAGGCACTATATCCACACAATAAAGTCAGCTGTGCCTTAAGGATATAGTGACCACATAGACCAGCCAACTGGAATTTCTCCTAGGTCAAAAATACTTGAATCAAAACTGTTGACCGCCGTAAAGTAAAATATATTTACAAGAAAGATCTTGGTTTGACAAAGATCCAAGTTAAGCTTTAAAGTTACGGTATAGAAAAAATTACAAAGTTGCTGAAAAAAAATGTACAAGGTTACTTTAAAAAAGGTCCAAGTGGCTGTGGACACTAGCACGCTTGACGGTGACTATACCCCCTGCACGAAAAATCCAACTCTGCGCCTACAGGGTACAGCCACAAGTACCGGCCCTGGGTCAGCTTAGCTGCCCCAGCCCTGATATGTCCACTAGGCCAAAACGCTGCTAGGATCCACCTCCCTCTACTAATACCCCCATGAAAATAAATGCTTCCCCAATTTGTACACTTAGAATTTATGCCCAAGTAAAAATGTAGTTACATGACTACACGTATCGAATCTAATATTTAAATTTGTTACAAGAGAATTTACAAAATTACCAAGAAATTATATGTCCAGTTTGGACTAACGAGGCCTGGTAGTACGCATGCGTGTTGTCGACAAACCGCCCGCGTTTACACGTTACTGGCACTTTACATACGTTCGAACGCACAAGAGAAGAAGGATATTAAAAAGGTAAAACAAGATGATCATATTATATAGCAAATTAAGTGTCTGAAGGACTCCACCGGTAAAGTTCATAACATTGATTCCCCAATAAGGCATCCCAAATAAAAGAGCCTCTATGAGGTACAGTCAGTATCATACCAGATAATTTAAGAATAGGGAAAATTGTCCCTTGGCAAAAATCAATGTCGTTAACTCCACGGGTAGGTAAAATTCTAAAAGCTACACTTAGCTGACTGCAACCATTGAAGTTGCCTCTCAGTGCGTTGAAACCATGGAGAAAAGTTCTCGAGTTCCCTGCCGAACCTTGTTGTCCTGACGTGGACAGCATATAGACGATTGTTCCAAAAACTGACAACTACAGAGTCCCAAGGTCATTCAAGGTCATGTCAAAACTTCCTAATGGAATTTTAGGCTCTATAATACCGGCCCCGATGTCCAGTCCATAAGTTAAGGTACTTTAACCCAAACTTAAAACGTTTAGTCCAAAAATTAGGTAATTTAAACCATTACTAAAAATTTAGTCCAATCCAAAAAAATTTAGGCCCCGCCTAAAACTTAGACCATCCAAAAAAGGTTTAGGCCCTTCCAAAAAAAACGCTAAAAGAAAATACCCTATATAAGTAAAATCCTTTCATAATAGAACTAACTAAATCAATTTTGAATTTACAAATTTACAACCCTAAATCTTATCTATACAATTTTCGCTTACCTTAAATTAATAAGGGTTTTTCAGCACCGCAGAGAAAAACACATATTTATCGGCATCTTAGCCAGGGAATGTATACCATCAAGAAAACATACTAAAACATTCCAAAGGGGATGGTACCCAAGAAATTATATTTGCCCATGTGACATTTTCCAAAAGAAATTTAACTGGGGTTATATCCCCATGTGCTCTTGTCGACGGTCAACGAACAAAGGGCAGAAGAAACGTTGTCCCCTCCTAATCTAATATACAAAAAAATTATGGTTCCTTTAACAGCAGAACCAACCTTAAACTTCGAATTTCCCCAAGAATCTACGCCAATTCGAAAACTCGCAATAAAAAGTTAACCCTTTTTCTTAACAAAACCCGATCGCCTGTGTCGCCCGAATACGGCTTACGGTAGATTCTCCCGCCTATCGAGAAATCTAAAAGAAGAAGAACCGTTCATGTCACTGTCAACGTAATGAGATTTGACATATATTACAAACAACTAGCTGTCACATTTCATAATCATAATAAAACAATTTCAAAAACAAAAGATCTAATCCAAGTTCAAAACCCATGTATCCAATTATCAAGTCTCTACGACTAGCAAACCCAATCAAGATACTGTCATAAAACTCAAACCATTCCAAACATGGAAAATAATCAGGAAAAATTCACTCGAACAGCATCGAGCCATATATTTGCATTTCTCTCTTAGCCAAGATGTACAGAAAGTTAAGGTAATATTTATTAAATTATTATTTAATTGTTAATCACATTTTGTAAAATCCTACCATAAAAATCTTTACTTACAAAATGAAGTCAAAGAAAAATTGCACTTTATTATAAACTGATTTATTACGTCGTGTTGCTATTTTCTGCCCATAACATAGTCTCCACGAATATTCGAATCGACATTCAAGTATTTGATTCGACTATTCGAATCAACTATTCGAATATTCAAATTCAATATTCGGATAGTCTCCACGAATATCCGAACAGTCGATTCGAATAGTCGAGCCGACTGTTCCAATAGTCGAGTAAACTATTATAATAGTCGATTCGATTATTCGATATTCGACTCGAATATTCGAAAATTCTACTAGTCGAATCGACTATTTGAATATTCGTGGAGACTATTCGAACACTGAATAATTCGAATATTTGAATAATAAATGAAGTATTCCAATACTTCGATTTCAAAAATTCCGAGCCCTAGTCTACACTGGAACCCACTCACTTTAAGAATATATTATCGCCAGCAGTAAAGGTACAACTACGTATTTACCTTTTTAACTTTTCTCCCCAACTTTTTTTTCGACTTCTCTATTTTTGTTGTTCCGTTCCTTATTAATAATTTTACTTTTGTCGTAAAAGTTTTTTATATTCCAATTGATAAAAGCTTTAGATTCGATGCAAAATTTAGATCAGAAATCTTAATAATAACGGCCATATAATAAAGACACGAAATAGAGAATGGTTGGTATTTTGTCTAAGAACTTACACTTTGTCAAAACTATATTTCATTTAGTTGGGTATGTTTTGTTACATAATTCTATAAAGGGCTTAAGTTACTGTAAAAAACCTGTAGTTTTGTAATTTCATGCAATGCTTTTCATTTTTACTAATTCACGAGTTCAGTATTCATAGTTTTTTATTTTACTCTACCTTTTTAATGGGTTTTCTTGTAGAAGTAAAATTGCTATAAATAAGGTGCCTACTTAATTGTTCCTAGATTAGTTATTAAATATTTAATAATACATTTTAATACTACTGTAGTATACTCATAATGTATTTTTTATTTTGCATCATTTTTTTATAATAGCCCAAAATCTGCAGCGCACGCCCATGGCAGCTTATTTCGACGTCATAGGAGGTCATAGAAAGCAAATCGTATTTATGAATGAAATCCGTACGAGATATTCTTCTCTCTATCTTATTTTTCCCTGGTCATAGTATGTCGCAAGCATTACAATTTGGTGGCTTTAGATGGTTATTAAAGCATTAAATTTTAAATTTAAATATTATGAATGTGGACGATAATGGCCCAGAAGGATACGTTTTAGAAGTTGACGTTCATTATCCGGATACGCTATATGATAACCATTCCGACTTACCCTTTCTACTTGAAAATATTGTACCACCCACGGAATCGGCAAAATTTTCAAAGTTAATTCCGAATTTAAACGATAAGAAGAAATACATCATTCATAACCCAACATTAAAACAATGAATCAATAACGGCCTAATGGTAGTGCAAACACACAGAATTTGAAAATTTAATCAATCCCCATGGTTAAAGACATATATCGACTTAAATACAGATTTGCGCAATAGGGCAACAAGAAAGTTTGGTAAAGACACTTTTAAATTAATCATTAATGCTGGTTTTGGCAAGACCATGGAAAATGTGGAGAATCGCAATGATATAAAACTAGTTATCTTATGGGAAAATGACAGGAATAAAATTTTGGCAAGAGCATTAATTGTAAATATATGTGTATATATATTGTAAAATGTACTGATTTTAAAAGTTCAACGGTTTTTAATAAAGAATTCGTTGCCATTCATATGGATCAATTAAAGGTATCTTATAATATACCAATCTATATCGGATTTTTCATACTGAACATGTCGAAAACAGTAATTTATGATTTTCTCTACTCCTTCATTAAAGCAAAATTTGGTAAAAATGCTTCTTTACTGTATTCCGACACAGATTCGTTAATATTAGAAGTTTACACCGAAAATTTTTATCGCATAATTGCAGAAAATCCGGATAAATTCGATACATCCAATTATACCGAAGGAAATAGTTTTAACATAAAAAAAGTCAGTTAGTAGTAGGTAGAATGAAGGGTGAAGCTATGCAAAGTTTTTTACCCGAAAATAATAGTTATAATTAGAAAAATGTTGGGAAGTCCATGTTTTAAAAAAATAAAAAAAATATTAACTCCAATGTCACGTCGTTTTATTAACCACTATGGTAATAGCAATAGTTGAAATTTTATAACGCAGGACAGTAAAATATATAGATAATTGTTTCAATAATATGTTGTTTTATTTCACAATATAGTAATAAAGTTACAAAAATAAAAATTAATTAATGTCTTGCTGTAAACTTCTCGTAGCATCCATTGTCTTCTCAACATATCAGATCTGTTAATCGGTCCTCGTCGACACATCAGCGTTCCACAGTAATGACACTTAACAATCCTGACTCTCAACAATTCGATATAACTGTAAGATTGCATGTGGTCAGATATATACTTGTCTTTTACAATTATAGCAAACAGCAGAAATTATTATTTGTGCTCCTGAAAAAGTATCAGCTGAAAGACTGTTATCTTGATCTGCAGGAAACATTATAGTTTCTGATAATAGTCATCGAAGTAACGAGAGTGTCTATAAATATGGGTTGTCTGGATCAAAAATCCTTGATAACACAAATAGTAACAGAAGTAAGGACACACGGTTACCTTGAAAATATGTCCTTGAATCAGGCAGAGCATTTCATAGTTCGCTAGAACAGTTCACCGACTTAGTACAATTGTCAGTTAAGTGCAGTAAGTGAAAATGAATTCCGAGAAAGTATCGCTGTTAAGTGCATACAATTTGGATGGGAGTACCCAAGCAGAGCTGATGGAGCAGGAAGTTCTCGACCTGCTGACCCCGGGTGTATTCGAAGAGTGGCAAGATGCCGAAGTTTTAACACGTTAACTGCCATGTGTACCATATATTGACACAGGCCATTTTAATTCTGCGCCATGTGTACAACTGGAGGACACATGTTTAGAACGACTCTGAGCCATGAGTACATGCGGCGGCCACATTTAGCGTGTATTTAAATACATAGAGCAATTGGTCTGGCGTAGAACTGCACTTTTTAAGAAAGGTCTTGGGATTTTATGATTTTTGAAAATACGATGATCAAAAAAAATTAAAATTTCCAGAAAATAACTTTATTTAACATTTTACTTAGAAAAAAGAGTTCAAAGACTCAAATAGAACACATTAGAAGATAAAAACCTTTATGTTAAAATCATACTTACTTGTCCATGGTCGTGTCCATATATGGTACACGTGGCTGGTATCATGCAAATATTTAAAATAGTACAATCCAGCGCCACGTGTACAACATTAGGACACCACTTTTTTGCAAAAAAAAAAACGAAAACCAAAACAAATATTGTACTTTTAACTAACTTTAAGTACTTCGCCAATTCATTTTTCAAGAAAAACTAGCGTGGCCCCCAGGACCCGGTACACTTTTTTCTAAGACCAGGTGTGGCAGTTAACGTGTTAAATACGTCGTTTGTGGATAGAAGTGAATGTGGGTGAAAAAAGTATCTTCGGCGGTTGATTACGTAAACAATTGGACTGAGAAGGACGGCGGGCGAATCAATGTCATAAGTGATGTGGTGGTAAGAGAAGCCGAGGCGGCAACCCACTACAAAGTTAGAGAAGCTGTTGAAATTGCCAAAGCAGCAATAAAAGTAAATTTTATGCAGCTATGGAGGGTGAACAGAAGAAGAAGAAGAAATTCGTATTCAAGCGACCAACAGTGCCAGTCCAATACCCCGATTTTTTGGAAACGTCACAACCACCGAAGCCTCTATCACCGGTTGCCATAGTTATTGATGGCCCAAACTCAACAACGCCCGAGCCGCCGAAGTCCATGCCTCCGATTGTGTTGGTGGCCCACGCGGACGAAGTGACGAAAAATCGCCATTAAATGAAGCGGGTGCGCCGATATCACCGACAGTTGGGCGTGAAATGTGCCACAAACCATTGAGGAAGCGCTGCAAGCGGCTATTCGAGACGATCAACCAACCCAATCAGTCTGCTGCTGCTGCTGCTGCTGCTTCTGCAGACGTGCCAAGGCCGGACTGCTTGGAAGAGTTTTCTCCAAGCCAGAAGTGTGCCTTCTCCGTGGCGTTTAGTGAGAGACAAAAAATAGTGGACGAACTAAAAAAGAACGATAGTGATGTGGTGCAATATGAGAGACAGATTAAGGAACTGCAGGCGAAAATTGAACGGTGTAAAAGTAAATGGGAAGTGTGTAGGAAAAAACTTAAGTTATTGGATAATTTTCCATATGATTAATTTCAGAATTTTATTGTAAATATAGAGTTAAGATATTCTTGTAATAGTAATGTATATATAAGTAAAAGAAAATGTTTTTGTATATATGATAATAAGAAAATTTAAATGAAACAATATTTTTTATTTCTAAAATAAGTATGCAGAAGTTACACCAAAAAATAATGCAAAAATGCAAAATAGAAAAAAGAATCGACGAAAAAATGTAGGGCCGTAACTTTTGGCGCGTAATCGTTAGATGCACAGACATTGTATAGTGTATTCCTACGTACGCTTAAGAAATACACACACACAACTTAAGTATGCGATCAAGCGTTATGTCTGTGAAGAGAGGCTATCCGTTACAATGCCTGAGAATATACATCTTATTGGTAATAAAATGTGAATTGTACAACACGTAAGATAATAGACCAAACATGCTGATACAAAATCCGCCTATTATCTGTATTTATTTAAGAATAAATTTCTTTAATGAGAAATTGCGTTACTCTGTATGAGATGTCTGAGTTCCCAGCATTTTCGTAGAGACCTTACTAGAAATTTAGCTAGTTCTAACGTATGGTACGTACGTACCTACATGTCTTTACAGAGTAATACAATATTTTCCAAAAGAAATTAATTCTTGAGAAATATTATGTTACTTGGGATGTGACATGAATCAACTACAAACTACGATCAAATATTTTGTAGCCCTGAAAAGGGCTGATTTTGCCAGGGTAGGTTAGGGATGGCATGGTTTCGGGGACAAACGAATCAGTTGGTGGAATCAGCTGGACCATCTTCATCCTGATGGTCCGTGATCCACCAAGTGGACGAATCGGCCGGGCCGTAGAGATCTTCCGGCTGCGGCGGTAGCACCCAATCAGTGCCAGTGCTGGAGTCCGGTTCCACCGCTTCAACCGGCAACTCTGCATCATCGTTGGGTAGTTCGACTCCCCACTCGTACTCGGGTTCTTCGAGTGGTCGCAGATCATCCTCGTCCCACTCGATAGCATCCAATATGACCTGCTGTATGTCGTCAAAGTCATCAAAGACTTGTTCATCGACTTCGTTCATATCGACCGTCTCGTCGCTCCAAACCGACGAACCACGACTTAATGGTCTCTCTGGATTCATTATCAGATCTGGTTACTATCAGATTTAAAAATGAAGTGATTCTGTGACTCGCTCGCAGCCGTTTAAATAGAGATAATAATCTACCCCCTCCACCACTCCATCCCCACCTTTTCACCTCTAACAAACTAAAGTTTATTACACAAATGCACTCGATCTAAAATGATACCAGCGGACTTCACTGTCGAAAACTGTTTTTAGTTCCCCCCCCCCCAATGGTGTAAAATTATACTGGATCCGTCTGGACTTTTATAATTTTCTATCTAATGCCACATATACTATGGCATTAGGTAACTACAACTACGATGAAATATTTTGTGGCCCTGAAAAGGACCGTTTTTCAAGGTCTGGTCGTTGTGGGTATATGTTATTTGTAATCAAACTCGATTACAAATAAGACACGCCCTCTTGTGCTGAAGAGTACCAAGCTGTACTCCACAAGCTTTACAGGTCGGTATGTGCATGTGACTACCGAAATCCTGTGTTACATGATAACTGGTGAATTGGTCACCAGCCGACTTATTTGCAGTCTGCATAGCCGCCAACACACAGGTCATCGTCACCCACACGCACCAGGTTTAAGATCCTACACAACCTGTGGGATCTGACGGTGAAAACATTCCTCCGTCTTATTGATATTCATAGGTATATTGCGTCCTTCATCGCTCGAATATCCATCATCTGAAGTTGCCATGTTGAGATGAACGAATGTACGCAGTAGAGAGTACGAAGTACGAGAGTACGAGTACGAGATGTACGAATGTAAGCAGTCGAGTCGGGCTGCTTTTAAAGACATTAGCTCCGCCCCTTGGTGAGTTTGGTGGGAAAGTTAAAATCACGGCGGCCGTTAGGTCGCTCCGAGACCTAACGGGGTGGCTTCGCCACCCCCCCCCCCCCCTATACCCCCCGGGGGCGCCTTCGGCGGCGGCAGCGGCGCGGCGGTCCACCTCCATAGCGCAAAAACCAATTGGGGGCGCCATCCGGAACTTGACTCGACATTAAAAATACCCTTTGAATAATCCTCAACAAAACCCATAAGATATTTTAGAGGAAGCTTGTCGAAGAACACGTTACTTGTGGAATCAATGACACCATAGTTTTCAGCGTTGCGTAGTAATTCCGGGATTTCGAATGACAGCAACTTGCTTCCCTACCATTCCATAACGACATTCGTCGAATAGAAAGGCGATGGCATTATTTATTACTTTTATCAAATTTATATTTATATTTTAAATGGTTTTTATTGGCATAAATAAACATCTTTATTATTATTATTATTATTATTATTATTATTATTATTTGATAGATAACATTTTTTGGTACCTTCTTTGGGTTTAAATGTTCCTGCGATGTAAATGTAACTATCCGCTATTCTAATCTCTATAGGGGTGTTCGACCTTAGGAAAAAATACGCGTCTGTTCTGTCTAAAATTCGCTTAATATTGTAATTTCTGTAAAGTATAAGAAATGTTAAAGTAGTATGCGACTACGCCAATCCTTTAGGTCATATGTACTTTCCAAGTTAAATCGCTTGAAATACTTTACTAAATGTCTGAAATGAGATTTCGGTGTAACGCGGAAATCATCGAACCACAGAAGCAGCTTACAATAAGCATATATCCTATTCGCTTCTAGGGATTGGACGACCTTGAGAAAAACTCGTCTGAGGGGTGGACGACCTTAAGCTACTACACATAGGTGCAGGCGCCATATTGGTAATATAAAATCGTATGTTAAATGTTCTGAAGTGTTGTTAAGAAAAGGTCTGTTTTTGTCACTTCCTTGTCCTATGTATTGGTATCGGTTAAGCTAGACTCCATCTTTCACAAGGAAAGATGACGACTATGCCTCCCATCCTTAGCCATCACTGCATTTTGCACTCATATAGAGTTAAACACAAAGTGGCATAACTAAACTACGATAAAATATTTTGTAGCCCTGAAAAGAACTGTTTTTGTTTCGGTATAACACAGAAATCTTCAAAACATACATTAAAAATAAATAGTAAACGCCTACGCAGTTTTAGACTCGCTTAATTTAGTGATTTTTGCAAAAACGCCTACACAGTCTCAACCTCGGTTAATATTGTAATTTTTGTAAAATAATAAAATGTACTGAAGTAGTATGTGACTAGACCAAACTCTTCGGTCATATGCACTTTACACGTAAAATGGCTAGAAATACTTTTCTAAATGTTTGAAATGGGATTTCGGTCTAACACAGAAATGTTCAAACCACAAAGGTAGCTTACAAGAAGTATCTTATGTCTTTGCCAATGACTCACAATTTTTAACACCAAGAAATTTATGCTTGAAGTAGTATTGTGTGCCAACGCGGAAATCATCAAACCACAGAAGCAGCTTACAACAAGCATATATCCTATTCGCTTCTAGGGATTGGACGACCTTGAGAAAAACTCGTCTGAGGGGTGGACGACCTTAAGCTACTACACATAGGTGCAGGCGCCATATTGGTCATATAAAATCGTATGTTAAATGTTCTGAAGTGTTGTTAAGAAAAGGTCTGTTTTTGTCACTTCCTTGTCCTATGTATTGGTATCGGTTAAGCTAGACTCCATCTTTCACAAGGAAAGATGACAACTATGCCTCCCATCCTTAGCCATCACTGCATTTAGCACTCATATAGTGTTAAACACAAAGTGGCATAACTAAACTACGATAAAATATTTTGTAGCCCTGAAAAGAACTGTTTTTGTTTCGGTATAACACAGAAATCTTCAAAACATACATTAAAAATAAATAGTAAACGCCTACGCAGTTTTAGACTCGCTTAATTTAGTGATTTTTGCAAAAACGCCTACACAGTCTCAACCTCGGTTAATATTGTAATTTTTGTAAAATAATAAAATGTACTGACGTAGTATGTGACTAGACCAAACTCTTCGGTCATATGCACTTTACACGTAAAATGGCTAGAAATACTTTTCTAAATGTTTGAAATGGGATTTCGGTCTAACACAGAAATGTTCAAACCACAAAGGTAGCTTACAAGAAGTATATTATGTCTTTGCCAATGACTCACAATTTTTAACACCAAGAAATTTATGCTTGAAGTAGTATTGTGTGCCACCGTTGATATGTGACCAACTAACTACGATCAAATATTTCGTGGCCCTGAAAAGGGGTTTTCGTGGTGGGGTATGAGGGAAACCTAGAGTGGTTGTTCCCCTCTCGCGATCTGCACCGATCGAGGTGCAGCTCGCCGCCTTCGAGCCTCCAGTCGAGTGCTGCGACGGTTCCGGCGACGCTCCGTTAGCTCTTCTAGCAAAGCCGTCCTTTCCTCAGGACCCAGCAGCATTTCTGGTCCATCCACCACTTCCACTGGCTGTGTTGGAGCCGGCTCCGGTGTGGCGGGTGGTGGCAGCGGTCTTGGTACCGCCAGTATGGTTGCCGTTGGCTTATTTGCGTTTTTCAAACGACTCCCTTGTACTCCTTAACATTAATCTGTCCCACTTCATGGCTGGTTGAGAAATGAAAAATCTGATGGGTGCTCCCTCTTTTAAAAGCATTTTAGGGTGGTGGGGGTAAGAGTGGGGGTAAGCAGTTCTAACATATCCTTTTAGAGTAAAAAAATATTTCCTATAGAATAGATTTCTTGTTCGAAATATTTTGTTACTCTGAAAGGATACGTGTGTTCTTGTCATACGTTAGAGTCGGTTTAATATTAGCTAAAATTCTGTGTGAAACGGCAAGAAGACCAATGTATTAGAGTGACTTTATTTTTAAAAATATGTCTCTTGATAGAAAGTCATGTCACTTTGAATAAATAGAGGCATATGCGTTCTTATCATACATAAAAACTACAAGCAAAATCTTGCAAATGCCCTTTCTCTCGCTATTTATATATGACTTAAACACAATGCGTCTCTCGCCCAAAGTAACACAATTTTTCCATCAAGAAATTTTTTCTTTAGGAAACATTGTGTTTAACTACAAAACTACTCTTTTTTGTGCCATAAAAAGGGCAGGTTGGCAGGGGGCAGGCAGGGTTGTCGTATGAGGAGCTTTATTTGTAGTAGAATTTACATCCTATTGCAAATAAGGCAACAGTCTCTCCCGACACAAAGCACACCTCGAGTGGTTCCGCATTTGATCATCTCGCGAACCCACTGGAAAATGGGATGTGATGAAATTAACATCCATCACAGCCCGAAATACTCTTGTGTAGCAATTCATACACAAATCTCTAGACCCCCATGAGACGTAGGATTGCACGATGCAATACCTAGGCCTAAGCCTACGTGGTCTGCGTACAAGTCTATGTTGCACATTTAGTGCAACTGCCTGCTCGTCGTCACTGGAATAACCATTATCCCAACTTGATGACATCTTGGCTTCGAGTGAATTTCATTTTCTAAACCACGTCTTATATACATTCTTCCCCCCCCCTCTCCTAAATTTCTGTCTATTCTTCGTCTCTTAAACTTATTTACCAAAGCCCCATATTTGAAGTATCAAAATAAGCCAATAGTAAAAATAAAACGCAAATATGTCGTTTATAAGTTTATTTTAAATATGTAAAATTCATAATTTGGAGAATTACATAACTTCAAACTAATGTACTGATTTGTAATTAACAGAACCATTAAGTATATTGTAGCTAAAAAATGCATCGTGAATGACTAACGCGTATACTTTAATGTCTTTAGGAAATTTACTCTTGCGTGTTTCAAACTCCAATTTCACGTCCACTGTGCATGATTTAACAGCTTCTGGCTGGTGACTACAATCGATTACGAATAACGGATTTTTCAGATAGTCGGCAAAACTCATCATAGGATCACTAAGTTCTCGCTGGTAGTAACTAGCTTGAAAATTCTCATAATTATAATAGGATGCGGCATACAGTTTCTTTGAAAAATCCAAATTTCCTCTTTCATAGGGAAATACGGCAGAGTTAAGATAGAGCCTAATATCACTTATATCGGCCGTTGTAAACTGTGTGCTATCCTTTGCTCTGTTGTCGGAAAAGATACTTGTCTGAAAACCAATAATCAAATATCTCGGTTTTTCGAGACTCGTGCTAGTTCTTAAGGCCCATACGTCTGACGATGTTTGTCTCAAAGCAGGTAGCTCGTAAAGATGCTATTTACGGTAAGCCATTGGAACGTTTGCACCTTTATTCACGCGTGACAATATCTTTAACTTCTGTCGATTATCTGGAATAATGTGACGAATTTTCCATTCAATTTTTTCAATTGAAATGTCCGCATCTACTTCACCGATATAGCAATTGTTGAAAGTGCGGGAAATAATTAAAATCAACTCTTGCTTGACATTAAAAATATCCTTTGAATAATCCTCAGCAAAACCTATGAGATATTTTAGAGGAAGCTTGCCAGAGAACACGTTACTTGTGGAATTTAATATACCTTCATTTGCTTTATCTACACCCCATCCGCATGCCAAGAGAGATCTATTTTGTGCAGCACCCAATGATACCATAGTTTTCAGCGTTGTAGTAATTCCGGGTTTTCGAACAACATCAACTTGCCCCCCTCCCATTTCATAACGACATTCGTCGAATAGAAAGGCGATGGCACTATTTGATAGATAACATTTTTTGGTACCATCTTTGGGTTTAAATGTTCCTTTGATGTAAATGTAACTATCCGATATGTCCAAAATGATATCTTGAAAGTGTACAGGAATACGAATTTCATCAGAGTTGCGGAATGTTGGGGAACCATAAGGTTTATATGTGTGTTCTTGAAAACTAATAATGGAGTTATCAAAAATTGGTTCGGTAAAAACTTCGATTTTTTCACTGCTGGCAGCCATCATTTTCTAATTTTTCTCATTTTCAAACCGATCGATTGTAGAAATTTGCAATCTTTCACGGAGAGCTGTTGATTGCTGTGCGGATGTGTTTTCGATCGTCCGTCTGGCTTATGAATGAACCTTGACTGTGTTGCCAGCTTACTTTTATGTCGTTTAACTGAATCTTCAATGGTTGACGGCATATGCAGTTGACGGTTAAAGCAAAAACCCATTAGTTTAACTATAATTTTCTCACCTCGAAAATCGATCAAATTACCGCTATCGTCCAAGATGCGTAGAGTAATGTTGTCGATAAACTGACGACCATTTGGCATTATCGGCATATAAATGTTATTTTGCGGTTCTTTGGAGATTTTGTAACCAGGTTCCACATCAATATCAAATTCAAATAATGTATGACTTTCCAAAGAATTCAGGTATGCTCCAGAAATTATATTACAATCCACACGTATAATGCGCACTTTCATTATGTCCACGATGGTACTTGATTCGTGTCGTCGTCTACCTTGCAGCATCGCAGAGCCAAATCCGAACACTTTACCCATTCCGTTGCTACCTCGGAAATCGATGTTAAATTTTGACTTTAGCTCACATTTTAACTTATTATTATTGGCTGTTAATGAAAATAAATCGGTACCATCTTCATTGCAAGACTCATTTAAAGCGGTGTGCATGGCTTTTGCTATTTCATTAATTTCGTAAGCTCCTGGTGGAATACTTAAATGCTTTGGTATCAATGTTTTCAAATGGGTGAATGAATTATTGCTTTCGTCGATATTAAAAATCGAATTATATGTGTAAAATCCCAGCAGTGCAACTCCATATTTGCCTGTTGTATTTAACTCGATGGGTGGGTAAAAATCCGCACTTAAGACACTTGAATGTCCTGTTAGAGTGAATGTGTAAGACATGACTGCCGATGAAACAATTGGTGTAGTTATTTTATTGTTGTTTGCAACAGGTAAATGGATTTAAGCTGAAGCGTTCCTTTACTCCTTTTGACGTTTTTAAACTGTTTGCAGCCTTTATATTCACATCATTAATTTCTTGCAATAACAACAAAATATTTTTTGCGCCGGTCCATCGCCTTCATCCGAATCAGAATTATTGCTATTATAATGATCGAAACAGTATTGATATTTCAATATATCGACGTCACTTTTTAGGTGATTAGGCAACTTATCCCAAACTAGTGCTATTTCATTTGGAGCTAATGCAATCGACACTTCTTTGGGCATATTTTCTAACTGTTCGACGGTCATTTTTTGTAATCCGACGACTTGACGATAGGCTTTAAGTGATAACAACATTTTAGTGTAGTGGTCACGTTCCATTTGGGGTGTCAAAGACATACTTTTTATGATTGTAAAAGAAACTTCAAACACAAATGTCCACACCTGACTGTACCAAATTCTTCTGACGGTCGTATGTATAGTAAATATTCTTCGTCGCTTCGGAACCCTAGCGATCTGCAGATATCGTACCAATTCCATAGGTGGGGGTAAATCCCCGAAACTATCATAGTATGTTACATCAGAATTGCTTTTTCTATATGCTACCCAATGAGTCCCTACACCCGACATACTATCCAAATTTATAATAGCGGCCTCATAACGTTTGGGACCGCGTACAGGTAATGAATCTCTCATATATACGCCTCGAAAGTGTGGTCTTTTCCTTTTTAAGGCATACATTTCTATATCAATATTGGATAGTGGTCTTTGAGGTAGGGATTCTATCAGTTTTTTGATTTCTTATTTTTGCCGTTGTTAATAAATAATCCCAAACCTGGGCGATATGGTTTCAAATATAATCCATTTCCTCTCGAACTTAGATGTAAGCCAGTACCTATTTTTTCTGCAGTCGACTTTTTTACTGCTTTTACGGCACGCACGATGCCAGCTGCACCACCAGCTAATGAACCTAAAGCCGATAGTCCTGCTATTCTTAGGGATTTACGTGCAGCTGCTGCAGCTATTTTCGATGCTTTCATGATATTTTTCTCGATAAGTTTTTTCCCACCAGCTTTTAACAATTCTGATCGAACAGGTCGTCTAATAGGTGATCCAAGAGCTACTTTGTGTACGCGCTTGTGTTTACCTACGCCTTTACTTTTGGAAAGTTTAGTGTGGCGGCGGCGGCGCTGGAAGCGACGCTTACCCCTAATGGATGCTTTTCTCGATTTTGATGATTATGATGATACTCCCATACCAAAACGTTCTTTCGCTTTCATAATGTTGGTTATCAACCAAGCTGCAGCTTTTTCACTAGCGCTAGAGTCTTTGGACTTTACTCTTTTCCACGCGCTTTGCTCAAGCTCGTGATCTGCTTGGTGGCGAGCACTTAAATTTTATCTATTACGCAAATAAGCCAAATCGTGTTTTTTGCATGCGACATCCAAAGAATTAATTCCTTGATCACCTCGTGCCACACATTTTACTACCTTCGTCCCAGGCCCACAATACTGATAGCCTGGAATGTGTAACTCGAACGGTAGCCTATTAATTACTGAATTAACAATACCGCTTCCAGTCTTATTTGATAAACGAGACCGTGTACTTCGTCTGACGAGCGGCATCTCAATGATAGTTTACGTGAAAGTTCAGTATAAAATATATATTTTGTTAAGATGCGTACTGTCAATCTTAAACAAAAGCTTCCCGTCGATAATCTCGATGTAAAGGCCGGATCTGGACAAGAAAAAAAATATTTAAAAGACATGGTCCTTTGCTACCATCATCTATTCGTGGATTATAAATAGGACCTTCCAACTGTGGAAAACAAATGTGATGATTTCGCTGCTTACTCACCCCTCGGGACTGCGTTTCGAAAATGTTTATATCTACTCAAAGTCGCTCTATCAACCAAAATATGAATATTTAAAGAAAATTTTATCACCGTTCAAAGGTCTTGGCTACTACGCTTTTAGCGACGCAAATAACATTGTGGAACAGTCAGATGCTAAACCTAATTCAATATTTATTTTTGATGACGTTATGTGTGAGAAGCAGGACGTTATTAGATCGTATTTTAGCATGGGACGTCACAAAAATGTGGATGTTTTGTACTTGGCGCAAACGTATTCTCGTGTTCCTAAGTAGCTTGTCCGGGATAATGCTAACTTCATTATTATGTTTAAACAAGATGAGATGAATATGAAACATATATTTTCCGATTACGTTTCACCCGACCTGACGTTTACACAATTTCAAGGGATGTGTGCTAAATTTTGGGATAATAAATATGGCTTTTTAGTTATTGATAAGGATAATGATGTAAATTCAGGCAGATACCGCAAGGGTTTCGATAGCTATATATTCCTGTAATAATAACTTGGATAGTCATTTTATCGTTGAACGGTGCTTTGAAAGCACCATGGATGAAGAAATCGAATTAAAACGAAAGCTACTGGAAACTACAAATGCGGTTAGAAAAAAATCTAAAGAAATTAAAGCAGCTAAAGGGCCGAATGAACATGATTTGGAAAAGTTTTATGAACCAGTTTCTAAACCATTAGCGTCTATATCTCAAGCCGTAAAGCAGCAGCAGCAGCAGCAGCAGTACCTAACTAAAAAATCAAGTACTACGACTAAACCACACAAAGTCGGAGTAGCAGCAGCTCGGTGGGAATAGCGAAAATGTTTGAAGAACCAACGTATTCAGCAGACGCGGATTTTAAAACATCTACACCGATTTCGCAAAAAAACACAAATTCCTACACCAAAACGTGGAAATCGTGAGTCACTGTTCGAAACCCCTTCCCCATCAACATCATCTCACACATCATCACACACATCAAGTGGTAGCAGTTCAACGCCAAAAAATTTTCAAGATTATTTAAGTGGATTAAAATTGGAGCCATCCCATTATGATACCGTGTATGGTGTATGCTTTGGTAAAAAAGAAAATAAATCAACAAAATATATTGGCAACTTGGTGGTTCGTTTTCTAACAAACGGAAAGATGGTGTTATACAAGAACAAAATAAGCATTGCTGAATTCGATTGAATAGCTTAGCTTTACGATTTGATTTTTCTAAAAAATCCACCAATCCTAGATAAAGAAGATGAAATTAGTCTAGATGTGCTTCAAAAATACAAAACCATTTTGAAATTGACAGATGCGGCATACGACGGTTATGACAAGAAACGTGATTTAAGGGAACTCCGATGGAAAAAATATTTACAAATCATAAAACCGCTAATTATGGGAACTAAACTAGGTGGTGGTAGTGTAGGAAGAAAAAAAGTCAACAACAAAATCCAACTACCAGTAAAAAAGCATCTATCTTAGAAATCATCTGAATAAGTCTCTTTATTTTTGTTATTCGTTAAACGGGTAACATTTTATTATATTTAGGGTATAATTGCTGTTTAGTCTTAATCACTTCTATTTTAAGAAGATATCCTTATGCCTATCTCGCGTTTTAAATATCTCTTTTACGCTATAAGTTGAATTTGTACCATAACGTCGCAGGCAGCTGAAGCTGACAGTAGAAAACCACTTTGATCAAGTTACCGCGGAAACTTTGTGACATTTTGACACTTTTTTTCAAGAACCTGGTATTAAGAAAAAACGCAACGCATTTTTTATAATTGTTCTCTTCACTAAAATTCGGTGTGGAATATTTACTATCCCGCTGGTAACATAATCCACAACAAATTCAATAGTGTGCCGCTAAGAACGCTTCCGAACCCGCAAATACAGTCCACTGTCGAAGAACGTAGTTGGTAAGTACATTTTCAACTTACGTTTCTTTATCGCCCAATTCCGCTTTTCGATACATTTCTTGGTCCTTTACGAGCCAAGGATCCGCCAAAATAAAGATATCTTCTTAATACCGCTTAATTATTGAAATTACTTACCAAATTTTAGGAATTTTTAAAAGTTATATTCACCCCTTTCATTTTACATTACATCTATCCTTATTAGACATCACTCTCTTTTGCATCTAATTCAAAGTTTCAATACACGACATACGGACAGTAGCCAACATAGAGACAATCGTCAAAACCCGGATGAAGGAGGCTGTAATAGCAGTAGTGGCTTACCTGGTATTTGCCACGGTGGGCAGTACCGCTAACATAAATGATAACTCTATCGCTAATTCCAATTCGCACGGTATAGTTCGTACGTCATCGCGGTCAGCTGTACTGGATACCTCAACCGCTCAGCAAAATTCGTGTGTTGCCTCGCTGACGTCACAAGGATTGCCAAGTACAATTCAAAATACCGTATTGCTCTCTACGGCTGTCGTTGAAATTTTGGACGCGCGCGGTAGATATGTATCTACAGATTCGCGTTTTGTTGGATTCTGGATCGCAGACTTCTTATATTTCAGAAAAATTTTCCTCAACGGGTTCGTTGGGGGGATATCTCCATAGAATTCTCTGAAAATCGCGGTGTTTCTCTGAGACCAATATTTGCGTAAACATAGACTTGATATCACAAGTAAAAACTACGGAATGAAAACGAAAATTAACAAAAGCGTAACAATATTTCTTTGCATTTTTGGACCGGCTAGCAAATGATCATTTAAAGAAAAACCGTCGGAAGTTTTCGCAGACGCGTCGTAAACAATGCGTATTTTTTCTGACTTCGCAACGCAGTGATGCGGAATATAATATCCGTTTGTTGCAGGAGAATTTTGCGGTACCCTTTCAAGGTAATCTAAATCGAGATTCCTTTAGTAATATCGGAATATCGTTCACATAATACAGGGTTAATAATTTTAAGCGCTTTTCAAGCAGTGAAGACGTCGTAAAGCGATAGAACGCGAGTTTTCGATATTGAAAACGGGTTCCAAATCTTCTTTGAAAGGTAAGTTGACTTCATAGCGAGTAGAGGTACATGATGTATCGTGAGTTTCCGCATGCGCAGTAGGGTCGACCTTGAACGCCCAGCTGTGCCATTGTTATTTGGCCTTGATATGTGCAGGTGTTATTCCAAGGTCAAGGCCAAGAACTTGGCCTTGAACGCGAGCAGATGTTTCTTTGTTTGGTGATGACCAGGTGGACGACGCTTATTTCAAGGTTACATTTGCGGTGCATATTTTCAATGAACGCGAGCAGCCGTTTCTTTGTTTGGTGATGACCAGGTGTACGACGCTTAGTTCAAGGTTACATTTGTGATGTTAGTTTACCTTGAGTTATTATTGGGGTGTAACAGGTTTTGGTAAGAAGATCGAGTGGGTTGGGTCTAAATGTGGTTCGGTAATGTGGTTCTTAAAGATAATTAATTTTTGATCAAATTATGCCCCATAAAAATTTTTCATAAATCCAACATGAACGGAGATATTTGGGGTTAAGATTTTTTAAAAATAATTTTAACGAGTATTTTACTTATAAATATTTTTAATATCCTTTAGCAGATTTTAACTTAATCTTGGTAATGATAATTTTAGTGATAAAACGATCGTGTAGCGCTAAATTATTACGTCCAGTGACGTCTCAGGGGGCGCCTTAACAAATAATATTGGCAAAAAATAAGACGCCACTGAGTTTTTGGTAATTTTTAAATTTCTTTCGGATTAAGCAACTAATTCAAAAATTATTTAAAAATTAAACATTAAAGCATAATAAAATAAAGTTAAAAGATGTTTTAAATTTTATGAAAGAACTGATGAGAAATTAAACAAAATTATTAATGAAAATTAGAACAATACCAAAAACTAACTAATGGGGTCGAATGAGGTGTTCAAAATTATTGCCGTTTTCATACACACACATAGCAAATCGATATAATAATTCGGTTCCGCAAACTCTCAATAGTGTATTTCGATTAATAGCGGCTATAGTAGCATAAATTTTGTTGTACATGTCAGCCATGTCTTCTATTGGTTCCTTGTAGATTTCATTTTGTAAGTAGCCCCATAAATAAATGTCCATCGGGGTGAGATCAGGAGACCTTGCTGGCCATCTAAGATCCCCATTTGTGCTGATCACTTTTCCTGGAAACGTCACATTTAGATGATTCATAACGATATTGTTATTGTGTGCTGGGGCACCGTCTTGATGAAACCCCATAGTATTTACGTCAATTCCTACATTTTGTAACAGCAAAGGGAGATCGTTTTGCAGAAATTGTAAATAACGAACTGAAGTTAAATTTTCATGGTACAAATGGGGTCCGATTATTATGTAACCATTTACAATAAATTACCACACAAAACATTTACCCCAAATCGTGTTAGAAATTTAGTCTGTCGCATCCAGTTCGGATTTTCCCGGGACCACTAGCGACAATAATTATGTCTGTTAATTACTCCATTATTGTGAAACCGGGATTCGTCACTTCACATAATTTGGTTTAATAAATTTGGATTTTCTTCCAAAGGAATATGAAAATGTGCCACAAAGTTTAATCTGCGCTGGTAATCTTGTGGTTGTAGATGATGCACTAAATGAATCTTGTATGGAAAAAAACCTATTTCCTTTTAGGATTCTGCGAAACGAACTTACTGTAATATTAGTTTCATCATTTAATTTTTGTAATGACGTTTGTGGGCTATTTTCTACTGTTTGTAGGAATAAAGCTACATTTTCGTCAGTCGTAACCCTCTTTCGTCTTGGAACCTTTCCCTTTTTAAAGCTACCATATGTAGCTAAGTTGGTACACAAATCTACAAAAGATTTGCGATCGGGCGTTGGTCTATCTGGAAAACGAGCTCGATAGCAGCGCACATCTTCTGAAGCATTTTGATGGCATTCTTCATAAACTAAAACCATGTTCAATTTGTCTTGATTTGTATGGTGAATCATTTTTATTTTAAAAATGTAGAAGTTGCAAATTCTGATACTGACACTGAGTGTTAATAATGTTAATTATTTAATGACTTTTGTTTTCCAGAGATATGCAATAAAATTGTTTTTATTTTTATTAATGTAAGATACCTTGTATCTAACTGACATTTTATAATATATTTACTAACATTTTACATAATTTATTCAAGAAAAAAGTAATATAAAAATATAAAACCAACAGAAGAAGATCCAAAAAAAATTACTCTATCCAAGGAAATAGAAGTTCAGTTGATTTATATTAAGAAAATAATTGGATTGATATATTTAAAATATTTTTTGGACATTGAAAGTGACAGAAATGACAAGAAGGAATTCTAAAAAAAAATACCAGTCAAAATATTGAAGAAATGTCAACTGAACACATTGTTAATCAAAATTTAAGTGACGAAGACGATTATCTTCCATTAAAATACCCAACAAGATCAAGCCAGGATAAATGCAAGGAAAAAATTAGAAATTTTAAAATATGCACCCAAGATAAAGTAACAGCAGGACCATCAAATTCTTGTTTCTGTGTTAGCTGTAAAAACATTATAAAAAAAAATCAAAATTCTATTCAGTGTAATGGTACCTGCCAAAATTGGTACCATGCAAAATGTTCCAAAGTTGAAAAAGAAGAGTTAGATTTTTTTATCAATGAACTAAAAAAAGTAAATGGTAATAAATGGTTTTGCGGTGAGTGTAAAAATATTAATAAAGATTCTAATCTAAATTCTAAAAACACACTAAAGCTTATTCTGGAAATTCAACAATCTGTAAATTTTTTATCTGAAAAATACGATTTAATTTTTAAAGAAAACAAACAGATATCTACAACATTAAAGGAAATACTGAGATCAATGGGAATTAAAAAAAGAAAACAAACTATTGAAAGAAGATATATCTAGTTTAAAAAAAGAAATTGAAATTTTTAATCAAAAAAATTATTTGGAATCTCAAAATTTATTGAAACAAAATATAGAAATTAAAGGTGTTCCAAAAAATCAAAATGTTGATGATAAAGAAATAACAGAAAGAATTTTAAATAAAATTGGATTAAAAGTTAACAAAGAAAATATATTAGATGTTAAAAGAAAAGATACAAAAAACGAAGATGTCCTGAGTATTAAATTTAAAAACGAAGAAATTAAAAAAAAATTATAGAAAAATCTAAGCAGTATTTTAGAAACAAAGGAAAATTATTAAATTATTACATTAAATTACCAGACACACAAAAAATAATATATATAAATGAAGAACTAACAACTAGAACAAAATATCTATTTGGAAAGACAAAAGAGCTAAAAAAAAGGATTTAAATACATTGGGATCAAAAATGGAAAAATTTTTATTAGAAAAAATGACCAAGAAGAAATAATAAATATCACCACAGAAAAACAAATTAACGAAATCTTTTACTTGTATTGATTTAGAATTTCTATTAATTCTTTTATTTCATTATAAATTTATTATTAATATTTTAATACATTCAATTTTAAATTATAGAGATAAAAAAATGATAAAAGAATTGAAAGTAAAAAAAATTCAGACACAACTGGTAAGTAATAAAAATGAATATAACAGTCTTAAATTTGATAATAAAACGTTTTCAATATATCACAATAATATACGTAGCATCTCGAAAAATTATGATGAAAGTATGTTATTTATACAACATTTAGAAGAAAATTTTGACGTTATAGTATTTACAGAAACGTGGAATATTTTAAATACAAATTTATATACTATACCAAATTATAATTTAATTTATAACAACAGTAATTCCAATCAAAATGATGGAATTATTGTTTTTATAAAAAACAATCTTATATACAATTACGAAATCATTCCCTTTAGTGAAATGAAAATAATATATATTAATTTGTTTATTAACAAATCAACACAAATTAATATTATAACAATGTATAGACCTCCATCTACATGTCCACATAAATTTAATAATGATTTGAAACTTTTTTTTGTAGAATATTATAAAAAAATTTAAAAATGATGAAACAACAATTCTTATTGGCGACCTAAATATTAATATTCTATCAGAATTAAGTAATAAATATACCAATGATTATTTTAATGTTTTAAGTGAATATAATTTCGTATCTTATATTAATAACTTTACTAGAGAAATAAATGATCAAAAATCATGTATTGATCACATTTTTATTAAAACTAAACAGGACTTATTCAATTTTAAGTCATTTATATTTCAATATCAAATTACAGACCATTATCCAATTATTTTACAAAATCTCTCGAATACACCCACAAATGAACCATCACAAATTAGTAAATATAAGACTTACATAAATTATACTAAATTAAATCAAAATTTTAGCAGAATTGATTGGGATCCTTATTTTTTATTAAAATCCCCAGAAGATTTAACTAATTTTTTAATTAAAGAAATTAGGCCAAATATTGAATGTTGTAAATACCAAACAAAAATTAAAAAATGCCAAAGAAAGAATGGATATCAATAAACAAGAAAAATCAACTTTACAAAGAAATGAAAAATTTAGATAATGAAAATTTAAAAAATGAATACAAAATTTATAAAAATAAATTAACAGAAATTATTAAAAAAACTAAAATAAATTATTACAAATCTCAAATAGAAAATTCGTGTAAATCATCAAAAGAACTATGGCAATGTGTAAAAAAACTTTGCAATGAAAACAATAATAAAAATAATTTAATTGATTTTATGAAACTTCAAAATGGAGAGATAACAACAGATCAAAGTTTAATATCAAATAATTTCATTGAATATTTTTCTAAAGTTGGAGAGTCACTTGCTAATGATATAATAAATAAAAATCAAAATAAAATAAAAGTAGAAACTTTACAAAATAATTTAAATTCTTGTTATTTACAAGAAACCAATTATAACGAAATAAAAGAAATTATAAATGACTTAAAATTTAAAAAATCCCCTGGAATAGACACATATCACATGTGAAATTTTGAAATCAATTAATTCGTATATTTGTAAACCTTTGACTTACTTAATAAACACTATTTTTAAAACAGGAATATACCCAACTGCTTTTAAAATAGGTATAATTAAACCAATTTATAAAAATGGTAATAAAACTGAAATTAAAAATTACAGACCTATAACACTAATTTCATCATTAGCAAAAGTTTTTGAAAAAGTCTTAAAAGATAGAATGGACAGTTTCCTAAATAAAAATAAAATATTATCTAACAAACAATTTGGATTTAAAAAGAAAACACAGAAGATGCGATATGTTATCTAACCAGTCAAATATATAACTCAATGAATAATAAGATGAGTAGTGCGTGTATATTTTTAGATTTAGCAAAAGCCTTTGATACAGTAAGAAATAAAATACTTTTAGAAAAATTAGAAAAAATTGGATTTCGTGGACATACATTAACTTTATTTGAAAACTATTTAAATAATAGAATACACCATGTAAAAATTGGAGAAAACATTAGTTTACCTAAAACATTTGATTATGGGGTTCCTCAAGGCACTGTCTTATGACCATTATTATTTAACATATATAACATATATCTAAATGACATATTTAACCTAAATTGTCAAGGAAAATTACATAGTTTTGCAGATGATACAGTAGTTTTTTATGAAGAAAAAAATTGGAATGTTTTAAAAACTACAATTGAAAAAGATTTTTTAAAAATAAGCACCTGGTTTGATAATAATTTATTAACTATAAATTATAAAAAAACAAAATATATACCATTTACTTCATATATAAATAATTCACATAATATTGGTAAATTGAAATTTAAAGATATCAGTATAGAAGAAACAGAAAGTATAAAATATCTTGGAATAATTATTGATAAAAATTTAAAATGGAATTTTCATAGCGAATATATAACTAAAAAATTAAGAATTCTTATACCAAAATTTAAACACTTAAAACAATTCTTAAATATTAATCAACTTGAAATATTATATTATTCATTGATACAGACACATTTAAATTATGGAATACTTGGCTGGGGAGGTATCAATAGAAATTATCTTCATAATATAGAAACTATACAAAAATATATTTTAAAAATTATTTATGAAAGAGATTATTTATATTCGTCTGACTTATTATATAAAGAAAGCAAGAAAATGGATATCAGACAACTTTTTTCATATAATATGTTAATATATATTTTCAAAAATAAAAATAGAATTAACTATAATAATCACATTCATAACACTCGTAATAAAAATACAACCACATATAAAAACAGAGTTAACAAAAAAATTGGTCATAAAAATTTTATAAATATAATTCCATATATTTTTGATTTATTGCCAAAATCAATTAAAATAATTAAATCTTTAAATAAATATAAAAATGAAATTAAAAAATGGATATTATCAAATCCAAGACAATTAATACATAATACAGTGACCGGCAAAAAGTTCGCAACATATGGGAAAAATTTTTATTAGGAGAGTATCGGAAAAACTTTCCCAGGGGATCGGTTCTGCATGTCCGATAACCTAAAAATCGATTTTGACATACGTCACGTGACCACTGGTATAGCGTCAAATTAAAAAAAAAATTGTTAATTTACAAAAAGTGAGGTTAGTTGACGAGATATCAAAAAAAGTTATTTGAAAAAATTGCTTAGAATTAAATTCTAGGTCCTTGTGCAAAATTTTAAGATTTTATTTAAAAAAATTGGAAAACTCAATTTTTTTTAAATATTTTTTTATCGATTTACTAATTTCCGGTTTTTTTCGTTTAGATAGCTTGGCTAATGTAAAGCCCATGTATCTGGATGAAAATAAACGAATGTAGTAGTTTTTTCTACAATTGACAGGACAAAATTAAAAAAAACAGGGTTTCGCCGGACGCTAGCTGTTGCAATGATTTGTATCTAGCAGCAGTGTCAAAATTTTAGAGACATTTCAATGAGATTACATTGAGAAAACCTTAATCGTCTTAAATATATCTGAAGTTCGACTTTTTGTAAAGTCAAGGGGATTAAAATAGATAATAAACAAAAAATTACCTGTTTATTTAATCGAAATTTTATAAATGAAAACCAATGTAAGAAAAACTTAAAAGTAGTCAAATTCTGTACTAACAACACAAAAAATCATTGTTTTTCCTTGGGTGCACAAAATTTAAAACTCAGTGTGACCACCATTTCTCTCCATACATACTGTTGTTCTCGAGCGCAACTCTCGATTAACATTTCGGAGCATTTTACGATTTATTTGCAATACACAATTTATAATGACATTCTCTAAATTTTTAATATTCCTAAAGGGTCGATGTTTGTACACAGGGTTCTTTAGGTATCCCCACATAAAAAAATCTAACGGAGTCAGATCTACAATTCTACAATTGACAGGACAAAATCGAAAAAATAGGTGTTCGCCGGACGCTCGCTGTTGCAATGGTTTGAATCTAATGAAATGACTGTATCAAGATTTTATTAAGATTTTTCGCACATAAATTTAACAACCAGGTCTATTTAGTTGTACTTAAAACTACCAAAGCAGGCTCTGAAATTAAAACAACCAAATAATCTAGTAGGTTAAAAACAACAGAAAAATGTCAAACAAATTATAATTTGTTTGATTTCAACCTATGTCATTGGTTTATGTCTCGCATCTTACTAAGTTTGATATTTTACATAAGTTTATTAATATTTTATTCCTTAAAATGGCACCCACACTACTTCTTCAGGAAAAGATAGAAATTATTTTAATTTCTGGAGATAATTACAAAAGCCATAGAGAAACAGCAGCAATTTTTAATGAGAGGCACCCCGATAAATCCCTCCATTATTCCACAGTATCTCGTCTAGTCAATAAATTTAAAGAAACGGGATCGGTAGAAAATCAGTATAAAGTTTCCCATGAAAAACCGGTAACAGGTGACGAAGGTTCTCTGGATGTGTGTTTGTCGATCACAGAAACACCCCAATTAGCAGTTAGTCAAATATCGGAGATCACTAACATTCACGAAAGATCTGTGCGGAGGATATTAAAAAGAAACAAATTTCATCCGTACAAACCTAAATTTGTACAAGTATTAAAAGATAGGGATTATGACGCCCGCTTCGATTTTTGTGCCTGGTTCCAGGGTATGATTGAGGAAGATTTTAATTTCCCAAAGAACGTTCTTTTCTCGGATGAAGCTACATTTACCTCTAACGGAACCGTCAGTTCACAAAACTGTAGATGGTGGGCCACCGAAAACCCAGACTTTGTAATTCAGAGTAAAGACCAATATAGTTTTAAGGTTAATGTGTGGTGCGGAATTTTCCACCGCAGAATAGTGGGACCTTTTTTCTTTAGAGACAATTTAAATTCAGAACGATATTTAGAATTTCTACAAACTGAGATATCTGACTTTTTAGACAATTTGTCATTAGCCGAAAGAAGAAATTTATACTTTCAACAAGACGGAGCTAGCATTCATTCTACAAATGAGGTGAAGAGATGGCTGGATCAAGAATTTGGAAACCAGTGGATAGGACGGTTTTCTGAAAATCCGTGGCCTGCGAGATCACCAGATCTGACTCCGTTAGATTTCTTTATGTGGGGATACCTAAAGAACTCTGTGTACAAACATCGACCCTTTGGGAATATACAAAATTTAGAGAATGTCATTAGAAATTGTGTATTGCAAATAAATCGTAAAATGCTCCGAAATGTTAATCGAGAGTTGCGCTCGAGAACAATAGTATGTATGGAGAGAAATGGTGGTCATACTGAGTTTTAAATTTTGTGCACCCAAGGAAAAACAATGATTTTTTATGTTGTTAGTACAGAATTTGACTACTTTTAAGTTCTTCTTACATTGGTTTTCGTTTATGAAATTTCGATTAAATAAACAGGTAATTTTTTGTTTATTATCTATTTTACTCCCCTTAACTTTACAAAAAGTCGAACTTCAGATATATTTAAGACGATTAAGGTTTTCTCAATGTAATCTCATTGAAATGTCTCTAAAATTTTGACACTGCTGCTAGATACAAATCATTGCAACAGCTAGCGTCCGGCGAAACCCTGTTTTTTTTAATTTTGTCCTGTCAATTGTAGAAAAAACTACTACATTCGTTTATTTTCATCCAGATACATGGGCTTTACATTAGCCAAGCTATCTAAACGAAAAATACTGGAAATTTGTAAATCGATAAAAAAATATTTAAAAAAAATTGAGTTTTCCAATTTTTTTAAATAAAATCTTAAAATTTTGCACAAAGACCTAGAATTTAATTCTAAGCAATTTTTTCAAATAACTTTTTTTGATATCTCGTCAACTAACCTCACTTTTTGTAAATTAACAATTTTTTTTTTAATTTGACGCTATACCAGTGGTCACGTGACGTATGTCAAAATCGATTTTTAGGTTATCGGACATGCAGAACCGATCCCCCGGAAAAGTTTTTCCAATACTCACCTAATAAAAATTTTTCCCATATGTTGCGAACTTTTTGCCGGTCACTGTATAATAAATAATTTATAAATACTTAATAAAAACCAACTGGATATATCATTGTGATATATTGTAATTTCAATTCGGGATTATTAATAATATAGTTGTGTCTGATCTATTTATTATTATTACTATCATTGTAAATAAATTGTATAAAATTATTAATATTATATTTTGAGTCAACTCACAACAAGTGTACTACTTCGTGAGTCAAGTGTTTATATTGGCTTATTCAAAAACTATATATATATATATATATATATATATATCTCAATTGTAAATGTATAATGAATTATTGAATAAACCTATTATTATTTTTATTATTATTTCTCGAAAACGAAGCAAGATATGAAAACAATTTAACAGACAAGAAAAGGATATTTTTAGTTGCTTAATCCGAAAAAAAATATAGATATTACCAAAATCTCAGTGGCGTCTTATTTTTTGCCAATATTATTTGTTAATATGAGACGTCACTGGACGTAATAATTTAGCGCTACACGAGCGTTTTATCACTAAAATTATCATTACCAAAATTAAATTAAAATTTGCTAAAGAATATTTAAAATATTTATAATTAAAATACTCGTTAAAATTATTTTAAAAAAACTTAACCCCAAATATCTCCGTTCATGTTGGATTTGTGAAAAATTTTTATGGGACATAACTTGATCAAAAATTAATTATCTTTAAGAACCATAACATTTAAAAGTTCCTGTCATCGAAAAAAGTCTTTGCACCATGGCGCCATCTACATCTTGTATTATTCAAACACATTTTTTACACACTTGTGAAGCCAATCATATAGGCTAAAAACCGGCGTTTACAGAATTTAGATGTCACTTTTAGTTTTCGAAATAATTGGCCTGGGAATTTTTATTGAAACAGCTATATTTTTTTCTTTTAATTCTTGGGTCTAGGTTTGTATGAAATACAAATCTTTAAATTGACGTTTCGCCTATCATAGTAGGCTTTTTCAAAATTGTCTATTTATAATTTGGAAAACCTACAATTATGGAGCCATTTTTAGACTAATATTAAATTTTATGTTTGTATGAAAAATCACTACAAGTCAATATAATTAATCTTTTGAAAAATCAAAATAAGGTACGTATTTTGTTTTTCATACTTCATAAGTATTAACTTTTTCGAAATTATTGATTAATTTGCTACGAATAAAGTTTGAAAAGTACTAGTTTTGTTTCCACAGAAATCACGAACCTGTCACATGGCCTGTCTGTAAACTCAACTGTTTCAACCTCAAATATGTGAAAAAATTACGGTATTCCCTTCATAAAATAAAGTTTTATCTGCGTCTGGTGATCACTGTTTTTAACTGATTTCGAAATTCAATTTGTGTATTAAAATTTAAATATAATAAACAGGAAAAACTCTAACGGCGAGATTCACTATGGCTGGCCGGTTTAAGTTGACAGTAGAGGATTTAAATAGACAATTTAGGAATAAGACAAGTTTTATATTATTAATTAATTTCTGTTGTTTTTTTAGAAGTTTAAAACGAAAAGGAAAATTTTAGTATTATAAAAATCATTTAGAAACTAAATAAATCACGGAAATTATAGAATAACAGCGAGTTGCAGAAAGAAAATATACTAACTGATGACACTACAAACAGTTTAAATTTACTGTTAAACGGCACGCTCCGATTCGGTCCGGCTCGGATAAAAATTGTGTCACATCGGGAAAAAGTCATATTTTGATGTCACAGAGACAGATGATACATGACACAGAGTGTATTATTTTGTATTCTTTGTAAATCGAAGCTGTTTGGTATGGTAAAATGGAAAAATTAAAGTCAATAGGCAAAGCGAATAGAAAAATTACACAAACATACAAGAAAATATACTTCTTAACATATATTTCTAAGGTTAGTTGTTTTGCACGTGATTACAGATTCAAAAATTTGATTTTAACATAAAATTTTTTTAAGGCAACAATCATTTCTATCATACTTATGCAAATATTTTATGTATACCACACACCACATGGTTACACTATTTAGAATAAAATATCTAGGAACAAGTGATGTTCCTGGTTTGTAGAGCATAGTTGCTTTATTAAGATTATAACTTTTTTCTTTTTATTATCAGCTCCGTTTTCTTTTGTTACAGGTTACAGATCATTCACAAAAAAAAAACTTGACGGTTTAATATGAAGATTGGCTCAAAACAATACACCTTTTTTTGACGTAGATGCTGAAATATTTTTAAGTAGAAATTCGTTACTTTTACATAAATAAAGTGTGTTCTGGGATTTTCCAACATATAAGTGTACAATAATTACCTTACCTCTATTCATTTTTATTTCGTAAAAAGTGTAACGTTTTGTTGAACTGGCTAGCTCTTGTTTTTAACAAGGAGTTACAACTTGTTAAAACACAATGAGTAACCAGAAGATCACCAGTACTAAGTCCTAAACATCTTTAGTGAATCCCTGTATTAATTTTTTTACTTCTCACATACGAATACAAACTGCAGTAACAATAATTTCTTCTCAATATTTTTTTTCTCAAAATGTGATAGAATGCGTAATATGTGTTGCCTAAGAAATTTAGGCAAGACATATTAAGAATGACCTTCGCCTAATAGTACAACGTTGCCGCTTTTCGGAGGTAACAGCTTGCTAGATTTATCTGCAGTAATGTACATATATACCAGAGGTAACAACGTAGTAGGCGTGTCTCTTCGTCGCGCGAGACTAGCGCCTGTGATCTACGATTGAACTAACGGCGTTACGAAACAGAGACTCGGTGAACGTTGGCACCTCAGAACAAATTTTCATTTTTCGGTCGCAATCGCCCTCTAGATGATGGTGACAGTGGAAAATATGGCGATACGTTGATACCTCCGAAACCGGAGGTATCGACGTTATATATGAGGTGACAACGTATGTTGGGGCTCCATTTCGGAGGTATCAACATACAGTTTATCAATATGTGATATGAAATTCACTGCATATATTGGAATGAGTGACTCCTGGGATAGTCTACAGACATATCCAATACTTTTTCCCTCAAATCGCACATTTTTTTATTTTAAAAAATGCCAAAATACCGGCCTTTATTTGACGCTTCTGAAGAGCCCGACGTCATAGGCTCTAATATTATAAAGACAAAACAAATGATCCAGCCAGGGCATTGAAAAACTTAAAGATTATCGTGACGTCTCATTTTTTTATCAGTTTTAGTGAAAACCTAAAATAATCCAAAGTATTTTAGTTCCACAGACGTATTTTACCAAAAATGTGTATTTTAATTTAATAATAATTTCTTTGCTTGCACTTGTGAAATCGGTCGAAATTGTAACCAGAACGAAGCAGGCCATGTTATATGGGCAACAAAAAAATTATTACTCACCCTATATTACGTTATTAATGAGATTAGCATTTAGCATTAGCATTTACTAGCTTAAACTTTCTGCTAAAAAAAAGGTTGAAAATCAAAACAAAAAACACTAATTGAGCACAACTACACAGCATTTTAAAATTATTCCCAAAATTCTTATATTACAGCATTAGTCAAATAAAAACATTCTGTTTCATACAGTACGTTCAGAAAGTTGTTATTAGTCCTTTTGTCAAGAAAATTATTGCAACTTTTTTTTAAGAGATTCCCTAAATGAGTTTTTCTAAAGTCGAGCTAAATCGCTTTCTTGCACCCGCAAACGTTAGTACATAATACGTAAATATTATTGGTGTTAAATTTAATCTACTTTTCAATCCTACTACTATTAGGTTAATTTAAGAGACACTATAATCAAATCAAAAACTAGATAAAACTGAGCAATATATTAGTTAACAATGGATCGACGAAGACGCCGAAGACCATTTTTTATGTGGCAAAAGGAAACTACATTATTATTTAGAATTAACCTCCAAAGAAAAAATATTAAAAAATAACATGTTACGGGTTTATTTGGCTCCAGGATTTTGTACATAAAAGTTAAAAACTTACCTGGTCTTCGATTAGTGTTAAGCGAAAATAGCTTGGTTTCTAGTTTTATAGATTCCTTTATTTAGTCTTTATAAGTATAATGTAAATATAAGTATATTTAATCCTAGTTCGCCTTATCATCAAGGACCTTCTCCAGCTGTGTATAGTCCCTCAGGTCATCTTAAAAGAATAAAATAATTATTAGCTTGTGTTATTAGTGTGATAGTGATAAGATCTGGTAGACCCGCTAATAAAATGTTGTAATGGTTAAAAGCTTACCTGCTATTTCTTCAAGTGCATCGCTAGGTATTCAACGGTATTTGTATCTGACTTCATCTTTAGTATCTCGTTCTAGGCCTCATCTGGGTTCTTTTTTTGGTTCAGAATCGAGACCTAAAAGTTACGAAGTTAAGTAAGGTAAACATCAGTTACTGACATCAGAGCCCTAGTAGGGAATGTTTTAGGCATATTTAAGGCTTAGAATGCATTGAGACTTAAATCTTTGTTTGTTTTAATAAAAATAACTAAAAACCACTTTGTTATTGTTTTGAAATGTCAAAAGTCGTTAGAGGTCACACTGCTTAGATTCAAAATTCCCTAGGTCTTTGACAGATGGGAACCTGCCGCCGATTTTGATGACGGTTTGGGTTTTTTTGTGGACTAACCTTTTTGCAGGGTTGCATTCCAGGAGTCCAGCTGCATTTTTGCGGATATTGCATGAATTTTTTGGAGCCCCAAAGCTGTAATCTTGGCGGTAAAATACCTTTTTGTACAACTGTCAAAAAAAGTTGACATTTTTTCATCGCTATCGATACGTAAACCTTTTGTTTTTTTAACAGTGAAAAAAAGACTTTTTTTCACGGTGAAAAAAAGACTTTTTTTAACTGGAAAAATGATTTACAAAAAAAACGATAAAACATTAGTTTTTAAAAAATGTATTGAATTTTTTTGTACAAATTTACTAATTAATTACCAACTACCAAAAAATCTCATTTGTTACAATAATAATTGATGGTGAAGTTCGAACAATTGCTTCCAATATTAATTCCCGAAGCTAGTCCACCTTGCTGCTGATCAGAAACGCTAGATATTCCTTGAAAAGTTCTCTTCTTTATATCAATATTTTCTTTAACATTCAACATACTCTTCAACATTGAGTAGACACTCCATAAAGTAGAAGGTTTTACAGTTTTTGATTTCTCCTCAAAATAGCATATAAGTACCTTTTCAGACACTTTTTGTATATTTTTCTTGCCGCACCATTCACGGAATTGGTTATAATTTTTCTCGTATATAAATTTTGATTTCGCCGGTAACATGTTAGCTATAGCCGAATTTGCTATATCGGCTATATCTGAAGGAATCTCGCTATCACTATCGTAATCTACATCCATTTTAAGTACTTATACTATTTATTTAAAAAATTGCAATAAATATGAACAGCTATCAACGTATGACAACAAAACAAGCAACGTGCCAACAAACCATTTCTATAGTAACGACAGGGCTGTTAACTTGATTATGTGAAATTATATGGTAAAATTTTTATTATAATATACAATTTTACCGATTAATTCAAACTTTCAGTTGTACAAAAAATGTTGTTTGTATTTCGTTTGTGAAATTCGTGTTTTAATGGCACATTCGAGAGAATTTTTCGCCTCGACCTGCGGTCTCGGCAAAAAATTGACACTCTCATATGCCATTAAAAAAACACTCACTTCACGCACTTAATACAAAAATAACTATTTTACGCCATAGAGTTAGTTTATTCATTTTGATTCAGTTTCATGGGCAAAATTCCAACATTCAGTTTTTTTTTCGATAAGGCCACATGCCATCTCGGGCCTAATTTTCCCAGTTCTTTTTATTCCTTTGTTACTTTGTTGTCTGTCTGCCCTTACGGTTCTGCCTTGGAGCTTCCACATCAGGGCAGGAGACCATCGTCCTGATATTCCCAGAGTGTGCTCGCCCTGGTGACACCGTTCAAACTTCACCGTCCATCTTGCTGCTTTAGCACTGGGAGCACCACAACCTCTACACCATCATAAATGTCAGGTTTGATATGTTTGTGCCGTTCTAGTGGAACCGTTATTATAACTATCGAACTGATGTGACACACCATCCACCTACTGTGTGCTAACGTTTTATTGTGTAATGTTTATTATATTGCTATATTAGGTAGTACTATAAACTTTAATTTGTGATGCACAAACCACAGTAAGAAGGCCTTATTACTTGCGTCCACGTGCACTTGATTGAGTATCAGTCTATTGTCATTATTGTACATAACTATTAACCGTGTCCGTCACTGATTTTGGCACCTGGATATTATTAATTAAGTTGAAACAAATACAAAATAAAATAAAATGATCCCATCACATATATTTCTCAGTTGAGTCTAACCTATCTTATTTTAACTTTTCATTGACTTTCAAAAACAGCTGTCAGGGTCAGTAGAGATGGGCAAATAGATCGATACCAGTCCACGATAAGTGTAAGTTTGTTAATATAATATTAGTTTTTTGGCGGTACCACATTTTTTATTATTTTTTTAGTGAAGTACTTCACTTTGAGATTTTTTTTCTTGATTTTTTTTAGTAGGGGTCGGGTTTGTGTGTCACTTTGCGACACACCTAGATCCTAATTATTAGGATTATATTCTTAGTATATGTACATATATGATTAGTTTCGTTTAGCTTAAGTACTAAGCATTTGATATTAGTGTTAAACTTTACTTGCGTTGCTAGTAAGTTTAGTAGTATTTTTCTAGATTCCTTTTTTTGCGAGATTCAGGCAAAATGGAAATCAATCTTTTGGGTGCCGATGAAATTAAATATGAGTTGGCAATTCGTGGTTTACCAGTAACTGGTTCGTTTCCGCAGAAGCGTGCGTTATTAAGGGAAGCCATGCGTACGGAGCGCGAGGGACGTGTTTCGCGACCAACAACATCGTGTTATGACGCTTGCGTTTGCAGGGCAAAATTATTGATTTTAGAGCGCGACATACTTAATTTCGATTTGGGTAACAAAGACAGCGAGTTTAAAAGAATTTACACCTTTTTACTGCATGTTGAAAACAGTCTTCATCGCGTTCAAGTTTCGGACCAATCGGGCATAAATCACAAAAACGAGTTAACAGATAAATGTGAACAGCTGCTAGGCGATCTACATTCGGTTCTGGAGGGTATACCTTCTACTTCAAACGATGATCAAGCGGTAACGCGATCGGGTCAACCAGGTGCAATAGCACATATCACAAATGCGGATACTTCTCGTGTGGTAAGCACTTCTATTTTGGATACCGAGAATGAACAGGAGATAAACAGAATCCTGCCTGTTACTATCACGTCGCAGAGAGAAGTACAGGTTTCGTATGACCTGGTTGATATTGATGAGGAAGTAGTACACACTCAACCGGTGCCCTTCGTCCAGCCTGCTGTTCCTTTAGTTTTAGAACCCCAAACATTCCCTTCAATCATTGATTCTTGTTCACTTCTATCAAATTCCTCTAGGGAACCCAGTCGTGAGCGACAGATGTTACAGAACCAACCCCTTGATTTAACTGCTGTAAATAGACCACAACCTGTTCAACCTGCTGCACGACGTGTAGTAGATGCACAATCCTTAAGCATAGGCCACTCTAATTTTTCAGTTTCTGCACCCCTCTCCCATCAGAATCGTTGCTCGGATCAAGCTTAATTGCCCCCTTCGTCTGTGGAAGACTACCGGTTGAGCTCATCGAGTCAACCAGTTCGATCTTACTTACCTGAACATAATTTTGTTGATCAGATTTCTTCTCGAGGTACTCGTGTAAATCCAACCCATTCAACGTATTTGGAACGTGCGAATGCCTTAGAAGATTATCAGGTTCCCGTGTCAACTCATGACAGTTCTGTCCCCGTTGGTTACTCGTTGAGTAGACCCGTCCGTGAAGCCCCTAATAGGACTATTCGTCCTACCGTAATCCCTGCTTCTTCGTCTATGAGGCGAGGCTCACAAGTACATTTTGCGGATGAATCGCAAAATGTGTCTCGAGTGGCAAATATCAACTCCACCAGACAGAATGAGCCGTTGGGCTATTCTGATCCATTTGTTGATCTTGCCGATCGATTGGATAATTTCCAGTTTTCTCCCTTAAACGGGTTTCGTCCCGAAGAATCTCGTGTTAGTAATTTTAGTTCGAGATTTTTAGATATAGATAAATGGAATGTTAGGTTTAATGGACAAAGTAGTGTTAATGACTTTTTAGAACGTATAGAGGAGCTTCGTGTGTCACGTGGTGCAACGAAGGAACAGTTGTTTCGTTCCGCGCCTGAACTTCTTTCCGGTGATGCTCTTCTATGGTACCGTACTTGTCATTTTGTAGATTGGGATGATCTCGTTCAACAGTTGAGAGATACATTTCAACCTTATGATTACGAGTTTGCGTTATGGGATGAGATTCGCCGTCGTACACAGGGCGCTCACGAACGCGTAATTAGTTTTGTTGTCTCTATGGAGAATCTCTTCCGCAAACTCCCAGTATTGCTTTCGGAAACTACTCGGTTGCAGATGATACTGCGCAATTTACTGCCGTATATTCAGAGTAGGCTATCGACTCACGTGATTGTTAGTTTACAAGATCTCGTAAGGTTAAGTCGTGCGATTGAGGAGACAGAATCCCGGATTCAGCGATTTGTTCCCCCTTCGACGAACTATCGTCAAATGTTGGAGCCCGCCTTGGCTTATCGTAAGCAACCTAATCATGTCGCTCCCATTGAAGCTCCTACTGTTGTTTGTCAGACGCCTAGTACGTCTGAAGTAGCAGCTCTCAATGTCCCCTCTAATTCTATTTTATGTTGGAATTGTCAAGAACAAGGCCATCAATTCCGCCAGTGTTCACAACCACGTCGAAAGTTCTGTTATAGGTGTGGTAAGAGTGACGTTACCTCCAAAAGTTGCCCTTCGTGTACAAAAAACGTAAATCTGGGAAGGCAGTAACAGGCCAACCGTTCTTCCCACCTAAAGAAACTTTCAAGGCCGATTCAAACCAGATTATTTTAAATTACATATTGGAGCATGCTAAGGACGACAAGATGCCCTATTTAAAAAGTCATATTTATGGTAAAGAGCTCTTAGGTTTGCTTGATAGTGGTTCGTCACGAACCATTATTGGTTCTCATGGTTGGGATATTCTGAAAACAGTCTGTCGTTTGGATTCAGCTGTAGTATCGTCTTGTACGGTTGCTAATGGCCAAGCTTGTCAGAGTATTGGTTCGATCAAGTTACCATTTCAACTTCAAGATAAAATAGTTCTCTTAGATACCTTGGTTGTTCCTTCTTTACCGCATACGCTCATTTTAGGGATTGACTTTTGGAGTCAAATGAAAAGTGTACCTAACTTGTACAGTGGCGAGTGGTCGTTTCGATCAGATTTAGATCACAATCCACATATTTTTGCCATTCATTCCCGTGATAATCTTACTTCTGAGCAGCGTCAAATCCTTGACAATCTTGTAGAAGATACTTTTTCGCCTATGGGAAGTAAGCTTGGATGTACGACGTTGGTGTAGATGGAAATTAAAACTGATTCAACTCCAATAAAACAGAGATACTATCCCTTATCTTATGCTTTGCAAAAAGAAGTCAACAAGGAGTTAGAGCAAATGTTAGCGGATGGGATTGTAGAACCATCTGAGTCTCCCTGGTCGTCGCCAATAGTTATGGTTAAGAAAAAGTGTGGTGGCTGGCGTTTTTGTGTAGATTACCGCGCTGTTAATAAAGCTACGATTCCCGACGCATATCCCATTCCTTACGTGTCAGCTACGTTAGATAAATTACGCGACGCAAAATATCTGAGTACGCTCGACATAAAGTCTGCTTATTGGCAAATACCCATTGCAAAAGGTTCTAGACCTCTCACTGCGTTTACTGTGCCGTCATGTGGGCTCTTCCAATTTACAAGAATGCCGTTAGGTTTGACTAATGCCCCCGCCGTCTGGCAAAGATTGATTGATCGGGTGGTAGGCGTCGATTTAGAACAATTTGTGTTTGTTTACCTCGATGATGTGATTGTATGTACTCCAACTTTCGCGGAGCATATTCGTGTTTTACGCGAAATTATTTCGCGCATTGTAAGTGCAGGTCTTCCACTTAACCGCGAAAAATGTAATTTTTATAAGCCTGAGCTTAAATATTTAGGTTATGTCGTAAATTCGTCAGGACTAATGGTAGATCCTGAGAAGATTGAGGCAATTCTGCGTATTCCTACACCGAAAAGTGTGACTGAAATAAGGCGAGTTATTGGTCTTGCTTCCTGGTACCGTCGGTTTGTGCCAAATTTTTCCTCAGTATTATGGCCACCCACGGCCTTAACGAGAAAGAATGTTAAATTTGTCTGGGGTCCAGAATGCGAAGCAGCCTTTAATACAGTTAAGGAGCACCTTGTCAAAGCACCGGTACTTTCTTGTCCGGACTTTGAACAACCGTTTATTGTCCAGTGTGATGCATCAGATTTTGGTCTAGGAGCGGTGCTTTCTCAGGTTCAGAATGGCGAGGAACACGTCATTTCCTACTTGAGCCGTTCGCTTACCAAAAATGAAAGAAAGTATAGCACTACAGAGAAGGAATGTTTAGCTGTTCTCTTTGCCATAGAGAAGCTTCGTCCTTATCTCGAAGGAACCAAATTCACCGTTATTACCGATCATTACAGCCTTAAGTGGCTTAACTCTATCAAGGACCCTGTTGGTCGCATTGCGCGTTGGGCCATAAGACTGCAGCAGTATGATTTTGAAATCATACATCGCAAGGGTAAAGAGCATGTTGTCCCGGATACTCTTTCTCGATCAGTCCCCGTCGTTGATGCCATCACTAATCAACCAAATTCGACTGATACTGCCAAAGACACTACAAGTCCGCGTGATCGCTGGTATCTTGGCATGATCAAGAAAGTTGTCGACTACCCTTCTAAATATCCCCTTTGGTGGGTAGACAACAGCAAGCTTTTTAAAAGAGCTAAACACCCTTACGCTGCACTTGCAGATCCCGAGGACTCTTGGCTGATGGTAGTTCCGCGCGAAGACCGATCCTCAATTATTAAAGACAATCACGATCCCCCTACGTGTGGTCATCTTGGAATTAACAAGACGTTCTCCAGGATCGCCCAACGCGATTATTGGCCACGCATGCGTAGTGATGTTGCGAGATACATCAGACGATGTCGTGTTTGTCTCCAGACGAAGCCCCTTCAACAAGCCCCTGCTGGTCAGATGCTCAGCATCCAACCTCTGAGTTCCCGTCCGTTCTAAACCATAAGTATAGACTTAGTCGGGCCGCTACCTCGTTCTGCCTCTGGGCATTCATATATTCTGTCGGTGGTTGATGTTTTTAGTAAGTTTTCTTTGTTCTTTCCTCTTCGTTCTGCCACCGCGCAGAGTATCGTCCGATGGTTGGAAAATTTTGTCATTTTAGATTTTGGAGCGGAGACGATCATTGTTGGCAATGGGACTCAGTTTCGCAGCAAGATTTTTCAACAGGCAATGGCTCAGTACGGGATTAAAATACGGTATACGGCTATCATCCTCAGGCCAATCCCATTGAACGTGTTCACCGTGTCCTAAAGACAATTCTCACGAGCTATGTAGCCGAGGACCATCGTCAATGGGATAAACTTCTCGCTAAGGCTGGTTTTGCCATTCGGTCAGCAAAACATGAGGTTACCGGGTTAACTCCTAACTTTGTAGTTTTCGGTCATGACGTTCGTCTGCCCCGGGACTCATGTCCACCTTCTGATGACCCTCAGCCCTTTGATCCCGTCTCTAGGTCTCAAGCTGTGAATGAGATGTTTAGCGACGTTCAGAGAAGACTTCGGCAGGCGTATGAGCGTAGCCGTCATACTTACAACCTCAGGAGACGAGACGAGTGGTTTCAGCTTGATCAGGAGGTCTGGAAGAAAAACTATTTTCTCTCAGACGCTACCAAACATTTCACCGCGAAAGTTGCTCCTAAATTTTCGGGTCCCTACGTCATAACCAAAGTGGTCTCACCTTGGTCCTATGAGCTATCTGACCGGAATGGTCGCAATCATGGTCTTTGGCACGCTAAAGACCTTAAGGCTCACCCTCCAGACGACATACCATAGTTGTTGTTCTTGTAAATATTGTACTTACCGCTAAGTTACTGTCTTGTAAATACCCTGCTTACCTTTAGTCTGTTAGTTTGTAGTTTTGTAAATTTTCTAGTTATAGTCAGTATACATTACTGTATATGTTTCGTATTGTTAGGCTCTCTAAGACCACAGAAAACTTTTTTGTGAATAACAAAAAATTTTCTCTGAGGAAGGGGAGGCGTGTTACGGGTTTATTTGGCTCCAGGATTTTGTACATAAAAGTTAAAAACTTACCTGGTCTTCGATTAGTGTTAAGCGAAAAGAGCTTGGTTTCTAGTTTTATAGATTCCTTTATTTAAGTCTTTATAAGTATAATGTAAATATAAGTATATTTAATCCTAGTTCGCCTTATCATCAAGGACCTTCTCCAGCTGTGTATAGTCCCTCAGGTCATCTTAAAAGAATAAAATAATTATTAGCTTGTGTTATTAGTGTGATAGTGATAAGATCTGGTAGACCCGCTAATAAATTGTTGTAATGGTTAAAAGCTTACCTGCTATTTCTTCACGTGCATCGCTAGGTATTCAACGGTATTTGTATCTGACTTCATCTTCTTTAGTATCTCGTTCTAGGCCTCATCTGGGTTCTTTTTTTGGTTCAGAATCGAGACCTAAAAGTTACGAAGTTAAGTAAGGTAAACATCAGATACTGACATCAGAGCCCTAGTAGGGAATGTTTTAGGCATATTTAAGGCTTAGAATGCATTGAGACTTAAATCTTTGTTTGTTTTAATAAAAATAATTAAAAACCACTTTGTTAGTGTTTTGAAATGTCAAAAGTCGTTAGAGGTCACACTGCTTAGATTCAAAATTCCCTAGGTCTTTGACAGATGGGAACCTGCCGCCGTTTTTGATGACGGTTTGGGTTTTTTTGTGGACTAACCTTTTTGCAGGGTTGCATTCCAGGAGTCCAGCTGCATTTTTGCGTATATTGCATGAATTTTTTGGAGCCCCAAAGCTGTAATCTTGGCGGTAAAATACCTTTTTACGCCATAGAGTTAGTTTATTCATTTTGATTCAGTTTCATGGGCAAAATTCCAACATTCAGTTTTTTTTTTCGACAAGGCCACATGCCATCTCGGGCCTAATTTTCCCAGTTCTTTTTATTCCTTTGTTACTTTGTTGTCTGTCTGCCCTTACGGTTCTGCCTTGGAGCTTCCACATCAGGGCATGAGACCATCGTCCTGATATTCCCAGAGTGTGCTCGCCCTGGTGACACCGTTCAAACTTCACCGTCCATCTTGCTGCTTGAGCACTGGGAGCACCACAACCTCTACACCATCATAAATGTCAGGTTTGATATGTTTGTGCCGTTCTAGTGGAACCGTTATTATAACTATCGAACTGATGTGACACACCATCCGCCTACTGTGTGCTAACGTTTTATTGTGAAAGGTTTATTATATTGCTATATTAGGTAGTACTATAAACTTTAATTTGTAATGCACAAACCACAGTAAGAAGGCCTTATTACTTGCGTCCACGTGCACTTGATTGAGTATCAGTCTATTGTCATTATTGTACATAACTATTAACCGTGTCCGTCACTGATTTTGGCACCTGGATATTATTAATTAAGTTGAAACAAATACAAAATAAAATAAAATGATCCCATCACATATATTTCTCAGTTAAGTCTAACCTCTCTTAACTTTTCATTGACTTTCAAAAACAGCTGTCAGGATCAGTAGAGATGGGCAAATAGATCGATACCAGTCCACGATAAGTGTAAGTTTGTTAATTTTTATTATTTGCGTAACAGCTTCCAGATCACCTATTTTCATGTAAATAACTATAATTTTCATTTTAAGTTAAGAGTCTGATAAAGTCTCATATTAAGGACATTACGGATATGAGCCTTGTAAATATTAAACTATCCTCTTTCAGAGAAAGCTGTTTTATTGGGTCAAACTTTTAGTTTCCTGTTTTTATTTTTATATAACAGTCTCGGCCTTACCAACGGCATAAAACAGGTGGCGCTTTTGATTTTGTTTTTTTGACTTTACCCACACCACTCTCGGCATGAGCTAGCCGTCGTTCGCCCAAAAGGTAGAGACTACACGAGGACAATAAAACAGTGCAACTCTTGCTCTACTCTGGATCGTCAAGGCATCATATCCGCAACTTTTAGGTAACTTGCTTTGGGTTGACTTTAATATGACTTCCTTATCGTCAACTTTAAGATAGAGTAGTAATTATTTGATTTGGTTAACTTTATCATTGTCTTTTTGTTGACTTTAAGGCTAAGCTATTAAAGTTACTACCGCTCCTAAATAGATATATTACAAATTAGCCTTAAATACTTCTTACAAACATTTGTAGTGTGCAGGCGTGTTTGTATTGTTGCCTATGCAGTAGTGTACGTTGAAATAAAACCCAGACAGGTGCCACGCTCTTTTCCGCACAGAAGAAGAATTTTACTTCTACTTACCCTTCATAAATAAAAATTTAAAGTTCGGTAAAAATTAAAAAAAAATATTGAGAATTTACAAAATTAACTCACGTAAAGAGTTGAGTTGAATGCGAGAGGCTTGCGCATGCGTGCCAAAAAAAATGCCCTAGCTCCAATGCCGGAGAGAGGGGGGGTTTAATAAGGGCTCCACTGTTTTTAATGCCGGGTTAAAAACAGAAACCCTCCTAGATAGTGTTGGGATCTCGCTTTCAACTCACTCCGAAACTAAAGTTACCATATTGAAAGAGAAACTAACTGGAAACTGCGCTGTCTGGTGAGGCAAATAAAACACTACCTTTAAAAACAAATTTACAATTTATTACAAAGACCTGTTAGGGCAAAATTTTTAATAACACCTCAGGGTATTTTGTCCTTTTGTGAAATTTGATACAAAAAAAATTATTAGGTATTATTATTATTATAATTATTATTATTATTATTATTACAATTTGTAGGTCGTATGACCAGTTTGGTAGTTACTAAACTCAAACCCTGAGAGGGAAATAAAAGGAAAAATATAAAAATTCAAATCGATTCGTCATTAAGCGCAATCAAAAAAAAATATGCAGATATATTATACGGTTACAATCCAATTTGTAATAAAAAAAAAAGAAAGTTGCCTGAAGGGGTGTCGCCCCTGATGACTATGTCCTGGTTCTAGGCTGTAACGGCCTATGCAGCTACCAGTGACACAAAAGAACTGCCGGTGAAAGACTGGGGTCTGTCTCCCAGCCAAAAAGAAGTTGTGGGGTAGCGGTGTCCACCAGTAAAAAAAAATATTGGTATCTCCACCAACAAGAAAGAGAGTTGTGCGGTCTCCCAGCAAAAAGAAAGACCCTAATAAAACAAAGGCATGCGTCAAGGCAAGGTAAAATTCAGGTGCTATGCAAATATAATTTCGAAATATTAAATTTAAATCACAAGAAAAAACTTTTAGTGGCTGAAGGCCTTAAGCAATTATTCATTGGTATCAAGAAAGTAAAACCGAAGGAAATATTTTGAATTAGACCGTGACATCAGGTCCAAAACAAATAAACAGGCGTTATTGAAGCCAATTAATTGACAAAAAAAAAATTAAGATAAAATTTACATATGAGTAGCCATTGTACGCTACTGTGCACAGAAAAATATTCATTATAAACTAATTATATTTACATAAGTAATGTAGATACAAAAATATTAAACAGTTAAATTTTACACTGGTAACAAAATAACCAAAATAGTTAGGTAATCACTCAAATTACACCAAAGGAAAGCTATCGCCGCAAAATACAAGGTTATAAAATTTATAAAGTTACATACAAAGCATCAAAAGAAAGAAAGAAAATTTCCGTATTACTATTACTAAACATATACATCAAAATATAATAACGTAGCTTAATATTTATGAATATAAATTAACCATACAGTAGGTATCTGTAAGCGTAACCCAAGAAACTTCACTACAGACTTGCTTGCAAAATAACAAATTAAAATTTTAACCTTGGGTCACCCTATACAGTTTGAACCAACTTTACCAAAAGAATGCAGTAAATCGAGCTGAGATAGCTGACAAAAAAAACCCGTATTAAAAAAGACTGCCAAGAATTTGACCTTCGTGAAGGACGAATATCAACCCATCGAATTCTTAATAATAATAAAAAAAACCCATCTGTACGTAATTAATTAATTGCCACGAAATATAGCGATCTACTTGTATTAGAAGAAAATGTTTAATTATAAAGAAACTGATTAAAAACGCGGATGTCTTAAAAAAAGTTAATCAAAAGGATATGAACGAAAATGATGCAAAACTGGATGTAAAATTGAACGCAAGATTTGGTACTTTAAAGTTCTTAGCGAGGTAAAAAAAAATAGCTTACCTTAAGCTGTAATGTCGGGTCTATACGTGTGACTGCTAACATCTACGGCGTAGATCCATTAAAAAATGTGATTCTTCCGGAATAAGGTAAGGGCATTCAAAGCCAAACAAAAACGGTATCAAACAACCAAACGGCACCAATTGCCAAACAAAACCCGGAAGAAAAATTCGGGGTTACAACCCCAAATCCTTATGGGCCCAGCAGGGCTGTAAAGGTTGCACCCCAACCGACTTCAGCCAGCAGCAAGGTGGAAATGATCTTAATTTTTAGTACCCTACGAACCCAAAATTCATTCATTTTTTTCCCTTCCTGATCGCGCTATAGAGCGGTGCCGAATAGTATCTATTCGAACCACGCTAGTCGATACCGTTAGGTATCGAAAGCGACGGAAACTAACCCCTTAACACGTCAAACGGTCGGGTGTCAAAACTAGGTACAAAAGAAATATATCGCGCTCCGTCCCGCTTATAATTTCGTAACATATCGCCCGTTATGCAATAATAAAACATCTAAAATAGTATCGACACCCTCTGGATCGACCTAATCGCACGTCCCTACGACACCGTCGCGCGCAGTACTCGAACAAGGTAGAATCTTAAACATGAGTTGCCTATACCGTTGTTTAAATGAAAAGGTCGCGGCGATCTCTAGGAACACACACGTGAACTCAAACCGTTTAATCAGTTAGAAACTACCGGGATCAGAAATACACCTCAAAACCGGAACCAAAGGTGGCGCTACCTATATCAATATTATAATTCGGCAATAAAAATATATTATGAATCTTTGCGACAAAAATTAAATGTTATAAACTCCGCCTCTCCTACGGAAGGAGGGAAATTTTTTTGAGAAAATTGACCGACGATAAGAACTTAACAAAAATTGAATTAAGAAAAAAAAAATTAATATTAAAAGGTACAAGTGGATCGCTACTATCAAAATATATACATGAAAAAAAAAATAATTTGGTCGAAAGCCTTTACTATTACAGTAAAGAAAAGAAAAAAAAATCAGCCCAAAGGCATAATAAAGTAATTTCCCAAACTGTCCGACAAAAACAAGTTCAGGACGCGCAAATCTCAAGTCAAATACTTAAATAAGACTTAAAAGATATCAAGGTAAAATTAACTGAATAAACCGAAGGTAAGATAAGGTAAATCAATGCAAGATAAGGTAACTCAACGTAAGATAAGATAATCAAGATAACGTAAGGTAAGGTAAGAAAATGAAAAATAAGGACATTAAACCAAATCAAGCTAGGATAGCGAAATCACTCAGCAAGATATGGCTCAACGTCATAAGACAAATCAACTAAAGGTAAACTAAATCATCCAAAACAATTGTCAAGCATAACAATCAGTGTTTTTCGAAATTCAAAAGTAGGTAAATTTAAGGTAAAATCAAATAAGGTAATTTAAAGGTAAGTACAGATAAGGTAAATTTAAGGTAAGTTCAGATAAGGTAAATTTATAGTTACTAAAAGATATTAATGAATAACTGGCTCAAATAAAAAGATGCTAAATTTCAGGTAGTTGAACTAACAAAATAAATCATCGCCTTAAGAGAAAAAAACTAATGACCATGCGTCGTGTCTACTCTCATCCTGTCTCGCGCCAAGATGAGTGTCTGCACGATACCGCCAAAAGAAAAAACTCTAAGTTAACGTTACTAATGCTACAAAAGTCAAAGAAAGTTAAAGATAAGGTAAAGATAGATTGTACCATAAGAAAAGACATGATGCGATGATAGCAAGTAAAAGTAGTAAAAATGCTGAAGGCAGACGTACTACGCGCAATAGCAGCAAGTTGACTGAAGGCCTAGCTTGCCACGGCTTTCGGAGGACTCCTACCTCCACTAGTTCGCCAGTGCAGCACAATTCTAAGCGACAGTGTCCAAATCCATCGAGTTTTAAACCAAGATGGATCCAGACATCATCACGCCCGCCACTGCAGAGCATTAAAAAAAACAATTAAAGGAAAACGGAATAAAGGTAACGTAAAAGAAAAATATGTAAAGTAAAATAAATCATTATCTGAACTCTCATACTGTAATCCATAGTGACTTACTCCGAGTCACATACTACTCACGAAAAAAAAATCAATAAAATAGCATCACTGATTGCGCTTGACGCTACAAACCGCAAATAATATGCACATCAAAATCGTAGGCAAGTTTTACCAGATAACTTTGCCTAACAAAAAAAAAATATAAACCCTTCAGAACAGCGAAGTTCTGATGGTTAAAACACCATAATAGATAGGACGCAAAAAAAAATATTACACAACAATAGACCTATCAGAGCAGCGAAGTTCTGACGGCTAAAACAATACACTAGAAAGGTCGCAAAAAAAAAATATTACACACTTATAAATCCACCAGAACAGCGAAGTTCTGATGGCTAAAACAATACGCAAGAAGGTAAAAAAAAAGTATCACATCACCGGCAACAATCTCATCAAAGGTAAGGCAAAATATCAAAAGCGCAAATATCAATAATAAAAAAAAATTTTAAAAATTCAAAAAAATTTAGTAAAGTCACGCAAAAGTGTTATTATCTGATCTCACCAGACGCAGTTTTTTTATGTTTATATGCCCCACGTTGGGCGCCAAAATTTGCCACGCTCTTTTCCGCACAGAAGAAGAATTTTACTTCTACTTACCCTTCATAAATAAAAATTCAAAGTTCGGTCAAAATTAAAAAAACAATATTGAGAATTTACAAAATTAACTCACGTAAAGAGTTGAGTTGAATGCGAAAGGCTTGCGCATGCGTGCCAAAAAAAATGCCCTAGCTCCAATGCCGGAGAGAGGGGGGGTTTAATAAGGGCGCCACTGTTTTTAATGCCGGGTTAAAAACAGAAACCCTCCTAGATAGTGTTGGGATCTCGCTTTCAACTCACTCCGAAACTAAAGTTACCATATTGAAAGAGAAACTAACTGGAAACTGCGCTGTCTGGTGAGGCAAATAAAACACTACCTTTAAAAACAAATTTACAATTTATTACAAAGACCTGTTAGGGCAAAATTTTTAATAACACCTCAGGGTATTTTGTCCTTTTGTGAAATTTGATACAAAAAAATTATTAGGTATTATTATTATTATAATTATTATTATTATTATTATTACAATTTGTAGGTCGTATGACCAGTTTGGTAGTTACTAAACTCAAACCCTGAGGGGGAAATAAAAGGAAAAATATAAAAATTCAAATCGATTCGTCATTAAGCGCAATCAAAAAAAAATATGCAGATATATTATACGGTTACAATCAAATTAGTAATAAAAAAAGAAAGTTGCCTGAAGGGGTGTCGCCCCTGATGACTATGTCCTGGTTCTAGGCTGTAACGGCCCATGCAGCTACCAGTGACACAAAAGAACTGCCGGTGAAAGACTGGGGTCTGTCTCCCAGCCAAAAAGAAGTTGTGGGGTAGCGGTGTCCCCCAGTAAAAAAAAATATTGGTATCTCCACCAACAAGAAAGAGAGTTGTGCGGTCTCCCAGCAAAAAGAAAGACCCTAATAAAACAAATGGCATGCGTCAAGGCAAGGTAAAATTCAGGTGCTATGCAAATATAATTTCGAAATATTAAATTTAAATCACAAGAAAAAACTTTTAGTGGCTGAAGGCCTTAAGCAATTATTCATTGGTATCAAGAAAGTAAAACCGAAGGAAATATTTTGAATTAGACCGTGACATCAGGTCCAAAACAAATAAACAGGCGTTATTGAAGCCAATTAATTCACAAAAAAAAATTAAGATAAAATTTACATAAGAGTAGCCATTGTACGCTACTGTGCACAGAAAAATATTCATTATAAACTAATTATATTTACATAAGTAATGTAGATACAAAAATATTAAACAGTTAAATTTTACACTGGTAACAAAATAACCAAAATAGTTAGGTAATCACTCAAATTACACCAAAGGAAAGCTATCGCCGCAAAATACAATGTTATAAAATTTATAAAGTTACATACAAACCATCAAAAGAAAGAAAGAAAATTTCCGTATTACTATTACTAAACGTATACATCAAAATATAATAACGTAGCTTAATATTTATGAATATAAATTAACCATACAGTAGGTATCTGTAAGCGTAACCCAAGAAACTTCACTACAGTCTTGCTTGCAAAATAACAAATTAAAATTTTAACCTTGGGTCACCCTATACAGTTTGAACCAACTTTACCAAAAGAATGCAGTAAATCGAGCTAAGATAGCTGACAAAAAAAAACCGTATTAAAAAAGACTGCCAAGAATTTGACCTTCGTGAAGGACGAATATCAACCCATCGAATTCTTAATAATAATAAAAAAAACCCATCTGTACGTAATTAATTAATTGCCACGAAATATAGCGATCTACTTGTATTAGAAGAAAATGTTTAATTATAAAGAAACTGATTAAAAACGCGGATGTCTTAAAAAAAGTTAATCAAAAGGATATGAACGAAAATGATGCAAAACTGGATGTAAAATTGAACGCAAGATTTGGTACTTTAAAGTTCTTAGCGAGGTAAAAAAAATAGCTTACCTTAAGCTGTAATGTCGGGTCTATATGTGTGACTGCTAACATCTACGGCGTAGATCCATTAAAAATGTGATTTTTCCGGAATAAGGTAACGGCATTCAAAGCCAAACAAAAACGGTATCAAACAACCAAACGGCACCAATTGCCAAACAAAACCCAGAAGAAAAATTCGGGGTTACAATCCCAAATCCTTAAGGGCCCAGCAGGGCTGTAAGGGTTGCACCCCAACCGACTTCAGCCAGCAGCAAGGTGGAAATGATCTTAATTTTTAGTACCCTACGAACCCAAAATTCATTCACTTTTTTCCCTTCCTGATCGCGCTATAGAGCGGTGCCGAATAGTATCTATTCGAACCACGCTAGTCGATACCGTTAGGTATCGAAAGCGACGGAAACTAACCCCTTAACACGTCAAACGGTCGGGTGTCAAAACTAGGTACAAAAGAAATATATCGCGCTCCGTCCCGCTTATAATTTCGTAACATATCGCCCGTTATGCAATAATAAAACATCTAAAATAGTATCGACACCCTCTGGATCGACCTAATCGCACGTCCCTACGACACCGTCGCGCGCAGTACTCGAACAAGGTAGAATCTTAAACATGAGTTGCCTATACCGTTGTTTAAATGAAAAGGTCGCGGCGATCTCTAGGAACACACACGTAAACTCAAACCGTTTAATCAGTTAGAAACTACCGGGATCAGAAATACACCTCAAAACCGGAACCAAAGGTGGCGCTACTTATATCAATATTATAATTCGGCAATAAAAATATATTATGAATCTTTGCGACAAAAATTAAATGTTATAAACTCCGCCTCTCCTACGGAAGGAGGGAAATTTTTTTGAGAAAATTGACCGACGATAAGAACTTAACAAAAATTGAATTAAGAAAAAAAAAATTAATATTAAAAGGTACAAGTGGATCGCTACTATCAAAATATATACATGAAAAAAAAAATAATTTGGTCGAAAGCCTTTACTATTACAGTAAAGAAAAGAAAAAAAAATCAGCCCAAAGGCATAATAAAGTAATTTCCCAAACTGTCCGACAAAAACAAGTTCAGGACGCGCAAATCTCAAGTCAAATACTTAAATAAGACTTAAAAGATATCAAGGTAAAATTAACTGAATAAACCGAAGGTAAGATAAGGTAAATCAATGCAAGATAAGGTAACTCAACGTAAGATAAGATAATCAAGATAACGTAAGGTAAGGTAAGAAAATGAAAAATAAGGACATTAAACCAAATCAAGCTAGGATAGCGAAATCACTCAGCAAGATATGGCTCAACGTCATAAGACAAATCAACTAAAGGTAAACTAAATCATCCAAAACAATTGTCAAGCATAACAATCAGTGTTTTTCGAAATTCAAAAGTAGGTAAATTTAAGGTAAAATCAAATAAGGTAATTTAAAGGTAAGTACAGATAAGGTAAATTTAAGGTAAGTTCAGATAAGGTAAATTTATAGTTACTAAAAGATATTAATGAATAACTGGCTCAAATAAAAAGATGCTAAATTTCAGGTAGTTGAACTAACAAAATAAATCATCGCCTTAAGAGAAAAAAACTAATGACCATGCGTCGTGTCTACTCTCATCCTGTCTCGCGCCAAGATGAGTGTCTGCACGATACCGCCAAAAGAAAAAACTCTAAGTTAACGTTACTAATGCTACAAAAGTCAAAGAAAGTTAAAGATAAGGTAAAGATAGATTGTACCATAAGAAAAGACATGATGCGATGATAGCAAGTAAAAGTAGTAAAAATGCTGAAGGCAGACGTACTACGCGCAATAGCAGCAAGTTGACTGAAGGCCTAGCTTGCCACGGCTTTCGGAGGACTCCTACCTCCACTAGTTCGCCTGTGCAGCACAATTCTAAGCGACAGTGTCCAAATCCATCGAGTTTTAAACCAAGATGGATCCAGACATCATCACGCCCGCCACTGCAGAGCATTAAAAAAAACAATTAAAGGAAAACGGAATAAAGGTAACGTAAAAGAAAAATATGTAAAGTAAAATAAATCATTATCTGAACTCTCATACTGTAATCCATAGTGACTTACTCCGAGTCACATACTACTCACGAAAAAAAAATCAATAAAATAGCATCACTGATTGCGCTTGACGCTACAAACCGCAAATAATATGCACATCAAAATCGTAGGCAAGTTTTACCAGATAACTTTGCCTAACAAAAAAAAAATATAAACCCTTCAGAACAGCGAAGTTCTGATGGTTAAAACACCATAATAGATAGGACGCAAAAAAAAATATTACACAACAATAGACCTATCAGAGCAGCGAAGTTCTGACGGCTAAAACAATACACTAGAAAGGTCGCAAAAAAAAAATATTACACACTTATAAATCCACCAGAACAGCGAAGTTCTGATGGCTAAAACAATACGCAAGAAGGTAAAAAAAAAGTATCACATCACCGGCAACAATCTCATCAAAGGTAAGGCAAAATATCAAAAGCGCAAATATCAATAATAAAAAAAAATTTTAAAAATTCAAAAAAATTTAGTAAAGTCACGCAAAAGTGTTATTATCTGATCTCACCAGACGCAGTTTTTTATGTTTATATGCCCCACGTTGGGCGCCAAAATTTGCCACGCTCTTTTCCGCACAGAAGAAGAATTTTACTTCTACTTACCCTTCATAAATAAAAATTCAAAGTTCGGTCAAAATTAAAAAAACAATATTGAGAATTTACAAAATTAACTCACGTAAAGAGTTGAGTTGAATGCGAAAGGCTTGCGCATGCGTGCCAAAAAAAATGCCCTAGCTCCAATGCCGGAGAGAGGGGGGGTTTAATAAGGGCGCCACTGTTTTTAATGCCGGGTTAAAAACAGAAACCCTCCTAGATAGTGTTGGGATCTCGCTTTCAACTCACTCCGAAACTAAAGTTACCATATTGAAAGAGAAACTAACTGGAAACTGCGCTGTCTGGTGAGGCAAATAAAACACTACCTTTAAAAACAAATTTACAATTTATTACAAAGACCTGTTAGGGCAAAATTTTTAATAACACCTCAGGGTATTTTGTCCTTTTGTGAAATTTGATTGGGTTTGATTGGGTATTATTATTATTATAATTATTATTATTATTATTATTACAATTTGTAGGTCGTATGACCAGTTTGGTAGTTACTAAACTCAAACCCTGAGGGGGAAATAAAAGGAAAAATATAAAAATTCAAATCGATTCGTCATTAAGCGCAATCAAAAAAAAATATGCAGATATATTATACGGTTACAATCAAATTAGTAATAAAAAAAAAGAAAGTTGCCTGAAGGGGTGTCGCCCCTGATGACTATGTCCTGGTTCTAGGCTGTAACGGCCCATGCAGCTACCAGTGACACAAAAGAACTGCCGGTGAAAGACTGGGGTCTGTCTCCCAGCCAAAAAGAAGTTGTGGGGTAGCGGTGTCCCCCAGTAAAAAAAAATATTGGTATCTCCACCAACAAGAAAGAGAGTTGTGCGGTCTCCCAGCAAAAAGAAAAACCCTAATAAAACAAATGGCATGCGTCAAGGCACGGTAAAATTCAGGTGCTATGCAAATATAATTTCGAAATATTAAATTTAAATCACAAGAAAAAACTTTTAGTGGCTGAAGGCCTTAAGCAATTATTCATTGGTATCAAGAAAGTAAAACCGAAGGAAATATTTTGAATTAGACCGTGACATCAGGTCCAAAACAAATAAACAGGCGTTATTGAAGCCAATTAATTCACAAAAAAAAATTAAGATAAAATTTACATAAGAGTAGCCATTGTACGCTACTGTGCACAGAAAAATATTCATTATAAACTAATTATATTTACATAAGTAATGTAGATACAAAAATATTAAACAGTTAAATTTTACACTGGTAACAAAATAACCAAAATAGTTAGGTAATCACTCAAATTACACCAAAGGAAAGCTATCGCCGCAAAATACAATGTTATAAAATTTATAAAGTTACATACAAACCATCAAAAGAAAGAAAGAAAATTCCCGTATTACTATTACTAAACGTATACATCAAAATATAATAACGTAGCTTAATATTTATGAATATAAATTAACCATACAGTAGGTATCTGTAAGCGTAACCCAAGAAACTTCACTACAGTCTTGCTTGCAAAATAACAAATTAAAATTTTAACCTTGGGTCACCCTATACAGTTTGAACCAACTTTACCAAAAGAATGCAGTAAATCGAGCTAAGATAGCTGACAAAAAAAAACCGTATTAAAAAAGACTGCCAAGAATTTGACCTTCGTGAAGGACGAATATCAACCCATCGAATTCTTAATAATAATAAAAAAACCCCATCTGTACGTAATTAATTAATTGCCACGAAATATAGCGATCTACTTGTATTAGAAGAAAATGTTTAATTATAAAGAAACTGATTAAAAACGCGGATGTCTTAAAAAAAGTTAATCAAAAGGATATGAACGAAAATGATGCAAAACTGGATGTAAAATTGAACGCAAGATTTGGTACTTTAAAGTTCTTAGCGAGGTAAAAAAAATAGCTTACCTTAAGCTGTAATGTCGGGTCTATACGTGTGACTGCTAACATCTACGGCGTAGATCCATTAAAAATGTGATTCTTCCGGAATAAGGTAACGGCATTCAAAGCCAAACAAAAACGGTATCAAACAACCAAACGGCACCAATTGCCAAACAAAACCCAGAAGAAAAATTCGGGGTTACAACCCCAAATCCTTATGGGCCCAGCAGGGCTGTAAGGGTTGCACCCCAACCGACTTCAGCCAGCAGCAAGGTGGAAATGATCTTAATTTTTAGTACCCTACGAACCCAAAATTCATTCATTTCTTTCCCTTCCTGATCGCGCTATAGAGCGGTGCCGAATAGTATCTATTCGAACCACGCTAGTCGATACCGTTAGGTATCGAAAGCGACGGAAACTAACCCCTTAACACGTCAAACGGTCGGGTGTCAAAACTAGGTACAAAAGAAATATATCGCGCTCCGTCCCGCTTATAATTTCGTAACATATCGCCCGTTATGCAATAATAAAACATCTAAAATAGTATCGACACCCTCTGGATCGACCTAATCGCACGTCCCTACGACACCGTCGCGCGCAGTACTCGAACAAGGTAGAACCTTAAACATGAGTTGCCTATACCGTTGTTATACGTAAACTCAAACCGTTTAATCAGTTAGAAACTACCGGGATCAGAAATCCACCTCAAAACCGGAACCAAAGGTGGCGCTACTTATATCAATATTATAATTCGGCAATAAAAATATATTATGAATCTTTGCGACAAAAATTAAATGTTATACAGGGGTAGAATTATTTCAGACATTTAGATATTTCAACGCTAATCGCAGGAAGTTTGTTTTGGTTTCATATAAATGCGAATTGAAAAATTGGCGAAGAGACGATAAAAAGATCGAATAAATTGTAAACTTTGTAAAAGTATTTAAAACAATTAGATTAAGATAATATGTCAAATAACTTATTTCGGCGGACTGCAAGAGTTGTGTTTTTTTAATAAATAAATAGCTTTTTGGTTTTTCAATGCTGATAGTAAAAACATATTGTGGATACTTTCAAGCAACCGCAAACAGGACATATTGCTTGCGATGCTGTAAGTAAAATTTCAGTAAAGAATTGCAGTTTCCGCGAATACCATAAGCCTGTATTTTTTTAATAGCTAGTCGTGGTCCACACTGTCAAATGCCTTCGTTAGATCTACAATCCTCCATCTCCTTTATCCACATGCTTGATATTTTATCTAAAATAGATCAAAGGGCTGAAACTGTGGAATTTCCGCTTCGAAAACCATGTTGCTTTTCGGAAATTAAGTTATTATTTTCCAGAAAAGATACTATCTATACGCTTGTATAGAAACGTTTCCAAAAATTTTGAAAACACAGGAAGCAGGGCGATAGTTGGCCATTTAACAGGGGTTCCCTTTTTTTAAATAAACTGACCACTAATGAAATTTTTAGTAGGAAAAGAACCCTCAGAAAAACATATGTTTACAAGATACATTAAGGGTGTGCATAAATCCAAGACACAAAGTTTTATTACAGAAGTTGGAATATCATCTGGTCTACTTGAATTTGAATTTTTAATCATATTTAAGGTTACTGATGATAATAAATAAACAGACTTCCTGAGATTAGCTTCAATCAATTTAATTAGAGAATTATGTAGTTTACTAATAAAAGGGTGAGCAAAAAATTTTTTTCATATGAGGCCAAATAACTATCGGGTAAAGTTCTAAAATGATGACATAATTAGTCGATGACAATAAGGCTAGGTTAAGTAACACGTATTGTAATATCAGATAAAATTAGTTTAAAAATGCAATTTGTTTTGATGTAAAAAAAACTAAAATGTATTGCAATGAAGCCTAAATTCCAAAGTTATAGTTCTACTCGTATATACATAACCCTTTTCTTTGCCAAAGATTAGCCGATGTTATGTACATTATAGCACAAAAATACTTATTAAAATTTTCCGATTATTTCAAAATCTAGCAACCTCCGAATTGTTTACTTAAGTAGGAGTAGCAGCAGAATTTTCCACATAGAAATTTTAAAATACTCGTACGTTATAACAGATTTTTATGATCTTTAAAATGACATATTCAAGTCAAATAAATTTTTCTGACAAGAACTTTCCTGAAATGGTTTCTGCTTACCTCCTGTAATCTGAGATCTCAGTGTTGGACTATTTATTTCTTTGTTTAGCATATATTTAAAATACATTTTTTACCTACTCCCACTAAACGGCAAATGTTTTATAAATAACAAGTGAACCTGATATAAAAATACGATTGTGGTTACATAATTCGTACCCATTGATAAAAAGTACCAGATTAAAATTACGTGACCTGTGGAAATATGGTGGAATTGACAATTACTGTTACTGTCCAAGAATCATTTCCCAGCGTAATATCACATATGGTGGTCAATGACATAACAAATGTTTATACCTAAAGTTTATTTCTCATATTTTTGTCGTCAGTTGATATTTGTTTACCAATTTACCATATTTGGAAGGTTAAAAATTAATTATTAAAGTAAAAATATAAATCAATAGCACTTCCAACGGTGTATAAAGAAATAAGCTGAATATTTATTTAACTTAGAAGTAAAAACTGGGGAGAAGTAAGTTTTTTTAAGGGTCCAATTAGATTTTAACGATATGCCTACATAAATTAAAATTTTCATTTCAATAGTTAAGAAAAAAGAAAAAGTTTAATATCACCTTCTAGAGGAGTAAATTATACCAAAAATAATAAAATACCAGGGTACCTAATTAAAAGTCACTTTTATTTTCTATAACTGCAATATATTTATTTATTCTTTGAAATTTGAATGGGAATACGGATTAATAAACATTTAAATCGTTATCTTTTACTTTTAGATGCTGCAAGGATTGCTGTCTTCAAATCGTTAAGTGGTACAAAGTCGGATAAATAACATTAAACTAAAAAAAACTAACTGACGGAACTCTTAAATATTAAATCGATAATATGCAAAGGGTTAGAATTTTTTATTGATTTGACGTTATTAAAGAAATTAGTTTTTTACACTTCTTATTATTTTGTCAACAGTTTGGCAACCCTTTTAATGATTTAAGGATGGGTAAAAAAGGGTAAGCCCGCATGACATCGAGTGAGTGAAACGTGCTACGCACCGCTCCGGCAGTTTTAATTTTTTTTAGCGAATAAAGTGCAGTTCTGGCTAATATAGTATCAATTTCTACTGTGGAGCATGCCTTAAAGTTTTTTAGTGCCGATATATGGTAGAAAAACCTGTTCTTTAGTTCGAGTTAAGATGCTACCTAAGAAGGTTGATCCCAGCCTGGAAGATAGTAAGCAAGTCGTGGCCTCTGAAATTAATGCTGATATGAGCGAACAGTTTAAGAACAACATTATCGACTCTCTAAACTAAACTCGACGAGGAAATTGCTCAAAAACTAGAAGAATTCTGTAATAAATTAGATTACAAGATAAATACCTGTCAACTGGAAATTAAGGACATGCATAAAGAAATGGGTGCCCTGCAAGATCAAAATTAAAAACCTAAGAAAATTCTAGATAACCAAGAACAGTATTGAAGAAGCACCAATGTAAGAATATTTAGTATCCAAAGCCAGGAAAATGAATTCTTTGATTATTTGCAACATATTATTTTACATTTTTTATAATACAAATGAAAGCAAAAGGAAAGATAAGGTAGACCTAAACACATCCATCGCACCATGTGGAATCCAAGCAGCCCACTGATAAACCAGGAGCAGAATTTGTTAAATTTGCGGATGTAAGCAAACGATCACAAGTGCTTAACCAAAGAAAATTGCGGGCATATTTATTTTATAAAAGAAGACCTTATACAGTCGCGTTTAAACATTTTTAAAAGTGCAGTTAAAATTTTTACTTCAAAAAACATGTGGACCCTACCTGGCGTGGTTGATTACGGTAGTTTATGTGAAGTATAGTGGCATTGTGCATCGCTTCGAAGATGAATCTGATATTGACATCATCCCATAAGTCATCATACATACAGGCATATCATCTAGATAAGTACCTACTTAAAGTCTGATTTCCCAAATAGTGTATTTAACTTAGAAAATTTCTATTTTTTAATATATGACTTAATCACTCGCAGACATTTAATTTTATTTTTACCATCAATATAACCCATTAGTGCATAAAGTCCGTTAAAACGGACGCGTGATTTGTGACTAATATCTAACATATAAACATAACCTATAAAGTTTAAGTGTAGCAGGTATTTTTAAGGGAGTGTATATAAACTGAAAAAAAAATACAAAATAAAGGTGCTACAAATAAGTTAGCGTCGTTGATAACGAAGTTTTGGGAAGATGGATCCATCGCTTTACACAACACGTGGGAAGGGGTAAGTTTTTTCGGTAGTATTTTGTTACTAATTATAGTTTGGCTACCGTTTTAGCATACTTTATAATAAAATGTTTGTAATCACTGGAAAATTACAATACGTGTACAAAAAATCTTTAGAATGAGTTTTGTATAGTTTTTTTCATCGCGTCCGTTTTAACGGACTCTATGTGGGCAGTATTCTTAAGGGAAATTCTTTTTTGCAGGTTGTCACTTGAGCAGTTGTTGCAAGTCCTAGAAGAAGATGAACCAAATATACCCATTGATATTTATGCTGAGCCTCCGCACTGAGAAAATGAGTTTGATAAATCGTCATGCTGGAAAAATTTAGCACCTATAGCTAAAAAATCCGCTATCAGTACTAAAAGTTTTGCAAGGAGTACTGGATCGCTTTGCAATCATTGCTAATTAGATTTTGCTGGGGTTTGCCGGTTGTCTATTGCTATTATAACAACATATTTATCAGCTATTACTGTTAAATTTTGCTAAACCTGCTAAATACTTTTGCAACCAAAATATATAGCTAATCATTTAGCAGTAATAGAACTGTATTTTGCAACGCCTGCATGACATGAAGTTAGCTGGTAACTTAGCAATAACAGGTAGGTAGTGATGCTACTACAGCGAAATTATACTGCAATATATGCCGTATGTGTGCAGGAGGGGGTATATTCGTTACAATCTAAGCCAATCACAAAACAGCATTAGAAGTTATTCCACTCATTTGGTTTTGCCTCTCAACGGTTCGCTTTGTGCATCATCTTACTTTACTAACTTTACTTTCTGCTGTTCCGACCGTTGTGCGTGTCACTAGTATCGAATATCGTGGTTGTGAAGTTTATGCGGGGTTTATTTATTTAATGAAAGTTATTTGCATAATATAAACATTTTTCTATGGTTATGAGCTTTTCATAATGTGGAAGAATACCCTGTTTGATTGAGGCCTTAGTGCCTATGAAGAAGCATTTGAAGGTACGTATTTTACTTTGTTACTTTTATACTGTTGTTGGAGGGTTGCGAATATTAAACACTTTAACGCATGGCGTAAGTGTACGCAAAAATGATATTTAAGAAGAGTCTTTTGTAATGATTTATAACGAAAAAATAGCGGATTATCTTATTTTTTGCAAGTTTACTATAGTTTTACCATTGCAAAATAGGTGTTATTTTTCGTGGCGTATTATGATATGCGTCAGTGTTGTGTTCGAAAACTACGCCGTGCGACGCACCGGTGTGACTATCATGTGACTCAGTATTTAAATTGTTCATTTATACTCATGTGATGATTACACTGGGGCGTTGTACGCTGAAGGTTTGGAACACGACCCTGGTCAGGGAACCTGTCCTTGCATTTGATTGGTCAGGAATTCCCTGGAACTTTCGGACTGCTCGGCGTCATAGTGTGTTTTATTTATTTCGTTTTATGTTAAATTCTTTTTATTACCTTGTAACGGCAATGAAAGGCACCGATAGTGCTATTAAGCTGATAAGAAGAATAGATATTAGCCCTGTTCGCACAAGAGTCACAAACCAGTCAGAGCCAATGATATTACTGGAAACCAGTCGGCAAACTGTCACGTTACCAAATAGCTAAAATTTGATTGGCGCTGATCGGTTTGTGATTCCTCTACGAACAGAGCTATTAATAGCTCTGTTCGTACACAAAAATTTAAATCATATTTCGGTTGAAAAAAATTCAAATGACTACAACTTTCTACTAAGTATCACATTTTTTTCTCTTAAAATAAAAAAATTATCGATAAAATGATGTAAAATTTGTTTTAAAAAAATAATAAATAATATACCTAAACGTGTTCATTTTTTTCTGGGGGGGGGGGGGGGGGGGGGTCTAGGACCACAATTTCAACTTTTTTTCGCAAATTACAAAATATTTTTTTTTCTTTACCAAAATATTCGTAGTAGGCTTACTATTAAAACCCCTAAACTTGGCATGGGTCCCGTAAGTAGCAACAGAGATATACAACTTTAAAACAAGTTTAACATTTCTAGTTACGCCGATGGGTATTTTACTAAAACTTTAACGGATTTTAGCCAAACAAAAAATACTTTTTCTACGAATGTCAATAAAAACCTTTATTATATGTTCAATAGTAATTTCGGAACATGGTGCATTGTGTTTTACACATTTTCATTGTGCTTCAATCACCATGGTGATTGAACTACAAAGTGCCCATTGTGCACGGGTATTTTTTACAAAGGTGGCGTTGACATCCAAAATCTTTATAATTTTTATTTGTGGAATGTCAGACTGACATTTTTTGACATCTTAAAAGGAAAAATATTACTAATCCCATTTTATGTAACGGTAACATTCGTAGAAAAAGTATAGTGTAAAACTCTCATGGAATGACCATTTCCTACTCGTATGATTTGCAGCATTCGCCTGCGGCTCATGCTGCAAACGTCATACTCGTAGGAAATGCATGTCATTCCATGCTCGTTGTACAATATACTATTGTGTGCATTTGTCAATTTTGTACTCGGAAAATACAACTTTGTCAGTCAATTAAAGATATATCCTATTTAGGGACACAAAAGCCGCAAATCCCTCCCTTTCTGTGCTTCATTTCCATAAAAAATACCTATTAAGGTTGTCAAAAATTTTATTTTCAAAATATAAAACGCCTGTATGTCCAACATTTGTCCTACTTACTTGTTGCATGTTAAGTAATTTACGAAAACTTTAAATGTGTTAAATAACTTTTTTGGTGCCCACTTTTATCTTTTACTTTACTTATTTTATTGTTGCAGAATATTGATGAGTATTTATCAGTAGCATCGACAATGTTGTCTCGAGTAATTCTGAAGTCTCGAACAGGACTGTGGTCTCTCCTACATTCACCTTTGAACCAGACGAGGAATTAACGGCGGTTATATGTATGTGGCAATCTGGATGGTTTGGAATCAAGTGAATCAACTCCAAAACGATTAAAATTTGACAGTTTATTTCAAGAGGTAACACGTGTTTGCTCTTTTTAAGCTTGATGAGTTTTATTTTTTTCCACTAAACAATAATGTGATTTTTGCAATGTGTACTTTCAAAATACCCCGTATGAAAATACTCTTACTAAAAGCAGTTTGTGAAACTAAGGACTACAAGTTTGTGTATATTGTGTACAGCGGCGACGAAATTTAGTACATAAACATCGTTGGGACTCCCTCTATAGGTTTTCCATAATTTATTTGATATGTATTCGTGTTATGTATATTTTTCAAGTAACTATTAATAATAAGTTGTTTATGGTAGTTAAGTTATAGTTTCTTATTTTTTCGAGAAAGAAAAAACCGGTTTCAAATATTATGCTGAAAAGAAAAAAAGGTTGTTAATTTGACAGTTTTCTATGTATGTGTGTATGTATGTCTTTGATTATATTTACGTGGCTATCGGGAGCCTTTATTTTTGAAGATAGAAAAAAATGTTTTATATAAAAATTGTAGTTTTTTTTCCATATTATCTTTTGAAATTATCAGTAAAAAAATATCGCATTAAAAAAATGGAAAAATTTAGGCAACTTCAATTTTTTTAAATGGAACACCCTGTATATTATGCGCTACAACGAAAGATCTTTTTTTTCTGATTTCAAATATATATACATTGATGATATTTGGGTGAATCATTTTTGAGATATTTTAGCTTAAACTATAAATAAATTGCAAAAAAATATCATATTGGTATCAAGAAAGCCATGGAAACAATCAAATTGTATAAAATAACTAAACTATAAATTTATAAACCATAATAATTTTATTGTTTCCATGGCTTTCTTGATACCAATATGATATTTTTTTGCAATTTATTTATAGTTTAAGCTAAAATATCTCAAAAATGATTCACCCAAATATCATCAATGTATATATATTTGAAATCAGAAAAAAAGATCTTTCGTTGTAGCGCATAATATACAGGGTGTTCCATTTAAAAAAATTGAAGTTGCCTATATTTTTCCATTTTTTTAATGCGATATTTTTTTACTGATAATTTCGAAAGATAATATGAAAAGAAAACTACAATTTTTATATAAAACATTTTTTTCTATCTTCAAAAATAAAGGCTCCAGATAGCCACGTAAATATAATCAAAGACCCTGTATGTAACTTTTACATATATGTCCTATATTTTACTTGTTAAAAATAATAACAATAAACGACTGTTCTATAAATAATTTTGTATTTCATTTGGATTTCTCATACATTGTTTGTTTAGCAGCTTATATATAGGGTTCTATAATTTCTGGATACGGAAACAAATTAGTAATAAATCAATTTTTAGAAAATATTTTTGGAGTTAAAAGAAATTTTTGGAAATTTTTATTTTAATGTTATTGCAGATCGTAATATCTAGTATTTTCCTCATTTAACCACTTTTGTACCTGCTTTACAGCTGCCGAATTAAAGTAGTCGCCCAGTTATTACTAAATGATTATATAATAATTAAACCAAAATCATGCAGGACTTACCAGATAATCAGGCGAATGGCAGTTGGTTGAATTTCGAGAGTGTAATATCTCAGTTCCGAAGCATGGGACCCACATCAAATTAAAATCAGTTTTTGTTGGGCTTACTAGAAACCTTTTACCAAAAAAAAAATCATTTTAAGTTTCGCGAAAAAAGTTTGTTTCTGGAGTTGAATCCTTGGCGAAAAAAAATGATTTTTAACAAAGTTCAAATTTTGTTTTTTTTAATTATACAAAATTCTATCCAGAAATATCAAATTTTGTTGGAAAATTTCCAATTGTTGGATAACCAGAGCTGTCTGTATTTTTTTAAACAAAATTAGGTTTAAAAAATGTCAGACAGCTACAGTTTTCCAACAACTAAAAATTATCTAACAAAATTTAAAATTTTCCGATAGAATATCGTATAATTAACAAAAAATTTAAAGTTTAAACTTTCTTAGAGTTTTTTTAGCCAGAGGGTTCAATTCCAGAAGTGAACTTCTTTTCGCAAATCCTAAAACGATTTTTTTTTCGGTAAAGGTTTTTTAGTGGGCCGAATAAAAACCACTTTTAGTTTGGCGTGGGTCCCATGCGACAAAACTGGTCATGTAGGACCTGCTAAGCCAATGATGCTGTAGTTACTAAATATCATGCAGTAATTACCAAACCATCGTGCAGGAACTGCTAAGCCAATGATGCTGTTGTTACTAAATATCATGCAGTACTTACTACACCATCATGCAGGAACTGCTACGCCAATGATGCTGTCGTTACTAAATATATTGCAGCAATTACTAAATAATCATGTAGAGATTGCTAAGCCCGTTATGCTATCGGAACTAAATATCAGGCAGTAATTACTTAACGGTCATACAGGGATTGCCAAGCATTGATGCTATCGTTACTAAATAGCATGCAATAATTAATAAATAATCGTTCACTGATAGCACAGCGCTCATGCTGCGGTTGCTAAAAAACTTTGCAATAATTAGTAAATTAGTTTGCAATAACAGCACATTAAAAGGGCAATAAGTACTGAATATTCAGTAACTATTACTAACAAAAACGCTGTGGCTGTCATTTAGTCATACTAACTCAGCAAAGTTTTCTAGTAGTAGATATTTAGCAATAACTGCTAGTAGCATTTGTAACAATAGCAAGTTCCCGTTGATCTTGTTAGCAAAATATTTCGCAATGATTACTAAACCAAGTCTGCTAAATACATTTAGCAGCGACAGCATGGCGGTAACGCTGGAGCTATATTTGCGGCATAATTTAGTTATGGCAGCTTGATATAAAGCTATGATAGTCAAATCATTTTCTCAGTGCGCATTGTAACACCCACCACTGATTCCTATCTCTCTTTTATTTATTCGGTTGGCAGGGTGAGCGGTAACCCCGGAAATCAGATGGCGGTGACAAGGAAAACTTTTGCGTGGAGTCCGGAAGAGCCCCGTGTCAACTGCTGTTAAACCACCTATTAATTTAATTCCTATCTAGCCTTGCAATAGACTTCTAATTGTTTTATTCTTACTGCAGAGGTTTTTTGTACTAAACTTGATTTTTCATAAAATTTTGACTTTTATTTGTTTTTCCTAACTATTTCCCTTGTTTTCCTGTTCCCTAACAGTAAAACGCAAAATTCTGGATCAATTACACTTTTATTTCCACATTTACGGTTGAGAGCCACCCAAAAATTTACAGTTTTCCAATTCTCTCAATAATTTTCCAATAAATTGACAGTATTTTAATATTTCCCAAATTTTCTCAAAATTCACAATAGTTTTCTAATAATTCTAGACAGTATTCTATTATTTCCCAATTTACTAAAGGTTCCTAATAATTTTTCAATATATCTAGACAATATTTTAAGCGGCCTTACTTTTTCACTTTATTTTCCGCGCTTTTTGTCAAAAATTCGTCGAGCTCCAAACTTCCGACTAACACCGTAATTTTTATTGTATCCAGATTTTTGTACTTTCCGAAGGACAGAGACCGTTTTTCAACCGGGCAGGGGTTCCCCTAGCGACACGAAAGTTTCTATCTGACTAACTGTCCAAACAGGCGCTTTCCCGCTTAAATAGCCAATTTTCCCATAAATCTTTCCCCATTCTCGCCCCCTTTCGTAGAATTGAGGACAAAATAACAAGTTTAACGACCGCTTTCTCGGAAAAGTTAACGCGTGGGTAGCCTTGTTTTCCAACCCAACAAAGGAATTTGCGTGAATCAGCACGTTTTTTTTATTACCTTTTTATTGCGAAGGGGGCGGTTTTCCTCCCTTCTCTGACATTTATTGCTTGCAGGTGTTCCTAACATGTTCAAAACAAAGCTATAAAATTATCTAGGCCGTATTATTGTGCAATCTTACGCAATCCCGGGGTTGATCGCTAATTCTGTGCGTACGTGACAGGGCGTTCCCTTTTGCTGACCAATTAGAGAAGGCCACGAACCGATTTCTTTGTCTTGCTGGATAATTAAAATGATCTTCTTTAAAGAGGAAGGGGAAAATTTCATCATCTAGCATAGCAGAACAAAGGGTGGTTTTTATTCCGATTTAGAATGTTCGCGCAATTAGAAAAGTTTTTATACTTAATGAAATTAAAAGAATTTAATTCATTTTTCTCAATTGAAATTAAATCAAAGTGTTGGTTCCTGCATGCATGTAAGTCAATTTGGTTAATTATTTGATAATTTGCTAAAACATTTCATATGAACAATTATTCGGTCACGTAGATATTTAAATAAATTTTAAATCAATTATTTCTTAGCGAAATTCAGCGTTTTCTTTGTGTGAACACTTCTTTAAAAATTTTGTTTATTAAAAACTTCCCTTAACTTGCAAACGATTAATTTATTTTAAATATTTCCCGTCGTATCGCAAAATTTATTTCTTTAAAACTCCTCCGATTATTTTATAAATTTAATCCCGGTTAAATAGTTTAAAATTTTATTTTCATTCCTTTATTTAGTATGCGCTATCCCCTTTAAATAATTGCTTAAAAGCCGTGACATTACATCACTCCCTTTCCCAGAACATAACGTACCTTTCAAATAAAGGTACTTTATGCGTTGACAGATGCCTAGCATCCCAGTTAAACTTTACTGGGTCACCGTAACCTAGGTCATGAATTAGGCTATTAAATTCTCGGCGGTGCATTAGACACGTGCTTGTCTTTGGGTTATTCTTTCCGTCTAGTGAAAAAGTAGGTGCTTATTAAATTCTAAAAATTAGATTACATTTCTACCTGGTTTTACCTTATTATACAATGGGTTACACAGTTCTTAATCTACAGATAAAATTTTATAACAATAATTTTCTTCCAGGAAACGCTTTCGTTATTTCTAAATATTTTATTAAATTAATTGTTTTCTGCCCTCAATTAATTTGTTAAATTTCCCCTTTTAACATTAACTTTTTAATACTTTTTGTCTTTATTTAACGAATGGGTTTCCTTATGGTTCATTATAGCAATCATAGTAAGTCACAATGTTTTTAATAATTGTAATTGACAATTCCTTAAAAATTTCACATCTTTTCAAGAGTTACAAATTGTATTTAAATTTCTTAGCCTACTTATTAAATTTTGTCATAATTTCAATATATATATTTTAATATTTTATGATATCCTAGTAATTAAATAGGGCCTTGTATTTATTTTCTCTATTTAATTTGCATGTTTCTACACATTATTTTCCAAAAATTTTACTTTCCTTAACAGTAACGTGGCGTAACACCCAAGCAATAATTCTTTTATATATGAATCTGCCACAATCACACAGACAATACAGATATTATTTTAATCTATTACGTTTTACAATTTAGTCTAAATCTCTCTCTTGACCCTAAATTTCATATTCTACAAGTCTGACTAGAATTCACTCAGTTAATTCAAATTTACAATTCTGCATATATATATATATATATATATATATATATATATATATATATATATATATATATATATATATATATATATATATATATATATATATATATATATACAGTGACCGGCAAAAAGTTCGCAACATATGGGAAAATTTTTTATTAGGAGAGTATCGAAAAAACTTTTCCAGGGGATCGGTTCTGCATGTCCGATAACCTAAAAATCGATTTTGACATACGTCACGTGACCACTGGTATAGCGTCAAATTAAAAAAAAAATTGTTAATTTACAAAAAGTGAGGTTAGTTGACGAGATAACAAAAAAAGTTATTTGAAAAAATTGCTTAGAATTAAATTCTAGGTCCTTGTGCAAAATTTTAAGATTTTATTTAAAAAAATTGGAAAACTCAATTTTTTTTAAATATTTTTTTATCGATTTACAAATTTCCAGTTTTTTTCGTTTAGATAGCTTGGCTAATGTAAAGCCCATGTATCTGAATGAAAATAAACGAATGTAGTAGTTTTTTCTACAATTGACAGGACAAAATTAAAAAAAACAGGGTTTCGCCGGACGCTAGCTGTTGCAATGATTTGTATCTAGCAGCAGTGTCAAAATTTTAGCTGAGACATTTCAATGAGATTACATTGAGAAAACCTTAATCGTCTTAAATATATCTGAAGTTCGACTTTTTGTAAAGTTAAGGGGAGTAAAATAGATAATAAACAAAAAATTACCTGTTTATTTAATCGAAATTTCATAAACGAAAACCAATGTAACAAAAACTTAAAAGTAGTCAAATTCTGTACTAACAACACAAAAAATCATTGTTTTTCCTTGGGTGCACAAAATTTAAAACTCAGTATGAGCACCATTTCTCTCCATACATACTGTTGTTCTCGAGCGCAACTCTCGATTTACATTTCGGAGCATTTTACGATTTATTTGCAATACACAATTTATAATGACATTCTCTAAATTTTGTATATTCCTAAAGGGTCGATGTTTGTACACAGGGTTCTTTAGGTATCCCCACATAAAAAAATCTAACGGAGTCAGATCTACAATTCTACAATTGACAGGACAAAATCGAAAAAATAGGTGTTCGCCGGACGCTCGCTGTTGCAATGGTTTGAATCTAATGAAATGACTGTATCAAGATTTTATTAAGATTTTTCGCACATAAATTTAACAACCAGGTCTATTTAGTTGTACTTAAAACTACCAAAGCAGGCTCTGAAATTAAAACAACCAAATAATCTAGTAGGTTAAAAACAACAGAAAAATGTCAAACAAATTATAATTTGTTTGATTTCAACCTATGTCATTGGTTTATGTCTCGCATCTTACTAAGTTTGATATTTTACATAAGTTTATTAATATTTTATTCCTTAAAATGGCACCCACACTACTTCTTCAGGAAAAGATAGAAATTATTTTAATTTCTGGAGATAATTACAAAAGCCATAGAGAAACAGCAGCAATTTTTAATGAGAGGCACCCCGATAAATCCCTCCATTATTCCACAGTATCTCATCTAGTCAATAAATTTAAAGAAACGGGATCGGTAGAAAATCAGTATAAAGTTTCCCATGAAAAACCGGTAACAGATGACGAAGGTTCTCTGGATGTGTGTTTGTCGATCACAGAAACACCCCAATTAGCAGTTAGTCAAATATCGGAGATCACTAACATTCACGAAAGATCTGTGCGGAGGATATTAAAAAGAAACAAATTTCATCCGTACAAACCTAAATTTGTACAAGTATTAAAAGATAGGGATTATGATGCCCGCTTCGATTTTTGTGCCTGGTTCCAGGGTATGATTGAGGAAGATTTTAATTTCCCAAAGAACGTTCTTTTCTCGGATGAAGCTACATTTACCTCTAACGGAACCGTCAGTTCACAAAACTGTAGATGGTGGGCCACCGAAAACCCAGACTTTGTAATTCAGAGTAAAGACCAATATAGTTTTAAGGTTAATGTGTGGTGCGGAATTTTCAACCTCAGAATAGTGGGACCTTTTTTCTTTAGAGACAATTTAAATTCAGAACGATATTTAGAATTTCTACAAACTGAGATATCTGACTTTTTAGACAATTTGTCATTAGCCGAAAGAAGAAATTTATACTTTCCACAAGACCGAGCTAGCATTCATTCCACAAATGAGGTGAAGAGATGGCTGGATCAAGAATTTGGAAACCAGTGGATAGGACGGTTTTCTGAAAATCCGTGGCCTGCGAGATCACCAGATCTGACTCCGTTAGATTTCTTTATGTGGGGATACCTAAAGAACTCTGTGTACAAACATCGGCCCTTTAGGAATATACAAAATTTAGAGAATGTCATTAGAAATTGTGTATTGCAAATAAATCGTAAAATGTTAATCGAGAGTTGCGCTCGAGAACAATAGTATGTATGGAGAGAAATGGTGGTCATACTGAGTTTTAAATTTTGTGCACCCAAGGAAAAACAATGATTTTTTATGTTGTTAGTACAGAATTTGACTACTTTTAAGTTTTTCTTACATTGGTTTTCGTTTATGAAATTTCGATTAAATAAACAGGTAATTTTTTGTTTATTATCTATTTTACTCCCCTTAACTTTACAAAAAGTCGAACTTCAGATATATTTAAGACGATTAAGGTTTTCTCAATGTAATCTCATTGAAATGTCTCTAAAATTTTGACACTGCTGCTAGATACAAATCATTGCAGCAGCTAGCGTCCGGCGAAACCCTGTTTTTTTTAATTTTGTCCTGTCAATTGTAGAAAAAACTACTACATTCGTTTATTTTCATCCAGATACATGGGCTTTACATTAGCCAAGCTATCTAAACGAAAAAAACTGGAAATTTGTAAATCGATAAAAAAATATTTAAAAAAAATTGAGTTTTCCAATTTTTTTAAATAAAATCTTAAAATTTTGCACAAGAACCTAGAATTTAATTCTAAGCAATTTTTTCAAATAACTTTTTTTGATATCTCGTCAACTAACCTCACTTTTTGTAAATTAACAATTTTTTTTTTTAATTTGACGCTATACCAGTGGTCACGTGACGTATGTCAAAATCGATTTTTAGGTTATCGGACATGCAGAACCGATCCCCCGGAAAAGTTTTTCCAATACTCACCTAATAAAAATTTTTCCCATATGTTGCGAACTTTTTGCCGGTCACTGTATATATAAATGGTACATATATTAATTAGGTAATAGAAACTCATGAAGAAAGACATGAAAGAAACATTCTATAATAGAAGGACCAGGAACGGGCTCTGGAGCTGCATCGCGGGGTGCTGGCTCCGCTGCTTGGGGGGTAGCTGGGGCGTTTTCTGGCACGGGTTCCGCTGGAGGGGGAGGCCCTCGGCATGCCCTGCATTGACATGCCGGCCCCCCTTGGTCCTGGATAAGGGCCCAGAAATCTGCCAGCCTAAATAAGTCTCGATGACCGGGCAGCGGATGACAACTCGGACAGTCACATTGGGCGGGGTCGTACTGCTGTCCATGCTCGAGGGCCCATCCCGTTCTGAACATTTGGTACTCCGCGTGCACCAAAGCATCCACATTGTAACTATGGCCCTGTGAGGGAAAACTCTTCAGGGCCTGGTTGGTTCTCCCCCAGCTGGAAGAACAGGTCCCGCAGGTGGTAAAGCGCCATCCGCAGGAGAGTATTAGTCACCTGGTGGTTCCCCCTAAGGAACCGCACATAGGTTATGAACAGAATCATCCACTCCATTTTAATTTATTTGGGGAAAAATTTTCTTTTGGGTTTCTTTTTCAGTCTATCACACACTCACCCCGAGTGAATTTAATTGTCTGTATAAATACTTTTAAATTGTCTGTCTTAAGTCTCTAAATTTACTAACTTTTTTTTTCTTTAATCACTACTACTTGGCACTCACGATCGCGGGTCTTTTAGGCAAAGAACTAATTGCTAATTCCAGAACGGCTTGGTTCCTTTTTCTAATCTCAAGTGGGGGTAATTTTTTCTAAACTCACCCGATCTGTTAAGTTTACACTGTCTTTATCCCGTTTTATTTCATTTTACACTCTAAACTTGTCTCTTACTATTAACTGCCTTTGTTTAGGTTTGTTTACATAGAAGTCAACATTTATTATATTTTTTATTTTCTCTAATATGTCTAGATCGTTTAGGGACCCTAATATTCATAAATAAGCATTTTTTTCTATTTTCTTCATCTTAAGATGTCAACATTAAACCCTTTCAACTTCATAGACCCATTACTCTCACAATAATTAATTAGGAGAACACTAGCTTCTTTGTGCGCTTATGCCTTCCTTGCTTGCACGTGAGCATTTTAATTGGGTTCCCTAACAGTCTTGCGGTCAAATAATCGTCAAGTGTGACGAATTAATCGGGTAAACAAAACGGTCATATTTTCTTGGGGTTAAAAATTTTAAATGCTTTACTTATTTGCTTCTTTTCTAGTCTTTAGCGGCGCCTGGGGTTCTTTCATGGCAACTTCGGGTGTCTAGCATAAATAATTCTATAGGGCGTTACTTAGGGTTGTCAAGAAATTACTTTAGATGGCTCTCAGGGTATGGTAGTAATTTTTAATTTCGCTCTTCTTTGGCTTCACTTCGACTAAATAGGCTCCATTTTATTTTCGGAATATTAAGCAGATCATGTTGCAAAGAGGTATATGATGTCGGTGGTACCATGTTGGGTTCTTTCACTTCTTTGTTCATTTCATTTTCTATGAAAAATGTAACGTATTTTTCCTTTTCAGTTACAGGTGCGCTTGCAATGAGCGAATTGTCGGCTGGGTCTTCACTGCTAAAATAAGTTTTCATATTTTCATCGGGTCTATGGGAACGCATGTGTTCCCGCTGTTTATGATGCAATACAAACAGAGTTAAGGTATCCCAGCAAGATGCTAAAAGATGTAGTGAGCAACCATTTAGCTTATGAATGGCTACTGCATTCATACATGTTTCTAATAAAAATTTTATCACCCGAAATATAAAATAGATTCCGATTATTCCACTTGTCCATTCCCCTAAAATCGTAAAATATTTGTATATGGTACGAATCGCTGAATTAGCTAATTTTTCCATTTCTTGTTTATCAAATAAGCGTAACGCAGAGAATCCTTGTGATTGGACATCTTGTCCTGCAATCCTTCGGACAATTATATTATTTAACGCATTTCTCTCTAGGGTAAATAAAAGTTCATCTTGAGCCTTTTTAATTTCCTTATAGGTGTAAAGACCGCCTGCACCAAGGTCTTTAATAGTATGAAATATCGCAGCTTCTTCTGCATCCACACGCAATTCTTGGGGCACTATTCCTTGATTGCATTGGGATATGGGTCAAATCCAATCCATTTCTTATCAATATAATACATTGGGGATATTATTGAGTTACATTCTGTTTCTTCGGCGTGCTCTTGGAGAATTCTGGTAACAGGTGACATAAAATAACTTTTATTATAGGCTGCTACCGGTAGCTCTGCGTAACAGTGTGTTTCTCTTCTTACTTCTACTGGTACAGCTACACATTTCATAATATACATCACTTCTCCTGCTACTTTAGCGACATACCCTAGTTTGTTCTTGACTAGAGTTGCTACAGCATTCGGGCTTAAAGTGGCCATTATGAGTCTATTTTTTAGAATTTCCCTATGTAGTAAACAACGTCGGTGGACAGTCTGAGCAAACATTTCGTTTACCGTTCGTTTAAAGGATTGTTCCACATATAAAAATTTTGTGTTGACGTATGTAATTAGGTCGGCATCTCGATATTCATTATTCATTTTGGTAAATGGGGTGGTATCCAATGACGATTTTTTTCGTATGACTATGAGCCTAGGATGTTCACTTTGCCAGGCTTTTACTCCACATAGTTTTTCTTCGCTAAGAAGTTGTATGGCGAATACTTTTGCTCTATCTTCCACTACTACATATTGATTCGATGGTAATTTATGTTCTTTTTCTTGCACAAATGTCGCAATACCCTCATAAAGTATGTTGAACTGTTGACATATGGCAGGGTAGTTTTTATTCCATAGAGATTCTCCATTTATACTATCCATGCAATATCCCTCCAAAAATGGACAAATCACTCCATTCCGCAAATGTATTTCATTATTTTCTAACGCTACCTTTGTATAATAATCCTGCAGTGTTATCTTCACATCCGCTTCAACTATTACGCTATTATATTGTATTCCATTTTCGTGATACTGTGCTCCTTCACAATTGTGTGCCGAACCGATACTTCCTGCTAACAGAAGTGTGGTAGACACAGTTGAGTTTGGTTTCAATTTATCTATGATATGTCCACTAAGTCCTCGAAATTGCCTATACGTATGTGTTTTCCGGCAGTCTTCCGATCCTAGTTCATAGATATAGGTAGATATTCCTCCTTCTACCGCTGATTGATGGGAGAACATTCCGCAATGACTTATTAATCTAGTCACTTCAATCAGACATGAATATACGCGGATATATTCATAACGTTGTTTCTCTATAACTTGCACATATCCGTCTTCTATATTATAACCATTTTCAGGATCTGGGCAAATACTGACATCACGCAGCGATATCGCTGTTATGTTAGTGGACAGATTTCTGCAATCATAAGCAATGAGACTCGAATAAGCAAACGGGACCATCACAAGCAATGTGAACATCTTCACTGCAACAAATAAACTTTTTTAACTTCTCATCTTTTTAGTTTTCTCATCTTCAAGATATACATTTTTCTTAAGTTTTACTTGGTTTCCTAATTTTTACTTATATACGTCTACAAGGTTTCACGTTAATTCTTATATACTTTTACAGGGTGGCTCTCCTAATATATATTTTATTCTACTATATAATCATCGTATCGCCGAGGTAATCTCACTTCTCGTGTGCGAGTACGCCCTGCTAAAGGTAATTCTCTAACTTCTTCGTTAGAGTCCGACGAAGAATCCTCACTTTGTTCTTCATCCTCATCGTCATCGTCGTCGTCTTCTTCTTCTTCCTCTTCTTCTTCCTCTGGCGGGGGTTCCTCTCTTTCCCGCCCATGTTCAAGGAAGTCATCAATTTCTCTTTGTTTGTCTTCCTCATGCTCTATATTCTCAGTTTCCTCTTCACGTACGTCATTCTTTTTCTCTTTATTTAACTGATTTTTCTCCAAAGTATAGTCTAGTTCCTTACATGTTTTTAGTCTGTTGGCATGTACCATATGCTCTTTTCTTCCCGTATGTTCCTTAATTTTAAAAGTCACTGGTCCTTTCTTTTCTATAATTCGATACGGACCTGTCCATTTATTATAAAACTTTGAAGCAAGATTCTTTCCTGGAATGGCTGGAGTGTAAAGGTACACTAAATCTCCTAACTGAAATTCTTTTCTCGTCCTCTTTTGGTTATGTTTTTCACAGCGTTGTTTAATACTTGTTTCTAAATTTATTTTTGCTAGTTTATGAGCCCTATGCATTCTAATCATAAATTCACTCACGTAGTTTTCGTCTATATCGTACTTTATACGAGGTTCTCTTATACTCAAGTGTATAGGAAGTTTCATATCGCGTCCAAACATTAAAAAGAATGGCGATTCTTTTGTTCCTTCATGCGGCAAATTCCTGTATGCCATTAAACAATATGGTAATATTAAATCCCAGCTATCATTGTATTCACTAACAAAATGACCTATCATTGTTTTAATTGATTTATGGAAACGCTCAACGACGCCGTTTCCACTTGGGTGATAGGGAGTTGTTTTCAATTTCCGAATTCCCAGAAGTGTACAAATTTCTAGGAACATTTTTGATACAAACTGACTTCCACAATCAGTTAAAAGTTCTCTTGGTGTTCCAAAACGACAAATTATATTTTCTACAAAAGCTCTAGCTACTGTTTCTGCTTTTATATCCGGTAGAGGTATACACTCAGGATAACGAGTTAAGTAGTCTACACATGTCAGTAAATATTTGTTGTTATTTTGGGTCCTATTCAAAGGTCCTACTAGATCTAAACTTATTCTCGTCCAAGGTGTAGTTGGAATTGAGATTTCTTGAAGTTCAGCTGGTGGTTGATAATTCGTTTTTCTTAAATTACATGAACGACATTTTTCGACATAACTTATAACATCTTTTCTAATAGTTGACCAATAAAAATCCCGTTGTATTATTTCTTTTGTTTTCTTTTGACCTGGATGAGAACCAAATACCGAACTATGGTATAGTTGTAGAATATCAGGAACTATGGCTACTGGTGCCATTATTGGATCGTGCCTTTGATTTTCTTCTCTATGTCGATATAGTATTCCTTCAGGGCTAAAATAATAATGTTCGTCTTCTGGCCCTAACGACGTTATTATTGTTGATAACTTTGGATCATTTTGCTGTAAACTCTTGAGTTCTTCCTTGCTCCAAATCACATTAATCATAGGGGTAATATTTTCATTCTCTTTTTCTTTTACGACAGCTATAATATTTTCACTCGGATTTTCTTCTGATCTCAGACGTGTAAGAGAATCCACATTGTCGTTCTGTTTTCCTGGCCTGTATACAATTGTAAAGCTGTATTCCATAAGAAACATGGCCCACTTTGCTAATCTCGAACTTGGATCCTTAATAGTCAGCAGATATTTCAGGGGACGATGGTCTGTCATTATAGTAAAATGTGTTCCAGTTAAATAATTGCGGTATGTCTTTACTGCAAATACAACTGCTAGACATTCCCTTTCGATTGCACTGTAGCGTCTTTCTGCATCATTCAACGTACGGCTTGAAAAGCATATTGGAAGCTCTGTTCCATCGTGAACTTGTGTCAAAATTGCAGCAACTGCTGAGACGCTTGCATCCGTATTTACTATAAAAGGTTTGCTGAAATCCGGATATCGTAAAATTGGAGGTGAAATAAGAGCTTCTTTCAGGTGTACAAAAGCTTCTTGTTGTTCTGGACCCCAGTGGTATTTTATATTTTTCTTTGTAAGCAATATTAATGGTTGGCTTATTTTCGCAAAATTTGGTACAAACTTCCTATAAAATCCACATAGTCCAAGAAATGCTCTAATTTCCCTAACATTTCTAGGAATGGGGTAGTTTTCAATTATTTCTGTCTTACTAGGATGTGTGGTAAATCCTCCTTCTTTTATAAGGTGTCCAAGGTATTCTATTTCTTTTTGCATACAATGACATTTAGTGGGTTTAAATTTTAAATTACTTTCTCTCATCTTGTCAAACACATGTCTAAGACGTTCCAGATGTGTATCTACGTCCTTTGAAAATACTATTATATCATCCAAATAAACAAGACATTCACTATATGTTAACTTTCCTAAAATATGATGCATCATCCGGCTCCAGGTAGCTGGCGCATTCTTAAGTCCCATGGCCATTCGCAAAAATTCATAATGATTATCGGGAGTTGAAAAAGCTGTTTTCTCTTGGTCATCAGGATGTACAGGCACTTGGAAATATCCTGACGCTAAGTCCATGGTTGAAAATAGAGACGCCCCAGACAGTTTGTCTATAGTTTCTTGTATATTAGGTAATGGGAAAAAATCTGTCTTTGAAATGGCATTCAAATCTCTATAATCAATGACTAATCTAAACTGTACATCTTCTCCAGGATGTCTTTTCTTTTCCACTAAAATCGCTGGAAAACTCCACGGAGACTGACTTTCTTTAATAATTCCATCATCCAGTAATTTTTGGATTTCCTTTTTCAAAATTTCTTGTCGGTGGTACGGCACCCTATATGGCCGTTTTAAAATAGGAGGAACATCTTCCGCTATAATCCTATGCGTCACATTTGACGTACAACTAAGTTTCTGTTCAGGGCTTTTAAAAATATCAATATATTCCACAATTAAATCTCGCAATTTTATTTCACTTATTGCAGTAACATTGTCTAAATGAAGTGTTTTCAAAATATCTTTGGTTTCTTTTTCATTTACCTTACGTATCATAAGCCCATTATTGTTCTCACTTGCTTCTACGACTTCTGTTTCATAAGCTCTTGCTATAACCATTCTTGGCTTCAATTTTATTTCACTTTCTGTTATATTCGTTATTCTCACAGGAATGGTTTTCCTTGTTTTACACAACACTCTAGCAATGATGAGTCCTTTCGGAGCTTCAGTGCTTGGTTCTAAAACCATGAATGGTGTAGAAACACTTGCCAATCCTCGTAAATTTGCAGGACAGATCGCCTGTGTCATCGGGGGAATCACTATCTCTTCTAACACAGAGATAATTGCGCCTTCTTCTAAGGCCTCAGGACCTTTATTCTCATTGTCCCTATTTTCTAGACACTTATCAACTGTTTCGACAGTCTGAGAACCCACCTCTTTCCTTCCATTGAACCCAGGACCTATATTCCCATAGTACTTACAGGTTAAACACTTATTTTCGGAAACTGGATCTATATTCCCATAGTCCTTCTGTTCCATACACTTATCTTCGGAAACTGGACCTAGATTCCCATAGTCCTTCTGTTCCACACACTTATCTTCGGAAACAGCAGTTTTCCTCGATGATGTCGGGAGCTCTTCACATATTTTCTTTGAATGTTTGTCTACTCCAGTATTCAGATGACCACTAATCACCTGAGAACTGCATCCCTGCGTTATTAGTGGTAACGCGGGACAATTTACGGAAGTAACTTTTGACATCACTCGTTTTTCAATATCTTCTTCTTTATTTCTTAAGTGTTTTTCTCGCAACTCCTTCACTTCGGCTTCTAACTGAGCAAGCCTTTCTTCCAATTTATTCGTCGGTTTCTCCTCCATTAAGGAAATGACACTGTCGAAAGCATACATACAATTATTTCCCCAATCTATCTTGACTCCGTATTGTCGCAAAAGTCAATACCCAAAAGCATATCTGCTTGAAAACTATAATTTTCTATCACAACAAAATTATGTTGCACCACTATGTCTCCAGGGAATGTAACCAAAACATTCGATACCCCTGACGTGGGTATACTATTCCCTTGTATATCAATTAATTTGACATCTGTGTCACTTACGAACCCCTTGGCAATATCAGGTTTTATCAGGGATATTACTGCTCCACAATCTATCAAGGCTAGGCATGGCTTACCATCAACACTAACCTTAATCACACTACACAACTTTGGGGTTCTTTCCTCAGAGCACGGAAATATCCCTATCTTATTCTCCTTACTACTTACTCCCAACTTGCCTGATCGGCAGCCGAACTCCGGGGCTGAAATTCGACTGCGTTGGTGTTTAACACCTGCTGCTGTGTTGGCTTATAAACACGACTTGCTTTTCGAGGACAAGTCCGAACCATATGTCCAGGTTCCCTACAATTATAACATATCTTCTCAAATCCTTGTCCGCTAGCATTTTTCTTTCTAGGACACCCACTACTTATGTGTCCAGGTTGGTTACACGTATAGCACGTACGGGTTTCTTTCTCTTTGCAGTAATTTGCGGTGTGGCCCTCTTTTTGGCACTTAAAACACTTAAATCGATGATTTCCATTTGCTAATTTCTTATCATAGCTTCTGTTACGTACAGTATTTGCGTTAGTAACCATTCTGCAATCCCTACTGCCTGACGGATGAACCCAATTTTCTATTGACTCTTCCCTTTCAGCTATTCTCAAAGCTTCATCCAAAGATTGCGGGTCTCCTGACAGAACTCGCTGTTTCAGAGGCATCGTCAGTCCCAGCGTAAACTGCATGGTAATGTCCTCTTCCAATTTCTTCTTAACAACATCATCGTGTGTAGGATCTCCTGTCAGGTTTATTGTTCGATTGCCCAGTAATTTTAGTCTAGTCAGATACTGTCGGCAAGATTCTCCTGTCCTCTGGCGGCATTCAATAAAATTTTTTATCGCAGCACCCTTCACATACTGCCGTTTAAATTGATTCTTCAAATTTTCCTTCAGCGTTGTCCAACTCTTCGTGTCCCTTAACGCTGGATCCGAATCAATAAACTGTTTTGCCTTGTTACGTAATTTTAGCAAAGCTATCGCCACCATCTGAGATTCTGTCCAATTTGCTAGTACACTTGTTCCTTCAACTACCGTCAAAAAATCGTCTATTGAAGTTGTTCCATCATAAATAGGCAGGGAATCTAAGCCTATCATAATGTTTCCGGTGGTAGCAGTCATCGTTGCAGGGCTTGTGGTGGTTATGGTTGCTGTTGTGCTGGCTGCTGATGTTGTAGTAGTCATATTTTATTGCAGGTTGACACTTTTTGAGGGGGTGAAATAATGTCCTCAAAATTAGGGATCTTCTATGGCTGGTTACCGGAGTGGTAAATGGATCTATACACAACCAAAGCTAAAATTTAAATATATTGCACAATCTTATCAATATTTAAATCAACCCTACAATGTAATCCAACAATTGTATTCAGTCACAATCTATCCAATATTCCAATATTTTAAAAAAAATAAATTTCAAATTTTTCTTCCAAATTTTTAATCAACTACTAATCATCCATTACTCAATTAATCAACCCCACACCTGACACCAATTGTAACACCCACCACTGATTCCTATCTCTCTTTTATTTATTCGGTTGGCAGGGTGAGCGGTAACCCCGGAAATCAGATGGCGGTGACAAGGAAAACTTTTGCGTGGAGTCCGGAAGAGCCCCGTGTCAACTGCTGTTAAACCACCTATTAATTTAATTCCTATCTAGCCTTGCAATAGACTTCTAATTGTTTTATTCTTACTGCAGAGGTTTTTTGTACTAAACTTGATTTTTCATAAAATTTTGACTTTTATTTGTTTTTCCTAACTATTTCCCTTGTTTTCCTGTTCCCTAACAGTAAAACGCAAAATTCTGGATCAATTACACTTTTATTTCCACATTTACGGTTGAGAGCCACCCAAAAATTTACAGTTTTCCAATTCTCTCAATAATTTTCCAATAAATTGACAGTATTTTAATATTTCCCAAATTTTCTCAAAATTCACAATAGTTTTCTAATAATTCTAGACAGTATTCTATTATTTCCCAATTTACTAAAGGTTCCTAATAATTTTTCAATATATCTAGACAATATTTTAATATTTTAAGCGGCCTTACTTTTTCACTTTATTTTCCGCGCTTTTTGTCAAAAATTCGTCGAGCTCCAAACTTCCGACTAACACCGTAATTTTTATTGTATCCAGATTTTTGTACTTTCCGAAGGACAGAGACCGTTTTTCAACCGGGCAGGGGTTCCCCTAGCGACACGAAAGTTTCTATCTGACTAACTGTCCAAACAGGCGCTTTCCCGCTTAAATAGCCAATTTTCCCATAAATCTTTCCCCATTCTCGCCCCCTTTCGTAGAATTGAGGACAAAATAACAAGTTTAACGACCGCTTTCTCGGAAAAGTTAACGCGTGGGTAGCCTTGTTTTCCAACCCAACAAAGGAATTTGCGTGAATCAGCACGTTTTTTTTATTACCTTTTTATTTCGAAGGGGGCGGTTTTCCTCCCTTCTCTGACAATTATTGCTTGCAGGTGTTCCTAACATGTTCAAAACAAAGCTATAAAATTATCTAGGCCGTATTATTGTGCAATCTTACGCAATCCCGGGGTTGATCGCTAATTCTGTGCGTACGTGACAGGGCGTTCCCTTTTGCTGACCAATTAGAGAAGGCCACGAACCGATTTCTTTGTCTTGCTGGATAATTAAAATGATCTTCTTTAAAGAGGAAGGGGAAAATTTCATCATCTAGCATAGCAGAACAAAGGGTGGTTTTTATTCCGATTTAGAATGTTCGCGCAATTAGAAAAGTTTTTATACTTAATGAAATTAAAAGAATTTAATTCATTTTTCTCAATTGAAATTAAATCAAAGTGTTGGTTCCTGCATGCATGTAAGTCAATTTGGTTAATTATTTGATAATTTGCTAAAACATTTCATATGAACAATTATTCGGTCACGTAGATATTTAAATAAATTTTAAAACAATTATTTCTTAGCGAAATTCAGCGTTTTCTTTGTGTGAACACTTCTTTAAAAATTTTGTTTATTAAAAACTTCCCTTAACTTGCAAACGATTAATTTATTTTAAATATTTCCCGTCGTATCGCAAAATTTATTTCTTTAAAACTCCTCCGATTATTTTATAAATTTAATCCCGGTTAAATAGTTTAAAATTTTATTTTCATTCCTTTATTTAGTATGCGCTATCCCCTTTAAATAATTGCTTAAAAGCCGTGACATTACAGCATGACGGAAACGATACGGACATCAACGAAGATTTGAGCGATGACGAACATTGAGCTGACTTGAACTGTTGGTCCTAAAAAGCTAAAAACCACATGTGAAGCGCCTTGCTGACTTACTTAGCTGAAAATGGGTACTGTGCTACCTCAACAATTCAAGCTAGCAGAACAGGTAGATGTCTCCTTCCAGATGCAAAATTGATGATTAAAAAAGAAAGAGGTTATTATGAGTACCAAACAGATGACCAGGAAAAAGTGTACTTTGTCCATTGGAAGGATAATAAAGCGGACCTGTATCAGAAACATGACAAAGCTGATGAAGGAACCTGTACTAGATATTCCCGAGAGAGCAAAGGCAAAATTTCAGTGGTGTGACCAAAAGTTATTGATAGCTACAATAAAGGTATGGGTGGTGTGGATAAAATGGATCAAGCTGTAGCTGCATACCGTACCGGAATTCGCCAAAGAAAATGGCGGTGGCCAATTTTCGCATACTTGCTTGGTATTTCAGTAACAAATGCCTGGCTTTTGATGCGAAAACTTATGCCAAATGATGCAGATGAGTCTAACTGTCTACTTAGCTTTAGAAGAAAGCTTGCAGTAGATTTGTTTACAACCTATGGTACGGCATCCTCACGAGGAAAAGCTATCCAAAAATCCATTGAAAATATAAGATAAGATGGAAGAACCCATGTGATAGATTATAATGAAACCGAGCGCAGATGTAAATTGTGCGGCAAGAAGGTTCATTTGATTTGTGTTAAATGTAACGTTGGTCTCCATCCCAAACATTGTTTTAAACAATTTCATAGACAATAGTACCTATATTATTAGTACTTATACTTACTAATACCAAAAATACTTATTTGTTAAAAGTGTTATTATATGCATAAAGTCCGTTTTAACGGACACGTTTTTTTTTTGTAAAAAATAAAGGTAATAAAATTTCCTAAACCGTTTTTTTCATTTCCTTGGTCCACAAATAAAAGGCGATAACAGCCACAGAAAAAATATATATATATACTAATAAACTGCATTCACTAATGGGATAATTGCATTGCCATGTTATCAATTATTTTCTTTAATTTTGTGTTTAAAATCGGAATGTTTTTTTAACCTTTTATAATTTGTATATATATTTTCTAGTCAATTTGTTATTATGTAATACTCATTTACTCTACGGGTTTTACTATACATAATATTTTGTTCAACTCGTTTATTGTAAAAAAAAGTTTTATTTATTATATTATATTTTGTTCTGTTATATAAGATATTTTTATATCAATTTATTCGGACTGGTGTAGGACATAATTTAATCTACTGTCTATACTCTAATAATTATTTTAGTTATTTTATCTATTATTCCTATTTCTTCGCATTCTTTCCCACTCTACATCTTCTCTTTTTCTATTTTCTTCGCTATTTTTATATCTCTCATTCACTCCTAATTACTGCATATAAAAAACTTTGAGTTTCCCCACAATAAAATTAGCTCAACTTAACGTACGCTTAATATTGTCGCATTCTGAGGAATTGAAGCACATGACCTGGAAATGTGTTTGGCATAGAAGTTAATCTTTGCATTTACATTTAATATGTTACCTATAGGCCAAGAAATTTCTATTTTCTAGTGATGTTATACAATGGTGTATTTGTACTGTCGAAGAAATTCGACATATACTTACGAGTATGTTTTGTGTTAGCAGCCAAACATTTTTGGAGCAACACTGAGTGAACTAGTAGGCGCGAGCCACTACATCTTATCCATCCTTTCCGAACGTTTTGGATATAAAGTCTCTCTTTGATTCTGGTCAAAATGTGGTCTGTTCTTCAGCCACCCTGGATGTAAGCCTGCCTAGATGAAGGGTAAGGGCCCAGAAATCGCGATAGCAGGAGGTCACCCAGACCAGAATCAACGACACCCAAATATTACCGGCCAAAAAGCTAAAATATTTGGGTGTAATTAACGATTCAAGATTGAGATTTCATAATCATACATCCTACGCAATCCAAAAGTCCTTTCTAGCCATGCAGAACTTATATGCAATCCTTTGTCCACGTTCCCCGCTTTCTCCTCGAAACAAGCTAATAGTATACAATCAAATAATTAAGCCGGTTATGACATATGCGGCTCCGATATGGTGCAGCATGTCGGATACGCAGATTGCCCGGCTACAACGTATACAGAACAAGATGCGTAACCTCGTCACCAAGGAGGACGGTTATAGGAGACTTACACAGGGTCGCCAGTACACCGCTATTCGGCGATCATGTGTATGAAACATCTAATAAATTCTACAAGACCAAGACTGACTCCTCAACACTTACACTAAACCTGACAAGAACAAGACATGGGGACGAGGTTACTCATAAACCACTGTACAGTAGACTACCGATATTCTTCGAGGAGAGAGATCCATAAATCCACTTCCGCCAATCCAAATCCATCCATTACATCCAATAATCATACAAATACTAACTCAAGCTTCCACTTTCCAAATCAAAAATCCATTCTTCCCGACTCCCTTAGCAAGACCCGCACATGAAAATGGGCGGGGCTTGTTAGTAGACTTGAATTCCGCATAAAGACTGTGTAACAGGTTGAACAGCAGCAAACACCCTGCCACTGATGGAGAGTGACAAAATCCGTCAGAAACTACAAAAATTAGACAGATATTGACAAATATCTGTATAAATAATAATAAAAGAACTTCAACTTTGAAAAATAATTGCAAATTTCAAAAACATTATCCCAGCTCCCTTGACAAGACCCGCCCATTGGATGGGCGGGGCTTGTTAGAGAAGTCGGAATAAGATATACACGACGAAAGTTGGCGGCAAGCGTCAGTAGACACCCTGCCAATGTAATAGTATGTCCAAATCTAAACATAAATATAAAATACGCAAATCAACAAATATCAGAAAGATTAAATAATTCACAATTTTGTAAATAACCACAAATGTATATATATAAAAAAAGGTGAAGAAAATATTGGGGAAACTGTCTGTATGGTAGTGCTCGACACGTGTTTCGTGCTTATTAGCACTCATCAGTCGCACATAACCAAGTTATTAGATGGGAAACTTGGAAGTTGAAAAAACACAAAGAGTTCACAGACCAGGGACCTGCTAGCACATTTGCGGTTGTTTTTTGTCAGGAGACCCAGGGATTTCCGGGCAACACCCAACATCACCACGGAGGCTGCAATAGCACCTGCGTGAAACCTCTACCCCAAGGGATATAACAATATAAAGAAATAATATAATATTTCTTTATATTGTTATATCCCTTGGGGTAGAGGTTTCACGCAGGTGCTATTGCAGCCTCCGTGGTGATGTTGGGTGTTGCCCGGAAATCCCTGGGTCTCCTGACAAAAAACAACCGCAAATGTGCTAGCAGGTCCCTGGTCTGTGAACTCTTTGTGTTTTTTCAACTTCCAAGTTTCCCATCTAATAACTTGGTTATGTGCGACTGATGAGTGCTAATAAGCACGAAACACGTGTCGAGCACTACCATACAGACAGTTTCCCCAATATTTTCTTCACCTTTTTTTATAAATAGTCCTGTCGATATTTCTTTATTTCTTTATATTGTTATATATATATATATATATATATATATATATATATATATATATATATATATATATATATATATATATATATGTATATATTAAAAGGAAAATGTATATACCACGTACATAGCTACTTAAGACTAAATAGTATGAAAGAAGGATGTAAATAAGAATGAGAGCAGAATGTTTGAGCGAGAGTGAATGAATGAATGAATCGAAACCTAGCTAAGAAATAACACCGACCGACAAATTGCTACATTGTACCTGAGTCTTTAAAACTGGTTTTTTACATATTTTTCCAGTAAAAATCAATTAATAAAATTTAAAAATATAATCTAAATATAATAAAAACCCTTTTCAAAAAAGCTTAAATCTGTTCACTGCCCTAAAAGATCACTCGCATAGGGCATAATAAATTTTGTCCATAGTATAATCTTACCATGGGCCAACACCAGCCATGGCCTGGCTGCGTCTTCCCGGTGGATATGTATATAGATATATGTTGTACCGGGAAACACTTGTAAATAGTTAGATTGTAAGAAGTATTATAAATATCTTAGTATGAAATGAATAAAGATCTTTGAAATGAGACCAGAATCAAAGAAAATAATCCTCATTATTTTTCATTTTACGGCCTTCTTGCTGCACTAGCGAAGAAGCTAATCTTTGCATTTACATTTAATATGTTACCTATAGGCCAAGAAATTTCTATTTTCTACTGTTGTTGTACAATGGTGCATTTGTATCGTCGAAGAAATTCGACATAATAATATACTTACGAGTATGTTTTGTGACAAGAATCTCGCCACAGGGAAAAATGGTAGCTGCGAGCCAATCAGGCGGTTCGCATGTTGCTCCAATCGATGTGCCCGATAAATGTCACGTGGCTTAGGCCGGATTCGCGCCTAAATCAATTGAACAGTTCTCTGTAGATTCTGTGTTTGAAGTTTGAATTCGTTTTCGTGGTTATTGCAATTTGCAAGAAACATTTTCGTTGTCTATGGATATGGAAGGTACAATTATTGCCTCAAAAATTTGTGCACAGTTTGTAAATATAACTTGTGATGATTGTGACATATCCTTTGGTTACAAAAAAATCTAGTAGCACATCAGAGAAAAAAACACCCAGGTAAGAACTTATTTTGGCTTCATTCTGGTGGCAGTTGAATTTTTATACAGATACAGAATATTAAAATAAAATGAAATGTTCATATCAACTCAATTTTGAGGTCGGGTTGATAAACTATTTTGTCGTAGATTTTAGGATTGAAACATACCTATTTATTTGTTAAATTATATAATATACCTGGCTGAGTGAAGAGAACGTTCACCATCGTGTCAACAAATGGACCAAAAATTTTACTGTTCGAATAAAAATCATTTTTGGTAAGCTTCTGCTTCTTAAAAAAATACGGTCTACGAAGAAAATGTTTAACTTTTTTATACAGGGTGCTCAAATAATACAAAAATAATAAATTATGTGAAGAGTAAACTACCTTTATTTTTCATTTTAGAGCAAAATGATAAAGACAAAAAATAGTTCAAATTCCAGTTAACATTTAAATTCAAAATATCAGCTGAATATTTTACTTTTTATTTTTGTGTTATAATTTTATCAAATACTTATTACTGTAGGTACCTACGTTCTCTAGGTAATTTTTGCCTTGTCCACCTCATCTCACTATCTTTTCTGACATTTGTCGTAAATGTTGTAAAATGTTGAACCTCTATAATTATTTCTTATTAAGCCCCACCATTTATTTGACAAAAATTCTGATATACAGAAAAATATTAATAAAAAATCAAATATCAAATTTATACTTCATACATATACAGAGAAATTTTTTTCGCACTAAAATTTGTGTTTTATACCAAAAGATCTCTCTTATTCTATCTTTAATTGCAAAAAAAGGGCATTGAATATTATATAAATTATGTAATTTATTAACCAAAGAGAAGAATTTATTACCTTTATTTGTTTGAATGTACAAATATGTTTCTGTAAAAAAATACTGGGCAGCTATATTAATCAGTACACTACACATTTTATCCCTAAAAATGCAACATTTATTTTTCAGGCTAAAAAAGTAATCCCAAATTATTAAAATATTTTTTAAGACCACAGAAGTGGGCCTTTTTATTCATTTATGACTTGGATGTGTTTATAGTTTTAACTCCTCTCCTCTACACTGAATTTTGAAATATCGATTCCTTCAACAATAATAATTTATTACCAAAGTAATTACTCCGAGAATATACAGTAATATCATATTAACTAAGATTTGACGAAAACATCCGATGCCGCCCGACAAGTTGGGAATTCTCGTCGCAAGCTGTCTATATCCGCTGGTCATACGAACCGCTTCATTGGCTCGCAGCTATAATTTTTGGTGCGGCGGGATTCTTGTTGTTTTGTGTTAGCAGCCCAACATTTTTGGCGCAACACTGGGTGAACTAGTTAGCGCGAGCCACTACATCTTACCCATCCTTTCCGAACGTTTTGGATATAAAGTCTCTCTTTGATTCTGGTCAAAATGTGGTCTGCTCTTCAGCCACCCTGGGTGTAAGCCTGCCTAGATGAAGGGTAAGGCCCAGAAATCGCGATAGCAGGAGGTCACCCTGACCAGAATCAAAGAAAATAATCCTCATTATTTTTATTTTTCATTTTACGGCCTTCTTGCTGCACTAGCGAAGAAGTTAATCTTTGCATTTACATTATATATATATATATATATATATATATATATATATATATATATATATATATATATATATATATATATATATATATATATATATATATATATATAAAAGAGAGGAGAATTATTTCTAGCATTTGTATATATATATATATATATATATATATATATATATATATATATATATATATATATATATATATATACAACGGTATGTTGATATCTCCGAAATAGAGACTCAATATACGTTGTCACCTCATATATAACGTCGATACCTCCGGTTTCGGAGGTCTCAACGTATCGCCATATTTTCCACTGTCACCATCATCTAGAGGGCGTTTGCGACCGAAAAACGAAAATTTGTTCTGAGGTGCCAACGCTCACCGAGTCTCTATTTCGTAACGCCGTTAGTTCAAGCGTAGATCACGGGCGCTAGTGTCGCGCGACGAAGAGACACGCCTAGTGCGTTGATACCTCTGGTATATATGTACATTATTGTAGACAAACGTAGCACGCTGTTACCTACGAAAAGCGGCAACCTTGTACTGTTAGGCGAAGGTTATTCTTAATCTGTCTTGCCTAAATTTCTTAGGCAACACATATTAGGCATTCTAAAATATTTTCAGAAGAAATTATTGTTACCGCAATTTGCATTCGTATGCGAGAAGTAAAAAATTTAATACCGGGTTTCACCAAAGATGTTTAGGACTTAATACTGGTAATCTTCTGGTTAATCATTGTGTTTTAACAAGTTTGTAACTCCTTGTTAAAAAGAAGAGCTAGCCAGTTCAACAAAACGTTACATTTTTTTAGGAAATAAAAATGAATAAAGGTATAAAGTAATTATTGTACACTTATATTTTGAAAAATCCCAGAACACATTTTATTTATGTAAAAGTAAAAAATTTCTACTTAAAAATATTTCAGCATCAACGTCAAAAAAAGGTGTATTGTTTTGATCTTCAGATTACATCTTCTAGGTTTTTTTTGGTGAATTATCTGTAACCTGTAACAAAAGAAAATGGAGCAGATAATAAAATGAAAAAAGTTTATACTTAGCAATCTTAATAAAACAACTATGCTTTGCAACCCAGGAAAATAACTTGTTCATAGATATTTTATTCTAAATAGTGAAAACACGTGGTGTGTGGTATATACTTGCATAAATACGGTAAAAATAAAATGAGTTTCCTTGCAAAAAATGTAGTGTTAAAATCAAATCTCTGAATCTGTAATTACCAGGCGCGGCCCGTCCATAAGGTCATTTGGTCAATGACCCACCTAAAATTTTCAGTGATCTACTTAATAATTTATTTTTTAATTTTTTAAAACCAAAAAAGAATCTTTTGTTTCAAAGTTCCATGCGAAAACTCCCCAAGAAAGAATCAAGCCAAGCCATCGTCAAAGAATATCCAAGCTTGCTTCGGACTGGGTCATATTTTAAATTGATCTTATAGGTTTATATGGACGATATAAATTCATTAAAAGTAAGAGAGAAACAGACATACGCGCTTGAGGAAGTTAAAAAGAGACACAATTGGTCGACGGCCCACGCCCACCAATAATATCGCTTTCGGGGCGCGCGTGGTTGTCAACGCCACCGCGCTAGGTGTCGGGTTGTCGCAAATTCTGACTCACTAATTTAAGTCTGACCAATTTATTATTAGAACAATATTCGCAATTCGCGATACATTTATACATTTAATATAAGCTTATCTAATTTTATGTTAAGATATTTAGGTATTTACTACTAATAATAATAATATAATAATTGTATTGTGTCTATAAGAAATTAAAACCTACGGTAATAACAGAAACGTGGCAACACAGCATGCGACGCTATGACAGAAATGACAAGTGAAGTGAGTAATGCAGCAAACGTCAAGACTTCGTTTTTGTTTATCGGTTATGTTCAAATACATATATTTTGACTTTCAAGTTGGATATTATTGGTTATTTGTGATATTTTTGTGCAGTACTAGTACTTGGGTACTTATGTTAACAATGGCTTTAACAGTGCAAGAAATACTGCAGTGTAAAATAAGTAGTTCATTACCATTTGAAAAACGTTTAGAAATTAAAGGAAAAGGACGCCCCATACCTCTTTTGGATGTAAAATTGAAGACCACTAAAGACAGAGGACAAGACATTAGCAGGTACCTACCTATTTTAAGCCAAGTATGTACAATATTTCTGACTTTTTTACTGGTTGTCATTTTTTCACTCTGTTATGCCCCATGTTGATATCTTTTTTGTCAATTGCAAAAATCTGATATTGATGCAATTTTAATTGGTAAATATATTGCAGATTTCTTTAGAAATATGCGATATAATTTTGTCAGAAATCCGCTGTCGTTTTAATTTTACAGAACATTTAATTGTCACACGTTTGTTTAATACAAATAATTTTGCTGATTATTTGTATTAAAATACAAATATCTTTTGTATTTTGTAAACAGTTTAAAATGTTCAATATTTTTAACATTTTAAAACATGTTAAAAATAATTATGATAAACGTTTCCAAGCTTAAATCAGAATTGCATGTTTTATTTAGTCGTGAAGATTTTTATAATAGTGCAGGTGCTGTTGCCATTTTACAGCTCTTGTTAGAAATGAATCTTGGTGAAACGTTTTCAGAAAGTGTAAAATTATTAGAGATTTTATGTACTATTCCAATGACGACAGTGGAACGTGAGAGGTGCTTTTCGACTCTAAAAAGGATTAAGACTTTCTTAAGAAATACAATGGCGGAGTCGAGGTTAAGCGCTTTAGCTATGTTGAGCATTGAGAACCCCTTTATTAGAAGTATTTATAATTTTAATGAGCTAGTGATTGAACATTTCTCCCAACAGAAGGATAGAAGGATCGATTTGATATACAAACACATTTAACTACATAAAAGGTGAGTGAATTATAAAAAAAAAATAATATTATAAAGGCTTGCACTATCTTCCCACAAAATTTGACCCACCTGTAAAAAAACTCACGGGCCGCGCCTGGTAATTACGTGCAAAACTACTTACCATAGAAATATATGTTACCAAGTATATTTTCATCTATGTTTGTGTAATTTTTCCATTCGTTTTGTCTACTCACTTTAATTTTTCCATTTTACCATACCAACCAACTTCGATTTAAACGGAATACAAAATAATACCAGAGAAAAACCATCTTATTTTTCTCTGATAATACACTGTATGTCAAGTGTCATCTGTCTCTGTGATATCAAAATCTGACTTTTTCCCGATGGGACACGACTTTTTTCCGGACCGGACCGAACTTTAAATCGAAGTGCGATACCTAAGAAACCGGAGGTATCGACGTTATATATGAGGTGACAACGTACGTTGAGTCTCTATTTCGGAGGTATCAACATACAGTTTAGCAATATAACAGTACTAAACAGTATTAAATTTAACACGTTTAGTTTCATCAATTAGTACATTTTCTTTCTACAACCCGCTGTTATTTTATAATCTTCCCGATCTGTTTAACTTCTAAATGATTTTTATAATACCAAAAATTCCCTTTTTAAACTTGTAAAAAACAACAGAAATAAATTAATAATACAAAAGTTTTCGTGTTCCTACTTTGCCAATTTAAACCCTTGACAGTCAACTTAAACCGGTCAGCCACAGTGGCGTAAATAACGCCCCCGCAAGCCCCCCGTTGCGGGGAGGGGGGGGGGGGGGCACGAAAGCACAAGGCGCCCTCAAGTCCCCCCTCAATACGAAGGATCAAGATGGGTGCAAATTAACAGGGCGCTTTCAGAAATCTGCGGGGGGGGGGGGGGGGAGCGCACATACTTAGTTTCGCCACTGGTCAGCCATAAAGTTGTTCCTGTTTATTATATTTAAATTTAAATACACAAATTTAATGTTAAAATAGGTTAAAAACAATGATAACCGAGCGCAGATCAATCTTTATTTCATGGAGAGAATACAGTAATCGTAATTTTTTCACATATTTGAGGTTGGAAAATCAGAGTTCAAACATGTCATATGACGGGTTTGTGATTTCTGTGGAAACAAAACTAATACTTTCCGAAGTTTATCTGCAGCAAATTTATCAATAATTTGGGAAAAGTTAATATTATGTACGCTTAAGTTCATGCTCAATATAGGCCAGATACCAAGTGTTTTGTGATGGAAAAAACTCCGGGAAGAAAGTTTATATCATGAAATAGCTTCTTAGGATTATACCAAAAAGTTTTCCCCCTCAAGCGTTCTTCCTTCCCGGAGGTTTAAAAGGACCGCCCTTTCCCCCCTTTCTATTAACTTTACGGAAGAAAATGTGAATTAGTTTCTCTACAGAAAAGGACAAATTTAATGCACATATGTGTTTTATCAGATTAGAATTTTTCGAAATAACGATTAAAATTAATTCAAACTTAAACAAAGTTGAGTTGAGTATTCTGTTATTACCATAAATTCAGTATATATCATTGTGATACTCATATAATATTATAAATCTTATAAAAAAAACAAAGTTTTGAAGTACGCCATATATTACGGACAATGATTAATAGTCCAGTACCAATTTGAACTTCGCGCACCGAGAGCTGTTCTTAATAACTTAACTTCCAAATTTACAGTAATACAAGTAATTATTTTCTAAAACTTTTAGAAATAATTATCAACAGTTGCAGCATATTTTTAATATTGTTTTATCACAATAATAGTTACACACACAATTATAACTTGCACTTGACCGAATTTATTTTCGTTACAGGTAAAACAAATAAAATCATATTATTTGTAAGCAAACTAACAATAATATCTATTAAAGTAATAACATCAGAGTAAGCACCCCCATTTAACCCCTTTCGGAATTGATAAAATATCAAAATTGCACACATTTTTAAAATTACAAATTAGTATCTTATTGAAAATAAAATGTAATAATTATTTTACCCCTCTTCCCCAACTAACAGATCCTTAGAAATTAAATGTCGACAAGCTCCTTCCTCAGGTGTGGATTACGTTATAAAAGTAAAGCATCCCTTAAATTTAAAATTTCTGGGTCCAGAAGTTTGGGCGGATTCATTCGCGTACGGGCAAACGATTCTAAACGGAATAAACTAAGCGAACCGAAAATCCCACTATCTTTTATATTTCACAAAGTCAGTTTAATCTAATAAAGCATATGTACTTTCTTATATGCGCAGCATTTTGCTAAACCAGGCAACACTGCTAGAGGTAACAAAGTTTAAGCAGTGTCACAAAGCTATATATATCACGGAGGTAATAACAATCTAAGTTTATCCGGTCATATATGAAAATTTTAAAAATTAAAAATCTTTTCCCCTCTCTTGATAGACCTGTTAAGGGAGTCCCCCTAAGCATATATAGGTAATTTTCTTGTTAAAAAGTCAACTGGTTATGGTGGAGGCCAAGTCGCCCAGCCTGTGCACCGGAGGTAACAACTTAACAGGCATCAATATATATATATATATATATATATATATATATATATATATATATATATATATATACTTTGTTACTTTTCTTATATAATATATATTTTTTATTGTTTGTTTCTTGGGATTAGGTTCATTGAACAAACAATAACAAAAATATATATATATATATATATATACAGTGACCGGCAAAAAGTTCGCAACATATGGGAAAAATTTTTATTAGGAGAGTATCGGAAAAACTTTCCCAGGGGATCGGTTCTGCATGTCCGATAACCTAAAAATCGATTTTGACATACGTCACGTGACCACTGGTATAGCGTCAAATTAAAAAAAAAATTGTTAATTTACAAAAAGTGAGGTTAGTTGACGAGATATCAAAAAAAGTTATTTGAAAAAATTGCTTAGAATTAAATTTTAGGTCCTTGTGCAAAATTTTAAGATTTTATTTAAAAAAATTGGAAAACTCAATTTTTTTTAAATATTTTTTTATCGATTTACAAATTTCCGGTTTTTTTCGTTTAGATAGCTTGGCTAATGTAAAGCCCATGTATCTGGATGAAAATAAACGAATGTAGTAGTTTTTTCTACAATTGACAGGACAAAATTAAAAAAAACAGGGTTTCGCCGGACGCTAGCTGTTGCAATGATTTGTTTCTAGCAGCAGTGTCAAAATTTTAGAGACATTTCAATGAGATTACATTGAGAAAACCTTAATCGTCTTAAATATATCTGAAGTTCGACTTTTTGTAAAGTTAAGGGGATTAAAATAGATAATAAACAAAAAATTACCTGTTTATTTAATCGAAATTTTATAAACGAAAACCAATGTAAGAAAAACTTAAAAGTAGTCAAATTCTGTACTAACAACACAAAAAATCATTGTTTTTCCTTGGGTGCACAAAATTTAAAACTCAGTATGACCACCATTTCTCTCCATACATACTGTTGTTCTCGAGCGCAACTCTCGATTAACATTTCGGAGCATTTTACGATTTATTTGCAATACACAATTTATAATGACATTCTCTAAATTTTGTATATTCCTAAAGGGTCGATGTTTGTACACAGGGTTCTTTAGGTATCCCCACATAAAAAAATCTAACGGAGTCAGATCTACAATTCTACAATTGACAGGACAAAATCGAAAAAATAGGTGTTCGCCGGACGCTCGCTGTTGCAATGGTTTGAATCTAATGAAATGACTGTATCACGATTTTATTAAGATTTTTCGCACATAAATTTAACAACCAGGTCTATTTAGTTGTACTTAAAACTACCAAAGCAGGCTCTGAAATTAAAACAACCAAATAATCTAGTAGGTTAAAAACAACAGAAAAATGTCAAACAAATTATAATTTGTTTGATTTCAACCTATGTCATTGGTTTATGTCTCGCATCTTACTAAGTTTGATATTTTACATAAGTTTATTAATATTTTATTCCTTAAAATGGCACCCACACTACTTCTTCAGGAAAAGATAGAAATTATTTTAATTTCTGGAGATAATTACAAAAGCCATAGAGAAACAGCAGCAATTTTTAATGAGTGGCACCCCGATAAATCCCTCCATTATTCCACAGTATCTCGTCTAGTCAATAAATTTAAAGAAACGGGATCGGTAGAAAATCAGTATAAAGTTTCCCATGAAAAACCGGTAACAGGTGACGAAGGTTCTCTGGATGTGTGTTTGTCGATCACAGAAACACCCCAATTAGCAGTTAGTCAAATATCGGAGATCACTAACATTCACGAAAGATCTGTGCGGAGGATATTAAAAAGAAACAAATTTCATCCGTACAAACCTAAATTTGTACAAGTATTAAAAGATAGGGATTATGACGCCCGCTTCGATTTTTGTGCCTGGTTCCAGGGTATGATTGAGGAAGATTTTAATTTCCCAAAGAACGTTCTTTTCTCGGATGAAGCTACATTTACCTCTAACGGAACCGTCAGTTCACAAAACTGTAGATGGTGGGCCACCGAAAACCCAGACTTTGTAATTCAGAGTAAAGACCAATATAGTTTTAAGGTTAATGTGTGGTGCGGAATTTTCAACCTCAGAATAGTGGGACATTTTTTCTTTAGAGACAATTTAAATTCAGAACGATATTTAGAATTTCTACAAACTGAGATATCTGACTTTTTAGACAATTTGTCATTAGCCGAAAGAAGAAATTTATACTTTCAACAAGACGGAGCTAGCATTCATTCCACAAATGAGGTGAAGAGATGGCTGGATCAAGAATTTGGAAACCAGTGGATAGGACGGTTTTCTGAAAATCCGTGGCCTGCGAGATCACCAGATCTGACTCCGTTAGATTTCTTTATGTGGGGATACCTAAAGAACTCTGTGTACAAACATCGACCCTTTAGGAATATACAAAATTTAGAGAATGTCATTAGAAATTGTGTATTGCAAATAAATCGTAAAATGCTCCGAAATGTTAATCGAGAGTTGCGCTCGAGAACAATAGTATGTATGGAGAGAAATGGTGGTCATACTGAGTTTTAAATTTTGTGCACCCAAGGAAAAACAATGATTTTTTATGTTGTTAGTACAGAATTTGACTACTTTTAAGTTTTTCTTACATTGGTTTTCGTTTATGAAATTTCGATTAAATAAACAGGTAATTTTTTGTTTATTATCTATTTTACTCCCCTTAACTTTACAAAAAGTTGAACTTCAGATATATTTAAGACGATTAAGGTTTTCTCAATGTAATCTCATTGAAATGTCTCTAAAATTTTGACACTGCTGCTAGATACAAACCCTGTTTTTTTTAATTTTGTCCTGTCAATTGTAGAAAAAACTACTACATTCGTTTATTTTCATCCAGATACATGGGCTTTACATTAGCCAAGCTATCTAAACGAAAAAAACTGGAAATTTGTAAATCGATAAAAAAATATTTAAAAAAAATTGAGTTTTCCAATTTTTTTAAATAAAATCTTAAAATTTTGCACAAGGACCTAGAATTTAATTCTAAGAAATTTTTTCAAATAACTTTTTTTGATATCTCGTCAACTAACCTCACTTTTTGTAAATTAACAATTTTTTTTTTAATTTGACGCTATACCAGTGGTCACGTGACGTATGTCAAAATCGATTTTTAGGTTATCGGACATGCAGAACCGATCCCCCGAAAAAGTTTTTCCAATACTCACCTAATAAAAATTTTTCCCATATGTTGCGAACTTTTTGCCGGTCACTATATATATATATATATATATATATACAGGGTGCGCCAAACTCAGTGGCCTATTAGAAGTATTTAGAAAACGACAGAAGATGTTGTTCTGAAAATTTGGGTGTGGTTATAGGAACTGGTGTTCTATCGTTTAAAAATATTTTGATCAGATCATTCTGAAACTCATAGCAACTTCGGAATTTTAAATGAGACACCCTGTATATTATTTTACATTTTGATTCTGATTTATAATACAAATTTTTTTTGTGGATAATATCCTATGCCTATCTCTGATAGTTTTTGAAATATTAATTCATAAGTAACTTTTTGGGGCTAAAACATGCTCCCTAAAAAATCAAATATTTTTGTGACCAAGGCACCTAGAAAGTTAAAATTTTTGCAGAAGTTTTCCAAAATATTGCTTTCTTAGAATCCTGACGAATTATTAAAGTATTTTTATACAGGGCGTCTCAAAAAAATTGTATCTTCGTAATATAAATAAATGCAAAAAACTCAACTTTTTTAAATAGAACACCCTGTATTTTATTTTTTTAACAAAAACTAGAACAAATTTCCTACCAAACTGTATACCATGTTCCTATACCTATCTTTAACCGTTTCGAACTTACAGGCATTTTAGAAAATTAATAACTAAATAAAAATGTTTAAAACATTTTAATAGTAGACTTTGGCAGAATTTGTCCGGAAACAAATAAAAAATAAAAATGTCAAGTAAATTGGCTTTGGGGAAAGGTCTATTTTTTAAATTATCAAACAAATTAGCAAAATTTTCTTAAATTTGAAAATGAAAGAATGTTATTTATTTATGCTTACATGGTAAGTAAGGAATGAAATTGTACAAAAAAAAAACAAATATAAAAGTAATACAAAAATAAAACCAATAACTAAATTGTTTGAAATGTCCCCCGTTTGCTCTTAAGCAATCATGAATAGACGTTGTTACATGGTCTGTTGTAGCTCTCCGTATTTCTTCTCCATCTATAGCTCCTAGAGTTGCCCTTACTCGTTGCTCTAGATCCTGCTTGGTGGTAACTGGTGTTTTATAAGCTCTTTCTTTTATTGTACCCCACAAATAAAAATCTAATGGGGTAAGATCCGGAGATCTTGGGGGCCAGTTCCATGGTCCTTGTCGACCAATCCATCTGTCTTCAAACATGTTAAATAATTCTATGCGCACTTCATTGGTAGAATGGGCTGGTGCTCCATCTAACTGATACCAGCAGTTTTCAAGCATATTTAATGGTAAATCATCTAAAAAGTCCGAAACAGTGGTCCTTAATATTTCTAAATATTTTGCGCCCGTAAGTTATCGTCGTAAATACAAAAGGCCATTTTATTATCCATTAGCAAACAAAAAACGTTAAAACTGAACTGATACTGGAAACTTTTTTCTCTTACGAAGTGGGGATTTTCTCTAGACCAAAAATGGGAGTTTCTTCGATTAAAAATGCCTTCCCTTGAAAACTTAGCTTCATCTACTGTCCAAATGATCTTTTTTAAAAAATCGGGGTCTTCTTGTGTCCGGACTAATATAATTTCACAAAATTCTACACGTTTTAGAGGATCATTTTGTTGAAGTGCCTGAAGTGTAATAAGTTTGTAATCATGCATTTTATGATTATGTAAGATTCGCTCTATGGAGTTATATGTGAGTCCTAAGTCGTTTTCTGCACTGTATATGGACGTATGCGGCAATGCATGAAAATATGCCAGAACATTAATTTCATTTTCTTCATTACCTGTTTAATTTGAATTCTGGGCGCTTTAACATTATTATACTGCAACATATTTCTTTCCATTCTTTTAAACTTTTTTGGTGTCATTGGAGGTGAATTCGGATACAGTTCGTTGAATCGTCTACATGTTCTTGATATAATTTTATTACACTCTCCGTGTATAAAAAATAAATTCAAAATTTCTGCATTAGAATAAGATTTATTTGCCATTTTGTTTGATAATTTGAAAAATAGACCTTTCCCCAAAGCCAATTTACTTGACATGTTTTCTTTTTCAGTTGTTTCTAAACAAATTCTGCCAAAACCTACTATTAAATGTTTTTAAACATTTTTATTTAGTTATTAATTTTCTAAAATGCCTGTAAGTTCGAAACGGTTAAAGATAGGTATAGGAACATGGTATACAGTTTGGTAGGAAATTTGTTCTAGTTTTTGTTAAAGAAATAAAATACAGGGTGTTCTATTTAAAAAAGTTGAGTTTTTTGCATTTATTTATATTACGAAGATACAATTTTTTTGAGACGCCCTATATAAAAATACTTTAATAATTCGTCAAAATTCTAAGAAAGCAATATTTTGGGAAACTTCTGCAAAATTTTAACTTTCTAGGTGCCTTGGTCACAAAAATATGTCATTTTTTAGGGAGCATGTCTTAGCCCCAAAAATTTACTTATGAATTAATATTTCAAAAACTATCAGAGATAGGCATAGGATTTTATACACAAAAAAAAATTGTATTATAAATCAGAATCAAAATGTAAAATAATATACAGGGTGTCTCATTTAAAATTCCGAAGTTGCTATGAGTTTCAGAATGATCTGGCAACACTGCCTCTTTCAAAATATTTTTAAATGATAGGACACCAGTTCCTATAACCACACCCAAATTTTCAGAAAAACATCTTCTCTCGTTTTCTAAATACTTCTAATAGGCCACTGAGTTTGGCGCACCCTATATATATATATATATATATATATATATATATATATATATATATATATATATATATATATATATATATATATATATATATATATATGGAAGTACGTAGGGTTTCACGGATGGAGAAATACGTGTCGTGGTTAATCCTGGAATACATCCGGTCGTTTGATTCGTTTCTAGTTCAAAACTTGCAGACGATTCGCCAAAATCTCATTTGGCATCTTTTGTGCTTACTCGCTGGTCGTAGAAAGTAAACTGAGGGTGGCAGCCGCAGTGCGTGGTTTTATAGTGGATCGCCTCGGTCTTAGGTCGTATCTATTGGCCGGCGTTGGCTCCGCCCCCTGAGTGGTCTGCTTGGGAGCTGTGTTCGGCTTCACTTGGTTCTCGGCCATCGTGCTGTTCATGTTAGAGGGCTTGATGATGGATTGAACTAGTTAGCGCGAGCCACTACATCTTACCCATCCTTTCCGAACGTTTTGGATATAAAGTCTCTCTTTGATTCTGGTCAAAATGTGGTCTGTTCTTCAGCCACCCTGGGTGTAAGCCTGCCTAGATGAAGGGTAAGGGCCCAGAAATCGCGATAGCAGGAGGTCACCCAGACCAGAATCAAATCAAATCGTCATTTTTTTTTTTCATTTTTACGGCCTTTTTGCTGCACTAGCGAAGAAGTTAATCTTTGCATTTACATTTCATTTAATATGTTACCTATAGGCCAAGAAATTGCTATTTTCTGCTAAATATATATATATATATATATATATATATATATATATATATATATATATATATATATATATATATATATATATATATATACTTATATATATAATATATTGGAATGGGTGATTCCTGGGGTAGTCTACAGACATATCCAATACTTTTTTTTTCTTAAATCGAATATTTTTAAAATTTTCAAAAATACCCTAAAATCCGTCAATATTCGACGCACCTGGCTGAACGTACACAAGGCGCTTGACGGAAATTTGCGCGCGAAAAACTTTAAACAATTGAATTTTTTCAAACGTTGCCAGACATTTCTGTTTTTAAGCGTAATTTAAGACAAGTTAAAAAAAATTTGAACCTTTCCTAAGAAAAAACAAAAAAAAATAGTAAAAAGGCACTGTGAAATCAGTCCTTTTTGTCAGTAGCCTTAGTTTTAAGTAATATTTAAGACACCCTATATTACATTATTAATGATATAAGTTATTCCTACTAGCTTAAACTTTCTGCCAAGGAAAAGTTAAAAATCAAAACGAAAATACTAATTGGGCACAACTACATAGTACTTACTTCAAAAGTATAACCAGATCCGCTAAATTAGTTTTGCTCCGGCAAACGTTACCATAATACGTAAATATTATTAGTGTTTTAAATTAAATTTAGTTTTCAACCCTATTACGCTACTCACTCAAAGAAACTAGATAAAACTGATCAAAATATTGGTTAACAACGGATCGACGAAGACCATTTTCTAGGTAGTGAAAAGAAATTACATTATTTAAAACTTTAAACGAAAAAAAGATTAAAACATTCATTCAGCCCTATGCCGTAAGTACATTGACTTAAAATCAATGTTGAAATAATTTAAAGAAACAATTGACTTTCATTTCAATATTGGAAAAAATTGGTATGCAGTAAAGACACTTGACTAAACATTATTGAAATGAAAATTGATTGAAATTAATGTCAAGTTTAAACTTGGCAACATTCGTTTTGTCAAATGCCATTAGATAAAATGGAAGAATTTTCACTTAATAACCTAAAAATTTGGTTGATTTGTTTGTGATTTTATGAATTGAAAGCTAATTTTCTGCAATTATAATAATATTATCCATATTTTCCTTAAATTTGTGTATACCTAATAAAGCTAGCGATCTAGTGTAGTTAACAAAAAAAGGTACGTTAGTTTTTTTTATTTTTTTAACCGATGAAGGTTTTTGTGGCCCCTTAATGCTAATAATTACATAATAAAGCAGATTTCCTGCTTATTAGTGGCCTATCAATGAGTTGTAACAAACTTGGCAATAAATAAATTGTTATGCCATGCTGCTCAAAACATCCTAATAATTTTTGTTTTTTATCATAGATGCCACCAAAAAAAGCAACCAGTCAGCAATATAAAGCCCTGGTGAACTTGGTAAAAGATTGTGACTTTGTCAGGTATGGTAAAGGAACCCCTGACCAAAAAAAGGAGGCTTGGGAAAAGATTTCATCCATCTTAAATGCCATAGGAGGGATAGAAAAAACTGCAGAAGGGTGGAAGAAGGTGCTATAAAAATGCTGAGTTAAATTAAATTAACTCCTAGCTACATTTACATATTATAGAATAATGTTAAATTTTTTAGGCATACACCGAAATGAAATCCCATATAAAAGCAAAGATCAGAGATGGGAAGACTCTTAATGATATTGAGAAAACATGTGCTGATATATCTGGTCTTTTTATCTCCTGTGCAGGTCTGCCGAATGTCCCAGAGCTTGGAGGAAACATTGGTAAGCTATACTGTAATAATTTTCAGTTATGACAATCATACAGCAAAATAATATGTATGTGTATGTAATACATAGATAGGTACCAACAAATAATTTTCAGTTTGATAATAATTGTTTCCTTAATAAGTAATACAAAATAAATGTGCTATTTCTTTACCTATTTTATATTGCTGTGTGTACCTACCCTTTTACTTCCCTCACTCAAGGGAAGTATTGTAATAGCGATTTTTTCACCCTCCGTTTCCGATTTCCATCTGTCTCTCTGTTGACACTGTAGCTCAAAAAGGCTTAACTTAGACTAACCAAATTTTGTGAACGGATTGGTTTTCGGTCTGGCTCAGAACTGAGGTGGCTTTAAAATATACAGGGTGAGCAAGTAAAAAAAAATATTTTTAAATTGGCTTTAAATCGGGAACAACTTATCGGAGAAAAACAAAATTTTGCATGCCACTTGGACATCTACCATTTGACTCAAACAACAGCAGCCAACGAGCAATATATACAGTGTGGGTAATAAAAAGAAAAATAATATTTTTTTTGCATTGGAAAAGTAATGAATTATTGGGGATGATTTTTGTATAGGTTGGATTTTTTTCCCTTGACTGAAATTAAACCATCTTTATACCTATATACAGGGTGTGTTAAGACAAACATCTCAAAAAAGTTTTTGAACTGGAAATTAGAAATTTGGTATGCTTACATTATTGTATTTCTACCCCAAGCAGCAGCACCATTAAGCAACATATACAGGATAGATAATATCTTTGCGCTGAAAATATAATGGTTCATATTACAAAAAAAATCCCTCACAAGATTTTTTTTCCAATTTCTATTTGTGAGGGAAGTTCCGGGTAAACAACTTTACCGATTTTTTGATACTATTTCAGAGAATTATTTTAGAATTAATGCTTTACAAATTTATATTTATAGAAACCATTATAGTGGAAAACGAGGTTTCAGAAAGACCAGAAATAACTGAGGGACTTCTGGTCCAGGAGGGGCACCCAGAGATTGAAATGGTGTTTGAAAAAGAACAAGATGAGACTCAGGCCGAGGGCAGTGCTCAAGAAAAAGCACAGACAACTACAAAGAAAATTGGCAGCAAGAAAAAGCCTGATAAATCAATGCAGTGTAAGTAATTCTTTTTAGGATATTATCAAATGTATTATAGACTAGCTTACATTTTCTTTTTGATTTTTTTGTCAAATTGAAATAAATATTTATCTTGTTTTAATTTTTCATATTTACTTTTAATTTTTTTTGTATTTCATCCTCTGTGGTAAATCTACTTACCCTGTACTCATTTGAGTGCGGCAAATCGAACATCACAGTAACTGATATCAATGTTGTTACCTCGGTTGTTACCTAGTTACATTACAGTATTTGTTACCTAACATTACTACCATAGTTTGTTTTAAGAAAGAAATGACTTTGGTTTTGACATATTTAGCAAGATCTCACTTAAAAATTAAGAAAATATACTGTACTGACAACTTTAGTAAATAAAAAAATATTGAATAACTATAGAATAGGCTTCTTATTACAATTTTTTAAATATTTAGCAAAATTAGTAATTAGTATTGATACCTATTAATAGTGTTTAAGAATTCTATTTGTAGCTTTTCATTCTTTTTAAAAAGGAAATATAAAGACAGGATGAAATAAAATATCATATGTTACACATATGTTAGGTGTTATTACAGTACACGTTTATGTTAAAATAACTTGTACTGTAATAAGTCACCTACCATACTTGTAAAATACTATTATCATCCTTATAATTTTAGCACTATTGAATGAGCATATAATCTCAACCAACAGAGGCCTACAAGAAATTGCCATATCGATCCAGGCAGTGGCTGAGGCAATAAATAATGTTGCTTTGGCTATTCGAGAATCCAAAGAACAGAGAGGAGATTAATTTAACTAAATATTATACCAAAAAAAAATGTCCACTGCAGTATTACTATTTTTATTTATATTAGAGTGTTATTTTTTGTTCCTAGAGTTAAAAAGTCTAATTTATTTTTTCATTTCAAAGTTGTTTTTGTTCATAGCTAATTTCCTGTAAGATTATTTTGTTCCTATGTTAAAAGAAGTCTCTTATTTCTTATTTAATTTTAATTTTAGAGTTGTTTTTGCTAATATTTCCTGTAATGTTATTTTCTTCGTAGAGTAAAAATTTCCTATTTATTTTTTCATTTTAGTTTTAATTGTTTTTGCTCATAGGTAATATTTTCTATAATATTATTTTGTTCCTACAGTTAAAAAAGCTTTATTTTTTCATTTTAGTTTTAGAGTTGCTTTTGTCAATAGCAGTATTCCTTGTAATATTTCTTTAAAAGAAATATATATTTTTTAAAGTCTTGTTATTTCTGTTGTTTTCTCTTATAGTAATAAAGAAACAAAAAACTTCGGCTATACAATATGAAATGTACCTGCAGTATAAAAAGTCCAAAAAACAAAACGACCAAGATGCATTTGAAAGACTGTGCGAGCAGCTAAATGAAGAAAAAAATTGTATAAAGAGGTCTTCTGCAAATTGGAAGAGGGTAAAAAAACTTTTGCTTTCTTCTAAACACAATTTAATATTTAAGTAGATTTTTAGTGAATGGGAGTCTAAAGTAAAGGCAAAAGCCAGGAGAATCCGTTTTGAACAAGAACTTACTGGAGGAGGAATTCCCATAATCGAGATTTTGACGAATCTTGAGAAAAAACTTTTAGAAGTGTTGTCAAAAATCTTGATTTATGGCCATCCACAAGTAGTAGAGCTAGGATTTAAAAAGAAAAGCACAAAAGTGCAAACTTATGCTTATAAAACATCAAAAACAAGGAGGACAGGAAAAAAACATAGGAAGCATTTAAGTATGAAATGATTTATATTTTGTAATATATGTTTTATCTTGATTTATTTTTAGGGGAATATATTGACTTACACCAAATTTTGATTGAAAATACTACCTTAATACACAGAAGTTTAAGTGCTATAAGAAATAGTCATCGTATGTTAAATGAAGCAATAGTAAATTTGATCAGTGTATTATGTAAAACAAAAATATTTAAATAAATACAACTTTCTACCAAAAATTATTTAATTTATTAAAAAAATATTTAAATAAATACAAATTTTTACCAACAATTATTATAATTTACCTTATAATTAAAACCAATACTCGTATTACAAAACTTGAAACTAAAACCAATTTAATATTCAAAAACAGTAATTTTCTACTACTCTATTTCTCACATTACGACCCTCTTGCAAATTATTTCTTTCGATATGGTTTAAGCCATCTTCATCTTCTACCACATTTTCATTATCCTCTTCATCTTGATCATCTAAAAACAATGTCAAATGAAAAAGCTTTAGAACCATTAGGAATGGTACAAAGAATTCATGATGCCATGATGAATAACATTCCAAAAGAACTACTCCCCTGACTATATGTCATGCAGGGTATTTAATTCTATGGAATATCTATCCATCATGACAATTTGAAGGTAAGGCTCTAAAGCTTTTAAAAGTTACAAGTAAATTGTCGTTTGGTTGCGTACTCAATGATACTTTATTGGGTTCCACCAGAGCTAATGCTCTCAAGAGTTTTTAAATTATATTTTATAACATACCATTACCATAATCCAAGTTTTCATTGCGGTCAATGCAACAGTTATGTACTATAGCAGCAGAATAAATAATTTTTGCTGCCCTTTGTGGTGAATAATGTAAAGTTCTATGCTTTAAACAGCATCTAAAACGTTGTTTAAAAACTCCATTTGTCCTTTCTATTACATTTCTGACGGACCTGTGACGCCGGTTATATTCCCTTTCATTATGTGTTACTGGGTTGGCAATTGGTGTGAGTAGCCATGGTTCTAAAGGATAGCCTGAATCTCCTACAAATTTGGATCGATTAAGTGCCGGTACTTTGGACTCCGATTAACTAATTTAACAGCCGATTAAGTTAGTCAGTCTTTTGACAGTGACAATTTCTATGCGAAGTTACCAAAGTACCGGCCCTAGGTAAATTATAAGTGGTAATCTTAAAATATAAAAATAGCTTACCTAATAAGTATGTCATCTGGTTTCTGTTTTGCCTAAAATTATTGGTCAGGTGCATTCTCACTAATGATGTCTGCCATACAGCAGAATCATGCACTGAGCCTGGAAATCTGGCATTAATATTTAGAATCTTTAATTTTGCATTACACACCTGCAAGTAAAAAAAGAAAAGTAAAGGTATCACAGTTAGCATTATAAACATGTTTACTTACTATTTGAACATTTAAACTATAGAATTGCTTTCTACAATAAAATATTACACCAGGCATTTCAGGGTTTTCGGTTTTTGGGGCTAATATGGCGATTTGGGTACAGTCGATACACCCTATTATACCAGGAAATCCACCCATTTCCATAAACCTATAAATATATAAATAGGTACAGCCTTAATTTTTATTTAATTCAAAACTTACAGTTGCTTCTCACGGTTCTTTTCCTCTTCAGTTTCAGGAAACTTGATGATATGACCAAGAACCTCCACCATAAGGTCTGACACTTCTGATAAACATCGGCTGATGGAAGTCTGATGCATGCTTGTTAAATAATCTTGGCCTATACCTCTTTGATATGTCCCTTCGCATAAAAAATGTAGTGATGCAAAGAACTAAAATATTTGAAACTCGATAGTTTTATATAATTAAGAATGATTTACCATTCCATATATTTACCCTTAGAGCTTTAGGGATGGCTGTTGTTCTCTCCGAGTCCCTCATATGTGGCCCAATTTGATTTAGTAACCAGTGACCCAATTCTCTGGATACTCTGAAAAGTCCTTTAAAACTAGCTTCTGGTAATGATAAGGGATCACTTCTATCCCTTAGCTCTCGTCGTTGTAAATTTAAATCACGTCTATAAAAAGTAGGGTAACAGTGTGGTATATGCTTTAACTTACAAGAGTAGGTATAAAAAATCTAGTTTAAAAATTTAATTTTCTTGATACCTGAGGAGTGGGTTGAATCTAATTTGATAATTTAATTTATCTTACCTTTGAAGGAATTCGACAAACAAAACTAAATCCATTTTCACGGAAATTCATAAGATTCAAAATAAAAATAAAACGCTAACAGGCTGCTAAAAATATTTTTTAAGATATGTTTATTAAATTGACATCATTTCAAATTCGCTACCGGGCAAGTTTTCATTTACGTTACAATTCTTGACTTTTTTCAATCTTGACTTACAATTTATCTCAATTTTTTCCCTTAGTGCATACCATTTCTTGAAATTTACAAGGTCACTTGACGTAATTTCATTTTCTTGAAAACTGGCATTTCAATTAATTGATTAGAGCGCCTTCCTGCATACCAAACTCCCATTTCTATTGAAATTTCTGTCAAATGTCGTTTTTATGTCATAATTTCAACCTTGACTTCAAGTCAAGGTACTTACTGCATAGGGCTGATATTGTGTGGCTTGTGTGCTGTTGAAAAACTTAAATAAATATGGCGCACGGGCACGGCTCTTTGATTAAGAAATCCTTCTGTTTCGATCTCCCTTCCCTTCATCATGAAACATGATCATGTCTCTTTGTCACTTCCAGTACTTGATAAAGTAGGTGTCCCTGATTTGGCGCGAAAATTTAAAATAGAACGCGTGTTTGTATTATTACCTTTGAAACACTAGAGTTAAATGCTAAGCCCATATATCGAAAAAGAGGAAAAAGGCGTCATCGATTTTAAGAAAGGAAGAAGAATTAACCATTAACCATACTTTTTCGTTTGATTCCGATTGTCGTGTTTATTTTCTAAACAGTTATAGATTATTACCATGATATACGAGGATTATTAGTATTATTACTAAAAATTATGCAGTGAATATCCAAAACAGAAGGTGTGTTAATTTCGTGGAAGGGGAAGTTGAGGCACTCGTGGAGTTTGTCGAAAAATACAAAGAAATTTTAGAGAACAAGAGAGCTGATGCTGTTACGGCCAAAGAAAAAGATAAGATGTGGGAGCAGATAGCTGCCGAATGGGTAGCTGAGGGCTATGTGGAACGCACAAGTAAGCAGCTACGGGAAAAATGGAAAAACTACAAGAAGGAAGTTAAAAAAAAATTCTGAAGAAAAGCAAGAGACATATAGGACTTGCGGTGGATATTGACTTTCAGTTATTTTTTTCCTACTCATTAGTGCCATTATAAGTCATTTTTATAGTGCGTTTATTATAAGAGTGGTCTTCATAAAAGTACACATCTAGTATAAAATAGTTACAATTTTACATTTAATTTTAGAAACACCTACACCTATCATTTCATGCTTCTTATTAAACTAGATCACCATACACTGGCAACAGTATGCTACATATGACGTCACTTCGAGGGAAAATTCTAAATTGACTAGACGCTTGCACCCCTTGGACCTACATAAGTACAGGTCAGTTTCTGGTCGGGTAGTGTATTGGGTTGACGTTTATTAAAATATTACAGGTCATTTTATTGTCGGGTAGTATGTTGAGTTGACGTTTATTAAAATATTATTGTCATATTTCATTTGCCCAGGTAAGCCCTAGTCAATTTAAAATTTTCCCTCGAAGTGACGTCATAACGTAGCATACCGTTGTAAGTGTATTGTGAACTAGATATAATGGCTAGTAAAACCTAGGTCACGACCAGTGGCGTATGGTGTATATCTCTGTTCCTAATTCCTAGAGGTTTTAATAGTGTGCCCACTGGGAAGGTTCTGGTAAACTCAAGCAAAAATTCAACTTTTTTTTCGCAAATTCAAAACGTTTTTTTTTTCTTTACAAAAACATTCCCAGTGGGCTCACTATTAAAACCAATAAAAATTGGGACCGGTCCTGAACGTAGGAAGAGAGATATACAACTTTGAAATTTCACCATATGCCACTGGTCACTACCATCACTATAGTTGTGCCCTTAAACAAATTTATATACGGGGTGCCCATTTTAAGTTTTAACCACTAGTGTATAGTTGGAAGCTCTCCACTTTTCATTTTGCCCCCCCCCCCTTCTTTGATGGCGCCCCTTGTTTGCATTATTTTATATATTTTTAGCATTTTTGCAACAATTCTTCCAAAATTTTCGTCTGCGGCGCATATTTCTGTAATCTTATTTTTCTGCTTTCAATTTATAATTTTTTTTATCAATACGATCACTTTTGCTGCCCCCATTATAGCCTGCCCCCCCCCCCTAGAAGCTGGCCACGCTACTGAAAAATATACCTACTCCATAATGATATCAGTTGAAATAAACACCCTGGCCCGGTATATATGTATCTTATTTTATATAGGTACCTACTATTATTTTTTAATTTGTTTACTGTCCTTAATAATAATCTATGTACTTATACATATAATAAAAACTGTCTTATGTAAATAAATACTGTATATTTTTTTCTGTGTACCTGCCTGTAGCTTCAGTCTTAGGAAAGTAAATTCAAATTGGATATACTGTGTACGTGGTAATATGTACAGGGATATCCAAATAAAAGTGAACAGGCCTTATAACTTTTTTATTTTTAAAAATGAGAAAAAATGTTAAATATGAAAGCTTTGGGGATTTTTATGGATCAATCATTCATATATCTTATCAGCAAAACAATTGAGTATCGAATAAAAGAAATATAGTATAAAACATCGATTTTCTCGCTTATTTTAAATTGGATGGTATGATTTTTATCATATTTTTGGATTTTTTTATTCGATGCTCGATTATTTTGCTGATAAGATATATGTATAAAGCTAAAAATCCCCAAAGCTTTCATATTTGACATTTTTTTCCATCTTTAAAAATAAAAAAGTTATAAGGCCTGTTCACTTTTATTTGGATATCTCTATACAATCGTGGTTTAAAACAGTTTAATTTTCTATTCAAATTCAAATTCATTTATTCATGCTATTACAAATAAATTGTTTACACACGTCAATTACAGATAAAATAATTTTCATATTTAGACAATAATAAAAACATTCCTGACAATACAATGCATTCAAATTTATAATTCGAAATGAACACAATAATACAAACACATTAAAAAATCTAAATAAAAATATATTAAAACTATAATCTAAGTACTGTTTTGTGATGTAAAAAGCATGTTTTATTAGGAACTGTTTCACCTTCATTTTAAACTGCTGAGTAGAGAGCTCTTTAACATTTTGGGGTAACTTATTAAACAGTTTTATTGCATAATATTCTGGTCGAGCCTGACATTTACCCAACCTGCAGTGTTGTGGAACGTAGTTGGCTTATTCCTAGTGTCATGGTCATGTATGTCTTGGTAAGACAGTAGGTCGTCCTTGTCTTTGATGTAGAGGAAACTTTGCAGGATGTAAGCCGAAGGAAGGGTAAGAACTCCCAACTGAACAAAGGCATTCCCACAATCCTCTCTGTACCCTAGGCCAGCCATGATTCTGACTGCCTCTCGCTGGAGACCAAAGACTCTTGTGCATGAGGTGACCGTCCCCATGCGATAATGTCATATGCCATAACACTATGGAAAATTCCATGATATGCTGTTCTCAGGGTATTTATTGAAACACATTCACTCAAATTTTGTAAAACAAATACACTACTTCCAAGTCTTTTACAAACATTAGCTACATGAACATCCCATTTCAGCTTCCTATCTAGGTATAGCCCTAGAAAGTTGACAGATGCAGCTATTCCACCACCACGTGAATGACTTCGTGATGTAGATGCGCTGACAACATAATCCAGCAGGCTCAGCCTATCTATTTCTTCCTGTTCCAGCCAATGTTCTGTTAAACATAAGACTCCCAGGTCACAATCAGCAGTGGCAGCCTCGAGCTCGTGAAGCTTGTTTCTCACAGAGCGGACATTGTAATGTAGCAGTTTTATATATGACGATTTGCTACCACCAGGCTTCGCCCCTGTTGAGGTTCTAACTTTATTAGGTTTAAACAACTGTTTACTTGAATACCAACTGGTTAAACATTTTCGTCAAGAATGACAGACTTTTTATCCTTGGGCACACCAATTTTAAAAGAACTATATTTCTGCTTCCACTTTGTTTTTATCCGTTCGCATTCACAGTCGATGTTATAATTTAATTTTAGGTATTTTCCAATGTCCTCAGGTTTTGTGTCATTAGACAGTCGTGATACAAATAACCAAGAATAGCTACCTGATGAAGCGGCTTTCAAAGGGGTTGCATCCTTTTTTTTTGCCTTCGATTGAGTTTTATCTCAGTTTTCGGTCCACTTGTTTCTTTTATTTTTTACTGTAAGCTTCTGTTTGTTTTGAAAGCATAGAAAAATATTGAAGGAGTTGAAAGTAGGGTTAGTCACTGTCATTTTCTTCTTTTTTCTTGGGAGGGCTTGCAGTCACGCTAGACTGTTGTTGTGGTCCTACTGTGCCAAGTCGTTTTGTTCGATGCCAATTTCTGCTTCTTTTGTTTCTTTCGCAGCTAATTTCACGGAATTTTTGGTTTTACGGCTTTTTTTATTAGGTTAGAAATTTACGAAATTTTCTATATTTTTTTCCAAGTAAGCATTTTTTTCTTTAAGAAGTTTATTGTTTTCTTGAAGAATTTCATTTTTACTCTTTAGTTCGTCCACTAAAGTCTTTAAATACATAATTTCGATATACTTCTCTGGTTTGGGAATGTCATCACTTTGTTTACATTCCTTACACATTAATCGAGTTTTGTAACTTATTATTATAAGTATATTAAGTATATTAACTTTATTATTTAGTGAAAAAGAATGTTTCCAGTGCTATAAGGATAACACTGGACATTTGTGGCCATTATTTAGTGAAGAAGAAAGTTTCCACTTCCAGTGCTAATAAGTACGTTTAGTTGAAGATTATTATTTTACACTTCATTTGAAGAGCAGTTCTCTGTATTGTTTTGTGTTGTAATATTTTAGCTTTTTGAAATTAGTGTTACTAGGAGTTCTTTCTTTAAAGGTAACAAAAATATTAGGTTTTCAAATTTGATTCATAGAAATATGGTAAAAAAATTTGGCAACGCCTGACTTCGAAACAAAAAAATTTTTTTCTGTAACTGACATTTCTTGCTGTTTTTTATATGGCCATGTATTTATGACAGTGGCGCGCAGGTACTAAAAATTTTTTTTTCGAGGGCCGATATTTACCTTTTTTTATAGTGAAACACCATTTATGAATATTTTTATTCAATCTGAATTCATATCAGGAGTTACCCATTCCAATATATTAAATGATTTCCATAACACCCTGTATATATATATATATATATATATATATATATATATATATATATATGAAGTTTTTGTTAATTTTGGGTGTGCAGTCTGTAGAAATAAAAAGCAAATTTTTTTCTGCTTAATCCTCAATACATTTCATCATAATTTTATGACTTCTTCAGGAGGATGATAGCTAAAATAGAACAGTGTTGACCAAAACAAATTTTGTTCATTATTATGGTTCATTATTATAGATTTACATCGTTTAAATGACCGATAAGAATTAAGGTACATATTTAAGGTATTCAAGAAAAAAAATCTTTTTTAGTGCCGTAATCACAACATACAAAACCTGCACTTTTTGCCAGCCTGTACAGGGAGTTTCCTATTTAAGTTTGGTAAATTGTGGGAAATAAATGTAATTTAATTTAATCAAGGCGACCACAGTAAATCACACTATGGTCTATGTCATATCTAGAGTTAATTGACTTCCCATCGCCGTGTATATATGCCATTTTCAAGAATATACGTTTCCGATAATTAGCCTCGCGTTCCAAAATTGATGTGTTCTCAAAATTAAGCCCGTGATTAAAATTTTGAAAATGGGTCGCTAGAGCGCATGATTTTTTTCTCAATCTGCTGTCACTTTTATGTTGTACTATTCGTTGTTTTAAAGTTTGAGTTGTTTGACCTATGTAGCAGGCGTCACAGTCTTGACAGGGTATTTTGTAGATAACTTTTGTGTTGTCAAGTTTTGGCGTTTTGTCTTTTATTTTGGAAAAAACATTTTTAATTGTAATCGAGTTGTATTTTGTAATTTTTATGCTGTTAAAAGGTTTAAGATGTTTGATGACATTATCCGCGAGTCCGGGAATATAGCTAAGTTTTTTATATTTTACTTGAGCAGGTACATTCTCTTCCATGGGACCATCATAAAAGTTTGAGTTAAAAATCAGTTTTTTTAAAGTAGTTTTAGGATAACCATTATTTAAAAACAGTTGGAACAATTTATTAAGATTTTTATGCAAGAATGTTTCATCCGGAATATGAACTACTCTGTTTTTCATTGCTATTATTGTATTGTACTTTTGATTGGTGGGGTGGTTTGAAAAATAATTTAGAAATCTTCCCGACGCAGTGGGTTTTTGATACCAATCCAAAATGATTTTATCACTCGATCGAATTAGCATTGTGTCTAAAAAAGGAACACTATTATTGCTTTCTTTTTCCATTGTAAATTGAATGTTTTGGTTAAGAGAATTCTATATGTCTAATGATGTGTTGATTTGGTCAGCTGATACGGAAGTAATTATATCATCTACGAATTTAAATAAAAATGGTAGTTGAAAAGGAAGTTTGTCAATTATTTTCTCCAATAAAAAGTCCATTACAATTTGTGCCAGAATTGGGCTAATCGGTGACCCCATTGGTGTGCCAAAATCTTGTTCATAAAATTTATTATTGAAAGAAAAGCAACAGTTATTACAAATCTGGGCAAGAAGCCCAAAAAAAATAACCATTTTTATTGTTGTGTGTTGTTCAATTTTATGCCAATAAGTTTCAATAATATCAACTGTAAGTGTATAAGGGATGTTGGTGAATAAAGAAACAACATCGAAGGACACCAGTATGTAGTTTTGAGGTAAGATAATTCTGTTAATATGGTTAACAAAAGAAAATGTGTCTTGTACGTTATAATCAGTGATATCTGCAAGAGAAAGTGTTAAAATATTGGCCAAAAATTTCGCTAGATTGTAGGTAGTTGAGCGCACGCAGCTTACAATCGGCCTAAGCGGTACATTCGGTTTGTGAATTTTTGGCAGACAGTATAGTTTTGAAATTACCGAATTGTATGTTGTTAGATGTTTCCCCACCTCATCATTTATTTCTTTTCAGTTTTTTAATCTTTTTAAAGTTTCATTTAATTGTCTTTGTAATTTGGCTGTAGGATCTACGTCCAACCTTTTATGCGTACTAGTATCCCCCAACATAATCTCTGTTTTTTCAATATAATCACGCCTATTCAGGGCCACCGTACATCCCCCCTTATCTGCCTTTATAATGCATAAATCTTCATTAACCTCAAGAAACTTTTTTGTTTTTCTTAAAGACTTCTGCAAATTCGAGGGCGGTTTATTTTTTGTTTGATTAAGGAATGGAAAATCATTGTGTCCATCATGTAATTCTTCGGGGTATTCTAAATCGACTTCTAGAACATAACCCGTTTCGGCTGTATCAGATATATTACTAATATTTTCTTGAATGTTATTAATCTCTTCTTCAGATATCCAAACAAAATTTTTTTGAGGTAAATATTGACTCATTGCATAACCATATAGATTAGTAGCATCCAGGTAACTTATATATTTCGTGGATTCTAATGGATTAAAATTATCGAGAAACGGGCTATCTGCAATTGATTTTCGCTTTATACAGGTACTATCACCCCCTCTCACACCTTTTTTTTAAAAAAATGAAGTATGTCAGGATCTGTAAGAAGTTCTAATTCAACCCCTGTATACAATAACATCGCATCCCAGCTTAATCCCGTTGCACGTGTTGCCTAAGAATATTCAGAGTGGTGAAAAATTGTAAACAACCATCACAAAAATGTTTTCTATGTTCATGATTAGTAACTTGACTTGAAACTAGACGAGAAAGATCGCTTATATAGCAGTAGTAATTTTTGGTATTACCTATATCATCTAGTTCCCATAATAACAATAAATTTATATGAATATTATATCTAACCTTGCAAAAATGTATATTACCAATCACCTCATAAATGATTTTTCCATTTTTATATGCGAGATCTAAAGCATAAACATTAATTGACGCATTATTGAATTCTTCAAATTTAGCAATGTCTTTAATAGATACTGGGAAGTCTACACCTTCAAAGTTGAATAACTGCGCAAAATGTGGATAGGATGCTGGATTTCGGGGGTCGCCCTGGTAAAAGGCTGATACAACTGCATAGCCAAAACAAAATTGATCATTATTTTGCACATTAACAATCGCTGTTTTCCATTGAACCTCTCTTGGTAAAGGTATGTACGATGAACTCTTCAACGGATTATACATATTCACATTAACTTCAAGATGAAGAATTTGTCGGAGAACCCATCCTAAAATAAAACGATAAAGATTTCACTTTTTAATTTCAGCGGTAAAATTTATAGATTTTTCTAAAAACTAGTGAGTATGTATAACCTTATACACACCTGTGTCGCGTTCAGCAAATTCATCAAGTTTTCCATGAATTATTCCCATTAATTTTTCATATAACATAATTATATTTGTAGATTCTGTTACAACTTCGAAAATTGTATTGTGGGATTTAATTTCAAACGTTGTAAAAGTACAATCCAAACAGCTCCATATTAATTTTGAGGACATTGTGCTTTTTCAATTATTCATGTTCAACAACTTTAACAACCTTATTCTGTACATTTTCTTGGAATTCCTTTAAATCAACAAAGTGCTTTGGGGAAGATATTTTATATGAAATAATTCTGTATTGAAATGCGCTGTTTAGTATCTCTATACCGGATTCACTAAGCTTGAAGACTTTTAATTTGTGAGCATTTGATTTTAAATGCGAAGACCAACATGCATTTGAGACGCTGACGTCACAATCGGGGCAATGTCGAACTTTTTCGTGTAAGAAATTTTTTTTTTTAACTAAAAAATATTAAATCACAATAAGTAAAAATAAAATGTTGAAGAAAAAATAACTTACCATCAATTATGTAATCATCGGTATTTGAGACATATTTATTTTCTAAACAAATTTCTTTAATGTATCGCACAATATGTTTCTTTTGCTTAAACTCGCGTAAACACAGTGTGCACAAGAAGGCCATTTCTATGCTGAGGAATTAAAATGTTGACTTTGGTTTAAACAGTGGAACCGCGGGAAGGTAGTCAATAAATCCACCAGGAGGGGATAATAAGGCCGTGAGGGAAATGGATAATCAAGGAGTGGGGGAAAGAATTGAAAATGTATTTTATATATCTTTTAATTCAAAGCATGGCTTAAAAACATACTTCCACATTGATTTAAAAGATTTCCCTGCCTATTTAAAACTTCCTTAACAAAATTCCTTTTTAAATTTTTACTAGCCTCATCTAAAGAAAAGTAGTTGTGGAATAATGACTTCATTATTCCACAACGACGTCGCAGATCATTAACTGATATGATTTTATTAGGCTTAGCTTTCAAAAATTTATCCAGCCCACTCTTGAAGGGAATTGCAGCTTTGTGGAATTTTCTTTGAGCTGTTTCTTCGGGTAAAATTGTTAAATCAATAGTTTGTTCGTCTGACTGTGCAATTGATTCAGTCATAAAATTAATATTTTTATAAATCTCTACAAATTCCACATCATTTAAATTTAAACTATGATTTTTCTCCTGCATTTCAGATTCGAATATTAAATTCAAAGGTGATTTTGCTGGGTACCTATATAAAAAGCTCATTATCAGCCACTTCTGGAACTGGTGTAACAGGCGAATATAACGCAACCCTATTTGTTTGAGGCTCACTGACACAATTTATATTTTTTACATCTTCAAAATTGGCTGTTGACGCGTAAATTTTATAATTAGAACTTGATGAATATTTTAAGCAGTTGTAAAACGTAGGTAAAATATCGGATTCTTTAAAATTTGAAATTTTAGGTGAGCGAGTTCCATCAGTTTTAGAAGCGGATATTTGCGCTTCCACTTCGGAAATAACTTGAGGTGAGTCTTCATTGCAATATTTGACGATTATATTGTTACTCATATCATCTATATCTTCAATGCTATTATTACCAATATAATCATCTATTTTAATATCGTTAAAGATACCACTTGCAATATTATTGACCGTGTCAAGCGCACCTATCTGTTCCGCGGCCATTTCACAAAGCTTACAATCCATATTATCATGAACCTTACAAGCATATCGTAAATCAAAGACAGTTAAATCAATAAAAGCCATACTTACAGAAAAATAGATATAACAAAATACAAGAAAAGGAGTAACGAAGCAATTAAACGGATGTCACAACTATTCTATCGAGTTAACTTGCAGATAGTACCTAATGTGAAGCGAAAGAAGACGTAAAGAGAATGTTGTCCTGGGTTGGGTATAGCGGTCGACAGCGGTGGTCGACCTGCAGGTAGACCAATGTCCGCACAAAGAGAATGTTGTCTGGGCGGGGTATAGCGGTCGGCCTATCAGGTAGTCCAATGTCCACGTAAAGAGATTGTTGTCTGGGCGGGGTATAGAGGTCGGCCGCGGTGGTCGACCCTTGGTTCTGGTTTTTGGTTAGGCAAAAGAAAATGTTGTCTGGGCGGGGTATAGCGGTCCACAACGGTGGTTGATCTGCAAGATAGTACAATGTTCACACAGCCAGACGGTCAACAGCGGTTGACAACCCTTGGTTCTGGGTTTTTGGTTAAGCAAAAGAGAATGTTGTCTGGGCGGGGTATAGCGGTCGGCAGCGGTGGTTGACCTGCAAGGCAGTACAATGGTCGCACGGTCAACAGCGGTAAACAACCTTTTTATACTATTAATAATTTTTAATCAACGAATATAAATTCGACAGAGCATTCATGAACAATTAATCTGCTTTTTACTTGAGAGATAACACTTTCAGTAGTATAGTACTTAAATAACTTAAATAAACACATTGCTCATAATGAAATTACAAATGAGTGAAGTTGTACGGGAAAAAGTTTGCAAAATGTCGTTCGGAGAATTTAGTGATTTTTGCAATAAAACCCATTCCGATATGGAAACGCTATTATTGGATTTGAGGATTTGGGCCAGCCCTACGAGACCAAATTCATCGACTGAAGTTCCAAATAAAGCCAACAGCTGCCCGCTCAACGACGTCACCACCCCAGTAATCCTTATTCAGACAACCAGCGTTTGCGTTGCGACCAGCAAAAAGTGTACAAACAGTGACTGTGTCAGTGTCTGCACTGTTAACTACAGTCCCAAAACGTGCCCTGTTGAAATGAATTATTTGGATGGTTCGTGGAAAAATTTACTAGTGCTCCGACAACAGCCCAAGAGGTTATGTAAAAAAAAATTTAATTTATAAGTATAATTTTTAGTTTCTAGTTGTATTAAAATTCTTATTTATAAATATATTTTCTTAATAACATTTTTTCTTTTATTCTTTATCATAATTAAAACAATCCCACCACAAGGTAGACTTTAAAACGAATTTATTAAAATACGTCACTTGATTGCGTGCCATGGAAGAGTGCACCTCACATATTTTTGTCGACCTTCAAGGATATAATTGTTCCTTTGGGTACATTCCTAAAGAAGTGGCAATTTATGATGGATTTCGCCTTTCAATTTTTTTATTTTAACCTCCCTTTAAAAGAAGCGTGCTATCTTCTGAAGATAATAAAATTGTTACATGGTGCGAAACATATCATGGCTTGAACTGGGAATCCGGTTACTTTGACTTAAACGAAATTGATGATATTCTTAAAAATATATATTCTTTATTTAATAAACCCAAAGGATATGTAAAAGGATGTGGAAGGGCAAAATTTTTACAAAAAGTTTTAGACAGTGAAAGCATTATTAGCATTCCGATTTCTAATGAACCAAAATTAAGTAAATATAAAAAGGTTCCCGAGTGTTATTTTCATAAAACGGTAGAAGCTTGGCATTGTGCATTGGAGAATGTAAAACTATTATACAATTATAAAAATTGCAATTAATAAAATTTTTACTTTTCACGTCCATTCTTTATCGTCTGAATTAAAAATAATGTTAGTGTATGAAGAGTGATATTGACGCAAAGTATGAATAATAACTGTTATAATTAAGATGTATACTATAGGCATATAAGTAAAATCTTATCTTTCATTCAATTTTTCATTTATCTACCGCAAGAATAATTATGTTACTATAATATTGTGTAGGAAAATATACACACAAAGTTACAATTAATTTTTTTTATTAAACTAAATATATTTAAAAATCCAAATTGTATTTACAATGGCTAAATAATTTTGTAAATCAAAAAATCCTCAACTACATTCTTCTAAAGTTGTTTTCTCTATTCTATGATTTATGATTTTCTGTACAGCTGGTTTGTTACAAATTACGCAAACCTCTGGCGAAATTATCTGATGTCAAATTTGGTCTCACACTTTACATTTAATTTCATCTCTACAACAATCCATAGAGCGCTGTGACGCTTATTTTACATTAAACCAAAGACTAATAAAAATAATTTTGAATTTTCAAAAATGATCCCTAGTACCAAACTAGCTTAAGTTTAACCACAGACTTACAACAAATTGTTCCAGGAGACAATGGTGGCCGCCAGCTTTTAAACAGCAAAGATGGGTCGGAGTTAAGATGTTTTATTTTAGAGCGCCACGTGATTTTAAAAGTTTTACACCATGCCCCTGTATATAGATGTTGTACGAGGAAAGACAAAAATCACAAATTGTCAAATCCCTGGCTGCAGTCTGCCTTTCACCAACACTCGTTCCGATACTAGTATCCAATAAAACGACAACGCTTAAAACAACAAATTGGTTATATTAATAACCAGCTACAAATTAGTACAAATTGGTGATCTTAATGACCAATTAAAAATATAATATAAATAGTTATATTAATGTCAAATTAAAAGCATGTAACACCGTGTAATTAAATAAATAAGCTTTAAGGGGGTATAACCGGCGCAAGCTCAGTCCCCAAATGTGATCACGTCTAGTTTACAGTACTTTCGCACACCCTCTATTATAACCCCTGACTTAAATCTAACATATGGGACACGATAAGATTTCCATTAGTTAACTACCAAACCAAAAGGAATATTCAATGACACTTATAACTAGTATCAGTAAATTGTTACATGAGTATTATATACAGTATATAGTAAAGTTTATATTTAGGGGGGACAGAAAAAGAGTAAATTCTACATTTTGGGGGGACAGAATAAGTCTCGTGTTGCTCCTCGAGGAAAAAATTGTGAGATAAGTTTACTTATTTTTAGTTGTCGAGCAACAAAATAATGCGATATAATAATAAAAAAATGATTTAAAAACTTGCGGTCTCCTTAAGCTGGTAAGGGCTCAGCCTCTTCTCTACAGAGAGAGTGGTGAGCACATCAATCGCCTGAGGTCTGACAGGTGTAGGATGGACAACCTCGGTGGTAGGAAGTCCTGGACAGACGTGGAGTCCTGTAGTAATGACTGGGATAGCTATGAGTGATCTTCAAAATCAGGCCGGACGCAAGGAAGGGCAGCTCTATCCCAGGAGACGCAAATTCACCACAACCAATCTAACACATAAAACCAAAACACAAAAATAGAACCCCTGGAAAGAGAAAATCAATCAGCATAAACATTAGCTGTCCATTAAACCTGAATTATCAATATCTCTACACTAACTATGACACATTAAATGTACATTTGCCTTTAGATTTTAAACGGGGTCAAGTAGAACGTGGTGGCGTCGAGAATCTTGCTCCTCACAATGAGTGTGGGCAGTCAAATTCCATAAAAACTAACACAAAGTTCCAATATATGACTTAAGCTCACGATGAGTTAACTGTAGAAATTCCCTAACAAAAAGGGTACTATTGAATCACTCAAAACAGTATAACTTCCAGAAAAATCTGTCCCACGCCCACGGCAACGTGTGTTGTTGATAAGATTTAATTTACGTCTAGTCTTAATTCTCTAAACCAGATTATTCCAAACCTGTCTTTTCGAAATCTGCTTATGCGCAGAAATCAACGAAACCATCGTCATCTTCGTCATCAGCATCATAACTGTAACGGTCAACATCCACCAGAGTATTGAGCCTATACTCGGGTAGACTACTTGCAGTTTTTTGAAAATAAATTTTTTATTCCGTATGAATCGATTCTATTTCTTGTCGTTCCCTATTAAACAAATCACCATTATAAATATACGGTTTGGTTTGTAAATCCATTTTCTTTTTAATAGTAAGATCTTGTAACAGTGGCACTAAAGACACGACTAATACACAAATGCTTTTAAGCTTTAACCCCTTCTCTCACATCCCCTCCTACGAGTAGATTGGAGTGGGAAGAAGTGGGGGCTTATGTGGGGGTCGGCCAATCAGGTGTTAAGAGGCGGGGCTAGACGTCCCCTCCACTGGGGGGCGGGGCTAGAGGTCTCCTCCACTTGGGACGGGACTAGAGGTCATTGGCCAGTGCAGATCGCCCCCCTCCACTTTAAAAGTGGGTCAGAAGTGGGGGGGGGGGGGGCGATCTGCACCGGCCAATATTATCTACTAGTGTTTTAAAACAGGTTATTGATAAAATAAAACCAACAACTTTACAAAATGGGTTTCGATCATGCGGGCTATACCCATTTAAACCAGATGCCGTCGATTAGCAAAAATGCGTGGCGAAAAATGTACCTAAGCACCCAGTTATACCCCAGGGACCACCAGTTGATGAAACTACCATATATCAAAATTTTCAAAGAAATTGGTGGAACCAGCTTATTAAATAATAATATGTTTGTAAATCACACGGTTAACACAAAGTTATTCTGCTATTAACAACCCGGAATCTTCTATAAGCAAACATAGTGAAACTGAGATAAGTTTTGACCCACTTGAAAATAGGGTCAAATTATAATAAAGTTGGAACAAATATGAAACAAAATGATACAGTAACAACGAGCCTTAATAAATACCTTTATTGGCTGGATACTCCAATTAAAAAAGGAAAAAGAAAGTTATCTAAAAAGGAACCATTTGTGATAACATCTTCTGGCTGGAAAAAAAATAAGGAGGAAACGTTAAGTGCTAAAAAAAGTTTCAAAAAAGAAAGAAGAGCGAAAACAAAAGCTTGAAGAGAAGAAAAAACCTAAGATACAAGGAAAGAGCTTTGTTTCGAAGAAGCGAGTATTAAACACTATTCATGTTCCAGAGAAAAACCTTCAAGTAAAACCTGTCGAGGGTCCGAAAAAAATATTTTGTTAAATATTTGTATTAAAGAAAATAATAAATGTGACGAAAGTAAGGAAAATAAGGACATTCACATAAGGTTCTTATCTAAAGACGAATTACTGACAGAGGAGTAGTTAAAGCCGTCAGAAGATTACACTGATAACTTTAATGAAAATATTAAAATTTCAACTGGATTGTGATTCATATGTTGCAATAATATCCATATTAAAAATCATGGAGTCAGATGTTGTTATTGTGCAAGGACCTACCATCCAGGCTGTATTCAAAAGCACTTTAATAAGCCACCAATTGTAAGACAGTTTATTTGCAAAGGATGTGCAAAAGTTTATACAAATTAAAAATAGGAGTACCTATATTTAATTAGAAATTAAAAGTATATTTGTAATATTTGTACCATTTCTGTTTTTAATTGACATTTCTATAAAAATATGCTCTTGTAGAGTTTCGTGTATTATTTTATAAAATAGCCAGTAATATATGATACAATTTTTTTTATATATATTGCAGTAATAATTTACCTATGCATACGAGTACCTACCTATATTTACATCTAACAAAAATTATGAATTAAAGAAATATTTAATTTTATTAGAATAAACGCTTGTGTATTTGAAGCGTACCAATCATAAAATTGTTAAACCAATCACTATAACAACATGTGCCAATAACTGTACTCCCTAATACGGTCACATAAATGTATTTACAACTTTTTCAAACAATTTTCTAAAAGTCATACATTTTAGCTAAAGTTAACTTAAACTTAGCTGTAAATCATAAATCCACAATATTCATAGAAACTAGTGTTGTAAATATCCGTATTCATTAGATATCCGAATCATACGGAATCGGAATCAGCTAATATCCGTATCCATTATCCGAATTCGAATCCATTTCTTGACCCGCGCGAAAGCGGTCACAGATCATGTATACGTATGCATGCAACAGACTAAAACATTTTCTATCCGGATACACGGCTAGGTAGGTCGATGCGGTATCGGTATCATACCAGTCGAAGTCGAAGTTTAGGGATAAGAAGGCACCGCGTCGCGCCGTTCTCGTTTGAATTCGGTTCGGGTGAGGCGGGACTAGTTTAACCAATGGGTCTCATCTCATATGATACCCGTTACCCCGATAACTATGCCATCTTTTTTTAGGAAATGTCATTAGAAAGAGAAAGCACAATATCAAATATGCCAAATCGCAGACCGTGTTGTTCGCTTACACTCGATTCCGATTCCGTTTTCTCTTTGCACTTTGCATTAGTAACCACCCGATGCGAATTTATTTTGATTCCGAATCCGTATTCAAGTTCTCGGCCGGTTCCGGATAATCCGGATTCTTTTAATATTCGGATCCAACGGATTTTTGGATACGTATCCTTACATCACTAATAGAAACAGTAGAAGCTAATAAAACACCAGACCCTATTTTTGCTACCATGAAACTTGAACTTGCATGAAACTGCACTAACACACAATTTTTTATTTGTAGAAAAGACCCATTAAAAAGAAAATCAGTGCAGGTTAGTACAGTTTCATGCAACACAAAAGAACAAACTTTCAAATCACTTTTCAATGTTAAAAAATGCTTCATTTAAACTATAATGGGTCTCCGGTGGCCGAGTTGGTACGGCGCCAGCTTCGCAACCGAGAGGCGCGGGTTCGGATCCCGCTTCGACCATGGATATTTTTCCATTTCCAATTAACAATCATTGGAAGGTGGTAGAGAATTTCTTCCTCGACCGAGGTGGTACCACCCCACACATCCTCTTAAAGGCTGGTGAAGTCCGTACGGATGTTTCCAGCTCTAGATGTGTGAGTCGGATTTCCCCAGTACACCCACGGTACATAGTACTTAGAGGTCGGTCTTCGTGGGCTGTCAGAACATAAATATATATATATATATATATATATATATATATATATATATATATATATATATATATATATATATATATATATATATATATATATATATATATATATATATATATGGGTAGTTCCAAGATAAGTTGCTCATTAGTATACAAAAAATTTTGTTTTTAAAGAAATCAGCAGCCGTGATATATTTTGAAATACTTGTAAGTAATATTCTTTAGATCACAAATTTAGCATCAGCAGTGAACTTTTTTTGCATTTTATGGTAAATAGGTACATTATTAGAGTATAAACATATGTGACAGTCACATATGTTACTAAGAGAAAGAAGGAAATGTAAACGTCAAATTAATAAAGAAAAACACAAAATATATTGTTTACTGAATTACCAAGGACTACAAATACTCCCTAAATATTAAATTTAGAGACAAAACTAAAATAAACATATAATTATAAAAAATGGTAACATAAGTGACCTTCAGTAACTTATGTGACACAAAATGTAGCCTTATCTAAAACGGCAAGAAACATATTATTAATATTTGGTTTACAATATATGTATGACTAAAAAAATATCTACAAAGACAATGAAACCTTATTTTTCATATCATACATTAAAATAATGTCATATCTTGAGGAATACTCTCCCCAAAATCATGACACCCTCTTTTAATTATGGGATCTGGTAAAACGCAGCAAATATTCTGAGGCGTAACAATGTTCCTGTCTTCAATATCAGGAAAGACAAATTCACTTCTCCTTCTTCTTAAGCAGTCGACTAAGTAAGACGTATCATCCTTAACTGCAAGAATTAAAGCAACAAAACGTTTTTCCATTTCATGTTTTGTTCCCTCATTATAAGTGAATTTGCATATAACAAAGTTTCCTATCGTAATAGGATGTAAAGAAGATTTAATTTGGTTTTTAAGTTCCGATAGAGGAATGTCATCTTCTGAATCTAAAACTTCTGCTGCAGTATTTCCTTCTATTTCAATATTTTCTTCTGCTTCAACATTAGTCTGTTCTTGAATATTTATCGTTCTGTTTTCGTGCTCGAAAACTTTAACTTTTTTGGAGTTAAAGCAATTTAAATCTAACACTGGTAATTTTTTACAAAAACAGGAGTATTCTCTAATGTAAAGATTACTGTCATGGTGAAGTGACAAAGCTTGATGAACTTTCATTATTCCTGGTATTTTTTTTATTGTTATGCCATATTTTTTATGGTCCATAGATGTGATATCACACTCGCTAATAAAAAACATCTTTATTACTTTTGTTTCCTTCCGAACCTGCTCAAACAAAGCCTTAGCATTTCCCACATCGAATCCCCTAGCTACAAGATTGTCTGCAATTCTTTTTATAGCAGCACCGATACCATCCGGTGCTCCTTTTCCATGGGCAGCTTCTGAAAAATTCCAGGTACCACACCTAAATCCAAGCTGATGGAACAAAGTTTTAAAGTAAAAAAAATTGTCTTTGTTTTTGTATTGTGAGGCTGGCCCATCGCTGAAAAAGTGGATGACGTCAATATTTTTGGTTTTAAGTAGTAATAATATGGGCGTTAGATGGGCCCACACTGCTGCCGGATCATGTCTTCTCGAATCAGATACTGTGCAGTAAGACTGATATTCTCCATTTTCTAGATAAACAACTACCGTGTGTAAAGTAGCTTGATTATGAGAAGCACCGAAGTGCATAGCTTGAATTTCTGTACCTAGTTTACATAAGTAGTTTTCTGAAAAATCGATATGAACAGCAGCTTCTTCATAGCATAACTCTGATTTGCATTTTTGGCTTTGTTTAAATTGGTGTCGGATTCGGAAGACATGCGGACAGAATTGCTCTTTAAATTCCCTGTTGAAAACTGTAATTAAATCTCGTAAGTATCCTTCTTCTAGGTTCTTTACTGTTTTCGAAATTGTTAGTGTTTTTCCTTCTTTTTCTATTATATTTCTTTCTGTTTTTCAAACGAACCATTTAACTTTTTCATTAGAATAAATTTCCTTAGTTATTGCATTTTTATCCTTACAAATTTGGCATTTATTCAGCATACATAATATAGAATTAGTATCACATTTGACAGTTTCACAGAGCGTTTCCAAATCTACTCTATCAACTATATTTTCCCTTCTTAATGTTTCCAGTTTTTTCTGTAGGTTATCATGTTTCTTGCATAAACATGAATCTCTCTCTGATAACTTGGCTTGGACTACCCAAAAAGGACGCCATTTGAAGAAGCTAGTTTTTCCTAAGTTGACATCAAATTCTTTACAATATTTTGTATGGAGATTGCTAACTGATTGCAAAAGAAATCGTTTTTGCTTCTTTAAGCCTCGAAAGGTAATAGTCTGTTTTTTTCCAGGAGTTTGCTGACTGTTATCATCACGGCAATAAAACGCCCTTACTTTCTTGCGTAATTTACTAAGACGGTTTCTCTGAATGTCTTTCCTTCTATTATCGGATCTAAATCCCAATTTTTTAGAAGCCTGAGCTACAAATTTATATTTTTTCAAGTTTGGCCCTTTACAAATTTGGGCAAGTGTTTGCTTTATTTTTTCATTAGCGGTACACTTGTAGGTGTTTTTTAATTCTTTCAGAAGAACATCTTGGAATAATAATTTTTTTTTCACTGGCTGTGGTACTGCTAGGTCTTCTAGTTCTCGATTTAGTTCTGATAACGGAGACCTAGATGTACTAGGAGTGCCACAGACTTTTCTCTTTAGGCGTTGAACTTTTGACTTGTATTTGATGATTTTCTTTTTTGCCACTTCTAATTCTTTTTCTAACGTCCCTATGCGTCTATAAGCTGCTGCTCGATCTTTTCTCAACCTTTTTCTTCCTCTTATTGACGCATTGTTCTGCAAAACTGGTGGTAATCCGGGGGGTGGAGTACTAGGAGGTGTATTTGCCATAAGCAGATCCAATTGCCGTTGCTCGTCCTGCTTTTTTTGACGACATTTTCTTTGCTTCTCTCGCCAGTACTTCCTTATACGCCTTTGTTCTCGTTCAGATACCTCTTTTATTGGCTTATCCAGTTTTAAATCTCTTCGTTTTCTTGCATGTTCTCGCAGTTTTCTAAGAAATTCATTCCGTCGCTCTGGGTCTGCGTTAAGTCGTTCTCTGTACCGCCTCTGCTTTTCTGCTGATGTTAAAACCATAATCTAAAATGAATACCAAAAATTGCTTAACATGCAACAAGGTTTCTATTTTATTGTTTATAACTCCTAATTTTGTCATTTATGTTACTCTGTGTCACATATGTTACTTTTGGAGCGGTAACATATTTGACGGTAACATATTTGACATTTCACACATAAAATTTTAAAATTGCCGCTAAATTCAATCTAATCGGTGCGTTTAGATAAATAAAAGAAGTATTCACATTTGAGGTTATGTTTCCATAATTGGTATACAATTTGCTATAAAAATGTTTATGATTATTGGAGTAACATGTTTGACTTAAAATAAACATACGCACCTGCTTCGACGAGTATCTTTTTCAAAAACTTTTTTTGTAATCCACAAAACACAGTAAATTTAACACCAAAATCAATCCAAAACACTTAACTAACGTTTACCGGATGTCTGGTGAAAAACAATGTTGTCGCGTCGCACGTAATTTTATTTATTTCTTGGGTAACATATTTGACGTCGTTTCCAGATACACTAACAAATTATAAAATTATGGATTTTTTTTCAGTGTATCTCACAAACAGCTACCTATTAATAAAAAAGCAGTACATAAATTATTATTATCTGTCGGAAAAAAACAAACAATATGTATCTTAAAACTATACCGCGTTTATCAATTTACAAAACCGCATCGGTGACTGGTAACATATATGACATTTACCTCAAAGATTACCATTTTTTTTTGCCAAATACGCAAAATTACACGAAGTTTTTCATCACAGTTCTGGATTAGGTTAAATAAAATTGACAGAGAAAAAAATAGTGACAAATTTTTGAAATTTAACGGTAAAATAATTTGAAACGCAAGTATTTCAACTTATCTTGGAACTACCCATATATATATATATATATATATATATATATATATATATATATATATATATATACATATATATATATATATATATATATATATATATATATATATATATATATATATATATATATATATATATATATATATATATATATATATGTATATATATATATATATATATATATATATATATATATATATATATATATATATATATATATATATATATATATAAGTGAATATTATGCATACTGCTTTCGCGAAAGCGTTCGATCGAGTGAATCACATAGCTATTACAATTAATCAAACAATTTATCTTCTCTGATACTTTACTTTTGTATGACATACCCTATGCCTTTTTCAATCGTTTTTGAAATATTTCAAATCGTTTGGACAGACGAAGCAAGTTTCTCAACTGCGGAAATGTTTAATAGACGAAATGTTCATGTTTGGTCGGATGAAAATCACTTTATCGTCGAAGATATTGCTTTTCAGGGGCGTAATTCAATCAACGTCTGGTGTGGTGTGGGATATTACAAAATAAAATTCTAGGACCATTGTTTTTTCGGGGAGCATTAACTGGCCAGCGCTATCTTAATGTTTTAGAAAATGAAATCGAAGATATTCTCGACGAATTGCCACTTGAAGAGCGTCGACATATTATATGGCAACAAGACGGAGCGCATCCCCATAATATAACTGAGGTTCGCAATTTTTTAAACCATCAGTATAACGAATGGATCGGTAGATATAGAACGTTACATTGGCCTGCAAATAGCCCAGATCTCACACCTTTATATACATTTCTTTGGAGTCGTATGAAAAATGTCGTATACAGCAATTATAGTGAAAATATTGAAGAAATTCGACGGAAGGTGAGAAATGAAGTAAGAAATCTGAACGAAAATGATGCTGAAAATATTATAAACACACTTCCGAGGCAGAGAAGAATGTTTGAAAAGTGCCAAGAATGTCGAAAATTTCGTTTGATATTTATTTGCCAATGTTAACATTTATCTTTGTATGTTACCTATAATCAGTGAGCGGAATCACGATGCCATAACAGAGTCGCACTCAGGACAAAAGCTATTTTGCTATTAAGTTATTAAGACACCAACATTTTTTTTCCAAATAGTAAACAGAATTTACAGTAGAATATATACTCGTATAATCCGTTCTGATAAACAACGCTTGGAGTTGCATGTGTATTGCATGGCTGCAAGTATTGTTCTTTCGCAGAAATCATAAATTAAAATAGTTGTAGCTAAATATAACGATATTTTTTATATATACACCTATTATAAAAATTGTATGTAATGAAAAAATGTATGAATATATGTTCTGGATTTTATATTCTAACAGGCGCGGCTCGTCCATAAGGTCATTTGTCAATGACCCACCTAAATTTATTTTCAATGACCAACTTAATAATTTATTTTTTAAAACCAAATTTTTCTTTTAAAAAAATACAAGTTCCCCAAGAAAGAATCAAGCCAAACCATCGTCAAAAGATATCCAAGCTTGCTCCGGGCCCGGTCGTATTTTAAGTTGACATCATAGGTTTATATGGACTATATAAATGCATTAAAACTAAGAGAGAGATAAACATACGCGCTTTGGGAAGTTAAAAAGAGGCAAAATTTGTGGACAGCCCACCAATAATATCGCTTTCGGCGCGCGTGTGGCCGTCGACGCTTGGGTTTTGCTTGGGTTTGCTTGGGTTTGCTGGGTTTGCTACAATACACTTAACTGATATGCGCATTGTATTTGTATTGTATTTATTAAAGAAAACGGTGTTTTGGCTAGCTTTCCTATTTCATTGTGTATTATCAATATGTGTTTGGGTATTATTTGATATTTCGGTCAAGTTACAGCAAAAATGCAATTTTAGTACCTGTAGCATAGTCTGATTAAATAATAAAACGGATAAACTGTAGAAAAACTTAGATTTATTGTAACTCTCTAAAAATACATGTTTAACCAAAATGGCTTTATGGTACAGAACATTCCTTGATTCCTTGTATTGCCTATTTATTCTAACACATCACGAATAATCATACTTTTAGTACAAGGCGCGACATCTATTGAGGAGACGTATCAAAACGGGAAGCGGCTAACAGTCTTAGACTATTAAATCACATAGAAAAGCAATACTAAAACTAAAATTCATAAACATCTAGAGCAGCAATGTTTAATATACTATAGTATCTATTTTATGTTTTTTTTTTTGCGATGTTTATTTGTAGGTAAATAATTTATTTGCGAAACTAGGCACATTATTAAAAAACGCCCGGCCCCGCGCGATAGCTCACTATAATAAGCGACTAGCTATACCAACTGTACTTTGGCTGCCTGACTTCCGCATACACATTTTGCGACAAGCTTGTTGCGCTTCTCGGCTTCTATGCCCAGCGGGACGTCCGCACATGCACATTTGACGTAGTGATACGGACCTTGCTACGCTCGGCCCGTATAAGTCATTAAAAAATATCCCTGACGGGATCTCGGGAGCTTCGAAGCGCCAGCGTGGATTCTCATTTCGTATGAATTTGACAAATATTCAAAAAAAGACCGGTCGAGCTCAGCATTGAATTCACTACCAATTGATCCGATCCATAAGCCGATATCTTAGCACTAGGCCATTTCGCCGTTGGTACAACGTTTGTAAAAGAAAATACACTCTCGTCAATAAGCGCATACAACGGCATAAAAGTTTAGAAAAACAAATGTTTGGGTTTGATTGGGTTTTATTTTGTATGAAAAGGTAGTATGTAGGCATACAAAATTTTGATTAATTTTTTGCCTTTGAGATTCAAATAGAAGAAAATCCCTAAGCTAGGATTTCCTTGCAATCCAAAGAAATCGCATATTCTATCTATTTTGAGCTCTATTTGTTTTCAGGAGGCTAAAAATGGACAAATCTAAAGCTATATTATATAAAAATCCTAAGAATTATAAGTTTAATTTTGTATGTGGGAAAAAACTTACTGCAGAAAGAAACTTTAGGGCGCACAAAAAAGAGTCCATGGTGCAACCGATTCTGGCTTCAGAATAAAAGACAAAAATTGTTCTTTATATAATTTTCAGGTATGTTTTCGGCCAGAATTCATGAAACATTGTGAAACCATCATGATGTGAGTCTTGTGCAAGAAAAACATCTGTTTCAATCAAAGGAATAATTTTTAACCTGTAAAATCTATAACTTCGGTAGAATTAGAAAGATCGTTCACGTTAAATAAGTGGGTTTTTAAAACGAAAAGAAATAAACTATTGCTAAGAAATTGAGAACATTTTTAATAATTTGTTTTGCACACAAGATTTAAGAACTTGTTTTTAATATAACCTTGTTGAGCTTTTTAACATGAAAAATGTTTTAATTGAAATTTTAAGTTTCCCTTATCTACAACTTTACACTCATGGTTGGTTGACTCTACTATAGTAATGCGCCTTAAGCGTTTACATCATCCGATCTCATATTTCTTATAATTTCAACACAATGGCAGGTGATCTTATTTAACGGTATTTTAATATTTTTAATTGACTGATATATAAATATAATTATTAGGAATCGATAATTTAAGAATGTACTGGTGTTGCAGAATGCAATACTTAAATGCGCGCCACTGTATCTGCGGCGCCACCTGTCACTTCGTCTACTTTCTTTATCCGAATTGCGTTGAAAAATAAAAAGTTTTGTTTACTTTTGAAATGACAAGGGGCAAGTGTCAATGAAAGTGTAGAAAAAACTAAGCAACTTGCAGCGGGTTTTAATTTGTTATCGGTTTTAAAAAAGTAGAAGTTCTATTACCCATGGGTTTAAGCAAGTAAATGTTTATATTATATTCAGTAATTTATTCAAGTGAAGAGAATAAATAAAATATTGGGTTGAAGACCGAGGATTTTTAATTTGTTGAAAACCAAGGAATATACAGTCCACTAGGAAGAAAACAGGATCACGCTGCGGTAGCTAAACATGGTCCTTCGAGCCGGATGTTTAGGAACGGCAAATTGGAAGAAAATTGAAATTTGTTGAGTATTGGACATTGACAGTTGTCAAAAAGAAATTTTGGATAATTAAGTACCTACCACCAAGGTTGGTAAAGTTGAAGAGGACTGGTGAGAAAGAACTTTCAACGGGATTAAGGTCAGATTATTCCTTATTTATTTATATAAATAAAGGCGATTGTTGCAAGGATATCTCCAGAAAATTAGAGACTTTAGAGTTAAATGGACAGCTAAAAAATTTAGGGATTTTTGGCAGTGAGAGATAGGGTTTTGTATAAAATTGGTTGATTTTTATGCGATTGGTGATACCTATGTATAAGTGTAGTATAAAAATAAAGCTCAGGTTGAGAGTTTATAGTTGATAGGTGGATATAGGTTGATATAGTACTTGTACCGACAAATATTGAACTTTGGGTTTGTTTATTGTAAACATTAATTATGGAAAATTTAGAGGTACTCAAAAAACAAAGGGCTACACTTAAGGGTTGTATCACGAGGGTAGAAAAATTTGTTCTAGCCAGTGAAAATAAATCAAATTTGTTGATTTAAATGAATATAGTACTAGGGAAGTATATTTACAAAAAAATTTTATGGTTACTGTCAGGTGCAATTAAGGATTGAGGAATTAGACGAAAGTGAGCAGATAGGTATGGAGGGTGTAGAAACCAAATTTTTCACAGTTTTGTCGAAAATTATAACGTAGGTTAAAATGCTATCAGATTTAAATCAGCTGAGTATAAATTATAGTGCAAACTTGCAACAATCTCCTGCTCAAAGTTTTTCAGTAAATCATAGCAATGCAAGGTTGCCAAATTTAAGTACTCCCTCTTTCTCGGGAAAGGTTGAGGATTGGCAAACATTTATAGATCTTTTTACGGCAATCATTGACAATAATACAAGTCTTGATGATGTCCAAAAATTTCTTTATCTAAAAGTTGCGTTATCGGGGGAGGCATTAAAGTTGATTTGTGATTTACCGTTGACAAATGTTGATGCTCTCAATCTACTTAAAAAGAGATATGACAATAAATTAGTTGTCATAAAGGCACATTTGAAGGGTATGCTTGCATTACAAAGGGACCGGGTAAACAACTTAGAGTATTTTTAACGCACATAAGGCAACACCGTAATTCATTAAAGGCTCTTAAATTGCCAGTAAACGAATGGAATGTTTTATTAGTCTATCTTTTTACACAAAAGTTAGATTTTCAAACTCCCAAGGCATACGAATTAGAAAAAAATAATGTTCAAGCGTTGCCAAATGTTGCGGAATTTCCTGAGTTTCTTGAAAAAAGGTGTGCTGCTTTAGAAAATATTGAAGTTGACGGATCGAGGATCAATTCGGGTTTTAAGGATAAGGGATTTAGATCTCTATTGGCGCAAGAACAAGCTGGAGATAAAATTAAACAAAAATGTAACTACTGCGGACGTGAAGGGCATAGTATATTTAAATGTTTTAAATTTACAGGTTTAAGCCTACTGGAAAAACGGACATTTGTACAGAACAAACGTTTATGTCATAATTGTTTGAAAAATACTCATGGGGTAACGAAATGTACTGAAAAGGGATGTAAAAATTGTGGAAGAAAGCATCACACAATGCTTCATCAAGAGGGTGGCCAAAATCAGGGTTATGGAGGTCAAAGTCGAGGCCAAAATAATGTACAAGGGTTAAATCAAAACAAAAATAGTCAAGAGGCACAAACTATTATGAATCCAGGATCGGATTTACAAAATCAAGGGACATTTTTGGGGATATCGGATGATCAATATTTAGGGGTGCCACACGGGGTGAACATGGGAATATCAGGGAAAAATCACATACAACAAAATGCAGTGGCTTGTGCAGGCTCACAAATTTTGCAGGCTACTGCTCAAATTAATGTAGTTATGCGTGATGGAAGTAAAATAAGAGCACGGGCTTTATTAGATTCAGGGTCACAAACAAACTTTATAACTACAGATTTGTTTAACAGGCTAAAAAATGCAGATTGTCAAACAGAAACATTTAAAATTGGGGGTATAGTAAACAAAGTTATAGCTACCTACAAATAAATAAAATGGTAAATTTATTAGTAGAATCACAGGTCAAAAAATATGAAATGAAGGGTCGATTCGCAGTTCTGGACAAAATTTCTTGTAAGCTCCCACAAGTACGGGTTGATACGGGAAAAATAAAACTTCCAGGTCACATTGAATTGGAAGATCCGTTATATTTTAAACCATCAAATATTGACATGTTGATGTCAGCAGATTTGTCTTTTCAGGTATTGAATTCTGAAATAGTTAGGTTGGGTCCAGGGTTGCCGGTACTACAAAGTACAGAGCTTGGTTGGTTGATTTGTGGTAGTGCACCTGTGAACTCACTAAAAAAGGGTTATGTTTGTCGTACCAGTGTTAATTTGGTTTGTCAGTCTGAAAAACTAAATGTTGACGAGATGAATCCAAAGTTTTGGGAACTGGAGGAGGTCTGTAATAAGCGATTCTTATCCTCAGATGACAAATTATGTGAACAAAGGTTTATTGAGGCTTGTACACGTTTGGAAAATGGGCAATTTCAGGTTGAGTTGCCGATGCGCGATAACAAGGATTATTTAAAATTAGGAAATTCTCTTAATACTGGAATAAAAAGATTTAAAATATTGGAAAATAGGTTTATTAAAAATCCAGAGCTCTTTTTGTGGTACAAGGAGTTTATTGATGAGTATGTGGAACTAGGTCATGCAAATTATGTCGAATCAGGGATTGAGGAGAATCAGCACAGGGTCTTTTTGGCACATCATTGTGTAATAAGGGAAGATGCTACATCAACAAAGCTTCGGGTAGTTTTTGACGCATCAAGCAAAACGTCAACCGGACGTTCGTTAAATAATATCATGCTAAAGGGATATCCGGTGCAGCCGGAGCTCTTTGAAATTCTTTGCAGATTTCGCACTTTTGAATATGTTCTGGTTACGGATATCAAAAAGATGTACCGCATGATTAAAATAAATCCAAATCAAACTTTTTTACAAAATATTTTGTGGAGGGATAAACCTGGCGAGAAGTTGAAAATAATAGAGTTGCAAACAGTAACCTATGGAACAAATTCAGCACCTTTCTTGGCTACTAGGTGTTTACAGCAGTTAGCTACTGAAGAAATGTTAAATTACCCTCTCGCTTCTAAGGCTGTTCTGCAGCAATGTTATGTTGATGACATACTGTCTGGGACAAATTCAAAAAATGAGGCTCTTGAATTAAAAGAACAACTAATAAATTTATTAAATTCTGGCGGTTTTACACTGCATAAATGGTGTTCAAATGATAGGTCTCTTTTGGAATCGGTCGATGTATGTAAGGGTAGAAATGAAATTGACATAAATGATGAGAACTTTTCAAACAAGGTGTTAGGTATCCTTTTCAGGATACGTTTAAAATTTCTGTGCCATCTATGGAGCATATGAATATGGAAAGGGTTACACGTCAAGTTCTGTCTAAAATAGCACAGATATTTGATCCAATGGGATATGTAGGTCCGGTAGTTGATATCGCTAAAATTCTTATGCAAGAAATATGTGTTAGTAAAAAAGGTTGGGACGACGAACTACCAGATTTAATTGTGCAAAAATGGAAAGGTGTTTCAGAAAATCTTTATGAATTAAATGAGTTAAAAATTCCACGTTGGTTGTTTAGTTCTGGAAAATGAATTGGGATACAAATTCACAGATTTTCGGATGCTTCTTTGACAGCATATGGGGCATGTCTGTATGTTCGAGCTATTTATTCTAATAACACTGTCACATGCAATCTTCTTTGTTCAAAATCCCGTATAGCACCGTTAAAAACGATAACTTTGCCACGACTTGAATTATGCGGAGTGTTATTGTTATCAAGATTGGTTCAGAAGGTTTTATCAATTTTGGATTTAAAAATTGATAAGGTTTATCTGTGGATGGATTCAAGTATTGTATTGTGTTGGCTGGATTCGTCTCCAAATCGTTGGGCTACATTTGTAGCAAATCGTGTTTCCGAAGTACAAGAGCTTACTACTAATAGCGAGTGGAAACATATAAGGTCAGAGGAAAATCCTGCAGATTATCTTTCCCGGGGCATGTCTCCTTCAGACATTTTAGTAAATGATCTTTGGTGGCACGGGCCAAGGTTTTTGTTGGATTCAGAAACAAGTTTTTCTAGTTCAGAATTACCAAAGGTAAAAACATTACCAGAAGAAAAAAAGGTTGTTCTTACCCAAACAATTGAAGGTCCCCTTTTAATTGATTGGTTGAGGTTTTCTAAATTCAATAGGTTACAGAGATCTGTTGTGTATTGTTTAAAATTTGTAAAAGGAAACAGGAGTTCTGATTAACATACTGTGGATGAATTAAATAAATCCCTGATAAAGGTTATTCAATTAGTTCAGCTGGAGTCCTTTCAAAGAGAATATGATTATTTAAGGTCACATTCGAGTACTACAAATGACGGCAATGGGAAGGAGTTGTTTAAGGACAGTAGCATAAAATGTTTAAATCCATTTTTAGATAAAGATGTGTTGCTTAGGGTTAATGGTAGATTGGCCAAGACAGAAATTGATTACAATCAGAAATTTCCTATTTTATTGCCAGCAAAACATCATGTAGTAATTTTACTTATTAGACGGGAGCATGAAAAACTTTTTCATGCTGGCCCTCAAGCTGTTTTAGCAAATTTGCGTCTGAGGTATTGGCCAGTTCATGGTATGGTTCAAGTAAAATCAGTTATTAAAAGATGTGTTATTTGTCATAAGTTTAGAGCAAAAACATCAAGGCAAATAATGGGTTCGCTACCTCTAGATAGAGTGTCTGTGGCTCGTCCTGTTCTTAAGGTGGGCATAGATTTCGGTGGGCCTTTTACTATAAAACAATCAAGACTTCGTGGTTCAACCACTAGTAAAGCATACATTGCGTTATTTGTATGTATAGTATCAAAAGCGTGTCCCATTGAATTAGTCAGTGGCTTGAGTACTAAAGCTTTTCTTCATACATTAAACCGGTTTATTGCTCGACGTGGCTGTCCTGTGACCATATACAGCGATAATGGGACAAATTTTCAAAGAGCAAATAATGTATTAAAGGATATTTATTTGTTTTTTAAATCTAGGGAAAAAATAGACACTATTCATAATTTTTTAGTTGATAGGAAAATAGAATGGCGATTTATTCCGCCAGTAAGTCCTCATTGGGGAGGATTGTGGGAGGCGGGAATAAAATTCACTAAATTCCACCTAAAATGAATCGTTGGTAATTTCGTTCTAACGTTTGAGGAAATGATAACAGTTTTAGCGCAAATTGAAGCGATTTTAAATTCGCGACCATTATGTCCAATTTCGTCAGATCCATCTGATTTTAATTGTTTGACACCTGGGCATTTTTTAATAGGGGAACCTTTAACATCCTATCCAGAACAGGATGTTACGTTAATTCCCGAAAATAGATTAAATGTTTGGCAATTTTATACGAAACTAAAACAAAATTTTTGGAAACGGTGGTCCGTTGAATATTTAACTAGATTACAAAATAGGCTGAAGTGGGTTTATTCATCAAAAAATTTAGATAAAGATATGGTTGTACTTGTCAAGGAAGATAATGTGCCGCCTTTAAAATGGCCATTAGCTCGTATCATAGATGTAACGCCAGGATCCGACGGTAAGGTGCGCATGGTACGCATAAGATCGAAGGATGGAGTATTTAAGCGTTCTATCACAACATCCTCCCCCCCCCCCCTTTGCAGCCAACGCTTCAAGGGGGGGGGGAGGATGTTGCAGTATGCAATAGTTAAATGTGCGCCACTGTATCTGCGGCACCACCTGTCACTTCGTCTACTTTCTTTATCCGGATTGGGTTTAAAAATAAACGTTCAGATTCACTAAGAAGGTTTAAGATTTAGTATTGGTTTAAATTAAGATCTTGTAGTTGATCAGTTATGTTTTGACAGGTTTTTGTCCTGCCATTGTTAACAAGTCGTCATTAAAAACTTATGAATTATTCTCATATTTCGGCGATTTGCTTGGTCCAAATGCTTTTTATCTTGGAACGAGTTGCTGCAATGAATTTAGTTCTGTTATTGTCGAAAGTATGCACTAAAATTGCCCATTTCTTTATTTTGCGAAAAAGCTCAGAAATAAATTCCGAGTATAAAACTTAGTTGTCTTATTCTTACACATGTCAGTTCAAAACTTTTGGTTGTCAAATTAGACCGGACTAGCGTTGGAGAATCTGGCTGAAAAAGTTTTGTTCACTTTTGAAATGACAAGTGTCAATGAAGCGGGTGTCAATGCAGCGGGTTTCAATTTGCTATCGGTTTTAAAAAAGTAGAAGTTCTATTACCCATGGGTTTAAGCAAGTAAATGTTTATATTATATTCAGTAATTTATTCAAGTGAAGAGAATAAATAAAATGTTGGGTTGAAGACCGAGGGTTTTTAATTTGTTGAAAACCAAGGAATATACAGTCCACTAGGACGAAAACAGGATCACGCTGCGATAGCTGAACAACTGGTATAATGCCATAATGTCAACTTAGTTTCAAATTTCAGCTAAATACTCTGGTGTAAATACCTAACGTTCCTGATCCCTAAAAGTGCGAGCTATAGTCTAGTCGCTTCTGACTTGGCACAAAGTAACATTATTTAAAGTATACAAAAACAAATTTTTTGTATACCCTAGGTTATTATTCACATAATAACTGATATAATTTAAAATTCTGTATTGGATGAAAAGCCAATAAAACTAAAATAAGTTTAAATATTTTGTTTTACGCGACTGAAAATTTCTAGTAGTATAAGGTACGCCGGCAGTCCGATTCTGTTAGCGCATCCAAATTTCCGCTCACTGGTTATAATTCATATGTTATTGTTTATAATCACTGGTTATTGCTTTCAAATATCAAATAACTAATAAAAATTAACATTTGTTGTTTAATAGAATAACTGATTTTGCATAAAAATTAAATTATAAATTCACGGTGACTAAAGTATTATTGTCAACCTTGACACTAACTTTGACTTACCTATGAAGAGAATTTAAAAAGGTAGCAGGTATTTCAGCAACCTGGATAGTTACGTTTAAAGTATATTTATGCGAATTAATTTTTAATTTGAAATATTTCAAAAACGATTTAAAAATCGCATAGGGTATGTTATACAAAATATGTCTAAAACTTCTCCTAGAATTCAAAAATATGATAAAAATTATACCATCCAATTTAAAATAAGCGAGAAAATCGATGTTTTATACTATATTTTTTTATTCCATACTCAATTGTTTTGCTGATAAGATATGAATGATCCATAAAAATCCCCAAAACTTTTATATTTAACATTTTTTTCCATCTTAAAAAATAAAAAAGTTATAAGGCCCGTTCACTTTTATTTGGATATCCCTGTACAAAGAACAATGTAAGGCAATATAATCCCAAAAAAATTACTTACAATTTTAGTGTTTTATTACATTAAGTGGAGAATAAGTTAGTACCTACTTTTATTTTTTTTTTTTGGGTTGTGTATTAATATTTTAACAATAAATCGGTTTATTGAAATTATATTGCTTTATATTTTTTTTTGTATAATAACTAAGAATAAGAAATTTCATTTTTAAAATTTGGTTACATAATGCAAAAATAGATTTAAAATATTTAGGCTGTTTCTTAAAATGCTATTTAGTTCTTAAAATCTATCTCCGCACCTCAAAGGTAAAGTGTGTTAAGTTACAAAAAGCAAAATTTAGAGGGAAGCGATTTTAAAGTTGTCTTAAAACGTATGCCTCTATACAATTACTGGTCATGATACTGTATACCTTTGTTTGTCATCCTAATAAAGCAACAGAGGACTTAGAACTGTTTCCCATAAGGTAAGGCCTATTTTATTAATTAGTACGATAGACAGACTTTTTACAAAATATATAACTTAAAACACCTTACCTTTAAGCTGCTGATTTGGATTTTAGGAATATTTGTGCTTATATAGTATTCTTTTTGCCAATGTTCATTTGGAAAATACATCACATTAAGAAAACCAAACAAACTCTTAGACTGCTAAGTACAAAATTATATTTAATGTTTAAGACTGGTAGTTTTGGTATTTACTTAGGAACTTTTTTATTTACTTATCGTACCGAAAATTAAGTTCACGCAAAAGTTTATGGAAAGTACTCATTTTAAAATCAGGTAGACCTTCCTCTTCATTCACTTTTTTTAAAATTTTGTCAATAGAAGGAGGTTCATTCCGAAAAAAAAACATGGACAATTGTCCTTATCTGCGACTTGGTCCTTTCGTCAATATTGTCCAGTACCCATCTTTGACGTTGCGGCTTTACCTCACGGAAATGAGAGAAACTCATGCTGTTATGGTGTTCCTCCAGAACTATATATAAAGTGGCAAGAGATATACCTAAAACATACATAAACTTAAAGGAAAATTAAAAAAAAAAACTATAACTGAACATTTCGTTAATCTAAAAAAATATCGAAACTTATATAAACCAAAATTAGTTTTTGAATTGTATGTAATAATTATGTTGAAGATGTTCAGAAAAAAATTTTAAAAGCGAAAATGTTTTAACGATACATATAATTTTAGCTGCGATTTTTTTTCGTCACTTACGTGAAGGAATCGTAAACGGTTTTACAAAAAGGTAAAAGGGAATTTTTTAAGAATTTTTCGGATGAGGTCTGCATAAAAAAATCATTTATTTGGACATAGAATTCAGTAGAATGGAGAGTTCGATGGAAATTGCTAGATCTAAAAGTAGCCGAAACCTGACCTAACAAATTCTAAAATAGTTTTCATTAATGTTTTTTACAATCCTTTATACCCGTTCGTTCCTTCATATAAGAAGTTTTTAATTAATTTACGTAATTCCCCAGCTCAAATAGCCCTGTTTTTTTTTCTCGTTTTAAGGGAGTCCCAAAACATAACTCGAATGCACGTAAATATTTGAAGACAAATATTTCATTTTTCAACTTGCCAATAAATTTAAAAGAACTTATAGTTAAACAGTTGTTTTTGCTAAAATTAGCGCACTTCCTTTTAACAAAACTTGTGGTTCTGACAAGAACCTATTTTGAAAATTAGAGCAAGATTAAAATCGCTATCTCAACTCCAACGGCTCCTTCTCACTAGACTCCACAGGTGTTTCCAATTGGTTTTTGAGGAGTAACATCTTTTTCAACCTCTCCAAAATACCACGATGGCTCCGTAATGGTAACAACGTATGACATATCATTTATCCTGGGTCTTGAAATATAAAACTATTAAACCTGACATATAATTGACTCAAGGCAACAGCTACTCTATGATGATCCAATCCATCAACTTCTTTAAAACCTGTAAAACGTCTTTCGAAAAGGTTAACCTACAAGGTAATGATTATTTTTCAAATCACTTAAACTGGCACACTTTACTTTGGAATTCTAAGGACATTCTATCATTTCTATCATCTAACTCCAAGCTGGTTAAATGACCGAATTTCTGAAAAAATTCCGGGTAGCAATGTTATTGGATGTAATTATTTTTTTCAATATAACCAACAAATTTCTCAATTTTTTTCTCTCGAACGAGAGCATCCTCGCTCTTTCACGAGGGGGTAAAGGTATCAAAAATTAGTTTTTGGTCACCCTCTCAGGTTAATTTCACTTTTCGTAAAAATTAGCCATATGTAAAATTCAGGATTATTAAATTATTATCTATCAAAAAAGTCCTATAAATATTTTACGCCAGATCAGCATTTCTCGGAAAAATGATCATCTGATAGTTGAACAAAGTTGGATGACCTCTACTCTGATGTTCTTACCCTCGTTTTAATGATGTTCTTACCCTCGTTTTAACTTTAATTTACATTATTGTCAATTTTACATACAAATTTGATTTTGAAAAATCCGGTCAAGTGCAAGTTGTACCTCGCGCCAAGAGTTCCGATACTACCTACTTATGATGCAAATAAATAAGTACTTATATTGTTTTCCTCGTGATAAAGCAACAGGAAAATATATTGCAAATGCTAATATTGAACTTTAAAAATTTATGGAAATACCTAATTATTTTTATAATGGTGCTCAAGGTCCATCGTGGTCCTAACAGGACTGATTTTGCCCAATAAATTGCGTACTTTAAAATATTGTTTGTTACTTAGATTTGTAGAGATATTTCACAACACACTAAATTTTATGTACAACAATAGAGTAGCGGTCACCTAACTTTGTTTAAATTTGAATTATTATCGGGCTAAAAATATGCATATACCTTTTGTGTAAAGAATTAAATTATTTTTAGTTTTTATACAACTATTTTTTGTGTGAAGATAAAAACCGAGAAATTAGCGAAAACTGATTTTAGTTTCTTTATCCCTGTCGAGGGGGAAAACCTAAGAACTTTTTAATATAATCTTAGGGAACCATTTCATAAAACATTTTTTCCCGGATTTTTTTCCACCACAAAATACTTGGCATCTGGCCAATCCCTAGCTACACAAATGATTGGTAAAATAATTTAGAGTGGGGCCTATGTACCTACCATAAATAACTGTCATAATCCCAAAGGTTATTGGAATTCATATGGTGTGAAACAAAAATGAAGCTCCAAGAGCCATGTGCCACCCTTAAAGGGGTTAACAGGAAAACTAATTAAGTACGGCAACACAGTTAAATCAAAACGTATACAAGCAAATATTTTTTGACAAATACAGAGTTTAGTAATAGGTACATCTTACACTTCCCTTATTTTTGTTGTTCAAATTATTATTTGAAGGTAGGTACAACTCCATTAAAGTTTCCAAGTACCTATATTCTGTAGACACTATTGTTTTCTCAAATCTTATATAAAAGAAAAAACTTTTTTTGCATTTATGAAAGAAATAACGTTCAGATTCACAAAAACGATGCCTCTGTCGGGTCATTATTAATAAGTAGCCATTAAGAACTTATGGATTATTCTAATATTTCAATAATTTGCTGGTTTCCAAATGATTTTCATCTTGAAATCTGTTACTAAAATTAATTTAGTTCTATTATTGTCGAGAGTACGTACTAATCCTTTTCTTTCTAAATTTCTGAAAAAAAAAATCAGACACAAATTGAGAGTATAAAATTTAGTTGTATTATTCTTACATTTGTCAGTTTTGGTTGTCAAATTAGATCGATCTAGCTTTGAAGAATCTGGCCGTAATTTTTTTTTACAATGCCTGCCTGTCTTGAAATGGTCACAAATGATAATTTTTACATTTTATATTAAAAACCTTGGTAAGAGTTTACTTAATAATTACAAAGCTATAAGTAAAAATTAACTGCCACCGACTTGATTCGCAAAATTTAGTACGATTTTTATTATGTTGGAAACTAAACCTAATTTGCCAGTTTCATTGTGTTCCTGCAAGTTTATAATTTTCTCTTCATTTTACTAAAAAGAAAAAAAAATCTAGATAAGAAAATCAAACCACAAAATATTAATTTTAATATTAAATCTAATTAATTAAGATATAAATTTAAATGTAAAATTTAATTGTAAACCTTTTTTCTCTTTTTGGAGTAAAGTTAAAAGTACTTAGGTACTTTGGTTTTAGCCTTTTTTACATTCTTACAGATTTTAAACATTTTGTGTATACTTTTTATAAATTAAGATAAATTTGGAGTAATTTTTTAACTGGCATTTTTCTGAATAAGTTTTGTAAACTTACATACACCGAAAATACAAAAGTTTTCCTCTAGGGTACTTACAGTATTTATTGTAGGTACTATAAAAATAACCGTTTCTAAAAGAAGTGGCAGAAAGTTCAGGGTTTTAAGGCAGGCAGTAATACAACACATAATTTAAAAGACATGCCCTAAATGTAGGTATACACTTATTTATTTATTTGTGATAATTCTTGGTGGTTTATTTGGTATCAAATATCAATTGCAACACAGTAATGTATGGATAATCCAAACTCCTTATAATCCTAACAACCTTATTGTGTAAAATGATACTAATAATTTGAACTAACCTAACTCCTTGGGTAGTCCAAACTACCAATCGCGCTTTGATTTAGCGATCTATATATCATGGTCAATATCATGTATTCATAAGAGTCGCATCTCGATTGATGGCTCCGAAATGGAATCATGTATTATGGTTTACCTCTTTACCATTCAGAAGTTTATTTTTTATTTTTTTGTATTATATAAATAAAATTATGTAATTAAAATTGAAGAATTTATTTTGTGTTTTTATTCTAATAAACAATTTTGTTCAACCATTGGGAATCTATAAATCCGGCCATATTTCGGATTATTATTATGAAGTCCAATGTCCATAGTCCATAGTAGAATGTGTAGGTAATCCTAACAGGGTCTGGCAATTTTCTGTTCGGATAACCCAGACATTACTGTATAACAGACAAAAAATGTAAACAAAATACTGGATAAAATACCTATTACGTATGCATTAAAACATACCTACTAAGAAAATGATAGTAAAATCTTTGAAAATGTTAATTTGGGAAAAAAATTACGTGCAGTTACTTACATATTATGTGCACGTCTATTGCCAACAGCTACTTGGGTTTAATTAAAAGTACCTACATTTTTTTAAAGCAGTCCACAGTGTTTTGCATGTTAAATTTTTAAGCCCATGTTGGGTTCTATTGACATATAGGATAGGGTTAAACTTTGACATTTTTCAGTTTTAAGATAGGGTTAATTTGCCAATATTATGCCAAAAATAGCTAAAAATGCTTTTACTTTTTGAAAAACTTTTTAAAATCTTTCACATCCCTTGTATTATTCTTTTTTACTTTTTCATGCCAAGTACCTACAAGGTTGATTGATAATAATTTTTTCTACGAATGTCAATAAAAACCTTTATTGTATGTTCAATAGTAATTTCGGAACATGGTGCATTGTGCTTTACACATTTTCATTGTGCTTCAATCACCATGGTGATTGAACTACAAACTTCCCATTGTGCACGGGTATTTTTTACAAAGGTGGCGTTGACATCCAATAGTATATTGTACAACGAGCATGGAATGACATGCATTTCCTACGAGTATGACGTTTGCAGCACGATGCCGCAGGCGAGTGCTGCAAATCATACGAGTAGGAAATGGTCATTCCATGCGAGTTTTACACTATACTTTTTCTACGAATGTTACTGTTAATAAAATGGGATTAGTAAAATTTTTCTTTTTAAGATGTCAAAAAATGTCAATGAAATTATAAAGATTTTGACGCGGCACCGGTCAACGCCACCTTTGTAAAAAATACCCGTGCACAATGGGTACTTTGTAGTTCAATCACCATGGTGATTGAAGCACAATGAAAAGGTGTAAACCACAATGTACCATGTTCTGAAATTACTATTGAACATACAATACAGGTTTTTATTGACATTCGTAGAAAAAATCTTTAGAATTTTTATTTGTGGAATGTCAGATTGACATTTTTTGACATCTTAAAAGGAAAAATATTACTAATCCCATTTTATGTAACAGTAACATTCGTAGAAAAAGTATAGTGTAAAACTCGCATGGAATGACCATTTCCTACTCGTATGATTTGCAGCATTCGCCTGCGGCTCATGCTGCAAACGTCATACTCGTAGGAAATGCATATCATTCCATGCTCGTTGTACAATATTATACTATTCTGACATTAAAAACTTTATTGACACAATTTTAAATGCATTTTTAGCCTATTTGGCAAATTAACATAACCTTAAGACTCTGAATTTATATAATATTATGTCAACTTTTATCTATATGTACTTCTAATATAAGTAACAGAGCCTAACTTGGGGTTAAAAATTTAACATGAAAACAATGCATAAATAAACCATTTACAGACCACAGGACAATTTTGAAATTGCTTTGATACTTATTTACCTATTATTATTACTAAGATACTTATAAATAGGTACCTTATAAGTAAAGTTTGACAAATGGGGGTAATTCCAGAGACGGCTTCTACCCTAGTTGGAAATAAAATTAGGAGTCGATTTGAAAATAAAATACAAATATTTATTTACCCACATTGTGTTATTTGAAAGTGCGACATACGAAAATATCATACAGGGTGTCTGAAAAGTCTTAGCATGGGCAAATATCTTTACTATTAATAAAGATAGCGACACCAAATTTTAGTTGTACCTTATTGGTTGATAAATCTACGTTTCTATGTAATTTGACTTTTTCAACCCCCTTGGGGGGTTACGCTAGGGAGTTGAGGTCGAAAATTTTGAATGCAAACCTATGCCGTGTGGCCCCTTCGTTTAAAAATCTTCAAAAAAGAAACATTGTTTTAGTATTTTAGTATTTATTTATTATTGTAATTCATTTTTAAATGGCAAGCCTATAAAAATTATAACTCGTAAATCGTATAATCGGTCGGGGCAAAAGTCGACCGATAGTCGACCTCTTGTGCCATACAGCACAAGTCGGCGCTGCTATTTTTTGTTTTGTGGGGCACTTTTTTCTAACTTTTCTCCAACTTTACTTCTTCATTTGTCGTTGTTATATGTTTTGTTTTTTGACACCTGCGCAGTGGACCAAAATGCGTACCACGCGCAAACCGAGCGTGCTAGACATGCGTACGCAAGTTCAGGAGATGTACTTGGGTGTCTACATTCGAACCTATTCACTTGTAAGAATATATCCCCAATAGTTAAGGTACCACTACGTAGTTAACTGTATAACTTTTTGCCAAGGTTTTTTCGACTTTATTTTTCGTTTTTTGCCATGTGCGCAGTAGACCAAAATGCGTACCACGCGCAAACCGAGCGTGCTGGACATGCGCACGGACTTTTAGGAGATGGACTTTGGTGTCTACAGTTGAACCCATTCACTTTTCAGAATATATCTCCAGGATAGGTACCACTACGTATTTAACTTTATAACTTTTTTCCCAAGTTTTTTTCGACTTTAGTTTTCAATTTCGTGCCATGTGCGCAGTAGACCAAAATGCGTACCACGCGCAAACCGAGCGTGCTAGACATGGTGTTGCTATCTTTATTAATAGTAAAGATATTTGCCCATGCTAAGACTTTTCAGACACCCTGTATGATATTTTCGTATCTCGCACTTTCAAATAACACAATGTGGGTAAATAAATATTTGTATTTTATTTTCAAATCGAATCCTAATTTTATTTCCAACTAGGTTAGAAGCCGTCTCTGGAATTACCCCCATTTGTTAAACTCTACTTATAAGATAATGTAAATGCTTACAAAGAAGCACTCAAGAATAAAGGGTTAATGCTACCATAAAAATTATATAAAAAAATACTTTAAAGTTCCTGAGAGTTAAAAAATTAACTATGTATACCTACGTACTATGTATACCTACGGTCACATTTGATTTTAGCTGCTTGCCTTATAAATACAAAAAAGGCCAAAAAATTCCGTTTTTACTTACAGTTTTCCTTCATACTGGAAATAATTTGTGAGCATTCTGAAATAATCTTTTTGATACTTACCTTTTGGATGAGCAACTATACATACTCAACCGAAGGAACAGCAGTTTATGTGTGTATAAAACGACGTATAATGTATAAATTAGAACATTTGGTATTTACCACCACATTCAGCTGCAAATTCTGCATGCTGGGTCCTGGAAAAGGTAGAGTTCTTTTGTAATGAAACTTTATTTCTTTTGTAATGAAACTTTATAAATATGTATTAGCATTTCCTTTGGCCTTTACATTGTTTTTTTTTTGTCGTTTTCTTGGCGGGGATAAGATCCTTTCGGTGGAGGTTCCTGGGATATCGTCCATTCCATTCCACTGAGCCATTGGGAACACAAAATGGGCACAAACAACGCAAAAACACAAAAAACTAAAATACGCGTCTGTAGCATTTTAGTAACAAAGAACTTTTTAGAGGTTATGTTATGTCAGATCCTATGTTGCCAGGTTGTCTCAGATACCAGACCAATTTATGGTTGTATTAGAATTTGTTAACGTGGATTTAAATCATAGTGCTTTATAATTTTATTCTTAATTTAATTTCTGAATTAGTTTAAAACAAATAATTATTATTAAGTAATAGACACATTTTATTCCAACAACTTGGCAACCTTGCCAGAGGTTCGCAGCCGGGGAACGTACCTACAGTTGATCTTCCAATTGGCAGCATCTCTTTATTTGATACATTAAGTTAACAAAAGACGACGATATATCTCGATAGTCGATTCTAGTTTCGTAATTCGACAAGGTGTGTTAGGGAACTCACGTAGCTCAATCGTTTAATGTCAAATGTAATACCGAGGAGGACCAGTCGCTCCTATTGACGTTTTTTTATAACAATATTGCAGGGTTTTATTCGATTTTACAGTGATCCTATGTTATAAAGGTGTTCTAGGAAATGCAGCAAAACCAGGAAATTTCTCAAGAATAAGCATATACACGCATATACATGCGTAAGTAGACAAGTTAAACTAAACGAACTTGAACCTCAAAACATCTGGACTGCCATGTGTATAGTTTTTCCCTGTGTAAGCTGCCCACAGAATTGACCAATGAGATGAATTTTTGTTTATTTGTCTTTTCTGTCATCATTCTCAAAACCAAATGGATACCGTTATAATTCCGCGATATTTTGTAAACGAAACACGTCTTTTTTAAGGTCGCGCTGTGTTTTCAACTATTTTTTGGTGTTTTTATATTACTTTTAGGGGTTTAAAAGTAAAAATGATATGTGCTGTGTATGGTTGTGATGTGGACAATCAATCACTCAATGTAAATGTATGTAGTTATCCCTTTATTTATATGATTATTTTAAATTGTATGCTATAAACTTTGTATTATAAGCAGGAGGCAAAGTGTATTGCCAATAGAATTTATATAAAATCGCCTTTGACTATATTGCGCATTATAAATTTCAAAAATAAGTCGCGGCGTGACGTCATGCGCGAACCCGGACGAATTTGACACGGTTTGGTATCATACCTTCTTTTATTTGTATCGTGGACACACACGAACCACGAACAAATAGCTGTAGCGCAGTGTTGCCAACAGGTCGAGAATAAAAGCCTTGTCAGATAATCAAAAAAAGCCGTGTTTTTATGAACTACGGCCGTGTCAAATATAAAACACTACGAGAGAATTGATAACGTAATAAATGTGTTGTAATTAATTACCATAATATGACCTACCACAAACCCGTAGCCAGGATTTCGTGGGGGAACTCACAGGACAAAATTAAACACTATGATGCATATGTTACATTTTAGGATAATTTACGTATAGTTTAATTTAACTTTCATTCGGGGGGGGGGCACCCTCCTCCAGCTTCGTGCCACTTACCATCAGATAGGGTTGCTACCTTTCTCGATTTTAAAGTAAGACCGTGACTAGGGGAGGGGGGGGGGGGGGGTGTATAGTAACGGGAAAAATTTGAAGTGAAATGAAAAGATTTTTTTTCACGGTTTAAATTTAAACACGCATTTTTCGTTCAACTCAGTGGCAGTTAAAATACCTTTGTCATTTTTAGCATATTCATAAAACTGTTGACTGCTTTCTTTAAAATTAAAATACATTAACAATTCTGAACGAATCAAATCTCCCCATTTTACAGTCATTACACAGAAACATCTTTCAGGGAATGTTGAGCTGGCTGAGATACTAAGGACTAGTGATACTCGTATAATGGAAAATACGTTTTTTGAATTTTAAATTCCGACTGCATTAAATATACATATACTTCCATTTATTAGCAGTACTTTGTTTTAAAAAAATCTGTCCCTTAAATTAAAATTATTTAATTTTCCACAATTACAGAAACTTCATTAAACAAAAAGTCCATATTCAATGGGCGACTTCATCGGATCGTACGAGTGTACCTACCTAGTGTGCGAGTACGTATTATTAATTTACATTATCGAATACAGTGATGTAAGGACATTTTCGGTTGAAGTAAGGATGGAAGGACATAAGGGTCAAAGTAAGAACTGTTCTTAGCTAATAATGACGGGTGGCAAACCTACCATGAAATAAAACATAGTTTCGTATTGTTAATCACGCTACTCTCACTCTGTTACGCATAAACATCTAGTCTAGTGACTGACGTCTATAAAGAAAGCATATAAAGTCAAACGGGAAACTCGCACTATATAACAGTTCAAGGCGAATAACCGAAGTTTCATTCATAAACATTGTCAACTGTCCAGACGGAAAAATGAGCGGTTCGAAATCTACTTGGCGGGCGGATTGTTTAGCAACTAAAATGCTATTTATTATTTTTTTACCTTAATATTTAGCCATTTTCGTGCATAAATGGCGAAGTATGCGTTTGGAGATTTTAAACGAAAAAGTCGTGTTTCTACAGTAAAGCCGTGGCCGTACCTTCGGTTTGGAAAGCCGTGAAAACACGGCAATTGTCGTGTCGTTGGCAACACTGATTTGGCGAGACGCGACGCGCTACCTGCAGTGTTGCCAGAAGACATTAAAAAACGTAAGAATTGACCGCCGAAATTCGTGATAAATCGCGAGACTGTAATGATTGCATCGGAAGTAAAAATAATAGGATTAAATAGTTTTATTCTACTACCATTTATTTTAATATAACTGAAAAAAATTTTACAATGCCAAAATATTATTAAAACAAATTTACAAACTTAAACAAATATCTATCACTTTGTACTATAAAAAACGCCATATTTTTTTTATAAATAAAAGTGTAAAACTAACACAAAACAAACAAAAAGAAAGAAGTTATTCATCTGTATCAGTGGAGTTTCTATCCTATTTTTATCTGAATAAAATACATGACCACAACCTAACTTTTTAATCGTATTATTGGTGATATAAAAATCGTAGCAATTTTTGTCTCTTAACAAACTTTTGGTATATAAAATGACTTCTATTGTTTTCACTTTAGGTTTGTTGCGTAGTTGAGTTTTTATTCAAAAAATTTGAGAAAATGTTCTCTCTACTGCTGCTTTCGAGTGTGGTAAGCAAAAAATCTGAAAAACAAATCTAAAGACCCGGAAATTTTAGAGAGTCATTTGCTATTTTTACTAATGATTTTTTTCCAAAACAACAAGATATCGTTATCAAAATCGTCTAAATAGTGTGATCTTGACATTCTCCATCGTTATTCAGATGTTGGATTTCATTTGGATTATATTGGAACTATTATTTGAAGTATGTATATTGAGAAAGTGTAATGTGAAATCAGAAACAGAGTTTCAAACGCACTCAATTGCAATCAAATTGCAATTTGCAAAGATCAAAATCGTGAGATTCGCTGATTGGTATTTCTATAAAGATAAAAATCGTGAGATTTGGTACTTGATTCGTGAGATATCACGAAAAGTCGGGAGTTCTGGCAACACTGGCCCACACACTTTACGCAAGCAACCCGTACGAAGCCAACCGAAGCAGACCAAGAACGGACTTCGGCTGCTGCTCCGCCCCTGATCCAGATATTTTCTGTTGCATAGATAAAGCTGTGTTGATTTGAATTTACCGGTGGACGAACCCGTCTCGTGGTTAAGAATACTATCCTTTTTTAACTATGTTATCTAAACAAGGAGAGCACGCTGACCGACTGGAATCGGTTTGTCGTTGATGAATTGGAAAAAAGACTATTCGTATACTGCGCACACGGTCCTGTGGCAGAGATTTCGCCCATGGTGGAATTAAAAGTTGTGCGCAACCTATGTATTTATGAATGGAACTTTAAATATCAGCAGTCCAAGTATGGACGTCATTGAGTCTACCGCGATGAGTCGAGAGTGTCGCGACTCGCGGCTGCACCGTATCAAGACATCAAAATCAACATGCTTTGCGGTGGGAACAGGTTACAAAACATTCGTAGAAGTCATCTGATATCGCAGAATATTTACTAGAAAGTGTTTTTAGTATTATGTAAATTATCTCTTACTTTGAAACAGTTACAGTACAAACATTTACGGTCCCGCCGCCCATAGTAAGGTACCCTCTCTACTAATTAGTTACTATTTATAAAATTCCTATTTTCTAACATTTTTATTAGGAAATATTAAAATATTACATATCGCACCCTCTGTTCAAAAGCAACACAAGTGCAAAAATGTTAATATAAACTTTTAATTATTTGTAGCAAATTTAACCAGAACCTTTAGTACTCGACAACCAGTAGCTGTTAACTGTAAAACTTCAGTTACTCGAGAAAGAAAGGATATAAACAAATCAGATTCCCAAATGTCACCCCCGTTTTCTCCAACATTTATGAATTTAGCATTCTTTTGAAGTTACCAAATAAATAGTATGTTGAATTTAAGTTGGACTTTTATGGTTGAATAATAATTTAAGTTGTAAACATATCTTTAAGTCTTCTTTATTCAAATAAATTAGTTGATGTTGTATTATTGTTCCGAAATTTTTCTCCAAAAGTGACATAACTCACAAAAAATAAATACAAAATACTTACCAATTCTTTTTTAAGTTTGGTTATCTTCTATGGTTATAGAAGGTAACCAAAGCTAAACAATGCATTTATTTACATATTGGTAAAATGTGACGAAATATCTGGTCACTAAGCTAGAGTAAATGTTATTTTTTGCGCTACTACAATTTGCTTATTATCACTTCTTCACTTTTGAAAAGAGGGTGCGATATTATTATACAAAAATTATTCCTATAAAAATTTACATTTATGTAAGTAAAATATATTATTTTTTCAAAAGAATAAAATAGTTACCTAAGTAGCAGGTACAAACAAGTAACTTGGTTTACGAAAAAGCAGTTTTATGTTGCTCCTGTAGTTATCTAAATCTGACCTATAGTTCGGCTATGCGATATCTATGGCAGTTAAAACCGTTTCAAATGTGATTTTATAAATTTGAGTACCACGTTTTTTTTATAATATGTTACTCAACTGAAAAAAATCTGCAATAATCTATGTTTTCTATTCAACTGCATAGCGAGTTATATAAGTTCTTTAAGAGAAAAGTAGACACACGTTTCACACAGTTGCAACACGTGACTCGGTATCACGCGGCATAGAAATAACTACCCACATTGCGGAAGTTATAGTTATTAATCTGGCTGAAAATACGTAACAAAGCCCTTCGTGAATCGCGAAATAGTGTTTGTTAACATGAAATCTCTTATAACTTTAAACAAGCTGAGTTAATGGGTGTTACAAATCCTACACTTAAACTTTATTATTATAAAAAAGACCTGCATATTAGCAGGTCTTTTTCGAATGGTACACTATATATTTTTTGTTTCTATAACGTAGAAGTGTATAGGTTTTATTACTCAAAAATTTTACAAACTTTAATGCGATAAACTTTGGAAAACTGCAGCTTCGTTACTAAGTTTAGTTAAACAGCCTATAAAATTATGAATTATTTTTTTCTTGGTCCTTAAGAGCGTTAACATTCTACAGTGAGCTGATATTTAATGGTAATCAATTTTAACAAAATAAATTTAGTTAAAAAAAATTAAATTTAGAATAAAAACTAGACATCTACTTATCCTATGTATAGGATTGATAAGAGGACAAATGGACCAAATTTTCAAAGATATGAAAAAAGGAATTCTTAATAAAAGTTTTTGCTTGTCAAAGAATAAGATTCAAATTGAGAAATATTCGATTTTTTTGTATTAGGTGCTCAACAGAATGACTGATTTTTGTATCTTTGAAAATTTAGTATATTTGTTCTCTTGCCAACCCCATCCGTGAACATACTGCAGAATAAATCTGTGTGATATGCTAATCCATTTAAACGGTTTAGTCAAAAAATTTTGAAACAAAACCTCTTTTGATATACTCTTTATATTTGAATTGTATTGTCTAAATACAATATCATGGAATCCTGGTACCTACATATTAGAAAAAGTTCATGATTATTAAAATTATGTCTTCATCAAAATCGAAAAATCTAAAACTGAATTAATACATTCTTTTCCTGCTGAACTGTAATGTAACTGTGGTATCTCAAACAATAACTAATATTTGCCTGAAAAGTATTTCTAAAGAGTCAAAATTATTATATTGTCACAACGGGGGTTGTTGCGCCTGAGCTTATGTCGCCTCTGGGATCTTGTGGAAGAAATAAGGCCTAACACAAATTATAAAAATTAAATATCTTAAAAATAATTATTTATAGACATAACAAATAAAGGTAAACACTTATTTATTGTGATCAACATGATGGCTTTTCCACCGGCCAGGCAACCAGCACATGTATCTTATCTCGACATTTCATCTCGAACGACTGCCATCATTTTGTCATTCATGCCCGGTACATTGCTAAGTTAACATGACTTGACTTACTCCGTAAAGTTAAACAAGATCAAGCCTATGAGGCTACAAAGTTAAAATATGATTTTTAAATATACAAAACAAGAATCAATCAATAATCCATAAGAAACTTTGACTCGTGACACAAGACTCTTGCTCGCAAAAGCTGGACCCACATCATTATAAAACTGCCATTGTACTGTACAATTATAAATATGTTGGTCAAGTCACCAGAAATTAATTAAATCTAATTTTAATAAATTTTTTAGGTAAAATAAAACATTTTTCCATTTTAAGATTAAATTTAAATTTGTGCAATTTGTAACTTTTATCAAAAATCATAGGTTTTATCTAAGTAAGAACTATGATTTATGATAAAAGTTACAAATTGTTGAGAAGTTCTTATCTAAATAAGAAGTATGATTTTTGATAAAAGTTACAAATTGATTAGAAATTGTACAAATTTAATTTTAATCTTGATATTGGAATAGTATATTCTGTAACAAGGTTAGAATGAAAAAACTCGATACGAGTGGAAAATTCCGAACGCGAGCGCTAGCGAGCGTGAGGAACCACGAGTATTGAGTTTTTTCATTCTAACTGAGTAACAGACTATATTTTCTCCACGACCAGAAAGTATGAATCAAAAACAATTAAATATCTGATTCATTCGATTTCTCACTCATTATTTCATTTCAATTGAAGCTTTTCTGACAAAAATTATGATGCCGCCACCATTTGCATCTGTCACTGACAATTTTGAAATCCACGGCAATCTATGTCGTTTGGTTCGATTACAGAATATTCATACCGTACCTTGTTACGGAATGAAAATACATGCGAAACACATAAGAAGTAAGTGTTTCAGAATAAATATTCTAACTCAAGAGTAAGAATGTATATGTTCTATTATTAAAAATGATTTCGGAATTTCTACATTCTTTAATGGTTGTGGAGAAAAATATTTTATATTACCTACGGAGAGACTTATAGCATAATTAAAATTAACTTGAAAGATTAATTAAATAAATATTATTGATTTTTTAAATCCAATTAGGTATATAACTTTCTATCTCTTTAACTTTACTAAAATTTTCTATTGATTCGTGATGACGTGACATCTAATGTCATACAGAAGGTACTATTGTATTAACTTATAAAATATTACTTTATTTCTACTAAAGAGGAAACTATAAAGGTAAAAAACATATAAAAAAATGAAACTTGTTGGCAGTGATATAAATTCTTTTATCCACGACTCGTCTATAATTTGATTATTATACATGAGTTTATGAAATAATAATAATATTCATTATTCACTAGTGAATAATGGTTTCATTATTCACCGCTTCCACGGATATCTCGATCCAAACTCCAAACAAGAGCTGTGCTCGATCCAAACCGGCTTGGAATGCGATTGTACGCACAAAATAAAAAACAAAGGTGGCTATGAAAACACTAGCTTCGTCACGTTGCGCTGTCGCGCTGTTGTGGTTACTTTAATTCCGACTTTAATTCAAAACGTCAACATTTAAAAATAAAAACATATATTAATATTATCTAAATTTTTTTGATAGTCCTGGATAAAGTATAGTATTCTACTCGCATATAATGGCTGTTATTCCCTTGGATGATTTATGACACTCGCCTGCGGCTCGTGTCATAAACTTCATCCGCGTGAATAACAGCCACCATTATATGCTCATTGAATAATATACTATTAAATATATAACAAACCTCAAACAGCAACCACTCCATGAAAAATGAGTTCGTGACACGTATATAGTTTAGTTGCTTTCTGGCACACCGAAATCCATGGAATCAATCCCCCTTCCAACTTCCTAATTCCTCCTACCATAGTCACATTCCACATGCGCAAAAGAGAGCAGCTCTCTCTCTCTCTCTCTCTCTCTCTCTCTTATGTCACCTTCCGCTTTCTCCCTATGCTAATTCACGCACACAAGCTACCATTCCAAATCTATGGAATCAATCCCCCTTCCAACTATCCAACAAGCGATACTCCTACCTGCTCTCTCTCTCTCTCTTATGTAACCTTTCGCTTTCTCCCTATGCTACTTCACGCACACAAGAGCTACCATTCCAAATCCATGGAATCAATCCCCCTTCCAACTTCCAAATTCACAAGCTATCCTCCTACCATATTCACATTCCACATTCACAAGAGAGAGCAGCTTCTCTTCCCATACCTCTCCTATCTCTCTTATGCTACCTCTCACTCTCTCTTATGTTACCTCTTTCTATCTTTTACTACCCTCCTCTCCCTTATGCTACCTCTCTCCCTACCACCTCTCTCTCTTATGTTACTTCTCGCTCCCTCTCTCTCTATGCTACTTCTTGCAGACAAGCTGCCTTCCTACCATTTTTTCAAACATAACATAACATAGTTTTAACGTATAAAAATAACGTATCAGATGGTAAAGCCCATTGAGATATTTCTAAGGGGGGTCATGCATGAATAACATGAAGGGTGGCACAGCAGATGCATTGATGAGTCATAATTTTTAACGTCTAGACCTACCAGATGGCAATGTTCGTTGAAAATGGGGAGTCATGCATGCGTAGCATGGAGGGTGGCACATGCATTGATGAGACATACTTTTTAAAGTCTCGACATAGCAGGTGGTAAAGTCCGTTAAAAAATTGGGGAGATATCAAGGGTGGTATCATTTGGATTAGTAGTGAAAAGTTCATCGAAAGCGAAATACGGAATATTAGTTTACTTATTCTTCTACTGCTAGAAATTATCTCAAAATTCAGAAACATGACTGAATCAGTGCCAGTAGATCCTTTGTGGGACACACTGGAGTGCAAAACTTACAGTCCAGAGGAATATATTCTTAAAAATGTAATACTAACAAAGTATCCACCAAATCTTTCCAAAAAAGCAAAGAAGAAATTTCGTAAAGATTAAACAACAAAGATTTCAGGAATTAGAGGCAGAAAAAATTTGTGTTGACAGTGAACAAGAATCGAATACATCTACTATTAAAACCTATGCAAAAAGGTTTCCTGAATTATATTTAAAAGAAACAAACGTATGACTTGTGCATAGGTAAATCTATTAATGGAATATAGGAATGGTAAAAAACAGCTTGCAGAATTTTCTGAAGACGAACTAAAAATGCTGCCTCTTGAATACCTTATTAAGTATGTAGGTCCATTGGAGTTACTAGAAATATGGTCAAAGTTACAACTAGCTTATAAAACACGTTTTCGACTACAAATAATGCTTCCATGCTTCATTTATTTCAATCACCCAGATTGAACAACTCATTTTGACGGAATACCAAGTTCTCAAGGAGGGTGTGCAATAGCCAATAAATCACTTTAAAAAGTACTTCAAGATGACTAATATCAAAAATATGATATCATTTATTTTCCAAATAAAATCATTACATAATTTTGAGTACTCTCTTTTTGTTTACTACTACTGCGGAAAAGATTCTTACACATGCTTTAAAATCAATTTCATTAAAATTAGTTTACTCTTGTCCTAACCCTGTCCTCCTACTACTGTTGTTTATCCCCACTACAGTTCATTTTCTATATAAGTTAGAGATGAATGTTCTAATTACATTAAGTTTGTACCTTGTGCTAGTGTATAACCTCAAAAATGTACCAATCGATCAACTTCCATAATAATCACGAAACCAGGAAGCAAGAAGAATTTAGTAAAAAGCGCAATGCAGCTCTCATCAATGAAACCATCTACTACATAAACAAATCCAAATCCAAATGGGTCGGCATTGGATTTTCCTTAGAGGGAAAATATATTCCTGTGATTAAACTTGGTGTATTCAAGTATAATCAAAATGTAATTTTTAATGAATACCAATGGCTTTCCTTTCTAAGCAATTATGGAATTATGTTGAGCTTCATTTATTCCAACAACACCGGTTGGCAACCCATGCAGGGAAACCGTTATGAGATTCACTTTGTGTTTATTGGTGATGCAAGAATAATTAAGATTACACAAGATAGATGTAATGAAATATTCTTAGCTGCTGACACCATAAATGAATTAGTTAATTTGACAAATTTAATCAAGTATCGGTTTGACATTCTAAAATCACAAGGATTTTCGAAATATTACAATATTTTGGTTAGTGGAATTTCGGCTAAAAATGGCTATTTAATTCAGAATGTTTACGAAATTATATCTAAAAACTGGAACAGCATAAATGTTTGCTGCTGTATTTTAGAATTACTAAACTTTTATTCTGATTGTGTAATAGAGGATGTTGAAGCATTTGCTTGTAATGAATTTTTAAAGAGTTGTTTTGAAAAATAAAATATCAGAATTCTATATTATCTTTTCTTTCCCCTCACCTCCTATCCTAAATTAATATTTAATGCTCTGAAGTTATTTTAAGTTTGAACATTCTCAGACAAGATGTGGTTAGCATATGTTCGAGAACGAGTAGGATACAATTTAACAAGTGCTGTAGAAAATTTGGCACAACACTTTAATAATTTAAAATTTGATGCTGAACGTTAAGCCGTATATGGATTCGAAAGATTTTATACATATGATAAATGTATGGAATTAGCGAATAAACACGGAAAAGCTGCTGAAGCCTGTCACATATTTTTACATACTTCCGACGTAAAAGCTTTCCTGTACACGATAAAAGAAATGGAATTTATGGAGTATCTGAATGAAGTAAAACAGTTTACTCCACATGACATCGTTGAAGAGTATTTGAAGATAATAACACCTAATTTGTATATTTTAAAATAAAAACTCAATTTCATTTATGTGTTTTATTCAATCATTAAATAATTATTATTTAAATTGTATACATTAGTAAGTGCAGTGATATAGAATGATAAAAACAATGAGCTTCTCCTTCTAGTAATGTTGGATTTCTAGCAAGTTCTATGACTGGTTTTAATGAATATTTTCGTATCTATTCGGATTTTTCTCTCTCTTTTATATAAACATGATACACTTTCTCTGTTAAATTCTTGATTATATTAGAAAATTTGTGAATTGGTGTATCTCCCTCATTCCATGGAATACAACGATGATTTTTCATTAACCAGACGGCTTGCTTATGTAAGTCGGGTTGAAGGTATTTTATACCGAACGATGCTTTCAAAACATAGACATATCTTGTTTACATCATAGGCGGCCAACTCTTTGGGAATAAACTTATTATTTTCTATGTTAAATCCTTGAACATCAAGAATTAATAACCTCATAATTTCAAAAGTGAAAATTTTTTTATCAAGGATTTTTTGTTACAATAATCTTAAAGTTGTTTTAATTTTTTCAGTTCGTTTAAAAAGCAGCACAAGCGCACTTCAAGTTTTTTATCCATAATGATAGAAAAGAATGGTAAACCAAAGATTTTATATAAAATAGTAGACATGCGTTTTAAAGTTGTCTAACATTTTTGGTTAAAGGATTGTAGCTAAATACTTTGTCGTGGATCATATAATTCAAATTCAACTTTCATACAGTAGGTCCGGATTCAATTGTTTCTTTCTGATGTGAACAATCAATATATACGATAGGAGCATACGCATTAAATTCCTTTGGAGAAAAAATGGGCTCAGGTGTTAATCCATAGTAAGATTTTTGAAATTGTGAAAACATTTCATATAATGATGTAAATTTATTTTTATCAAAGTCTAACAATATATCGTTGTAGGGATATCTCTCAGAGTTTAAAAATACTTTAATGTTTCGTAATTTAACGCAGAAAATAGAGACATATCAGTTGTTGATTTATCCCTTGTCTTTTTGAAAAGCAATTGCTACATGACGTGGGGTATCGACTTTCGTAGATGTTGTGACAGGCCAGTTATGACGATTAGTTTTTAATAATTCCGGGTATTCCATCAGTTCCCAACTCCGGAACACAATTAATATATCAGTATTCTTATCAATTATTTTCGATAATGACAATTCTTGAGGAATAGCTACTGAAATGTGAGGTATTTCCAAGTTAGCTTAGTAAGTTCAATTTTTGGATTTTCATCTACAGTATTAATTGTCGCATTTTTGTCCGAATTATCTCGTACTAAAATAAGTTCTTTTTTGGCATTTAAAACAATTTTTTTGAACCCAATCAAAACAACCATTATAGGCTAGTCAATGAATGGCCGCAAAGGGGGTGTAGAGTGCATGGAGGGGGGGGGGGAATTTTTTGCTTCGGGAATATGTTGGGGGTAGTTAGGACGTTAACATACTAAAAGTCCTCGCCCCTAGCCTGTCCGTTTCAGGGGGAGAGGGGGATAGAAAGGTCCCTTTATTTGGTTTCTCGCTTATTACTCAAAAACGGTGCATTCAAGCAAAAAATATCTTGCATAAAAATGAAAGCCTGTAAGAATTTCTACAAGATTAGTTCTATACTTTTTTTCGCTACGATGTACCGTTTTTGAGATAACTGCTCTCAAAAGTCGATACTTTTTAAAAATATTTTTTGTCACACGTTTTTTGTCATAATTCTCCTGATAACGCCTCGGTCGTTTATTTTACACGAAAGCCCATTAAAAAATGTTACAGAGCGTTAAATTTTCTTCAAGAATATATATACATATACTAATTTTTCTCCAGTGGGTCGGAAGCAGAAGTTTTTGGCTAAAAGTAATGATTTTTCAAGAAAACTCCTTAAAACTTTCGTTATTTTCGTTATTCCAGAGTTGCAGCTATCTATATAAGCTAATATACTGGCATAAATAGCGTACACTACGCGTACATGAAGTGCAATATCAAGCATACATATGGATACATAGGTAAAATATTACCAGTTTTCAAGTTAATTGTGAAAAATTGAAAACCTGGGAAGAAGGCGATTGTGTAACGACCATTTGTACAAATTTTATTTTTATTTTACAAAAACTAATATCAAAACGAGAGATGTGAAACAGTAAACTACAATAAATGTTAGAACAAATGAAAAATCCTAATACGTGAATAATTATTTTTAAAACACAAATTAATTGGGCCTGTTTCTCTTGGGCCAAGAGGGTCCGGCTTCTTGCTCCACCATCGACACTGATCGCAGCACGAATTGCGAATCACCTACGCTTTTGTCATCAGTTTCCTGAATGTTGGAAAAAGTGTCCGCAGGGGATGTGGGAAGGGGCTCCAAGTCTTCTTCGTCGTCGTCCTCGTTCAAAATGGGCACGCCGTTGTGCCCCTGGCAGTTTTGACACAGTCGAGAGCAACTCATCGCTGCCTTTTTGCAGCTGCACTTTCCACTACTGCAGTCTTTCGTACACTTGCAAAAGATGAGGTCCAGAATTTCTCTGGGCGCTGCTTGGTTTTTCGTCAGCAAAGGAACTAGAATGTTGCCTTTTCGTTCGCAGCCCCACAGGTCTGGGGTAGTTGGTTTTCCAGCCAGAGCTGCACCTGGTGGAATGCACGCAATGCATGCTCTTTCGCTGCCCCCTCGCTGGGTGGAAGTGATGCGAGATCCCGTTTTATGTTGGATACCGATTTCAAAAATGAATCGTACCTGAAGGTGTTGAGAGAGTTCATCTTTGCAGGGGCGCCGTACCATTTCAGCATGCATATTCGCCCAGCTTCCTCAACATCGGCGTTCGAGGAGGAGGGTTTGTGAACACTGCGGCTGCTCTTTGTACGTCCGGATGTTTTTGGTAAATTTTTACAAAACTAAGTTTACCCTTTCGGAATGTCGCACTAGTAGAATCGCAACCAGTGAATGCGTGTAGGAGCAAAATTTCCTTGAGTCCCAGCTGTTGCATTTGGTGGGTGGAATAAACGTTGGTTTGCACTTTTCCCCTGCCAGGGGAACAGGATGTTGTGGTTGGGTGGCGTTTTTGTTGTAGGTAGCACAGCGGGATCGACATCTTCCCCTATAACAGCCACATTGGATGTTTCACTTACGGACTGGTTAATAGCTGTGCTTACAATAAACACGTTAGCATCGTATGATGCTTGATGTGTTGTGACGCCGTTTTACTAGAGTTTAGAGCTCAACAGGTTGATCAGCTCATCTTTGTTCTGGTGGTTGGAAAGAAAAGAAAAGCGGGACTATTATGTAAAACAAACGGCGGAGGAGTTACCAGGAGAATTATGACAAAAACGTGGGATAAAAAACATTTTTTAAAAACTATCGATTGTTGAGTGCAGATATCTCAAAAACGTCGTCGCGAAAAAATGTATAGAACTAATCTTGTAGAAAATCTTACGAGCTTTCATTTTTATGCAAGATATTTTTTGCTACATTGCACCGTTTTTGAGTTATAAGCGAGAAACAAAAAAAGGGACCTTTCTATCCCCCTCCCCCCCTGAAGCGGACAGGCTAGGGGCGGGGACTTTTAGTATGTTAACGTCCTAACTACCCCCAACACATTCCCGAAGCAAAAAGTTTCCACCCTCCATGCACTCTACACCCCCTTTGTAAATATTTGAAGCAAACTTCGATTTTTCTTTGGACTGTATTTTTATTGCTTCTACACTTAAAATGGGTTTAATTTTACATGAAAAATATGACAAACTTTTCTCTGTGTCAGACTTGACACGTTCTCTGTCACTATGGTTTTAAAACTACTGGTAACAATAAAATGTCTATACGTGGTTTCGAACATACTCCCCACCTTGAAAGTACTAACTTTCAACACAAAACACTTTTAAAAGTTTTAGTCATTGAGGGGTAAGGGACACATTTTCGCTAAACTTCGTTTTACTTCCCCTCGAGAAGTCTTTACAGTTGCCACTCTTGCTACACCATCTTTACCGGGATGAACACTAACTACTCTTCCGAGTCTCCAGTTCATAACTGGCGTATTGTCTTCCTTAATAATCACCAAAGTCCCGACTTTTAACTGTGGTTGGTTAATTTTCCAGCGTACTCTTTGTTGTAATTCCGAAACAAACTCCTGGTGCCATCTGGTCCAAAAATGATGACGCATCTGTTCCAATAACTGATATCTGTTCAGTCTATTTTCGGGAATAGTGCTTAATATTGGTTCTGGTAATGAAGTTACTGGACGACCAATTAGAAAGTGAGCCGGGGTTAAAGGATTTAAGTCTCCGGGATCAGAGGAGAGAGGGGAGAGTGAACGGGAGTTTAAAACTGCCTCCACCTGCACAAGAAGGGTGTACATTTCTTCGTACGTAAGTAAAGTGTTACCCAAAATACGCTTTAAATGGTATTTGCTTGATTTTACACCGGCTTCCCACATTCCTCCAAAATGGGGAGAGTTAGGTGGTATAAATTTCCACTCAATACTGTCAACTAAAAGTGCGTCAATTATTGCAGTTTGATTTTCTTGAAGGAAAGTACCTAATTTTGACAGGTCAGAGCTGGCAGCTTTAAAATTAGTACCGTTATCAGAGTAAATTAACGACGGTTTTCCACGACGCACATTGGGCGGAGGCGGGTGGTACGGCGAGACAAAACCTCCTAATTTTTTTAGCCCCTTTTCAACATTTTATTACTAAATTAAAGTTACAAATCTTTACCCTGCGCGATACATCTCGAGATAATTACGTAGAGGCTTTGAACATACGACAAACAAGTGAAAATGTCAGTAAATATTTTATAACTAAGCGAGCGTCTATTTTGCATGTAAATATGCGAAACTAACTTGACGTTAATTTTTGAGTGAATTTTTTTTTAAATATAATATATTTTGATGGCTGAAGATAATAGAAGTAAGTTAACTTCAAAGCATCATATATTTTAATTATTATGGTGGTTTCTTAGTTTACACTCTTGCCTTGTTGGACTGATGTAGAATCACTTATTTTTTAAATAATTTTGCCAATGGACAGAGGTGGAAAAAAAAAGTAATCTAAAGTAATCTTCAATTCTCACTTTAAATAAAACCTTATAAATTGCTCTTCGACATATGTCAAGATCACTTGCCCGTTCTTGCCCGTTGAGCCATTTTTAACGACTTTATTGAGCTTCACTGCTGCAGACAGACAGCAGTGAAGTTAGTCTGGCTGGCTGTCAAATCTTTTAGTGCATTTTTCAGAAAGTTTTCGGGAACCGATTTTAATGAAATTTGGCACCGTAATGTAGGTCTGGTGACAATACAATATGACAAAAAAAATTGGGGGTAGGGGGTGGGTGAGGGGTGTAAAGGGGGTAAATTCATAACTTTGGAACCAAAGCAAATATACTGTTTTCGGATTTATGATTGGTAAAATATTTACTACTTTTTAACATGCTTTTTTTGTTGGTAAAAATTCAAAATGGCGGATCCAAAATGGCGGGCTTTCTTAGTTATCAACCGATTTGTCTCAAATTTGGAATTTGGGGGTTTTACAAGTGCCAAATATAATTTTTAGTCTCAAATTACAAAAAAATTAAGATGATCGATCCAAAGTGGCTAACTTTGCTATTTATTAGGCCTTAGGCGATTGTCCTAAATATTGGAATTTGGGGGTATTATTTTATTAATAGGCTTAAAACTAAAAAGATGAAAATAAAATAAATATAAAAAAAAATATTTTTGAGTGAAACGATTTTATTAAAAAATTGCACTATAAAGTAAAAAATAATTTGTCAGATCTCTGTTTACTACAATCTAGAATGAACAATAGCGTTAATGTATATATTATATATTTTTAACTTCTTTTTTTAAATATTTATTTTCGGTATGATGTGCCGATCCGCGATGATGTGCCAAACCACTTAAAACTAAAACATGAGTGTATAAGGTATACCGTATACATCTCCATGTGATGGGTATCTTTAATAATCGCGCCACGATTTTATATCGAAAATAAATATTTAAACAAAGATCGAACTTAAAAATATACAGTGATGGGCAGAATTTACGCAGCATATGGAAAAAATTTTTATTGTTAGATTTTAACAAATACCGATGTTGGCAATCGTTTCTGCATCATTGGAAACCCCAAACAGCATTAAACAGTGGCGTTCGTCTTTAGGGGTTTGGCGGGAAATTTTAAAAAATCAAAAGTTATACAGCAAAAATGACCTTAAATGAAAAGATATCCAAATTTTTTATTAAGAAATGTTGTTTAGAATTAAATATTGAAGACGTACACAAATTTTAAAAGCAATTGAATACATATTTAGTTTATCATTTCCAATTTTTAATTTGTTTTGACTGATATTTAAGAATAAGAATAATAAAGCTCTATTAAAAAACATAAACATGTATGCCTTTTATTAATAATAAATTGATTGGAGGGGTCTAGCATGCACAGGCCATAAAAATTTTTCGTTACGAAGCAATGGAGTACCAGCCAGAATTGAACAATTTCTTTTTTCTTATTAAGAAAGGCAACTAAAAAGTATAATTTTAGGGAACGTGAATTGGAGTAATTGTTTTAGTGCAGTTAATAATATTTTTCACGAAAAATTGCATTATTAGTATTAACAAATTTATAAGGTGGCAAAAACAAGTATTTCTTATTTTTTATTCAATTGCTTTTAAAATTTGTGTACGTCTTCAATATTTAATTCTAAACAACATTTCTTAATAAAAAATTTGGATATCTTTTCATTTAAGGTAATTTTTGCTGTATAATTTTTGATTTTTTTTAAATTTCCCGCCAAACCCCAAAAGGCGAACGCCACTGTTTAATGTTTTTTGGGGTTTGCAATGATGCAGAAACGATTGCCAACATCGGTATTTGTTAAAATCTAACAATACAAATTTTTCCCATATGCTGCGTAAATTCTGCCCATCACTGTATAATATGCCGTATACATTTTTTTTTAATATTCATAGTCATAGGCATCTCCTTAAATAGCAATACTTTTCAGGCATGTTAGTTTTCTTAACGGTAAATGTTATTATTAAACTTTGTACTTAATTAGCAGATTTAGTTTATTTTGCAAATTTGTTAAACGTGTTAATATAACATGATTTCATTTCACTTGTATTTTAGGTATTCAATCAGCTTTTGTTTTCCACAAAATCAATAGTTTTGACATATTTTGAAAATAATAAACATAATTAAATGGTTTTATGTAGAAATAATTAAGTTGCGTTGAATCAGATTGTTGTAGAAGTTTCGTCTCACTGGCGGCCCGGTTTCCGCCCACTGTGCGACGTGACATAAACCTTTTTAATGCCAACAGAAACGAGTCTTTGCTTAAATCTGTGACCAGTTCTAAATGTATGGCCCGTGTCGCAAAACAAAGAAATAATGCAAGCCAACATTTCGAAGTTTTTGCACCACGGCCCTTTCTATCTTTTAGTAGGTACGGACCCGCGTAGTCAACTCCTGCTACATTGAAAGGAATACCTGACTGTAGGCGTTCTTTAGGCAGATTGCCCATTATTGGTTGTATAACCTTCGGATTATGTCTGAAGCATACGACACATTTCTGGTATGTAATATTTGCTAAGTTACAACCACTGATTGGCCAGAATTCGTCTCTGATTGAGGCCAATAAATGCTGTGGTCCAGCGTGAAACAATCGTTTATGTTCGAATTCAAATATCAATTTAGCCAACCTGTGCTTAGAATCCAAAAGAATGGGATGTTTTTTATTATACTCCATGTCGGAATCAGTTAACCTCCCACCTACTCTTAAAATTAAATTATCATCTAAAAATGGTTTTAGGTTTAACATTTTGCTTTTTTGATTAATTTCACCCTTTTGTTTAAGGGATGTGATATCTTGAGAAAAAGATTGTTCTTGTGCTATTTTAATTAAAACAATCTGAGCATGTGAAATCTTTTGTACAGTCAAAACGCCAATAGTTCGTTGATTCTTATTCACACCTCGTAAACTGCAGTTATTTTTAAATCGAAATAAATAAGCTACTACCCGTTTAAGACGTTGTAAACATGAAAATCTTTCAAAGGGAAATTAGATTGTATTACTATGTGTAAGGTTTGCGGAATGTTTTTCACTTCTGGTAAAGTTTCACTTTTTATCATTTTAGAAGGCCAGTCTGAGCTATTCCCTTTAAGCCAGTCCGGTCCATGAAACCACATCTTCGACTTAATAACCTGTTGAGGACTTAGGCCTCTAGATAATAGATCAGCTGGGTTGTCCTTAGATGGCACATGCCGCCATGTCCAGTTACCAGTAATTGACTGAATTTCCGCTACACGAGTATTTACAAAAGTTTTTAATAAATTAGGTGGTATTTTTAGCCACCCAAGAACCACCGTTGAGTCGCACCACAAAATACATTCGTTAAATCTAATTGTAAGCGATGAAAGAACTTTTTGTAAAAGTCGTGACAAAACTAATGCCCCACAAAGCTCCAGTCTAGGAAGCGTAATCGATTTGAGCGGAGCCACTTTGGCCTTTGCGCAAAGCAATCTCACGTGTACCTCATTATTTTTGTTTACTGATCGGATATAAATACATCCGCCGTACGCGGTTTCTGAACTATCTGAAAACCCGTGTAACTGTACGTTAACTGAATCTTCACATATGACATGTCTAGGTATGCGCAACTGGTTTAAAACTGAGAGCTGATCACGAAATTCTACCCAGGCTGTATAAAGTTGCAATGACACTGCTTCATCCCACGTTAATTTTTCCAGCCACAATCGTTGCAGTAAAATTTTTGCCTTTATTATACAAACTGCGAGTAGACCGAGCGGATCAAAAACTTGCGCAATACCTGCTAAAATGGTACGTTTTGTAACAGGAAGTTTCCTTGATACTATATTTATATCGTAAGTTAAACTATCAGTGTGACAATGCCAAATTAAACCTAACGTTTTTGCATTCTCATTCTCGCCAAAATTAACGACACTGTTTGTGGATGTAGACGTGTCCACGTACTTTAAAACTCTTGGGTCGTTTGAATAAAACTTGCGTAACTCAAAACATTCCGTACCTAATACTTGTGCAACGTCACTTGCAATTTTCGCAGCCCTTTCGACCGTGTCTGCGCCCGTTAGAAGATCGTCTACATAGAACTCTTCTTTTATGATTTTTGATATTTCAGGATCTATTGTCTCATGGTCGAATGCAAGTTGCATTAAACAACGAATGGCAAGAAATGGTGCTGCGCTAGTACCGTATGTAACCGTTTGTAATCCGTACGTATCTAAGGGTTTATCTGGACTTTCCCGCCACAAAATTCTTTGAAGCGGTCTTTGGTCAGGCATAACTAAAATTTGCCTGTACATTTTGGCAATATCTGCGGCAACTATGTACGTATGTTGCCGGAAACGTAGCAGAACCGAAATTAAATCTTTTTGTACGGTCGGTCCCACCATTTGAATTTCATTAAAACTCACACCCTTGGAAGCTTTCATTGAACAATTAAATACTACGCGAAGTTTAGTAGTTAATGAATCTTCACGAACTACACTATGATGTGGCATATAATATAAGTGCTCAAACTGAGTTTCACCCTCAACCTTTTTCGTATGTTCTAGTTCTGCGTATTCTCTCATAAAATTTGTGTATTGCGATTTTAAGTCCGGCTTTAATTCCAGCTTTCGTTCTAGCGATAAGAATTGTTTCTTTGCTTGTATGAATGATTCACCAAGACTATCAGGAGAGGATTTAAGCGGAATTTGTACCATAAATCTACCATCCGAACACCGAATTGTCTTATCAACGAACAGTTTTTCCCACGATATTTCTTCTTCCGATTGAGGTACCTTAGAAAGATACCCTTCCTCTATTTCCCAAAACCGACTTAATTGATCTCGTATTTCTGCGTTCTGTACAAAATTACAAAATATTTTATCTTCTGAAGTATTATTTGAAAGTACGCCACTGGGTCCCGAAATTACCCAACCAAATTTTGTTTTTTGCAATAAGGGTTTATTGATTCCAAGAGATATTTGTCCTATACAAATTAATGACCAAAATATATCCGCCCCTATTAACATGTCAATTTGACAGGGGTCGTTATAAGAATGATCTGCCAACTTTATGTGCGTAGGAATAATTATATCTTGCGTATTAACACGTACACTTGGCAAATACCCGGTGATGTTAGGAAGTACTAAACACGAAATTTTTGTATTAAACGAATTCTGCAAAGAATGTACTCTAATGTCACATTTGTACTGAATTTTTGACATCGTTTGATTTAAACCGGCAACGTTCATATTTATTTCTTGTTTATTTAATTTTAATTTATTAACTATGTCCGTTCTAATGAAGCTCGACTGTGATCCTGAGTCTAACATTACTCGAATAGTATGCGGCTTATTATTTTTGTCCAGAACCCGTACTAACGCTGTACTAAGAAGAACTTGGGTTGGACTGTACGACATTCCACATACTGTACTTTTTTCTTGTACCGTCTGAGAAATCTGAAAAGCTTGTGTATCTGTTGATACATGTTCGCTTGTACTAGTGTCATTACTTGGAGAACTCACCGATGTCTCCGTACTATTTAAATTATTTGACCGTGCTAGATTTTGGTAATTATTATTTTGACTTTGACGTCTATCTATGTGTAACAACTTATGGTGTTTCAAAGAACAAATTTTACAAGGATATGATCTACAAACTTTACTCTGATGTCCAAATTTTAAGCAGTTTACACATAGTTTTAACTCTTGAATCTTTTTTATACGATCCTGTACATTTAAACCTAAAAATGTTTCGCAGTTAGAAATCTGGTGTAATTGTTTACAAATTGCACAATTTTTCATCGCTGCAAACAAGCTTCTTGTATTAGAAAACTGTTTTCTGGTGTCCTTGGTGTTTATATGATTGATTTTTAAAGTTTCTAATAAATCAGCTTTGTTATTTAAAAAGGTTTTTAAATCACTCAGAGTTGGTGATTTTTTACTTAAATCATTACTGTTTTTGTACTTTTCCCATTCACGGGACGTGTTATTATCAAGTTTTGTACTTATTAAATAAATAATTAAAGTATCTACGGTAGGCTCATTGACTTGTTCAAGACACCTCATATGTTTAGATACGTTATCTATCAAAGATCTTATGCGATCCGACGACTCTTTTGGAATAGACTCTACATTAAAAAGGGCTTTAACATGGTTTTGAATTAAAATACGGGGATTGTTATATCTTTCTAGCAAAAGGTTCCATGCTACCTCGTAATTTTCAGCAGAAAATTCCAAAGATTGTACAACCAGTGCAGCCGCTTCAGTCAGACTGCCTCTTAAGTAATGAAACTTTTGTATTTTTGACAAGACCGTGTTAGAATGAATCATAGATTCAAATGTGTCGCGATATTCTAACCAGGTTTGAAAGTTTCCATCAAATTTAGGTACATCTATGGGGGGAAGTCTAAGACCAAAAAATCCTTGAGAGTTACCACCATGATCAATTTGAGAATGATTTCTTACAGACTGCATAGATACTGATGATGAGCTACTATTGTTATTTTCCCTTTTTTGAAAATTGACTAAATGTTGTTCAGCTTTTGCTATTAAACCGTAATATTGTGAATCAAATGACATACGTTCTTCTACATCAATATCTATACCTTCTAACTCATTTTCAATTTGTGTTTGAATATCTTCAAACTCTAGTAGAAGAACACCCTCTAGAGCATTTTTTCGGGTTTGAAGTTGTTGATAATCTATATTTGTGACACTATTGTTTTGCAACTTGGCTTCAAAACTTTGTAAATAGTTACTAAAAAATGTTAATTTAGCTTTAAGTGCAGCTCTTTTACGAATATGTTCCTGTTTTGCCATTTTGGAGAAATATTAAGTAAGCTTTATCAAATTTTAGCGTACACTATAATAAACAAATTTTTGCTAAAATTGACTCGACTTCCTTGTACAAATTAATCTTTCAAATAATGTACTTTTAACAAATTATATAAGACATTCCATAGAAAGTCTGTACTGAAATGTTCAATTTGAAAGAATTTATGTTCAATTTATTTTTGGGTACTACTTTCCTTATTTGACCACCTAATTATTTTACAAAATGTCACCCTATCTTGTACATGCAAAGCCAGAATTAAGGAGCTAGGAAAATATTTTAGGATAAGGATCAAGCAATAGCGATAAAATAGGAACGACTCACTCTGTACGCTTCTTCTTGTGGAAAAAACACTATTTTTTCTTCTTGACAATGTCCACGTACACTACGTGTTTATTCGTGCATTTTTGTTCAATTTTGCTGATGCAATATGTCGCTGGCAGGACGTACGTCTATGTTCGCTTGTCATGTAACTAATCGTCCACGTTGTTGACGAAAACTTTACCCATCCGACGAAAGAGGGACCATGTAAATATTTGAAGCAAACTTCGATTTTTCTTTGGACTGTATTTTGATTGCTTCTACACTTAAAATGGGTTTAATTTTACATGAAAAATATGACAAACTTTTCTCTGTGTCAGACTTGACACGTTCTCTGTCACTATGGTTTTAAAACTACTGGTAACAATAAAATGTCTATACGTGGTTTCGAACACCCTTCGTTGCCTAGCCTAATTAAGAATTTAAGTTGAATGCAAACATTAAATAATCCGGTTGTTGCATAAACAACTTGTGAAGATTCCATAGGAAACCAACCTGCGTTTTTAAGTTTATTGCATTCATTATTATTATACAACAAGTATCCCTTTATTGTCGAAGTTAACCCAACATCTGTAACTGAATCTATTGTAACACCGCTTAGTTGATAACGCATTTCTTTAAAAAGGAAAGCAATCCCATTGTTAATCAATTTTAATGTATTTGAGATAGTATTATTATCTTTTGTTAGTTTAACCTCTATGTAAAGAATGCTTTCGGAAGGAAGAGTATACTTGTCTACTTCATGAACAGGTATTATACTTTCATCATTATTTCCCAATTTTGTAGATAGGTATGGTTCATAACCATGAACTTCGGAATGCACAATTGAATTATATATGAAAATTTATTCTGTTACATTAAGGGCACCCATTATACTAAAACCCTTAAACCTAGAGATTTCAAACAGCTTATATTTTCAGGTGTTATCCCTTGCGTGTTTGTCTTTCTACTAATCCTTAGTTTACGATATTTAGTCTTCTTATAGTTTTTGTTAATTTTTCTGGGTAAATTGAAAATTTTTGTATTATAAAGGATAACCATTATATTTCTTTTATATGCAATCTTACACAGTCTCGTCTCGAAAATCAGCAATATTTAAATCTTGATATATTACCTTTATTGTTATTTTATCTATTACTTTTACTGTAACAGGAAAATAAATAATATTTTGAGGACTTTCTATTATTTTAAATCCAGGGTTAACATTAGGGAAAAATTGATGAATAATATGTACAGGCTTTTCGTTCAGATAGGAACCTTCTGCGATACTGCAGTCAATGCATAAAGAACTAACTTTTATAATCTCTGCTGGATTCTCCGATGTTGTTGGAACTTCATCGCCAGATATAATCCCATTATTAAAACCCAAAGGTTTCCTATTGATCCATCTTTAAAATAATATCCGTAGTGGACTTGATTGTTGATCATATGTTGTTATTTCCATAGAGGTGAAATAAAATATTTCTTTTTTGGAATTCAGTCTAAATATTTATTAACATCATCCATTTCATAACTTCCTGTAGGAATTGTTATAAATTCATATTTTTTCCTTAATATACTTTATTATTACTTTTATCAATACTTGATATTGCATTAAAAGTTTCAAAGTTGGTAAGTAACGACAAAGGAAGTGTTAGGATCTAAGTAAATAGGTGGATGGAGATCTGCCTGAAGTATAGCTGAATTTGTGGAAAGAGTTATAGTAAACGACGTATTGATGGTCGTAATATGAATAAAATTGAAACACAACTACGTATTATTCTAAATAAACTGTAACGATAACTGTCCACAAGTTGAGGCATTAAAAGATTGATATTTATCATAATTATATTTAATATTGTTGTTGCTATCATCGCTATTGAAATAAGTTATGACTTCATTTGGTTGTCATAGATATCCAAAACTATCAAAGTTATTATGTTATTATTATTTTTAACATACGCTGTCCAATGAGTGCCTTCCCCCAAATTATTATCCGAATTCATGATACCTGTTCCGTTTTTTTTTTTTAAATTTTTTTTTTGGTAACATTTCTCATAAAGAAACCTCTAAAATGTGACAACTTTAATAATTATAATTTGACATACTTTAATCAATGTATATTGGTCAAAGGTCGGTGAGGTAGCAAACTTAGCAGTTTTTTGAATAGGGTTTAAGATATAGACCACGTCCTTTTTGGTATCGATGGAGAGTAGGGATGGATAGGGAATTTTACGCCCCCCATCCCCCGGGGAATCTTATCTTGTGATATGTGACGTCATATCTCGGTCACCATTGCGCATGAGTCAATTTCAAGTACGCCATCGAAGTCTACGTCAGTGGGGCTTACGTCAGCCATATAAATATCATTTATGAAATGTCACCTGTCACTTGTCACCTGTCACTTGTCAAATGTCAAAATTGAAAACTGACACGGGTCCCGTGTTCATTATGACGTCAGACATCGTTTAAAGAAAAATACGGTAATCGGCCCTTTGGTTCCAGCAGGTCACATGTCACATGTCACTTGTCAAAGGCGAAAATCGAAAAATTGGCATATGTCACGTGTTCGGGATGACGTCAGAAGGCGTTTAAAAAAAGAATGACGTTGATCGGCCCTTTGGTTCCGGAGATACATTTTTTTGCGATTAGCGACCTAACGGTTGAAGGTGGAGAGGCGAAATTCGGATGTGGGATAGTGGACGAAAATACCTTTCGATTGGTGAAGCTATTTTTCAAAAATCTCGACTGGCAACAAAAAAATAAGTTCAAAATTTCCACATCACTCGGCATAATAAATTTTCGGTTAATTATAAAAATTATGAATATTATTGGAGTTAATAACAACAAAATATGCATTAGTAATTCTGAACTTACTAGGATGTGGTTGTCATTTCCGGTCGATAAGGTTATCACTTGTTTTAAGCTCATGCATGATGGCAGCATCGTAGGCAACGGATTTTGATAAATAAAACAACCAATTATAAATTATTAATTTATTTTAAACAGCAAAATATGCATCATAAGAACATGTTAGAACCTATCAGTTCCGGCCGATTAGGCTATTGCTTGCAGAGCATAAAACTGGGGATTCGCAAAGTTCAGTCCACTTTTGAAATTGATTGTGTTTGGATGTGCGTGAAGTTCGTTTTCAGATATTAATATTTTTCTTTATGAAGTGAGTGTACTGTTAAATTTTTGGTAAGTACCGATTTATATTAGCTTAAAGTTTTGTGATATTCACGTATTAGCAAAAAAATGAAATGTTTAATATTTACAAGAATATTAGTGCCGCTTTGTCAGGAAAAACGAAATAGTCTATCGATGCGACTGTATTACGATCTTATTATACAAAATTATTATTTTAAATTTCCGTTTGAGTAATGACATGGACATATTTAGTTATTTTGCACTAATATTAGAATCTGGATCTAGGGATAAGAAAGTATTTTTGTCTTGAACTCTTTTTATTTTTAAACTTTAACCTGATGAAGTATTCTTTATACATGTAATATTGTTTTAAAAAATAATTTCTCTATCGGGTATGCATAAACTATAGTCTTGCTTTGAGTTATGCTAAAAACTGCAAAATTAGGGAACGAAAAAATGAATCAAAAAACAAGTAGGAACCAAACATAGGTTGGCTTTCTCCACCCACGTCTCGTTGTCACATAGTAGTAGTAGTATACCTAGCGGATTTCTGGAACATTTCCTCAGTCAAAATATTTTATTTTTACAGAAAATGTTTGCATGCCAATTCTGTAGCCGTACATTCACCAGGAAGGGTCACCTCAAACGTCAAGGAAATTGTCGCATATCGGTCAAGATCTGCGACGTCTGCAGTGGAATTTTCAAGTCGAAGGGGGCTCTTCTTCGTCACCAGAAGGAGAAACACCCAGCTCCCAAAAGGCCAGCTAATTTGCCAGATATCCATGGCGAAAAGAGCAAGACTCGCTTCTGACGCACAAATTCGACCCTTAGTTCGTTGTGGAAAAATACTTTTCGAGACGGCTACGATCCCGAATAATTAAAATTCCCGCCCAGAAAACCTCTGCACAGAATTCCTTGAACGTGGTCGGGGTGAATACGGTCCCTCCCGGCTTTACTATGAAATAACTACTTTCAAAGTTGACAAAGAATATCCGGGAAAGCCGTCCTGCCTATCACCGATTTCCTCTGATTCGCTGTTCAGAATAATTTAATTTTGTCCCCATTGGACATTTTCTCCCCCAAGGATCCTAAATCCCCTCCCAGGGTTTAACTTGGTGCGCTCCTCGGATGCGTACGTCCAATTGTTTGCAATTTGTTCTACAAGGCGCAAACAGCCTTGTTTCCCGGACTACTAAGTGACGTTCATTAAGTTTCAACACCTCAGAATGATAGGCCATCTGAAACGGAGCCATCCGTGGCGCCTTATTTCTAAGTTTCCTTAACCAATCAATCACTTGTTTGCCCGGTTTGTCCGTGTCGAGGGATGCCAGGTACGCATGGTTCCGATTGGACAAAAGACAGACTTCGTCATGGGTGAACCCGCCATCCTTCCCCGCTAGCTGGAAGTTGCTAACAGTCCACCAAGGAAGAGGTGACGATAATGTTTAAAGTTTCCAAAAGAAGGTTTGAATTAGAAAGTATCTCCAGGATGGGACAAAGCCCGGAACGCCCCACAGTGGCAAGCTTAATGCTATTTAGTGGCCAGAACCTCACAAATTATATGCCCGTAAATTTTTGTACAGGTATTTTATATTCGAAGTTGTAATATCTACGGGTATAAAAAACACCTAATTCCAAAAATAAACTGTACTTGACTTGTGTTTGAGTATAAAATGCCAAGACAGAAAAATTTGTTCTCGAAATTAAATTTACATCGAAAGAAATGAACCATTATCTTCCTAAATTTGATGAACGTAAGTTTTATGCAATAACTGTTTTTCTGATTTCTCAATTAAATGAACCTTTGTACTTCTTAAAAAATAACATACCGCAATCGAAACATTTTTATTTTTATCTAAAACACTAATAAATATTGAAGTGTTAATTTTTACACAAAATTTCGTTGTTTCAAGTTCACTATCGAAGAAATTTACTATCGAAGGCTGCCGAAGTTTTACATTATGGCCAAAAACAAACGTGGTGTTATCCTTATTCTTATAAAAAATATTCTGGCTGCCGAAAGTTGCCGGTTTGCTTGCAATAGCAATTGTTCAAGTAGGCTGTTGGCCATGTCTAACGTAAAACAAAATCAAACTCGCGGCGTCGTATTGTTGTAAATACTATCAAAGTAGTATTGTTGTGAGGTATTTCGTTTTGAAATATGTTTGTTATAAGTAGAAAATATCTTTCCGATAGTTTTATTACTAGTGGTAATGAACAAGAGTTTTTTTCTCGTGTAAAAGAAGATTTTCAGTTATCTCCAACGGATTTTGCAAATGTAAAGCATACCATCCAGAAAACATTTTTGTCTCAGTTTAGGCAAAAATGGAAGCAGGCTAAAAGGATGAAAGATGAATTTTATAAAAAATTTAATAATTGGTTGATGGGCGAGTTAACAGTTAAAAAAACTGGTAATGTCTTAAAAGATACTGGCGGAAGACCTTCAAAGGATCTTAGAGATAGTTCGGAAAGAAGTAAGAGAAGAAAGTTATCTAATCTAGAAAAATCGTGTGATATGACACTCTTAGAACTACAAGGCCTTTTGATGCGAAAGTTAAGGGCAGAAGGAAAACGAGAGGAGGCAGCCTTGATTCAGGAAGCACTATATCTTGGAGCAAGTGAGTTTAAACTTCGTCTTTCTCAGAATATGGTTAAAAAGTTTTCAAGAGATGAAGGTTTAGCATTAGTTACAAATGTCAAACTATCAAGATATCAGTACAATTGTATACGTCAACAGTGTGCAGATAAAAATGCTGATATTTTCCCTAGCTATAATCAAATTTTCAAGGCAAAAGCTGAATGTTATCCAGAATCTATAGAAGTTAACGAGAAGGGAGCTTCCATTCCAATTCAACAGTTATTAGATCATACTACAACACGCTTACTAAAAATTCCTAATGTATTAGAGAAGGTTATTGAAAGCGGTTCAGAAACATTTGTATTGCATACTAAATATGGTTGTGATGGTTCTTCGGGAAACAGTACTTATAAACAAAACTTTAGCGACTTAAGTGTTATAGATGAATCTATTTTTATGGCATCGCTAGTTCCTCTACAACTTGTTTCTGTAAATAATACACTAGTTTGGCAAAATCCTCATCCATCGTCAACTAATTATTGCAGGCCAATATATTTCGAATTTTCAAAAGAAACTCCTGAACTTACTAAAATTGTTGCCGAGAGATTTAAAAATGAAATTGAAAATTTAAATGAGACAGAGATATCCACAAGAAATGGACACGTTCAAATTTAGCTTTTACTATGGTGGACGGAAAAGTACGCCAAGTTTTGACAGAAACTTCCTCAGCTACATGTTGTCCATTATGCAAGGCCAAGCCAAGAGAAATGAATAATTTGCCAAAAATACGGACAAAAACAATTGAAGTCGACTCTTATAAATATGGTCTGTCTAGTTTGCATGCTCTAGTTCGTTTCATGGAGTGCATTCTTAATATCTCTTATAAACTGGAATTTAAAAAGTGGAGTGCTAGGTCAGTTGCCGAAAAAGAATCAGTAAAAATAAATAAAAAAAGAATTCAAAATGAACTTAAACGCAGACTAGGGATAGTTGTTGATGTGCCTCGACAGGGTAGTGGGAGCTCCAATGATGGCAACACTGCTAGAAGATTTTTTAGGAATCCAGAGATAGTAGCAGAAGTAACAGGGGTTGATATGAAACTGATCAAAAGATTCAAATCAAAAAAATCAAATCAATAAAGCTTTATTGTCGAAAGAAAATCTTATTGACAAAGCATGCTTAAAACTATAAAAAAAAGTCATTACATGGACACTCTACATAAGTATACACCAATAAGCGCACATTGTAAAATTCACTTGAAGGAGCCTAAAACTATCTTTCGCTTTTACAACTAAACCACTAATTAATTTTAAAAAATATGTATAATAATTAATAGTAAATTAAAAGCCACGATAAAAATATTAAAAAGATTCATCAAAAAATTCTGAAATTGAGTAATAGGCTTTGTTAATAAGTATTAAATTAAATTAAATTAATTAATTTATTATTCTATCATTTTACAAGTTTTAACGTGCGGAAAAGCTATAGAGCTCCAGAAACTTGAATTGTATTTACAAAGTACAGCAGAGTTGTTTGTAGAAAAATATAATTGGTATTATATGCCGTCATCTGTCCATCAAATACTTCTCCACGGTACTGGCATAATTAAGTCTGCGTGCCTTCCTATTGGGCAACTTAGTGAGGAAGCAGCCGAGGCGCGAAATAAAGACTTTAAAAGATTTCGTGAAATGTTCTCCCGGAAGTGCTCGCGAACTGCTACAAATGAAGATGTTTTACATTCATTGCTCGTGTCTTCAGATCCGTATTTAACCAGCTTAAGACATCAATGGATAAAAACTAACGCTCATTTAGATTTGGAACAGGAAGCCAAAGAACTATTGATTTAATAATTTTGTAAAAGGTAAAATTTTGTTTCATTTCCATTAAAAGTAGTTACTAGAAATTCAATTAGCATTTATTTAGAACGCAATTTTAATATAGGTGAAATTTTCTTGCAGTCCTCAATGATACATCATAAAATCAAAATACTGAATACTTACCCCATATATTACAAATTTACAAAAAAACACATCCGACAATGATGTTTCATTAATCTGTTTCCTAAACATTGCAAAAAATAGAAAAAAAACGTTAACATACAAAGGCTCATAGGTTTTGGCCGGATCCTTACATAAGGCCTCACCACTGTGCGCCCCGCCCCGGAGACTTTCTATGAACTGAGACAGCTGGCACGGGCATGTCCAGCAAATTATTTGTTTGGGTAGTCGTGATTACCCAAACCTGCAATTTTGCACGGTGGGCAAATTTTTGTTTTCTAGTCCATGTAAGTCGTTTGAATTTACTTTTATCAAGGAAAGTCTTGTATTGTGACGTCAAGTATCCGAGCCCCCTAAATCTAACTATTTACATGCATTGTTTAGGGCTAAAACTTATTTGTTCTATGGCCGTAACAAGAGCCTCTACCTAAGGTACTTTCCTATCGCAAATATAACAACCTAATACTAAGCACTCTAAGGGCGTCTTTGCGGACTATGACGTAGTCACCGTTATTAATACCTAATCACTCTATGAGCGTCTGGGCTTTGACTATTTCGGCGAGTAGGGATTCGCCGATCTAGCTAACTAACACTATTAACGACTACACTATCGCTGATCGCGTAACACTTATTTTTTACTGACTTTACGTAGTCAACGCTAACCCCAATTTTTACCTACGTACGTACGTATTCCGCTAACCAAATTATCCACTATTTTCAGGAGACGTCCGAACACCTAATTTATATTTACAACGTCGTCCGCTCCCCAGGCGCGCACGTATGGGCGTATCTTTACGACGCGCGTATTTGTCATTTTCAAGATTAGCCGCTTGTCTAAAACCCAAGGACTATGAATATCCTATATTCCATTTATGCAACATTGACAGGATGTTTATTGCATGTCCGATTTATTTGTGGCTGGCCAGGGCGACGCCGCTGGACCAGAAGTTTATTCTACAATGTTTGATTATTTTTGCCGTTGTCTGGAATTACAACTTAGCAGGAGTTGCGCTACCTGTCTAAGAAACCATTTTTCCTTTTTATAAATACCATTTTTAGTTTCCTGGAGTACCATCCATTTCCCAAGACGCGTACTTAGAACGAACTGCCTCTCTCGAAAATTAGCAAGGACAGTGCCGTTTGGTAAAGAATTTTCCTGTACTTATATCGGAGAGCACTAAGCACGTCTTTTCCCAAAAGCGGAGTTTTTGATGAAAACTCGATCTTCACTAGGATGACGTCAAAAACTTTTTTATTTATTTTGCCCATGCTAGGATTAGAACCGGGGACCCATATGTTGGAATATCAGCGCTCTAGCCAATCTCGCTATCGAGTACCAATAAAGTATTGAGTTCGGGAGATATAGGCTTGCAGCTATAAGAGCCCTCATTTTCAATTCGAAATTTAATATACGTAACGTGTTGAGAATTATGTTGTAAGTCATGTATAAAAGTATGTCAGCTGTCACCTGTCATTTAAGACATGTCAACTGTTACCAGTCGCTTGGGAAACGCTAAAAGAGAAATTTAACATAGGTAACGTGCTAAAGATGGCGTTATAAGACATATGAAAAAATTTTGCCAGCTGTCACTTGTCATCTTCGATCTGTCAACTGTCACCTGTCACTTGTCAAACGCCAAAATTAAAATTTATTGTAGGTCGCTTGTTCAAAATGGCGTTAGAAGACACGCGTAAAAGCATGGCAGCTGTCACCTGTCATTTAAGATATGTCAACTGTCACTTGTCACCTGTCTAATACTGTTTGCCCAGCGGTAATTGACACTCGGGAAGAAAGGAAAAAAAATTCCTGTGACGCCGTTGTTAACTTTTAAAAATTCGGAATGCTAAAAAACTATAGGCGTACACGTACTACATAGTTTTTTAGTATTCCGAATTTTTGAAACTTCGTTACGGCATCATAGCGATTTATTTTTCATTCCTTTTGAGTGTCAATTACCGCTGGGCGAACTATACCAAAATTAAAATTTATTGTAGGTCACGTATTCAAAATGGCGTCAGAAGACATGCATAAAAGTATGGCAGCTGTCACCTGTCATTTAAGATATGTCAACTGTCACCAGCCACGTGTTAAACGTCAGAATAAAAATTTGGCATACGCCACGTGTTCAGGGCGGTGCCCGAAAGCGTTTAAAAAAGAATGGAGTCGATCACCCCTATGATTCCAGAGATATAGTTTTTTGCGATTAGCGACCTAACGTTTGGAGGTGGAAAGAAGAAATTCGCAAGGGGGATAGTGGCGGAGCAGATCTTTCGAGTTATCAAATTATTTTTCAAAAATCTCGACTTTGAGGAAAAAATTAGATTTCAAAATTTTTACATCACCCTATATAGCAAATTTTTGATTAGTTATAGAAATTATGAATATTATTGGCTTGAATAACAGAAAAATATGCATTAGTTCTTCTAGTTCTTCTGAACTTACTAGGATGTGATTAGCAAAAATAAGATGTTAAAATTTCCACATCACTCTGCATAAGAACTTTTTCACGTCACGTCACGTGTTCAAAATAACGTTATAAGACATGCGTAAAAGTATGTCAGCTGTCACTTGTCATTTAAGATATGTCAACTGTCACCTGTCACTTATGAAACGCCAAAATAAAAATATAACATACGCCACGTGTTCAAAATGGCGTCAGAAGACATGCATAAAAGTATAGCAGCTGTCACCTGTCATCTTGGATCTGTCAGCTATCATCTGTCACTTATCAAACGTCAAAATAAAACTTTAACATACGCCACGGGTCCAAAATGGTGTTATAATACAGGCGTAAAAGCATGTCAGCTGTCACCTGTTATTTAAGGTATGTCAACTGTCACCTGTCACATGTCAAACGTCAAAATAAAAATTTTCACTTTCGGCAGCCGTTCAGTCAACCATCGTGTTAGATGAGTTGGGGGTAGAATATTAAAGATATTTTTTGAGAAAGATTATTATCAGATAAGAAATTACTGAGAAATAATTAGCTGATCAAAAAAATGATAAGAGGTGTGCACGGAATAATAGTATTAGACAATCAAAACAGTATATTATGAGAAGATAGAAAAATTTAAATATACGAGGTTATTAGATTATTAACGAGCTATATATTTTTCAGAACGGATTAATATTAAGGGTGGTTCACTACAGGGGGTTTCGAAATGTTTCATAATAGTTTTTATTAGTTGTTTTCAGAAACAGGAGTGGTTTTAGCTATTAAGTGGTTGGGCAGTTAGACGTTTAAGTTGTGTTCCAGAAAACAGGGTGGTCTGTATTTAGCGGTTTTTAGCTGTTTTTCCGAAATAACATCTGTTTTTTTAGCTGTTGAGCGGTTAAGCGGTTAAGTGGTTGAGTGGTTGAGTGGTTGAGCGGTTGAGCGGTTGAGCGGTTGAATGGTTGAGCGGTTGAGCGGTTGAGTGGTTGTGCGGTTCAGCAGTTGGGCAGTTAGATATTTAAGTGGTTTTTAATTGTTGTACCTAAGAGACCCAGATGGCGAGGAAATTTTTCGAAAACTAAAATTTAATTCTATTTATCATCATAAGTACTTCACAATGTATCATTTTTTTATTTTAAATAAAACCTAAAAAAATAGCGCGTTTTAGTACCTTAAACAATCAAACCTAACCTCAACAAATATTCTAGTGCAGGTGGTACAAAATTCTTCGAAACTTAAACGATTCTCAGCCGAACGAACTGCCTCTCTCGAAAATTAGCAAGGACAGTGCCGTTTGGTAAAGAATTTTCCTGTACTTATATCGGAGAGCACTAAGCACGTCTTTTCCCAAAAGCGGAGTTTCTGATGAAAACTCGATCTTCACTGACGCGTGAAGACCTGAATGCTTTATTTGTCCATAATGTATCTCAGCCGGGCAACGCCGAAAGACTCTAAGAATTTCCATGATTATTGAAGTAAGGTGCGTCCTTTCCCCAGACGCACAATCCCCAAATGATTATTAACTGACGTTGAGTTAAAATGATTTTTGTCGTCATTGATAATTAGCAATGCATTTACCGGAGATTGAATTCCTTCATCTGGTTACGAAGGACCGCCAGACTAAGAATTTTCATTGTCAACAAACGAAAATAGGTTATTAAAGCCTTTCCCCACCGACGCGACGTACAACAAGAGCAGAGTCCTTAGACTAAGTATTTTCTCATTTACGAATCTTGAAAGCGCCCTTTTTTCCAACGTTGTGACAAGAACATAACAGCTCGGCTAACTTTTGGTTTCCAGATAAAATCGTCCATTCCCCAGTTGCGGCTTCCCAGGTCCCGAAGGGTCTCTGGGAGCATGTATTTTCCTAAGTGGTCGCACAAGACTCCCATGCTTTAGTAACGCGAAATTTATTTTGGAGCGCCGGATTTCACCGAATTGTTGCGCAAAATTTTTTGGACAACGATTTTGTAAGAAAAAGAATTTCCTAATCCCACCGCAGCCGACACACCGCCTCTAGTTCGAGGACAATGCTGCTTTGATATTGGGCGAACCATGGCTATTCTGGCTAGCACCCTTACCTAGCCTTCCACAACACGGGTTGACGGCTTTACGAGCGCTTTGGGTGCATACTGCGTAGCCTAGCCTGAAACGCGACCGATAATTTTATCTTCTTGCTTCTTTGTTTTTTCTCTCTTGGTCATTTCACTCGACATTCACAAGTCGAGGCCAGCCGCCACTTGACCGGTCCCCTGGGGCAACGACTTATTAGGAGGTATCCCAAGTGTTAACCGGACCAAATGGCCCGTACCAAATCCCAAACTGATATATGGATCATACCAGGTAATGGAAATTTTGCCGCCAAATGCACAGTATATATTCACGCCATGTCCCGGGTACGCACGGGACTCTTGAAGCACACTATGAAGATCATTAGGGACCCTGCAGTGTCCTGCTGATTTCTGGCTCCTATGTATTAATTTTCTTGCTTCATTTTGGGTAATCCCGGTCGACCGTTACAGCATATCGATTCTCGACGTTCTCGGCGATCTTGGAGCTTCTTACGCGGCCATGGCCACCGTAATACTGCCTTCCCGCCTCGCTCTTGCGGATGTTTCATAGACAATTCGCGCGGGAGTTGTTCCTGCTGTTCGCAGCGCCGTTCGATGCTAGTATCAGGGAGCCTTTGCAAGACCATTTGAATTTGTATTCATTTTAAAGATTTCGTTAATTTTGGTCGGTTTTTTCAATTTCTATTGAAAACGGCATTGTGAAAAGTCAGTTTCACAACACTTCGACAGATGGCGAGTATAAAAAATTTAAATTTCAGGTGACCTAAATAATAAATTTGTCTTTATAGAACTCAGGTACTAATTATTTATTCCTATTTTCAGAACCAACAACAACAACATCATCATGCACCCAGCATTGTACAGCATGCCAACTAGATGTTCCTACTAATCGATGGGGTAGACATCTAAGAACCCTAGGGTATCGGGAGAAATGCTGCGTGGTGCAGGAGGAGGAAGGTGTGAAGTTGGTAAAAATATCATTCAGGAGCTGAATTGCTACGTACCGACTTACTTCAAGTCAGGATCCCACCAACACATCGATGTTTTAGCTCAAAGCAAGGAAAAGTATATTTCGTTTACTAAAAGGATTTACGTTCACGATTATATCGACAATAAAAGTGGGACAATAAAGAAAAAATATTTAAAATTGCGATTCATCGATAGTTTTAAATTTCTATCAACTTCGCTGGAAAATTTGGGTAATGGATTAGCTGTGTGTAGTTTCAGGGAAACAGGAAAATATTTTTCTAATAATGAGCAGGTTAATTTAATGCGCAAAAAAGGTGTTTTCCCTATAGTTTTGTCGATTCAATGGAGAAAATGAACCATCCAATTTTACCCACAATAAATCAGTTTTATGATAGTTTGTCAGAGAAGCACATTAGCGATGAAGATTATGATAGAGCTAAAAAGGTGTGGGACACATTTAATTGTAAGAATTTGGGGGACTATTCGGATTTATATTTGAAATCTGATGTTTTATTATTAACCGATGTTTTTGAACAGTTTCGCGATACTTGTTTAGAAACGTATAAACTGGATCCCGCACAGTACCATACCCTTCCAAGTTATTCGTTTGATTGTATGTTGCATATTTGTAAGGTAGAGTTAGAGTTATGGACTGATATCGACACGGTTCATTTTTTCAAAAAAGGTATTCGAGGCGGTATAAGTCAGTGTTCAGAAAGTATGCACGCTGCCAACAACATATATGTACCAAACTACGATCCTAACGAACCATCATCTTTCATTGTTTATCTTGATGCAACAAATCTGTACGGTCATAGTATGTCGCAAGCATTACCATTTGGTGGCTTAGATGGTTATCAAAGCATGAAATTTTAAATTTAAATATTAAGGATGTGGACGATAATGGCCCAGAAGGATACGTTTTGGAAGTTTACGTTCATTATCCGGATACGCTATATAATGACCATTCCGACTTCCCTTTTAGTTGAAAATATTGTACCACCCACGGAATCGGCTAGATTTTAAAAGTTAATTCCGAATTTAAACGATAAAAAGAAATACATCATTCATTACCGAACATTAAAACAAGCAATCAATAACGGCCTAATGGTAATGCAAACACACAGAATTTTAAAATTTAATCAATCCCCATGGTTAAAGACATAATATATCGACTTAAACACAGATTTGCGCAATAGGGCAACAACAAGACACTTTTAAATTAATCATTAATGCTGTTTTTGGCAAGACCACGGAAAATGTGGAGAATCGTAATGATATAAAACTAGTTACCCGATGGGAAAATGGCAGGAATAAAATTGGGGCACGAGCATTAATTTCTCGTCCTTATTTTAAAAGTTCAACGGTTTTTAATAAAGAATTCGTTGCCATTCATATGGATCAATTAATGGAACTTATAATAATCCAATTTATATCGAATTTTCCATTCTGGACATGTCGAAAACAGTAATTTATGATTTTTTCTACTCATTCACTAAAGCAAAATTTGGAAAAAATGCTTCTTTACAGTATACCGACACAGATTCGTTAATATTAAAAGTTAACACCGAAAATTTTTATCGCATAATTGCAGAAAATCCGGATAAATTCGATACATCCAATTATAGCGAAGGGAATATTTTTAACATAAAAAAGTCAGTCAGTAGTAGTAGGTAGAATGACGAATGAATTTCCAGGTAATCCAATAATAAGTTTTTATGGTACCGGAGTCAAAGCTTATTACATAAACTAAATCAGTAGCGAAATTTAAAAAGCGAAGGTTATAAAAAAAAGTGTAATCGAAAAACAGCTTTACCTGGAAGATTATCGGAATATCGTAAAACGTGGTGGTCAGATATTTCGAAAAATGAAATCCTTTCGAAGTTATAAACACGACGCTTAAACCGAAATAATTAATAAAGTTGCTTTATCTCACCACGACGATAAACGTTATATTATACCATCAACAACAAAAACTCTGCCTTGGGGACACCCAGACATAAAGTTTTACGAAACAAACCCTGAAGATAATACAAGCTATGCAAAGTTTTTTACCCGAAAATAATAGTTATAATTAGAAAAATGTTCGCAAGTTCATGTTTTAGAAAAATAAAAAATATTAATTCCAATGTCACGCAGTTTTATTAGTAGTGTAAGATGAGGGACTGTGCCCCACCACAGGGCGCGGGTTCGAATCCCGGTTCAGCTATAACTATTTTGTGATTGCTGTTGGAAGGTGGTAGATGAATTTTTCCTCGAGCGAGGTGGTACCACCCCACACATCCTCTTAAAGGGTTGGTAAAATCCCTACGGATGTTTCCAGCTGTTGATATGTGAATCGATTCACATGTCAACTCTCATCTGCCATACGTCATCTATCATACACCATCTGTCATCTGTCAACTACCATCTGTCATCTGTCATCTGTCACCTATCAACTGTCATAAGTCATCTGTCACACTCTTAGGCGTTAGTTACTTTAGTCTTAACTACTTGGACACTATCTATTTGGGTACTATCTATTCTTCTTCTTTCTACCGTTAGGTCCTTATTCACGATGACGTCACAAACATTTTCATTACGCCTAGCGGGAACCTCATCAAACCACCAAGCTTCTCGACCTCTAAGTCCAACGCTGCATCATAAAAATATTATTACAACTATTTCATTAGGATGACGTCAAAAACTTTTTTATTTATTTTGCCCATGCTAGGATTAAAACCGGGGACCCATATGTTGGAATATCAGCGCTCTAGCCAATCTCGCTATCGAGTACCAATAAAGTATTGAGTTCGGGAGATATAGGCTTGCAGCTATAAGAGCCCTCATTTTCAATTCGAAATTTAATATACGTAACGTGTTGAGAATTATGTTGTAAGTCATGTATAAAAGTATGTCAGCTGTCACCTGTCATTTAAGACATGTCAACTGTTACCAGTCGCTTGGGAAACGCTAAAAGAGAAATTTAACATAGGTAACGTGCTAAAGATGGCGTTATAAGACATATGAAAAAATTTTGCCAGCTGTCACTTGTCATCTTCGATCTGTCAACTGTCACCTGTCACTTGTCAAACGCCAAAATTAAAATTTATTGTAGGTCGCTTGTTCAAAATGGCGTTAGAAGACACGCGTAAAAGCATGGCAGCTGTCACCTGTCATTTAAGATATGTCAACTGTCACTTGTCACCTGTCTAATACCAAAATTAAAATTTATTGTAGGTCACGTATTCAAAATGGCGTCAGAAGACATGCATAAAAGTATGGCAGCTGTAACCTGTCATTTAAGATATGTCAACTGTCACCTGTCACTTATGAAACGCCAAAATAAAAATTTAACATACGTCAGGTGTTCAAAATGGCGTCAGAAGACATGCATAAAAGTATGGCAGCTGTCACCTGTCATTTAAGATATGTCAACTGTCACCAGCCACGTGTCAAACGTCAGAATAATAATTTAGCATACGCCACGTGTTCAGGGCGGTGCCCGAAAGCGTTTAAAAAAGAATGGCGTCGATCACCCCTATGATTCCAGAGATATAGTTTTTTGCGATTAGGACCTAACGTTTGGAGGTGGAAAGAAGAAATTCGCAAGGGGGATAGTGGCGGAGCAGATCTTTCGAGTTATCAAATTATTTTTCAAAAATCTCGACTTTGAGGAAAAAATTAGATTTAAAAATTTTTACATCACCCTATATAGCAAATTTTTGATTAGTTATAGAAATTATGAATATTATTGGCTTGAATAACAGAAAAATATGCATTAGTTCTTCTAGTTCTTCTGAACTTACTAGGATGTGATTAGCAAAAATAAGATGTTAAAATTTCCACATCACTCTGCATAAGAACTTTTTCACGTCACGTCACGTGTTCAAAATAACGTTATAAGACATGCGTAAAAGTATGTCAGCTGTCACTTGTCATTTAAGATATGTCAACTGTCACCTGTCACTTATGAAACGCCAAAATAAAAATTTAACATACGTCACGTGTTCAAAATGGCGTCAGAAGACATGCATAAAAGTATAGCAGCTGTCACCTGTCATCTTCGATCTGTCAGCTATCATCTGTCACTTATCAAACGTCAAAATAAAAATTTAACATACGCCACGGGTCCAAAATGGTGTTATAATACAGGGGCACATTCAGAATCGACGCCGGGTGTTCCCGGGTAAACAGCTGACCGTGAGGCCAGCCGTTGTTTCTTATGGCCGTGACGTCATTGACAAGTCTACCCGGGAACACCCGGCGTCGATTCTGAATGCGCCCCAGGCGTAAAAGCATGTCAGCTGTCACCTGTCATTTAAGGTATGTCAACTGTCACCTGTCACATGTCAAACGTCAAAATAAAAATTTTCACTTTCGGTAGCCGTTCAGTCAACCATCGTGTTAGATGAGTTGGGGGTAGAATATTAAAGATATTTTTTGAGAAAGATTATTATCAGATAAGAAATTACTAAGAAATAATTAGCTGATCAAAAAAATGATAAGAGGTGTGCACGGAATAATAGTATTAGACAATCAAAACAGTATATGGGAAGATAGAAAAATTTAAATATACGAGGTTATTAGATTATTAACGAGCTATATATTTTTCAGAACGGATTAATATTAAGGGTGGTTCACTACAGGGGGTTTCGAAATGTTTCATAATAGTTTTTATTAGTTGTTTTCAGAAACAGGAGTGGTTTTAGCTATTAAGTGGTTGGGCAGTTAGACGTTTAAGTTGTGTTCCAGAAAACAGGGTGGTCTGTTTTTAGCGGTTTTTAGCTGTTTTTCCGAAATAACATCTGTTTTTTTAGCTGTTGAGCGGTTAAGCGGTTAAGTGGTTGAGTGGTTGAGTGGTTGAGTGGTTGAGCGGTTGAGCGGTTGGGCGGTTGAATGGTTGATCGGTTGAGCGGTTGAGTGGTTGAGCGGTTCAGCAGTTGGGCAGTTAGATATTTAAGTTGTTTTTAATTGTTGTACCTAAGAGACCCAGATGGCGAGGAAATTTTTCGAAAACTGAAATTTAATTCTAGTTATCATCATAAGTACTTCACAATGTATCATTTTTTGATTTTAAATAAAACCTAAAAAAATTGCACGTTTTAGTACCTTAAACAATCAAACCTAACCTCAACAAATATTCTAGTGCAGGTGGTACAAAATTCTTCGAAACTTAAACGATTCTCAGCCTCAGGCTATAAATAGAAAAGTTTCTGTTTCCAAGGGATTCGAGCTTTTCTCATAGCGTTTGTCTTTGCATTGTGTGTGACGCCCTGTGAACCTCCTATTGTTGTCCGATTACTGTCCTGTTGTTGTCCTATTAACGTCCGGTTGCTTTCCGGATAACGTCAGGACGTTGTCCTGTATGTGTTATAACGAGGTTTTGAAAGGATAAAAGGACATGTCCAGATTAAAGGTTTTAGTTGAGAACTGAATGTCATAGTAATAAGATCCAACAACAGTTGGTGTTTCAAGAAGCTGATACTTTAGCCAATCGACTAAAGTATCAGCTTCTTGAAACACCAACTGTTAAATATGGCATAAGGGCAGAGGGGTCTAAGGTCTTTCTTGGAAATATCCCTGTTGTAATAAAAGATAACGTTCTCATAATAGGGAAAGAAAAATTTTTGCTGACGGATGGACTGTGTAATTTATTAGCTACAAATCGACCAGTAAAATTTAATTCAAATGATTTGAATAATTATAAGAAGCTTTTATTGATTACACATGCACACCGAAAGGGTTTCAATGGAGACGAGAACATTTTAGCCTCCAAAGGGTGGAAATATACCCATATCATTTCCAAACTGTTTCCTCCGAAAAGAAGTTATATCTCAAGAATGGAGGGTAAGACAGAAAAGAAACAACCTGAAATGGAGAACCAAAAAGCCCTAATGAAAAAATTATATAAACTTAAAAGTCAAAAGACACTCACCGCTGAAGAATGCGACTATCGAAGTAAGGAAGAATACAAAGAAGAAAATGAAAACGATGTAGAAATGGATGCAGTAGAAGAATACGATGATGTTAATGAGTTGGTAGACCGTCTGAGGGATTTAGAACAAAGCAATACTTCGGAGGTTAACACCCCAAAAGTAATGGCGATTCTGAAGGAGCTTGAAAGACTTGGTGTTATAGAATTTTATTAGTGTTGATAATAAATAGAACAATTGTAAGGTTTTTGGTGTACCCTGTATAGTATATGTTTTAATACAAAACTAGAATAAAAGTATGAAAAATATCGTTGATATTTATTTAAACACCCTGAAAGAGGCTCGCAAATATGTTTAGAACTGTATTGGATTTCTTTATAAAATTATTTAAAATAAAACATCAAATTTCTATAATTGCTAATGCCTTTCCATCTCTAAATTAAGAAACTATACTAGTACCATTAATTTATTTAAATTTTTCTCTTTTATTTGATACCCAACACTCCGTTTATCGTATTAGAGCCCTTTTAGTCACCCTATCTTCGGAGGGTGATTTAAATCTCTACAAATATACATGGTGAAGTTTAGAAATATGATTTTTAGCAAAAATGCGTAGGAGTGCTGCATCATCTATATGAGAAGTAGTTAAAATGATATTTGTAAAACAAAATCCAACTTACGTTACATACGCGTGATAGCAACTTGTGAACGTTTAACTAATCTGTTTTGGGAGCAATTTTTCATCCCGCACCAAACACCCGCGCGTTTTGCGCGTTGGGTTTGCGCGTTTTAAGGTTAGCTCAGATCGCGCGCGCGCGACCTGAGCTAACCTTAAAACGCGCAAACCCAAGTAAACCCAAATAAACCTGAAGAAACCTGAGCAAACCCACTGAAGCAAACCTGAGCAGTCCTGAACAAACCTAAGCAAACCCAACGAGACAAACCTGAGCAAACCCAACCAAACAATCACTTGTCAAACGTTGAAATAAAAATTTAACTTAGGTCACGTGCTAAGGATGGCTCTTGTTGTCTTCGATGTGTCAACTGTCACCTGTCACTTGTCAAACTTCAAAAATAAAAATTTTACATGTGTCACGTGTTATGGATGATATCATGAGACATAGGTAAAAGTATATCAGCTGCCACTTATCATCTTCGATGTGTTACCAGTCACTTGCCTAACGATAAAATAGAAATTTAACGTAGGTCACATGTTGAGGATGATGTCAGAAGATGTTGAAAAAGAAAGCCGTCCAGCTGCCCCCACTTTTGTATTCAGGGTTGGAGTTTTTTACAGTTAGTGCCCTAGCGGTCTAAACCAGAGGGTGGGGATTTGGGTGTTTGGTGCGGGATGAAAAATTGCTCCCAAAACAGATTAGTTAAACGTTCACAAGTTGCTATCACGCGTATGTAACGTAAGTTGGATTTTGTTTTACAAATATCATTTTAACTACTTCTCATATAGATGATGCAGCACTCCTACGCATTTTTGCTAAAAATCATATTTCTAAACTTCACCATGTATATTTGTAGAGATTTAAACCACCCTCCGAAGATAGGGTGACTAAAAGGGCTCTAATACGATAAACGAAGTGTTGGGTATCAAATAAAAGAGAAAAATTTAAATAAATTAATGGTACTAGTATAGTTTCTTAATTTAGAGATGGAAAGGCATTAGCAATTATAGAAATTTGATGTTTTATATTTATCTGGATATCTTAGAATATTAATTAGTAACTACATACAAAAGATTCGTCAGTACGAGTTTAGCTAGTAACAAATCTTTACGCGTGATCGGTTGGTTCAATCAGGACAAAATACGGGTTCGAGTTTCTTGTTAGCAGGCTGAACTGGTAGTCATTTAGATTTTTACTGTGAATTAGTTTGTGTGTTGTGCCCGAATTATTATAAAAACGTAAGTACTGTAGTGTGTTATTTTTAACAGTGTTAATATTATTACTATTGTTATTTGAGGCTTAAAAATTAATAATGTGTTCAACAGTATGTGTGAGACTACAAAGTCGAAATTTCGGGGTTATTATTTTAAATTTCTGTTTAAGTAACAACATGGGAATATTTAGTTATTTGCACTAATATCCGTACCTAGATCTCGAGATAAAAATCCTCAAACTTCTCTCACTCATTAATACCGGAATTATGAAAAAATTGCCTGCAGATGTTTTCCCGTTCTGTCTAAACGTCCAATCTTTTAAGCCCCCTGTCAATAGATTACATTTCAGATCTCTTCAGACACCCACGGGTCGTTAGCACCTAGACTCGATGGTGAGATGACTTAGATAAAAAAAAATATTTAAAGCCGAAATTTAGAGGGCTGTTATTTTCAATTTGCGTTTAAAGAAACAACATAGAAATATTTCGCTATTTGCACTAATATCAGTACCGGAATTATGAAAAAATTGCCTGCAGATGTTTTCCCGGTCTGCCCCAACGCCCACTCCTTGAAATCCGGTGTCAATAGATTCCATTTCCTTCTCTTCAGACGCCCACGGTTCGTTAGTACTTAGGCTTGGTGACTTAGACTGGGGTGTCTTAGATTAAAAAACAAATCTGAAAAAGCCGGAATTTTTGGGTAGTATTTTATAATACAATAGCTTACATTTCCCTTCTCTTCAGACGCCCACGGTTCGTTAGTACTTAGGCTTGAAGTCTACGTGGAGTGTCTTAGATAAAAAAACTGAAAAGTCGAAATTTCGGGTTTTTATTTGAAATTTGCGTTTAAGTAACAACATCGAAATCTTTAGTTATTTACACTAGAAAAACTTGCCTGCAGATGTTTTCCCTGTCTGCTCCCAACGTTCACTCCTTTAAATCCCATGTCAATATATTACATTTCCCTTCTCTTCAGACGCCCACGGGTCGTTAGTACTTAGGCTTGATGGCTTAGGCTGGGGTGTCTTAGATTAAAAAAAAATCTCGAAAGCTGAAATTTAGAGGGTTGTATTTTAAATTTGCGGGTAAGTAACAACATATAAATCTTTAGTTATTTGCGCTAATATTAGTACATGAATTATGAAACAAATTGCCTGCAGATGTTTTCCCTTCTCTTCAGACGCTCACGGTTCGATAGTATTTAGGCTTGAAGTCTACGCAGGGTGCCTTAGATAAAAAAATCTCGAAAAGCCCAAATTTAGGAGCTGTATTTTAAATTTGTGTTTCAGTAACAAAGATAAATCTATAGTTATTTGCATTAATATTCGTACCTGAATTATGAAACAAATTGTCTGCAGATGTTTTCTCGTTCTGCTCCCTACGTTCAATCATTTAAATCTTGTGTTAAGAAATTACATTTCCCTTCTCTTCAGACGCTCACGGTTCGTTAGTACTTAGACTTGAAGTCCACGTGAGATGACTTAGATAAAAATCAGGAAAGCCGAAATTTAGGGAGAGTATTTTCAATTTACGTTTAAGTAACAACATAGAAATATTTCACTATTTGCATTAATATTAGTACCCCCGAATTATGAAACAAATTGCCTGCAGAGGTTTTCCCCGTTCTATTCAGAACGTCCAATCCTTTAAATCTCGTGTCAATAGATTACATTTCCCTTCTCTTCAGACGCCCACGGCTCGTTAGTACTTATGCTAGAAGTCTATGAGGGATGTCTTAGATAAGAAATTCTCTATTCGGTATTCAGAAGCTGTAGTTTGGCCTAAAATTACGCTAAAAACTGTAAATTTCGGGGGAAAGAAAAATGAATCAAAAGCATGTATTTTGTTTTACTAATATCATTTTAATTACTTCTCATATGACCTAACACCACTAACTCATTTTTGCTAAAAATCGTGTTTCGAAACTCCACCGTGTATATAAGATTGCTAAATGACCCCCGAAGATACGCCGATTAAAAAAAGGGGCCCCGAAGATGATTAAATAAATTAATGGTACTATTCTCGTTTCTTAATTCGGAGATAGAAAGGCATTAGCAATTAAAGAAAATTTAATGTTTTATTTTTAAATAATTTTATAAAGAAATCCAATTACGTTCTATACATATTTATGCATATTTCTGGTAATATAAGTGTACATGTGCTGATAAGAGACCGGAACCACTTGCGGTTTGTCACATCCGCCCGATATCTTTGAATAATAATAATTAGTACTTACAAAATAATAGGCCCTTATTAGACTTTAAAATGTTTTTTTTTTAAATAGCGAGCGCGTTCAAGAATATGTATGGGATTTTAGAGCCGAGATTTGAGAAAGATCTTTAGACGTATTAGGTCGATAACAGAGGGAAATTTAACCTCCAAAACATTTTTGATAGCGACGGCCGTAAGAGCCTTAATAAATTTTGGCTTTTACTATTGTTTTTGGGGTTTAAAAATTAATAGTTAGGGTGTGTTCACCGAAAAGTAGCAGAATCGTGCGTGATATTGGCGATCGTAGGGATCCGACTAAATTTTTATTTGATGGGAATTATGGGATGGGATATCTAAAACAAATGCCCACAAAACCATAGTGCTGTCTAGATTTAGATTCATATAACTATCAAACTATGGGGATTAGTTTGAAAACTATAAAAGTAATTTCGGTATGTCGTGTTAGTGAGCTGGCTCCTAAGGGGTATAAAGGGATGATCGACTTTTTTCCGCATGGAAACACGTCAGGTACCCTTCCGAGGGGAGACGTACTGACTCCGGTGCTCGGTAATTCCTCTGTACAAAGGGGGTTGGCACCTTAAAGGAGTTTGGTATATACAGTGTTTTCCATATGTCTTATGGGCATGACCAGGGTTATTGTCGCCTATTGGCTATTAAAGAACCATCCATCGGCCATGTTTCAACTTAAAATAACCTTTTGCGTTTGCTCTGTTACCTGTTCTCTTGTTTTGACTCTATAAAGGAGCTACTTTTGATTACAGCTCTGGAGGCATGACTGTTTAAAATATGTCTTTTTATGCAATAACATCATAAAATGGTGCGAGAACTTTTTCTGTGAACCATTTAGCGATTTATTGTTATATCTGTATACTAAGGATATATTATGGCCCTTTAGATATCCTCACTGAGGACCAAGATAGTGGAGCTTGATTTGTAAGACCTCCCTACAAAAGGGGCAATTCGAGCTGTGAAACCTATCTTCCTGCGTCTTTTGGGGCCTCTTTTTATTCTTTTTATGCGGCCTAATCACATAATGTCGTCTTAAATAAAAAATAGTCGTAAATTTTTGCAAAATATGTACCTATTAAAATAAGGGAAGGGTTGATTCCGTTTTGCACTTTTCTTTTGCGGTATTTTGAAAAACGCGTTTTACAACTACCCACAAAAATGGTAGTGCTAAAAATAATCTCCTTTGACTGCCCAGTTTTTCGAAAATATAAGACTTAGCATAAGAAAAATCCACGTTATTATTGTCTCAAGAGTTTTGAAAGGGAGTTTGTTTTAGTTTTCAAAGTTTTAGTCTAGAACCTTTTGTATTAACATCATTTATATTTAGATATAAGGCCCTTAACCGGATGCATAATTTTTCGGCATAATTTATTTTTTACTATATCTCAGATATTACAGGGTGTTTAAATAAATATCAACGATATTTTTCATACTTTTATTCTAGTTTTGTATTAAAACATATACTATACAGGGTACACCAAAAACCTTACAATTGTTCTATTTATTATCAACACTAATAAAATTCTATAACACCAAGCCTTTCAAGCTCCTTCAGAATCGCCATTACTTTTGGGGTGTTAACCCCCGAAGTATTGCTTTGTTCTAAATCCCTCAGACGGTCTACCAACTCATTAACATCATCGTATTCTTCTACTGCATCCATTTCTACATCGTTTTCATTTTCTTCTTTGTATTCTTCCTTACTTCGATAGTCGCATTCTTCAGCGGTGAGTGTCTTTTGACTTTTAAGTTTACATAATTTTTTCATTAGGGCTTTTTGGTTCTCCATTTCAGGTTGTTTCTTTTCTGTCTTACCCTCCATTCTTGAGATGTAACTTCTTTTCGGAGGAAACAGTTTGGAAATGATATGGGTATATTTCCACCCTTTGGAGGCTAAAATGTTCTCGTCTCCATTGAAACCCTTTCGGTGTGCATGTGTAATCAATAAAAGCTTCTTATAATTATTCAAATCATTTGAATTAAATTTTACTGGTCGATTTGTAGCTAATAAATTACACAGTCCATCCGTCAGCAAAAATTTTTCTTTCCCTATTATGAGAACGTTATCTTTTATTACAACAGGGATATTTCCAAGAAAGAACTTAGACCCCTCTGCCCTTATGCCATATTTAATAGTTGGTGTTTCAAGAAGCTGATACTTTAGCCGATTGGCATACATCTTATTACTATGACATTCAGTTCTCAACTAAAACCTTTAATCTGGACATGTCCTTTTATCCTTTCAAAACCTCGTTATAACACATACAGGACAACGTCCTGACGTTATCCGGACAGCAACCGGACGTTAATAGGACAACAGCAGGACAGTAATCGGACAACAATAGGGGGTTCACAGGGCGTCACACACAATGCAAAGGCAAACGCTATGAGAAAAGCTCGAATCCTTTGGAAACAGAAACTTTTCTATTTATAGCCTGAGGCTGAGAATCGTTTAAGTCTCGAAGAATTTTGTACCACCTGCACTAGAATATTTGTTGAGGTTAGGTTTGATTGTATAAGGTACTAAAACGCGCTATTTTTTTAGGTTTTATTTAAAATCAAAAAATGATACATTGTGAAGTACTTATGATGATAAATAGAATTAAATTTTAGTTTTCGAAAAATTTCCTCGCCATCTGGGTCTCTTAGGTACAACAATTAAAAACAACTTAAATATCTAACTGCCCAACTGCTGAACCGCTCAACCACTCAACCGCTCAACCGATCAACCATTCAACCGCTCAACCGCTCAACCACTCAATCACTCAACCACTGAACCACTTAACCGCTTAACCACTCAACAGCTAAAAAAACAGATGTTATTTCGGAAAAACAGCTAAAAACCGCTAAAAACAGACCACCCTGTTTTCTGGAACACAACTTAAACGTCTAACTGCCCAACCACTTAATAGCTAAAACCACTCCTGTTTCTGGACACAACTAATAAAAACTATTATGAAACATTTCGAAACCCCCTGTAGTGAACCACCCTTAATATTAATCCGTTCTGAAAAATATATAGCTCGTTAATAATCTAATAACCTCGTATATTTAAATTTTTCTATCTTCTCATAATATACTGTTTTGATTGTCTAATACTATTATTCCGTGCACACCTCTTATCATTTTTTTGATCAGCTAATTATTTCTCAGTAATTTCTTATCTGATAATAATCTTTCTCAAAAAATATCTTTAATATTCTACCCCCAACTCATCTAACACGATGGTTGACTGAACGGCTGCCGAAAGTGAAAATTTTTATTTTGACGTTTGACATGTGACAGGTGACAGTTGACATACCTTAAATGACAGGTGACAGCTGACATGCTTTTACGCCTGTATTATAACACCATTTTGGACCCGTGGCGTATGTTAAAGTTTTATTTTGACGTTTGATAAGTGACAGATGATAGCTGACAGATCCAAGATGACAGGTGACAGCTGCTATACTTTTATGCATGTCTTCTGACGCCATTTTGAACACGTGGCGTATGTTATATTTTTATTTTGGCGTTTCATAAGTGACAGGTGACAGTTGACATATCTTAAATGACAAGTGACAGCTGACATACTTTTACGCATGTCTTATAATGTTATTTTGAACACGTGACGTGACGTGAAAAAGTTCTTATGCAGAGTGATGTGGAAATTTTAACATCTTATTTTTGCTAATCACATCCTAGTAAGTTCAGAAGAACTAGAAGAACTAATGCATATTTTTCTGTTATTCAAGCTGTTCAGGTTCCACCTTTTGAAACGCCCTGTAAATCAGGCATAAAATTTATTTATCTTAAAACTCGCGCAAAATCAGTTTGTCCTATTTTTTGTGACACTAAGGCGGTACCATATCGCCAGAAGTCTAAAAAGTACGCTACGAGTATACAGACTCAATTTTAGTTATCTTAATTTTTTTTCGCATATATTGAGGTGCTTGTGTCAACCCCTACAGGCTACGAGGGTATACCTGAGAAGAGGCCTTCTCCCAGTGGTGAAGACGACGAGAGGTAAGCTGTCTTAGTGTCGCCCCGTTTATTTATTGTAATTCGCTATTTTTATGCCTTTTTTAAGATCGCATTCTATTTGTACCAGGGTGATACTAGCACCCTTTTTAAAACATAAGAAAAATACAGTCCACACAGCCAACCAAAATCTGAATTATCGAAGTTGCGTTAACATTGGCCACTTCGAGCAGCATATTTGTGCAATTCTTTAAATTTAATTAATTTAGACTTTCGCTAAAAAATTCGTAAAACAAAATAGTTTTACTAAATATCAATTTTGTTGTATCATTATTGAGTGTTTCTTTTTCAATAATTTACAATCCTACAAAATAGGTATCGCAAATATATGTTGGTTTTATCTGCCCAGATAAAGGAGACAGGTAAAAAGTTATAAACAATTTTTTCGCATTTTTTCGCATTTTTTATAGTTCGCTCGCTACGCATTGTTGAATTTTAATACTTTAAAATCATTTGTTTTACTAAAACGCAATAAAATTGTTTGTTGAATTATTTTATTATTTTAAAACGTCGAAAATATGTCTACCGCGGCCAAACTTAAAAAAGTAAAGTCTGCACGGAATGGTTGTCTAACAGATATACAAACACTGTTAACTCTCGCAAATAGAATAAAAACCGATGATTCAATAAAAAGCTATTTCAAAGTACGATATTTGGATATTGATGAAATTAAAGAACAGTTTCTGGATTACCACGGGAAATACATTGATTTGTTGCTGGCGGCTAATCCTGACGAAAATATTGAAATAGAAGACAGCATTCGAGAAGGTTTTTTTAAGTGACTTTTATTCAATTAAGTCGATTTATATGGATTTTGTTGAACTTGACATCAATATAACGCCTAATAATAATGCTTCTCTAATGCTGTCACACACGCAATCTCAAGTTTCGCACGCAAGATTACCAAAATTAGAAATTCCGAAATTTAAGGGAGATTATAAAAATTTCGTTTCTTTTCTAGATCTATACAATGCTCTAGTTCATAACCATCCGACGCTAACAGATATTGAAAAATTTAATTATTTAATCAGTTTTCTTGAAGGTCAGCCATTGTCTTTGGTTAGAACTTTACCTTTAACTGCTGATAATTACACAGTTCCACAAAAAAAATTCGATAAATTACCCCTGGAATATGACTATATCTACCATATGCTTTTGGGGTCGCTGAATCCAAATTCGGGGTCCATTTAAGCCCATCACGTCAGGATTTTTCATAACCTCAAAAGAAAAATCCGAATTGTCAAAAAATCCTCTATCCATTGATCACTTAATCCCAATAACCCCATAACCTCTTTATTCCTTCATCCCTTAAACTCTTAATTCCTGAAACCCCCGAAACCCATCAACCCCAAAACCCATAAACCTCTAAACTCTATAACTCCGAAACCCCATAACCCAGCAAGATAGAAACTTATGCGCGTTGAAACACAGTATGTTCGAGCCATGCATGCTTGTTAAGCCTTAAACTCATATTATTTAATAACTTTACAAGCCCATAACCCCTTAATTCCTTTAACCCATAACCCTTTAACCTCATAGACTCCAAATGCTATACCCCTAAAACCCCATAACCCCCGTAAGAAAAAGACTTTGGTGCGTTAAAGCACTGAAACACAGTATGTTCAAGCCATTCATGCTTCTTGAGCCTTAACCCCATATTCTGTAATATAACCACACAACTCAATAACCCAGCAAAGGATAGCTTCATGCACGAAATCTTATAAGTTAAATCTTTGGACATCATTGCTACTTGTATGTACTACTTATTCGTGTGTTGGGGTTTAGGGGTTATGGGGTTTATGGGTTTTGTGGGTCAGAGGCGTAGATACGGGGGGGGGGTCCAGGGGGTCCGGACCCCCCTCCCCCCCCAGAGGCATCTACATCCAAAAAATGTATTATATATTGAACAGTGAAATTAAATGATGAAACAATTGGTGCATATGACCTCATCCCTATTAAACAATTGGTTTGAAGCAAAAATCGAGACGAACACGATATATTATAATATAATAACATACAGGGCGTCCGAAAAGTCTTAGTGTGGCAAATATCTTTGCTATTAGTAAAGATGGAAACACCAAATTTTAGGTGTATATATTATTGGTTAATAAATCTACTTTTTTATGTAATTTAACTTTTTCAACACCCTTGGGGGGTGACGCTGGGAAGTTAAGGTCAAAAATCTTAAATGCAACCCTCTGTGTGGTTACCTCATTTTAAAGGTCTTCAAAAAAGAAACATACTGCCGCACACGCGAGGTCCGTATCGTAATTGGTTTTTAAATAAGAAGCCTTAAAAAATAAAAAATCGTGAAAAAATCGGCCAAGTGCAATTAGTGTTCCGTGCCATCAGCCCCTACTTAAATTACTAATAGTAATGTACTTGCGTTTTGACTGAGCCAAATTAAAAATTTTGAAAGACGTGTAGGACAAAAGTTGTTCCTTAAACTATCTAAGAGACCGACTGACACTTACAGAACGACCCCCGCATTATATGTGTTTAAAATCATTTAATGTGTTACCAGATAGTGTTAAACAAATAAGTATAAAAAAATTGTTTAAAATGGAAATCAAGAAAAGGCTTATCAGGTTAGAACCATATAGTTTAAGTGATTATTGTACTTAGTAGGTATTTAAGAATTTGTATTACTATCTATTATGACGCCATTTTATTTTGTTTCCAGGATTTGAAATAAAGAAGCTTATTATTATTGTTACTATCAATTCTTTTTTAAATGACAAGCCTTTAAAATTTAAAAATTTAAATACCTTGATTACTCTTATTACTTTAAAAGTTGTTCAAAATTACCACCATGATCTTCTTGGCAGTAATAATATCGATTTTGAAACTCACTTCTCACATTTTCGAGAATGGCAGGTGTTAGGTACTTCTTGGCAAAGTTCCAATATCGACTTTACTACTGCCAAGAAGTTCATGGTGGACATTTTGAACAACTTTTAAAGTAATAATTAGAATCATAAAAGTAGAGCCAGAATCAATCGTGTAAAGTACAATGACGTTGGTGCCGGTCGGTGGGGGGGAAAATTTTAGTTAACCACTGGTTTTTAATGAAGTCACACAAGGTTCGAGAGAGATGGCGCCGCAATAATCTTTCCGCCGGCACCAACGTCATTGTACTTTACACGATTAATTTTGACTCTACTTACTTAAATTTTTAATTTTTTAACGATTTTTAGTTTTTATTTAATTTAAAAATAAATGAATATACGGACCTCGGGCTTGCGGTGAAATGTTTCTTTTTTGAAGACCTTTAAATTAGGTACCACACGGCATGAGGTGGCATTTAGAACTAGTCTTTACTAACAGCAAAGGTATTTGCCCATACTAAGACTTTTCGGACACCCTGGATACATATTTTTCTTTTCCCTATTAGTAAAAAGGAAAATATCGAATCCGATAGGTACGATACAATCGTAAAATAGAATCCAAGGGCCATTGTTGCATGGTTGTGGCTCTTGACACTTCCGTCGTTGCCAATTGCAGTTCTATTTACCGCAAAAATAAAGCAATTTTTTTATTTGAACAAAAGCGGCACTGGCCATTTAAAAGCGGGACTGTCCCGCCAAAATCGGGACGGAAGGTCACTTTAAGTACGTGTAGTGTCCCTTTTTTTGAAATCCTGCTATAATTTGGGTTTCCTCATGAACCGATTTGTACGAACCTTTTTTAGTAGTTTAAATGACAAAATAGTTGGAACCCCCCCCCCCCCCCCCCCAAAACAAAATCCTATCTACGCCACTGTTGTGGGTTATGGGTTTCAGGACTTAAGAGTTTACGGGATGAAGGAATAAAGAGGTTATGGGGTTATTGGGATTAAGTGATCAATGGATAGAGGATTTTTTGACGATTCGGATTTTTCTTTTGAGGTTATGAAAAATCCTGACGTGATGGGGTTAAATGGACCCCGAATTTGGATTCAGCGACCCCAAAAGCATATGGTAGATATAGTCATATTCCAGGGGTAATTTATCGAATTTTTTTTGTGGAGCTGTGTCATTCAACCGCATATGATTCTCTAGTAAAACGCTACTTAAATAAACGCCTTCGTGCTCAAAGTCATTGGCAGGCTCTAGAAAATGCTCCGAAAATTACTTCGGAAAACCCTGCCGTGCTTCGAAATTTATTAGACATTTTTTCTGAAAATATATCCGCATTAAAGGTCTTAGGTTTTCCAGTGGATTCCTGGGACTTTGTTTTATTTATGATGTTACTTAAACGATTGGATCACTCTATCGCAACTAAATTTGAATTAGAACATGGTTCATCTCAGGTACCTAGCTATCAATCCCTAATTGAATATTTAGAAAAAATTTGTGTTGCCTTTAACACTCTGAATTATTCCCCTAGTTACGCGTATAAGAGAAAACCACAAAATGTAACACAACAAGCTGGTACATTTTTTGTTGACTCTAAACAAAAATGTCCTTTATGTAAGGAAAACCATACTTTGTATAAATATTCAAAATTTTTACAGAAAACGCCTTATGAAAGATTTAATTTTTGCAAAGGCTTACATTTATGTTTCAATTGTTTGAGTGGCATTCATGATATAAAAGGTTGTCAATCTTTAATTACTTGTAAAACGTGTCACCAACGTCATCATACGCTGTTACATTTTGCTAACAATAATCTGCACCAGTCAAAAAATAAAAACGCATCTAGTTTTCAAAATGGTGCACAAGTAACGCCGCCGCTAAACGCTGATAGTTCTTCCGCGCCTTCTATAGATACTACACCGTTACCGCCTACAAGTACTGATCAGACATTTATTTCGAAAAATCAAATTTCGGCTTTAACAAACTCAAATCAAGTTTTTTCGGCTACTGAAGTACACAATCAAGGTGTTCTACTAGGTACCGCGATCATTCATGTTAAAGACAAGTTTGGAGTATTTCAATCTATGAGGTGTTTAATAGATTCTGGGAGTATGACGTCATTCATTACTCTTAAAGCAGCTAATCGCTTAGGTTTACCAAAAAATAAGTGTATGCTGGAAGTAAACGGTGTAGGATCTATGCAATCTAAAGCAAACTATGGAAGTGTTACGCTTTTAATTAAGGCTGTCGATCAAGACAATAATATTCTGATTACTGATGCAGTCATTTTGAATAAAATATGCGACAGTTTACCTTCCATGAGTTTTTCTCCGCATAATTGGTGTCATATATAAGCAATATAAAACTTGCCGACGAAAATTTCTGTAGTCCGGGCAAAATAGATTTACTTTTGGGATGTGATATTTTTTCGAAAATACTTTTGAACGGACATATTTCAGGTAATGTAAATGAACCTGACGCGATTAATACTATTTTTGGCTATATTCTATTAGGCAAATTTATTGCGCCTAAAAGTCCTGAAGTGTTTTCATTTTTTTGTGACACACTGGATAGTAGTTTAGATAACACTTTAAAGAAATTTTGGGAAATAGAAACAGTTCCTTTTGTTAATACCGTGTCCTCTGACGACAAATTTGCTGAAGAGCATTTTATTACCACGCATACTCGCGATTCAACCGGGAGATACGGTGTTTCGCTCCCCTTTCGTGATAATTTTTTGCCACAATTTTCGGGTATTCGTGACCTGGCTATAAAACGGTTTTTGTCACTTGAAAAAAGACTTTCAAACCAACCCGATATTTATTTACAATATAAAGAATTTATGCGCGAATATTTAACTTTAGATCACATGGAACTGGTTGAAAATGTTAAACCTTTTGAAAATGCTTACTATTTACCGCATCATTGTGTTCTTAAACTGGATAGTCAGACTACTAAATTACGGGTAGTATTCAACGCAAGCGCGAAGTTACCTAATCCAACCTCATTAAATGACCATTTATTAGTTGGCCCTAAACTGCAACAAGACCTTCTATCTATTCTATTAACCTTTCGAATTTTTAATTATGTTTTGTGCGCAGATATAAAACAAATGTACCGGATGATACTTCTTAATCCGTCACATCGCGATTATCAGCGAATAATATTTAGATTTTCTCCTGATGAACCCTTACAAGATTATCGATTAAAAACAGTGACGTACGGTTTATCGCCAGCTCCTTTTTTGGCACTTCGTACTTTGAAACAATTGGTTGCAGATGAAGGCAACAATTTTTCTTTGGCAGCCGACGTCATAAATAATTTAACGTACGTTGATGACGTTACGGCTGGTTGTTTTACTTTGAGTGATGCTGCAAGGCTGCAGAATGAACTCATTTGTCTCTTAGAAAAGGGGGGCTTTCAGTTACGTAAATGGTCAAGTAATGAACCTTCTTTATTATCAAATTTAAACCCCGAACATTTATCGTTTAATTCGCGATCCTTTGAGTCAAAGTCAGATGACGCAATTTTAAAGGTTTTGGGACTTAGATGGAATCCCACTTCTGATAGTTTTTTATTTTCTATTAATCCGCTAGATCGGCCGTGTACTAAACGCAGTATGTTGTCAGAATTAGCACGATTTTATGATCCCCTAGGCTTTTTGTCGCCAATTTCTCAATTTAATAAAATATTAATACAAAAATTATGGACACTGTCCATCGATTGGGACGCCGAACCTCCTTATGATATTGTAAGATTATGGACACATTATAAAAATGAATTGCCACTAGTACGTAAAATACAGATTCCTCGCAAAATATTTAATAATATTGACTGTCGTTGTGAGCATCATGGGTTTTGTGACGCGTCAGAAAAAGGTTACGCCGCCATTGTTTATTTACTCATTTTTAATGACCATGAAATTTGTTGTAAGTTTATTTGCGTCAAAAATAAAGTAGCTCCATTGACAAAATTGACGATACGTCGTCTTGAACTTTGTGCGGCCGTATTACTGTCTAATCTTATTACTTTTGTTAATAGAACTTTTCAAAAATATATTAGTTTCCAAAAAATATATGCATGGACGGATTCTCAAATCGTCCTGTGTCCACACTGTTGGAAAACGTTTGTGTCAAATCGAGTAGCATACATTCAGGAACGCATACCTACGTCTTCGTGGCACCATATTCGCACATTTAATAATCCTACTGATTTGGCTTCTAGGGGCTGTTTGCCCTCGGAGCTTCTATCAAATACGTTATGGTTCAACGGCCCTAGTTTTTTACAAAATTCGGAGATTATTGAGGATGACAATTTGTCTAATTTTTCGCATCCGGCTGTTTCTGAAGAAACAAAAAAGACCTTTCTTTTCGCTACGCCTAATCAAGAAAATGTTATTGGTATTTTATGTAATACATTTTCTTCTTTTGACACCATACTTCGCGTTCTCGCATATATTTTACGCTTTATCCAAAATTTTAAAAATAAAAAACATAAACGTGATGTATCTAATGGATCGCTTAAATCTCAGGAATTACATCACTCGCTTTTAATTTTAATTAAGTATACGCAGCAAATTTCATTTGACAATGAGATAAACAGAAAAGAATTCTCTAAACCGCTAAAAAAATTAAATGTTTTTACCGATGAGAACGATCTACTTCGTGTAGTTGGACGTTTAAAATTTTCTAATTTATCGTTTGACGCAAAATATCCGTTTTTATTGCCACGTAAAAGTCGTTTAACGACTCTTCTTATTGAATATTATCATAAAGGGTATCTTCATGCAGGTCCTCGCACACTGCAGTTTTTATTTTTACAAAAATTCTGGATCTTATCTCCAAGACGAGCTATTAATTCCATTCTTTGTAAATGTCTAACATGCTGGAAAACTAATCCTAAAAATTATGAACCACCTATGAGTGATTTACCCGCATCTCGCATCGTTCAAACCAAGTGTTTTTTAAATTCCGGCGTTGATTTTGCAGGACCGTACTTTATAACTTTTAGCCGTCACCGGGGGGTAAAGACTTGTAAGGTATATATTTGTCTTTTTGTTTGTCTAGCTACCAAAGCTATTCACTTGGAATTAGCTAGTGATTTGTCGTCTGAAACTTTTTTATCGGCCTTACAAAGATTTATTTCACGTCGCGGTCGTTGTGATCACTTATACAGTGACCAAGGTACTAATTTTGTAGGTGCCTTTAGAGAAATTCAACAATTTATGCAGTGCGCTGCAAATAACGAGAAAATTGAGTGGCATTTTAACCCTCCTTCTGCGCCTCATTTTGGCGGACTTTGGGAGGCTGGAGTGAAAGCTGTCAAAACGCATTTGACACGCGTCATCGGGCAACAAGTACTAACATACGAGGAATTTTATACTATATTAACTTTAACTGAATCTGTCTTAAATTCCCGCCCTCTAACCGCAATGAGCGCCGATCCCGAGGATATAAATGCACTTACTCCGGGACATTTTTTAACGTTGGAACCTTTGTCACCTCTGCCTACTCCAGATATGACCAACCAACCGTTAAATCGTTTGTCGCGTTGGCAACTCTTGCAACGTTTGCACCGGGATTTCTGGAATCGCTGGCATAAGGAATATTTACACTGTTTACAACAAAGATCTAAATGGCTTACTGATACTTTAATCCCCCCTGTGGGTACTCTTGTTTTAATTAAAACTGACAATGCTCCTCCAAGCCAATGGACTTTGGGTCGCATTGTTACGTTAAATCCTGGCGCAGATGGTGTTGCACGAGTGGCTATTGTTAAAACTAAGAGCGGTACCCTCGTGCGTCCTTTGGTGAAACTTTGCCCTTTGCCCATTGACCAAAACACTCAATAATGATATATTTAATTTTTTTCTTTTTGTTTAGTTTTATTTTAATTAGTTTATTTCTTTTAATATTTTTCTCTTTAATATTTAGTTTAAATGTTAAAATGCCTGTTTCAGAACATGCATTTTGGCGTGGCGGAATGTTCAGGTTCCACCTTTTGAAACGCCCTGTAAATCTGGCATAAAATTTATTTATCTTAAAACTCGCGCAAAATCAGTTTGTCCCATTTTTTGTGACACTAAGGCGGTACCATATCGCCAGAAGTCTAAAAAGTACGCTACGAGTATACAGACTCAATTTTAGTTATCTTCATTTTTTTGCGCATATATTGTGGTGCTTGTGTCAACCCCTACAGGCTACGAGGGTATACCTGAGAAGAGGCCTTCTCCCAGTGGTGAAGACGACGAGAGAGGTAAGCTGTCTTAGTGTCGCCCCGTTTATTTATTGTAATTCGCTATTTTTATGCCTTTTTTAAGGTCGCATTCTATTTGTACCAGGGTGATACTAGCACCTTTTTTAAAACATAAGAAAAATACAGTCCACACAGCCAACCAAAATCTGAATTATCGAAGTTGCGTTAACACAAGCCAATAATATTCATAATTTCTATAACTAATCAAAAATTTGCTATATAGGGTGATGTAAAAATTTTTAAATCTAATTTTTTCCTCAAAGTCGAGATTTTTGAAAAATAATTTGATAACTCGAAAGATCTGCTCCGCCAGTAGCCCCCTTGCGAATTTCTTCTTTCCACCTCCAAACGTTAGGTCGCTAATCGCAAAAAACTATATCTCTGGAATCATAGGGGTGATCGACGCCATTCTTTTTGAAACGCTTTCGGACACCGCCCTGAACACGTGGCGTATGCTAAATTTTTATTCTGACGTTTAACACGTGGCTGGTGACAGTTGACATATCTTAAATGACAGGTGACAGCTGCCATACTTTTATGCATGTCTTCTGACGCCATTTTGAACACGTGACGTATGTTAAATTTTTATTTTGGCGTTTCATAAGTGACATGTGACAGTTGACATATCTTAAATGACAGGTGACAGCTGCCATACTTTTATGCATGTCTTCTGACGCCATTTTGAATACGTGACCTACAATAAATTTTAATTTTGGTATTAGACAGGTGACAAGTGACAGTTGACATATCTTAAATGACAGGTGACAGCTGCCATGCTTTTACGCGTGTCTTCTAACGCCATTTTGAACAAGCGACCTACAATAAATTTTAATTTTGGCGTTTGACAAGTAACAGGTGACAGTTGACAGATCGAAGATGACAAGTGACAGCTGGCAAAATTTTTTCATATGTCTTATAACGCAATCTTTAGCACGTTACCTATGTTAAATTTCTCTTTTAGCGTTTCCCAAGCGACTGGTAACAGTTGACATGTCTTAAATGACAGGTGACAGCTGACATACTTTTATACATGACTTACAACATAATTCTCAACACGTTACGTATTTTAAATTTCGAATTGAAAATGAGGGCTCTTATAGCTGCAAGTCTATATCTCCCGAACTCAATACTTTATTGGTACTCGATAGCGAGATTGGCTAGAGCGCTAATATTCCAACATATGGGTCCCCGGTTCTAATCCTAGCATGGGCAAAATAAATAAAAAAGTTTTTGACGTCATCCTAATGAAATAATTGTAATAATATTTTTATGATGCAGCGTTGGACTTAGAGGTCGAGAAGCTTGGTGGTTTAATGAGGTTCCCGCTAGGCGTAATGAAAATGTTTGTTACGTCATCGTGAATAAGGACCTAACGGTAGAAAGAAGAAGAATAGATAGTACCCAAATAGATAGTGTCCAAGTAGTTAAGACTAAAGTAACTAACGCCTAAGAGTGTGACAGATGACATATAACAGTTGATAGGTGACAGATGACAGATGGTAGTTGACAGATGACAGATGGTGTATGATAGATGACGTATGGCAGATGAGAGTTGACATGGGAATCGATTCACACATCCAGAGCTGGAAAGATCCGTAGGGATTTTACCAACCCTTTAAGAGGATGTGTGGGGTGGTACCACCTCGCTCGAGGAAAAATTCATCTACCACCTTTCAACAGCAATCACAAAATAGTTATAGCTGAACCGGGATTCGAACCCGCGCCCTGTGGTGGGGCACAGTCCCTCATCTTACACTACTTTTATTAACCACTATAGTAATAGCAATAGTTGAAATTTAGAACGCAGGACAGTAAAATACATAGATAATTGTTTCAATAATATGTTGTTTTATTTTACAATATAGTAATAAAGTTATAAAAATAAAAATTAATTAATGTCTTGCTTGTAAACTTCTCATTGTCTTCTCAACATATCAGATCTGTTACAAATAAAAAAATCACAAAGTCAAAGTCTCAATTTGTTTAATCCTTACGATTGGTTACATATGTTTCGCCCTTATATGGGCATCATCAGACCTAAAGATACAAATATTTAAATCACCTAAACAGGTAAAAACTCCCAGATAACTTACCTAACAACCCCAAAAATTACAATAAAATTTTTAAAAGTTTTAAAAACTGATTAAAAACAAAAAACAAAAACATGACAATAACGATTTACATGTCACTAAACTAAAAAGGCAATAAAATAAAATACGAGGTGGGAGGAAAGGGATTCGGTGGTGATCTGACGTGAGCAGGAATAACCCACATACTAAAATCCTGCTTGAAACTCAAAATAGTAAGACAAAGAAGAAGAAGAGAAATGTCAATAATGTAATGGCGTTTGGATAAAATATGCGGGAAAAATATAGGGTTAGAGGCACAACAACAAACTAATTATTTATATTATTAAAAATGAAATAAGGCTCAAAATTAAAGACATCATTAACACAGGTAAGGACAGGACTCCTTTTTGCTTTTGTAATTTCAAGCTTTTCCAATAAATCCAACTTTTTGCTCTTATGACATTCATGAATAATGTTTACATTTTCAGGTACGGAGAATTGATGTTTAGATTCCAATAAATGGTTTGCAAAAGCCGACTTAGTGTTCGTTATATCTGTATTTTGATATTTGTTAACAAAACTAAGGTGTTCCTGAACTCTGGTGGATACTCTTCGCCCCGACTATCCAACGTATACTGCCGGACAATCTCCACACTGTAAAGAATAAACCCCGGATTTCGAAAAGGGGTCAACTTCGGCTTTAGTTTTAACTACATGTCGTTTTAGAGTGTTACTGGTTTTAAATGATAATATAACGTTATAAGGATAAAAAAATTTCTTCAACCTAAGAGATATATTGCCACAAAAAGTTAATGATCTGTAATTATTGTTTTCAGTACCTGTCTTGTTAGAGTGTAAAATATTGTAGGATAATTTGTATTTATTCATAAATTTATAATAAAGTTTATTAACCAAATTCAATGGAAATCCGTTATTTACCGCTATTTGCTTTATTATATCCAATTCCTGATTAAAAGCTTTTCTAGAGAGGGGCAGCTTAAATAACCTATTGAAAAACGAGTTAAAAGATACAAATTTATGTGAATAAGGTGAGTTTGAGGAGAACTGGATAACATTATCTGTTGATGATGGTTTTCTATAGACTTCGAAGCTAATTTTAATATTATTTCTAATTAAAAGAAGATCCAAAAAGGGTAACTTGCCCTCGGTTTCCATTTCTAAAGTGAAGCTCATTTTTGGATGTAAATTGTTGACAAAATTAAGAAAATCATTCAACTCCTCCCCACTTCCACTCCAAACAATACAAATATCATCCACATACCTTTTGTAAGCCGCTATAAAATTAGAAAAGTTACTCTTCATTATAAGACTTTCTAGATTGTTCATAAAGACCTCACTGAGAAAAGGAGAAAGGCAAGACCCCATTGCCAAACCTGCCTTTTGTTTAAAAAACTTATTATTGGATTGGAAGAAATTTTGTTCAAGGACTGTTGATAACAATAAAGAAATGTCAGACACTAATAAATTCGAAAGTCCTCTGCCACTAAGCAAATCTTCAACTAAACCAACGCATTCAGAGGGGGGGATGCTGGGAAACAAATTCTTCACATCAAGTGATATTAATTTGGCATTAGGAGGAAGTTCAACATTTTTCAGATAATTTGAAAATTCTATAGAGTTCTTAGTTGAAAAAGTACTTTCGAAGCCAGTCATCTTTCTCAGGATATCATTCAGCCAGGATGAGATGTTGTCACAAGGTGAATTAATAAATGAAACAACTGGTCTTATGGGTATGCCCTCTTTGTGAACCTTGGGCAATCCGTACAATAGAGGGGTTTTTGGATTCATAGGATACAGTCTCTGTTTATATGAATTAAAGTACTCCAAAGTAACAAGAGTTTTATCCAGAACACTCTTAACTCTATTAAAATAAGCGTTAGTTGGATTTTTATTGATTGGTTCAAAGTCATCCGAGTCCAAAAAGTCCATAACCTTACCTATGTAGTCCCCTCCTCATTATAACCAAGCATGACCCCTTGTCCGCTTTAGTTATGATTAAGTCATGAGTTTTTATTTTTTTTTATTTTATCATTCAGGAACCTAAGCTAGGTTTTGTTAATATTATTTGTCTTAGATTGAACTGAATTAGAGTTAAGAAAACTAATGATATGGGCTCTTAAAATGTTCTTGTTTGAAATATCAGTTGTTTGAATTATATTTTCCGCCTCCTTTAATAATATAAATAATTAGTTTGTTGTTGTGCCTCTAACCCTATATTTTTCGCGCGTATTTTATCCAAACGCCATTACATTGTTGACATTTCTATTCTTCTTCTTTGTCTTACTATTTTGAGTTTCAAGCAGAATTTTAGTATGTGGGTTATTCCTGCTCACGTCAGATCACCACCGACTCCCTTTCCTCCCACCTCGTATTTTATTTTATTGCCTTTTTAGTTTAGTGACATGTAAATCGTTATTGTCATGTTTTTGTTTTCTGTTTTTAATCAGTTTTTAAAACTTTTAAAAATTTTATTGTAATTTTTGGGGTTGTTAGGTAAGTTATCTGGGAGTTTTTACCTGTTTAGGTGATTTAAATATTTGTATCTTTAGGTCTGATGATGCCCAGATAAGGGCGAAACATATGTAACCAATCGTAAGGATTAAACAAATTGAGACTTTGACTTTGTGATTTTTTTATTTGCAATCTAAATCAGGTCTCTTTGAGAAATGGACTACTTCTTCGAATCAGATCTGTTAATCGGCCCTCGTCGACACATCAGCGTTCCACAGTAATGACACTTAACAATCCTGACTCTCAGCAATTCAATGTAACTGTAAGATTGCATGTGATCAGTCCAAATATATACTTGTCTTTTACAATTATAGCAAACAGCAGAAATTATTATTTGTGCTCCTGAAAAAGTCTCAGCTGAAAGACTGTTATCTTGATCTGCAGGCAACATTATAGTTTCTGATAATAGTCATCGAAGGAAATAGTGTCTATAAATATGGGTTGTCTGGATCATATAACCTTGGGAGCACAAACAATAACAGAAGTAAGGATACACGATTACCTTGAAACTATGTCCTTGAATCGCTGTTTAGCAGTAGAACGCAACCTTGTAAGTTGAATTAACTTGTTTGGCCTCCAAAGCATCAACCTTCAGATAGGGTGGGGGAGTTTATGGTGGGGTGATAAGTATAAATTTGGTTTGCCAGGCAGAGCATTTCATAGTTCGCTAGAACAGTTCGTCAAGTAAATACGTTTGTCAGTTTAGTGTCAGTTAGTGAGTTAGTTAGTGAGAAAAATGAATTCCAGTAGTGAGTCTTTCTTAAATGCGCTTAATTTGGATGGAAGTTTCCAGACAGAGTTGATGGGGCAGGATGTTATTGACCTGCTGACCCCAGGTGTGTTTGGAGAGTGGCACGATGCTGAACTGCTAAACACGGCGTTTGTGGAAGAAAAAGACGCGAAAAAGGAGGAGGAAAAAATTGTAAATTCGGCGGTTGATTACGTTAACAACTGGGCGGAGAAGGATGGAGGCCGCATTAACATAATTAGTGATGTGGTGATAAAGAAGGCGAAACGGCAACCCGCTACCAAGTTGGAAAAGCTGCTGACATTACCAAAAACAGTCAGCGGTAATAAAAATAAATTTTATGCTGCTGTGGATGGTGAAAAGAAGAAATTCCAATTCAAACGCCCATCAGTGCCAGTGAAATATCCCGATTTTTTGGAGATGTCACAACCACCGAAGCCTCTGTCACCGGTCGTCATAATTAATGATGGCCCAAACACGATAACGCCCGAGTCGCCGAAGTCCATGCCTCCGATTGTGTTGGTGGCTGACGCTGGCGAAAAATCGCCATTAAATCAAGCGGGTGCGCCGATATCACCGACAGTTTGGCGTGGAATGTGCCGCAAACCATTAAAGAAGCGGTGCAAGCGGCTATTCGAGGCGGTTAGTCAACGCAGTCAGCCTGCTGCTGCTTCTTCTGCAGAAGTGCCCATACCGGACTGGATGGAAGAATTTTCTCCAAGTCAGAAGTGTGCCTTCTCCGCGGCGTTTAGTGCGAGACAAAAAATAGTGAACGAACTAAAAAAGAACGATTTTGATGTGGTGCAATACGAGAGACAGATTAAGGAACTGCAGGCGAAAATTGAACAGTGTAAACGTAAAGGGGAAGTGTGTAGAAATAGACTTCAATTATTGGTCTATTTTCCATATAATTAATTTTAGAATTTTTTTGTAAATATAGAGTTAAGTTATTTTGTAATAGTATTGTATACATATATAAGTAAAATGAAATGTTTTTGTATATTTGATAATAAAAAAAGTTAAATGAAACAATATTTTTTATTTCTAAAATAAGTATGCGGAAGTTACACAAAAATAATGTAAAAATGCAAAATAGAAAAAAGAATAGGCGAAAAAATGTAGGGCCGAAATTTTAGGTGCGTAATCGTTAGATGCACAGACATTTTGTAGTGTATTTCTACGTACGCGTAAGAAATACACACACACAACTTAAGTATGAGATAAAGTGTTATGTCTGTGAAGAGAGGCTATCCGTTACAATGCCTGAGAATATGCATCTTATTTGTAATAAAATGTGAATTTTACTACAAGTAAGATAATGGACCTAACTTTCAGCATTTTCGTAGAGAACTTACTAAAAATTTAGCTAGTTGTAACGTATGGTAAGAACGTACATATCTTTACAGAGTAACACAATATTTTCAACAGAAAATTAATTCTTGAGAAATATCATGTTACTTGGGATGTGACATGAATCAACTACAAACTACGATAAAATATTTTGAAGCCCTGAAAAGGGCTGATTTTGTGGGGGAGGGCATGGTTCCGGGGGCAGTCGAATCAGTTGGTGAAATCAGCTGGACCATCTTCATCCTGATGGTCCGTGATCCACCAGATGGATGAATCAGCCGGACCGTCATGATCTTCCGGCGGCGATGGTGGCACCCAGTCGGTACTGGAGTCCGGCTCCATCTCTTCAGCCGACAACTCCCCATTTTGCCAATCGATGTTTGGCAATTCCTGACCCAGATCTGCTTCTTCGACTGCTCGCTCATCTTCCCAGGCATTAAACATATCTTCTGCCTCGATGTCCAGAAGTCGTTCGATGTCCATGAGTCGGTCGTCCATATCGACTTCATTCATGTCAACGGTATCATCGTTGAAAACCGATGAACCGCGACTTAATGGCCTTTCGAAATTCATAGTTATATCTTGATACTTTAAGATTTAAAAATGAAATGATACTGTGACTCGCTCGCAACCGTTTAAATAGAGATAATCTACACCCTCCACCACTTCACCCCCACCTTTTCACCTCTAACAAACTAAACTTTATTATACAGATGCACTCCATCCAAAAATGATACTGGCGGACTTCACTATCGAAGACTGCTTTTAATGCCCCCCCCCCAAAATAAAAATGGTGCAAAATTATACTCGATCCGTCTGGACTTTTATAATTTTATATCTAATGTCACATATACTATGGCATTGGGTAACTACAACTACGATGAAATATTTTGTGGGCCTGAAAAGGACCGTCTTTCAAGGTATATCTTATTTGTAATCAGGCTCGATTACAAATAAGGCACTCACTCTTGTGCTGAAGAGTAGCAGGCTGCACTCCACAAGCTTTACAGGTCGGTATGTGTGTGCGACCACCGAAATCCTATGTTACATGATAACTGGTGAATTGGTCACCAGCCGACTTCTTTGCAAAGTCTGCATAGCAGTCAACACACCAGTCATCATTACCCACATGCACCAGGTTTATGGTCCTACACACCCGGTGGGATCTGACGGTGAAAACATTCCTCCGTCTAATTGCGACATTACGCATATTCATAGGTACATTGCGTCCTTCATCGCTCGAATATCCATCATCTGTCATGTTGAGAAAGGTAATGAAGTAAGCAGTCGAGTCGAGCTGCTTTTAAAGACCTCAGCTCCCACCACCACCACCCCACCACCCGCCACCCCCAGTGTAGCGTAGCGGATTGATTTAAACTATTTTTAGCATTTTTAAAATTTGAAAATAATGAAAAATAAAGATTTTTGATTTTTCACCATTTTCATAAAAAATTTTAAGGCATTTCCGGACACTTTACGCAAAAGCGGAAAGCATAAAAGATTTTGATTCATTTAAACTATTTTTTGGCATTTTTTAAATTTGAAAAAAATAAGAAATAAAGATTTTTGATTTTTTTCGCCATTTTCATAAATTTTTTTAAGGCATTTTCCGACACATTACGGCAAAAGTGGAAAGCATAAAAGATTTTGATTCATTTAAACATTTTTTTTGCATTTTTTAAATTTGAAAAAATAAGAAATAAAGATTTTCAATTTTTTTAGCATTTTCATAAATTTTTTTAAGGCATTTCCCAACATTTTATGCAAAACTTGAATAAGACTAAAACATTTCTTTCACTGCCCTTAACCCATTTCTGAGGTTATTTCTTAAAAATTCCAAAAAATAAGCGGGGTAATAGCTACTGCGCAGGCTTTGAGACTTTAAAAAGAAAACCTCTTGTTGGGGCTCCAAGTCGTGTTTGGTTGTTTTTTTTTTGTTAAAAATATACAAAAATTAACATCTTGGTGGGTCGACAAATATCGATTTTTAGAACCAAAAATATTTGTCTCGGAATTAACTAAATGGATACCATTTTTACGTTGGAAAATAACAATTTTAACGGATCTTGAATCTTTAACTTAAAATAAGTTTTAGATACTTCTAGGGAAATTATCGAAAAACGTTTTAGAAAAATGTTGTTCGGGACGTCTATTTTTTCCACGTCCAAAATATGTCATCCTTCGTCATCTTTGCATTTTTTCACTGATATAGTGTCAAACACAAAGTGACTAAGAGTATCTAAACTACGATCAAATATTTTATAGCCCTGAAAAGGGCTGATTTGTCGGGGTTGGTCTGGGGGGGGGGGGGCATATCCGAGTTGGTGGCGGCTTACGTGGTGGAGTTCGCCGGTTCCACCTGCACCGCCCGTCGCTGAGCTCGGGCCGCACGGCGCGCCGCCATCTGCTGCACTAGAGCTGCCATCTCCTCTGCTGAGAGGACCCTCGGCGGCTCGTTCTCTACTTCCACGTCTGCAGGTGCGGGTGCTGGCGGCGGCCTTCTTTCCGCCCTTACCGCGACCGTTGGCTTGTTGGCGTTTTTCAAACGCCAAGCTTCCCAGTAGCTCGTTATTCGCCGCTCCTTGGTACTTTTGAGCATTAACCAAGCCCACTTCATGGTTGAGTGTTGAAATGAGAAATGAAAAATGTGATAGGCGCTCCCGCTTTTAAAACAATTTTTATGTGGTGGGGGTGAGAGTGGGGGTGAACAGTTCTAACATATCCTTTAAGAGTAACAAAATTTTTCTTCAAGAATACAACATGTCTTGTTCGAAATATTTTGTTACTCAGAAAGGATACGTCTGTTTTTGTCGTACGTTAGAGCTGGTATAATTTTAGCCAACGTTCTATGTGAAACGACGAGAATACTGATGTATCTTTTTTGAGCGTAACAACCCCGAGTGACTTTATTTTTAAAAATATGTTTCTTGATAGAAAGTCAGTTGAAATAAATAGACGCATATGCGTTCATATCATACATAAAAACTACAAGCTAAATCTTGTAAATGATCTTTCTCTCGCTATCTATGTATGATTTAAACACATAATGCGTCTCTCACCCAAAGTAACACAATTTTTCCATCGAGAAATCTTTTCTTTAGGAAACATTGTGTTTAACTACAAAACTACTCTTTTTCTGCCCTAAAAAGAGCAGATTGTCAGGGGGCAGGCAGGGTTGTCGTATGAGGAGCTTTATTTGTAATCGAATTTAGATTCTATTGCAAATAAGGCAAGAGTGCTGATGAAAGACTGTAAACAGTCTCTCCCGACACAAAGCACACCTCGAGTGGTTCCGCCTTTGATCACCTCGCGAACCCTGTGTAAAATGGGATGTGTGTTGTAATAGTACGTTTTCTACTATTAACTTTGTAAATAAATATGTAAAATAGGCCCCGCATAAATAAATACCCTGTGTTACATAAGCCCCTAAGCGCACAAAGCTTAATTTGACCCAAAAATAAGGTTTAAATGCCTTTAAAATAGAATAAAACAATCACCGAATTGTCTATTTTATAGAACTTCGGTTTAGTCACTTTTCGTGAATACCACGCATAAAGTACGAACCCCCATGCCTACGAGGCACTTCCCCATCATAATAAACAACCGGGTTGAATCGCCTTTGAAGCAGATTAGAAAATCTACTCGGATCAATCGCTTCATAAAAAACATGAAATCGCAAGTACACATGGACTATGTTAAATAAAACATATATACCACAGTACCCTGGACCCAGGAGGTTCAACTTTTCATAAAAAAGGTTGAAAAGCCTGGAAAACAGCGTAATTAATCGGTTAAAGATTTGCTGTTAACTGTTCTGTACTGTCTTCTAATGGGTTCTTTAATAATAGTCGGGCGATAGTTTCAAGTAGTTTTATTGATCTTCTGGAGATAACCCTGACAGTCTCGTGACAACTTAACAACTACTACTCACTAGATCAAACATAACATTATACCTAACAGAACATCCCTCCTTTTATAAGGGAGCTAAGAAAGAACATAGTCTTTTAAATAAATCAGTTTTCTAATGTCTCTATTGGATCTTCTCGTATTTGCATCACTAGTAGCCAATTTTACCGGACTACTATTGTCTACATTCTTTTTTTTATTATCACTTTCTACGTAACTAGAATTGGCAATATCTACTTCAGTTACATCTAAATTATTGTCATCATTAGTAAAAAAGGTATTTTTTATATTGTTATTACTAACGTCATTATTGGGTAGCTTATTATGGGTATTACTATTGAATTGAGGCAATGTTGGGGTAATTTCAGAGAGAAAATGATAAGGGGCAGGAATGAGATGCCACCTATTTCGTCGAAAATTACCGAAGCTAGTTTCAATCATATAAGATCTTGGTTCATCTAATATAGACAAAATATTTCCATAAGTTCGAAGATCTATTACCCAAACTCTGTCTCCTACAGTTAAGTCAGAAAGTGGTCTTGTTCTATGTCTCTTATTGTAGTAACCTGCTCTTTTCTCCTTTGCCCTTTCTTCCCTTTCAAAAACAGGTTTGGTATTAACTGATTTATTTAATACACTTGGAAGTACTGGCAAATGAGTTCGGAGTTTTCTGTTAAATAACAGTTCTGATGGACTGAATCCACACTCCAGTGGCGTAGTACGATAAGCAAGCAGAGCTATGGTCAAATTATCCTTATTCTTTTTAATAAGTTGTTTTGCAACTTTTACTGCTGCTTCGACACAACCATTGGATTGTGGGTAATATGGACTACTTGTAATATGAGTAAAGTCAAAGTCTTTAGAAAATTTTTTAAATTCTGACTGAAATTGGGGACCATTATCTGATTTAACAATTTCTGGAATTCCATATCGACTAAACAGATCTTTTAGTTTCGCTACAATAACGGATTCAGTCATTCTGTTTAATTTAAAAATTTCAAAGAAGCGTGAAAAATAGTGCGTTACTATTAACCACCAAGAGTCAGTTTTAAACAAATCTACGGCAATTTTTTGCCAAGGACGCTTAGGAAATTCCTCTAGCAACAAGGGTTCTTTTGGGTTTACTCTATGCTCAATGCAGCTTGAACAATTTTTTACTAAATTTTCTATCTGTGTCGATAGCCCTAGCCACCAGACAGAAGATTTAGCACGAGCCCGGCATTTTACAACTCCTTGATGTCCTTGGTGAATAAACTGCAAACATTGAGCCTGTAATGATGCAGGAATAATTATGCGAGAATTTCTTAGCAAAAATCCTTCAGCAAAATTTATTTCAAACCGATAAGGGTAGTAGTCTAATAAATAAGGTTCAATTTTGTTTTTATTTGGCCACCCTATAGAAGAATAATTTTTTAATTTTTGACAAATGGGGTCTTTCTGCTGTTCTATACGAATCTCTTCCAAAAAGTACGGTTTAATTTGCACTGAATTAACAACTAAATTTACATGAGCCTCTACTTCATCAATTAATTCATTTTCTTGTGGCAAGGATTCATTTCTTGAAAAATTATAACTAGATCTTTACCTGGAGTATAATAAACTTCATAATTATACCTCATCATTAATTCATCTAAATATTTACTTTGCAAAATTTGTAAAAGAAGTTTATGATCTGTCTCAAAATAAACTAGTACTCCAATGATATATTCCTGGAATTTATCAGCAGCCCAGGCTAACGCCGCAGCCTCTTTTTCAATTTGTGCATACCTTTTTTCTGTTTCTGATAGCAGATATTAATCATATGCTACTACTTCTTTCTTATTTCCATCAAATTGCATAAGACACGCTCCTAGTCCGTAGGATGAACTATCTGCTGAAATTATGATTTTTTTGCAGGATCAAAATACGCCAAACAGGGACTTTCCTGTAATATATTTTTTATTTTATTGAAAGCTTCTTGTTGAGGCGTATCCCATGTAAAAATAATATTTTTCTTTAATAGAGAAGTAAGCGGTTCTAAAATTTCAGAGCGATTAGCAATAAATCGACTTACAAAATTTGCCATCCCCAGAAATTGTAAAAGCTGCTTTTTATTAGCAGGTTCTGGAAACTTACTTAATGCAATGATTCGGTCTTGATTAATAGAAATGCCCTCACTCGAAATATGATGACCTAGAAAGTTTAGAGATCTTACACCAAACATACATTTTTCTTTATTTAAAGTAATGCCTTCAGCATTTATTCTTGAAAGGACCTGTAATAAAATTTTATTGTGTTCTTCTACAGTTGGTGCATGAATTAAAATATCGTCAATATGACTGATTACACCCTCAATTCCTGACAAAATTTTACTTAAAAGCATTGAAAAATATTCTGGGGCACAATGAATTCCAAATGGAATTCTTTTAAATAAAAATCTCCCAAATGGGGTTATAAAAGTAGTTAAATGTTGAGATTCTTTAATGAGTTTGATCTGATAAAACAATGAGGTTGTATCAAGTTTGCTAAAATATTTCGACCCATGATTTCTAGCTAACATCATATCGACTTTTCCTATAGGGAAATATGATCGCAAAATTGCCTTGTTTAGGCGTGTATAGTCAACACACAATCTAATTTTTGAATTTTTTTGTACTACAACAATTGGACTTACCCAAGGAGTGTAATAATCAACAGGTTCGATAATATTGAGCCTCTGCAGTCGCTCGAGCTCATCTTTAAGCGGTTTGAGCAAAGGCAAAGGAACTATACGTGGTACTGACTGAACATATGGCTCGACACCATCTTTAACCTTTAAAGACATTTCCGTTTTGAATGTACCAACGTCACTAAATAAGTTAGGAAACTCTTTTAAAATCTCATCTTTTGTTAAAGAATTGTGAACAGAATTGACTGAACCGTTATGATCATTAAATTGAACAATATTTAGCTTAATTATAGCTGATCTTCCTAATATTGGCCTTATCAATTTATCGATAACATAAACTTCGCTTTTCAAAACCCGGTTATTTTTGATTAAACATAAATGTAAAGTACCAACTACTTCTAGCTTTTCCCCTGACGGCCCTGTCACTAGTTTATGAGTAACTTTAACTTCTTTTAATAAGCAAATATCTAATGTGTTTTTTGGAATACAGGTAATATCTGCCCCTGTATCTACTAAAAATTCAAGATTTTTACTTAATTCAGAGACAAAAATTAAACTAGTCCAATCCTTAGAGTCTATAGAATTTATTTTAATTGGCCCTAGAAAAGTATCATTTTGTACATACTCTTGAGTATCCTCACAGTCATCAGAGTCAGAATTGGAATCATTATTAGTATTAGTATGGACAATCCTAACCTTTTTTCCCATATTAATTGAGCTTCTCCTACATACTGCAGCCCAATGACCTTCTTTTTTGCAATTTCTACATATTGATTTAGAAGCTGGACATTTTTCCCGCGAATGAGGCTGTAATCCACAGTAACCACACTTTTTTGATGGAGAATACCTTTGAGCTGTGTTACTTCCACCTCTTCTTATTTTTGAAGACGATGAGCTGCTATCACCATTACGATCCACCGATAATTTTGCAATTTGCCGACTTTGTAGATCCAAATGCAATTCTTTATTTTGATTTGCTTGTAGCTCGGCTTGTCTTGCAGTCAAAATGCAATCACTCAATGTCAGTTTGACATTCAGTTGTCATGACAGTCTCATGACAACTTAACAACTACTACTCACTAGATCAAACATAACATTATACCTAACAGAACATTAACCAAAACACAATTACGCTTATAAAATGTTTATTTGATTTTTAATCAAAAACTTCTATGTAGTAAAAAAGATTCAAACGTCTTACGACATTCCACAAAAACATTTAAGGCATCAAAATTCTCCAATTTTGCATAATACGGGTGATGTTATTCGCTCGACCGACGCCGTCGAAGTGAGCTAAACTGTGGAGAGTATATCTCAGCGGGCGGAGGTTTTTCGAGGGTGCCTGAACGCTCAGACACAGACGCCGCTCGAGATTGGCTACAATTTTACAAAATAGGAAGTATCATATTTCGCTTATAAATTACATTGCCGAAATGGCATTAAGTTAGTACGTTCAGTTTCATCAAGCAGTTAGTTATTAGTCTGCGTCTATCTTTCTATTATAAAGATATCTTTTTCTGAGTATTTATTCGGTAAAACAAAAGTGTTGGCGTACCTGCTGCTGTTAAAAGAAATTCGACCCTGCTCAAAGAAATTCGTTTCCCACAGGAAAGAAATTCACCAAAAAGTCTTTTTCAAGATTTTTCCAACAATAGTCTTTTTTAAGACTACAACTTTAAGTTCACACTCCACTAGAAGTCCTTTGCAGTTTCAACCGTCGGATATCACATAATCAGACATCAGCTAGACCTTCTAATGAACAGGAGCAACGCTGAACTTCAAAAAAGCTCTAGACCACCTTGTGCGTGATCGTGATATAAGTCGTACAACCGACTTACGAATCGTAGGGCATTTTGATTAAGTACTCCACATTGCACTAGTGGACGAAAGGTCTCTATTCACCTTCAGTACTTTGTATTAAACTTCTGCGGCAACCGATAAAAAGCCTGTCGTAGTCGCTTTATGACAAGTTGAAAAAATCCGGGCAAATTTAAAGTTGCGCCTCGCGTTCTCAAAAAATTTCAATTTCCAAGAAAGGTATATCTTGGCTAGCTCTGGAATAAAACTTTCGTACACCATACAAAACTTAGAGCGTCCATAATTGTGGGCATTTCTGGGGAACAGATTGGTATAAAACATTCTCAAACTTAGAACTTTTCACACAAAATTTTTGTGAAATCAAAAGACTCTAAAAAGAAATTCAACACATACCTAAAAACATTTAGTGTATCGCAAAAGACATTAGCTACTTCGTCAAAAGACTTTTAAAGATTTTGCCACGAAAAAACTTGTTAAATTTTTTCATAAACTTTCCTAATTCCTAAAACGGACACATAAAAAATTTTAATTTTAAATTTTTTAAACTTTAGGATCTTGTAAAAAAGCTGTTGCTTTTTAAAACTTAAGAAAAAAGCTAACTTAAAGAACAAATTAAATTAAATTTTAATTTCATAAAATAAAAATAATTTTGAAAGTTAGAGTTTAAAACTTTTAATTTATTTTACGTTTCTAATCGACTTAGAAAAATCACGTTTTAGTTTTTCATGACAAAACAATTCTTTAAGTTAGTAATAAGTTGTTATTACTAAAAGAGCCAATCAAGTAATAATTAACTTTAGAATAAGTGCGCCCAAGCTAGCATTTATTTTAAGCCCTCTTAACAGTGACATTGGCGTAATTAAAATTTTTCAATTTTGAAATTCTCTTCCGAGAAAAAAGACAAACAAAATAACAATGTCCCATCAAAGTCTACATAGTCAGACCACAACAACAACTTCCGAAAGCCACAATCTTGCATCATCCCCTTCTTTCAGTGAGGCGGTTGACGGCTTCTTGAGCAACCGGGTGGAAGGTGGGATCCTCCAAACAACCCCTGCTGTTGCGTTAAAGATGAAAACAACCAATCCATTTTTAAATTACTTAACAACACCTGTTAACCATCTGGAACAAACTTTCAGTTATCCAGAAAACACACATAGCGTCACATTCAATCAAAATGTACCTATAGGTGTCCTAGTGGACATAGAACCCCCACTAGAACAGGCTGTTGAAACAACGATTAACACGAACTTTTTGTTTCAGAGTACACCTCGAAATGAAAACTTTGAAAATCGAAGGCCAGCACTACTACGACATCTGATGAAGTTAACATCCACCACAGCTCCAAATCCTCTCGTGTAGCAATTCATACACAAATCTTTAGACCCCCATGAGACGTAGGATTGCACGATGCAGTACCTAGGTCTCAACCTTCGCGCTCTGCGTACAAGTCTATGTTGCACATTTGGTGCAGCGGTCTGCTCGTCGTCACTCGAATACACATTATCCGAACTTGATGACATCTTGGCTTCGAGTGAATTTAATTTTCTAAATCACGTCTTATATACATTTTTTTCCCCACCCCTCTCCTAAATTTCCGTCTATTCTTCCTCTCTTAACCTTATTTACCAAAGCCCCACATTTGAACTATTAAAATAAGCCAATAGTAAAAATAAAACGCAAATATGTCGTTTATAAGTTTATTTTAAATATGTAAAATACATAATTTGGATAATTACATTACTAATGTATTGATTTGTTGGTAACAGAACCATTAAGTATATTGTAGCTAAAAATGCATCGTGAATAACTAACTCGTACACTTTAATGTCTTTAGGAAATTTATTCTTGCGTGTTTCAAACTACAATTTCACGTCCACTGTGGACGATTTAACGGCTTCTGGCTGGTGACTACAATCGATTACGAATTACGGATTTTTCAGATAGTCGGCAAAACTCATCATAGGATCGCTAAGTGCTCGCTGGTAGTAGCTAGCTTGAAAATTCTCATAATTATAATAGGCTGCGGCCTACAGTTTCTTTGAAAAATCCAAATTCCATCTTTCATAGGGAAATACGGCAGAGTTAAGATAGAGCCTAATATCACTTATATCGGCAGTTGTAAATTGTGTGCTATCTTTTTCTCTGTTGTCGGAAAAGTACTTGTATGCAAACCAATAATCAAATATCTCGGTTTTTCGAGACTCGTGCTAGGTCTTAAGGACCATACGTCTGATGATGTTTGTCTCAAAGCAGGTAGCTCGTACAGATCCCATTTACGGTAAGCCATTGGAACGTTTGTGTTACTTCCACCTTTATTCATGCGTGACAATATCTTTAACTTCTGTCGATCATCTGGAATAATGTGACCAATTTTCCATTCAATTTTTTTAATTGAAATGTCTGCATCTACTTCACCGATATAGCAATTTGTGAAAGTGCGGGCAATAATTAAAATCAACTCTTGCTTGACGTTAAAAATACCCTTTGAATAATCCTCAGCAAAACCCATGAGATATTTTAGAGGAAGCTTGCCGGAGAACACGTTACTTGTGGAATCTAGTATACCTTGATTTGCTTCATCTAGACCCCATCCACATGCCATGAGAGATCTATTTTGTGCAGCACCCAATGACACCATAGTTTTCAGCGTTGTAGTAATTCCGGGTTTTCAAACGACAGCAACTTGCTCTCCTCCCATTTCATAACGACATTCGTCGAATAGAAAGGCGATGGCATTATTTGATAGATAACATTTTTTAGTAACATCTTTGGGTTTAAATGTTCCTTCGATGTAAATGTAAATATCCGATATATCCAAAATGATATCTTGAAAGTGTACAGGTATACGAATTTCATCAGAATTGCGTAATGTTGGAGAACCATAAGGTTTATATGTGTGTTCTTGAAAGCTAATAATGGAGTTATCAAAAATGGGTTCGGTAAAAACTTCGATTTTGTCACTGCTGGCGGCCATCATTTTCTAATTTTTCTCACTTTCAAACCGATCGATTGTAGAAATTTACAATCTTTCACGGAGAGCTGTCGATTGCTGTGCGGATGTGTTTTCGATCGTCCGTCTGGCTTGTGAATGAACCTTGACTGTGTTGTCTGCTTACTTTTATGTCGTTTAACTGAATCTTGAATGGTTGACAGCATATGCAGTTGACGATTAAAGCAAAAACCCATTATACGATTTTTTCAACTCTAGTTTAACTATAATTTTCTCACCTCGAAAATCGATCAAATCACCTATCATCAAGCTATCGTTCAAGATGCGTAGAGTAATGTTGTCGATAAACTGACGACCATCCGGCATTATCGGCATATAAATATTATTTTGCGGTTCTTTGGAGATTTTGTAACCACGTTCGACGTCAATATCAAATTCAAATAACGTATGACTTTCCAAAGAATTCAGGTATGCTCCAGAAATTATATTACAATCCACACGTATAATGCGCACTTTCATTATGTCCACGATGGTACTTGATTCGTGCAGTTGTCCACCTTGCAGCAGCATAGAGCCAAATCCGAGCACTTTTCCGATACTGTTGCTACCTCGGAAATCGATGCTATATTTTGACTTTAGCTCATATTTTAACGTATTGTTATAGGCTGTTAATGAAAATAAATCGGTGCCAACTTCATTGCATGACTCTTTTAAAGCGGTGTACATGGCCTTTGCTATTTCATTAATTTCGTATGCTCCTGGTGGAATCCTTAAATACTTTGGTCTTGCTGTTTTCAAATGGCTGAATGAATTATTGCTTTCGTCGATATTAAAAATCGAATTATATGTGTAACATCCCAGCAGTGCAACTCCATATTTGCCTGTTGTATTTAACTCGATGGGTGGGTAAAATTCCGCACTTAAGACACTTGAATGTCCTGTTAGAGTGAATGTGTAAGACATGACTGACGACGAAACTATTTGTGTAGTTATTTTATTGCTGTTTTGCAACAGTTAAATGGATTTAAGCCTTGCTTTATTCCTTTGGACGTTTTTAAACTGTTTTCTGCCTTTATATCCACATCGTTAATTTTGCAATAACAACAAAATATTTTTTGGCGTCCGTCCATCGCCTTCATCCGAAACAGTATTGATATTTCAATATATCGACGTCACTTTTTAGGTGATTAGGTAACCTATCCCAAATTAGTGCTATTTCATTTGGAGCTAATGCAATCAACACTTCTTTGGGCGTATTTTCTAACTGTTCAGCTGTCATTTTTTGTAATCCTCCGACTTGACGATAGGCTTTAAGTGATAGCAATATTTTGGTGTAGTTGTCACGTTCCATTTGGGGTGTCAAAGACATACTCTTTATGATTGTAAAAGAAACTTCAAACACAAATGTCCACACCAGACTGTTCCAAATTCTTGTTGACGGTCGTATGTATAGTAAATTTTCTTCGTCGCTTCGGAACCCATCTGCAGATATCGTACCAATTCCATACGTGGGGGTAAATCACCGAAACTATCGTAGTATGTTACATCAGAATTGCTTTTTCTATATGCTACCCAATGAGTCCCTACACCCGACATACTATCCAAATTTATAATGGCGGCCTCATAACGTTTGGGACCGCGTACAGGTAATGAATCTCTCATATATACGCCTCGAAAGTGTGGTATTTTCATTTTTAAGGCATACCTTTCTATATCAATATTGGATAGTGGTCTTTGAGGTAGGGATTCTATCAGTTTTTTGATGTCTTATTTTTGCCGTTGTTAATAAATAATCCCAAACCGGTACGATATGGTTTCAAATATAATCCATTTCCTCTTGAACTTAGATGTAAGCCGGTACCTATTTTTTCTGCAGTCGACTTTTTTACTGCTTTTACGGCACGCACGATGCCAGCTGCACCACCAGCTAATGAACCTAAGGCCGATAGTCCTGCAAATATTGGTATTAACGGTAATATCCCCCCAGTCTTTGGAATTGGAATGATTGTAGGTCTGCGAATTTTTCGTTTGCCACCAGCTATTCTTAGGGATTTACGTGCAGCTACTGCAGCTATTTTCGATGCTTTCATGATATTTTTCTCGATAAGTTTTTTCCCACCAGCTTTTAACAATCTGATGGAACGGGTCGTCTAATAGATGATCCAAAAGCTACTTTGTGTACTCGCTTGTATTTACCGACGCCTTTACCTTTGGAAAGTTTAGTGTGCGGCGGGGGTGCTGGAAGCGACGTTTACCTCTTATGGATGCTTCTCTCGATTTTGATGATGATACACACATACCAAAAAGGTTGTTTCGCTTTCATAATGTTGGTTACCAACCAAGCTGCAGCTTTTTCACTAGCGCTAGGGTCTTTAGATTTTATTCTTTTCCACGCGCTTTGCTCAAGCTCGTGATCTGCTTGGTGGCGAGCACTTAAATTTTCACTATTACGCAAATAGGCTAAATCGTGTTTTTGCATGCGACATCCAAAGAATTAATTCCTTGATCTCCTCGTGCCATACGTTTTACTACTTTCGCCCCAGGCCCACAATACTGAAGCCAGGAATGTGTAACTCGAACGGTAGCCTATTAATTACTGAATTAACAATTCCGCTTCCAGTCTTACTTGATAAATGAGACCGTCTACTTCGTCTGACAAGCGACATCTGAATGATAGTTTACGTGAAAGTTCAGTATAAAATATAGATTTTGTTAAGATGCATATCGTCAATCTTAAACAAAAACTTCCCGTCGATAATCTCGATATAAAGGTCGGATCTGGACAAGAACAAAAATTATTTAAAAGACATGGTCCTTAGCTACCATTCGTGGATTATTAATAGGACCTTCCAACTGTGGAAAAACAAATGTTATGATTTCGCTGCTTACTCACCCCTCGGGACTGCGTTTCGAAAATGTTTATATCTACTCAAAGTCGCCCTATCAACCAAAATATGTATATTTAAAGTTTATCACCAATCAAAAGGTCTTGGCTACTACGCTTTTAGCGACGCAAATAACATTGTGGAACCGTCAGATGCTAAACCTAATTCAATATTTATTTTTGATGACGTTATGTGTGAGAAACAGGACGTTATAAGGTCGTATTTTAGCATGGGACGTCCCAAAAACGTGGATGCCTTTTACTTGGCGCAAACGAACTCTCGTGTTCCTAAGCAGCTTATCCGGGATAATGCCAACTTCATTATTATGTTTAAACAAGATGAGATGAATATGAAACATATATTTTCTGATCACGTGTCACCCGACCTGACGTTTACACAATTTCAAGAGATGTGTGCTAAATGTTGGGATAATAAATATGGTTTTTTAGTTATTGACAAGGATAGTGATGTAAATTCTGGCAGATACCGCAAGGGATTCGATAGTTATATATTCCTATAATAATAGCTTGGATAATCATTTCATCACTGAACGGTGTTTTGAAAGCATCATGAATGAAGAAATCGAACTAAAGCGAAAGCTACTGGGAACTACAAATGCGGTTAGAAAAAAATTTAAACAAATTAAAGCAGCTAAAGTGCAGAATGAACATGATTTGGAAAAGTTTCTAAACCATTAGCATCTATATCTAAAGCCGTAATGCAGCAGCAGCAGCAGTACGTAACTAAAAAATCAAGTACTACGACTAAACCACAAAGTCGGAGTAGCAGCAGCTCGGTGGGAATAGCGAGAATGTTTGAAGAACCAACGTATCCAACAGAAGCGGATTTTGAAACATCTACACTGATTTCGCAAAAAACACAAATTCCTACACCAAAACGTGGAAATCGTGAATCACTGTTCGAAACCCCTTCCCCATCAACGATAACATCATCTCACACATCATCACACACATCAAGTGGTAGTAGAGTAGTGAAAGTTTGGGAGTTCACGGCCCACCGTCCACCGGTGGGATCTTATCTTGTGATCTATGACGTCATAGCTCGGCCACCTTTGCGCAGGTGCAAATTTCAAGTACGTCATCGAAGTCTACGTCACTGGATCTTACGTCAGCAAACCCAACCTGCGCGCGCAGCTGTCAAATGTCACCTGTCAACTGTCACCTGTCACTTGTCAAATGTCAAAATTAAAATTTGACATACGTCACGTATGAAGGATGACGTCATAAGACATGTGTAAAAGCATGTCAGCTGTCACCTGTCATTTAAGATCTGTCAACTGTCACCTGTCACTTATGAAACGTTAAAATAAAAAACTGACATACGTCACGTGTTCAAAATGGCGTCAGAAGACATGCGTAAAAGTATGGCGGCTGTCACCTGTCATTTAAGATCTGTCAACTGTCACCTGTCACTTTTGAAACGCCAAAATTAAAATTTAACGTAGGTCACGTGTTCAAAATGGCGTCAGAAGACATGCGTAAAAATATGTCAGCTGTCACCTGTCATTGAAGACCTGTCAACTGTCACCAGTCACATGTTAAACGTCAGAATAAAAATTTAAGATACGTCACGTATTCAGGGCGGTGTCCGAAGACGTTTAAAAAAAGAATGGCGTCGATCGGCCTTAGGGTTCCGGAGATATAGTTTTTTGCGATTAGCGACCTAACGGCTGATGGTGGAGAGCCGAAATTCGCATGGGGGATAGTGACGGAGCAGATCTTTCGATTTGTCAAATTAGTTTTCAAAAATCTCGACTTTGAGGAAAAAATTAGATTTCAAAATTTTTACATCACCCTGTATAGTAAATTTTGGATTAATTATATAGGTTATGAATATTAGGGGATTTGGTAATAGAAAAATAGGTATTAGATCATCGGAACTAGTAAAAAATTAGATCTCAAAATTTTTACATCACCCTGTATACTAAATTTTCGATGAAATATATATAATTTAGGAATTTTATTTAAGTTAATAACAACTAAACAACTCACGTTAAAATCGTCAATGTTTAAACTGAGTTGTTGAAACACCCCTGTTTGAACAGCCCTGTTCAAACAGCCCTGTTTAAACTACCCTGTTAAAAACGTCTCTGTTTAAACAGGGTTGTTTAAACACACCCGTTTAAACAGTCGACGGTAGCACTTCCGGTTGATGATAAGGGGGTCGAATATGGTAAAAGTCATGATGGATATCAAAGAAAAGAGAAAAATTTAAATAAAGTAATAGCGCTATTCGGGTTTCTTAATTCCGAGAGGTAAGGGCATTAGCAATTAAAGAAAATTAATGATTTAATTTGAAATTGTTTGCAAGGAAATCAAAACGTATTTACATGTCGTTTAGTGGCAATAGAAATGAGTATACAGCGATAAGGACGGTGGAAGCCGTCAGCCTTCGCAACTTCCGTCCTTATCAGGAGAATATTAATTAGTTGAAAAAGCTATTTGCTTGTAAAATAACAGTCGGTATGTGAGTTTAGATCGAAGCAAATATGTACGTAGAACCGATCGGTAAAAATTAAGATTTTAAAATGTTTGAAGAAATAGAATGTATTAATATTATTTAAGTGAATAATAATATGTAGTAGTGCCGCGTGCAACACAGGAAGTTGCGGTTAACATTTCCGGTGATAAGGTGGGCTCGAACGTGCGAACAACAGAAAGAATGGCAAAATATTAGTATTGTACTGATAAATAAAACACACAATTAGAAATTATTAACTTTATTTGAAGCAGCAAACTGCGTCGTTAACTTGTTAGGACCCGTCAGTTTCCGGCTGATAAGGAAAAGCATAAAAGGGAGAAAGAGGCAATTTGCAAAGCACAGTTGGCGTCTGAATCTCCTAGTGTGCACGTTAAGTTCGTTGCCAGCCAGTCGGAGTGTTCTTTGTTCTTTGTTTTTTTTTTGTGTGAAGAAAGTGTACTGTGAAATTTTTGGGTAAGTACCGATTGATATTAGCTTAAAGTTTTGTAGTCTGCACGTATTAACAAAAATGAAATGTCGAATATTTACAAGAATATTAGTGCCGTTTTGTCAGGGAAAATAAAAAATAGTCTATCGATGTGTCTGTCTTACAACCTAGTGCCGTCGTGTCAGGGAAAATCAAAAATAGTCTGTCTATGTGCCTGTCTTACAACTTTAGTATACAAAATTATGATTTTAATTTCGCGTTTAAGTAACAGCATGGAAATCTTCAATTATTTACAGTAATATTAGAATCGGGATCGAGTAATAGAAAAGGAGGTTGGTCTTAAACCCTTTTTTATTTTTTAAACTATATAGATTAAGATCAAACATACTTTTTAGAATTAAAAGTCGCTGACAGTGTTCAAAACATTTCTTTTTTCATTAGTTGTTTGCTGTTTAAACGTAGTGACTTTGAGTATTTTTAAAATATTTTTTAAAATATTTTACCTTAGCAGTAGAGTGACATAGCTTCCAAACAATAAATCTTTTAAACTAGAACCTAACAAAGCACTCGTAGTCTTCATACATGTAATATTGTTTGAAAAAATTTTAAAGTCGCTGACAGTGTTCAAAACATTTCTTTTTTCACTATTTGTTTTTTGTTTAAACGCAGGGACTTATTATTTTTAAAATATTAATTTACCTTAGAAGTAGAGCGACGTAACGCCCAAACAATAAATCTTTGAAACTAGAACCTGACGAAGTAGTCTTTATGCATGTAATAGTGTTTTAAAAAATAATTTCTCTATCGGGTATGTATAAGCGCTAGTTTTGCTTGAAGTTAGGCTAAAACTGGAAATTTAATGAAAGAAAAAATTTATCAAACGGCGAGTAGGGAAAGATGACGTATGTTCGGTTTCCACTCACATCTCGGAGTCACATAATAGTAGGAGTATACCAACAAGGGTTCGGAAACATTTTCCTCAGTCAAAATATTTTATTTTCCAGAAAATGTTTGTGTGCAACTTCTGTAGCCGTGCATTCGCCAGGAAGGACAGCCTCAATCGTCATGGAGATTGCCGCTTAGCAGTCAAGATCTGCGACGTCTGCAGTGGGATTTTCAAGTCGGAGGGGGCTCTTCTTCGCCACCAGAAGGAGAAGCACCCGGCCCCCAAAAGACCAGCGAAGACCACGCAGACATCCAAGGCGAAAAGAGCAAGACTCGTTTCGACAGATGGTGAGTAGTTAAAAAGTGAAATTTTCTTTTAAGACTAGAATTGTTTTTAGATAACTTTGATACTAATTATTTTTTCTTATCTCTAGAACCATCTACATCAGCAACGCAACACTGCAAGGAGTGCAAACTGGATGTTCCAGTCTCCCGATGGGGAGGACATCTGAGAACGTTAATCCATCGGGAGAAGTGTTGTGTGAGGATGCAGGAGGAAGAAGGAGTGGTGCGGGTGGAAACATCATTTAGAAACCGGATCACTACCTACAGACTCACTTCAAGCCAAGACCCAACCAACGTGAAGAACTACGTACAGCAGCTGAAACAAAAATTCGTCAAGTTGGTTGGGGCCGTTGTGTTAAGGTACGACTACCTGAAGATTGGCTTGGAGCTTTTCGGTCGCTTTCTCCTGCAGTCGAGCGAGTCGGAGGAGGTGAAGTCCTTCAACACCAAATACCAGCTGGTGAGCAGGGCTACGGACTTGGAGGAGCTGTTTGAGCAGTTCAGCGCTATCCTGGACCGGAAGTATTCGGAATTTATGGAAAAGGATAGTGGTAAGTGTAAAACTATTGCAAAAATTTTTTTAAAACTGTTTAATATTTCTTACTAAAAAATATTTCTATTGTTACAGGATGGGCGCTCCAACAACTCCTCCACTTAGAATTAGGTATCAACAAGATCCAGCCTCTAAAGCCATCTTCCTACATCCCGCTGCCAAAGGAGATTGAAGCAAAGAAAGCTGTCTTGAACATCCAGAACACGGATCAAAAATGTTTCATGTGGTCAGTCCTAGCTGCCTTACACCCACTTCATTGGACTCAACATCCAAATAGAGTCGCGAACTATTTGTCTTTTGAGAACGAACTGGACTTTACAGGTATAGAATTTCCGATTAAACTTATCGACATCGCTAAGTTTGAGCGATTCAATAATATTTCTATCAATGTTTATGGACTGGAGAAACTGTTCGAAGATGGTAAAAATAGTATTGAAGTCGTGGGTCCCTTATACTTTACAAAATCTCGTAATAGGGAGCGACACGTAAATTTGTTAGTAATCAGTGATGACTATGGAAATAGTCATTACTGTTTAATAAGAAGTTTATCTCGCCTGATCTCAAGTCAATTATCCCTACATCATGGTGTTAAGTATTTATGTGATGGTTGTTTATCGTATTTTGATTCAGAACAAAAATTAAAGACTCATCAGGAGCACGATTGCGGGCACGTTTTAGCTAAAGTCCCAACGACAAATTTAAAAAAAAATAAATATGGTGAAGAGATTCCCGAGAATATTTTGAAATTTACAAACTTTGAAAAAAAATTAAAAGTGCCTTTTGTTGTTTATGCCGATTTCGAAACTATCCTTGAACCCCTGGATACAGAGGAAAATGCGCAGGATCCCGATACGTCATACACTGTGAGAACACACAAACATGTTCCGTACTCGTTCGGTTACTACATCAAATGTGACTTTGACGATGCTCATTCGATTTACCAAAGTTATAGGGGTCCGGATGCTCACAAAGAATTCGTAAAACGTTTAGAGATTGATTCTAAATCAATCTATAATCGCTTTATGAAGGAAGTAGTACCCATGACACCTATTTCTGCGGAACAAGAGAGGGAGCATCAAGAAGCTAGGGTGTGTCATATTTGCGAAAAGCCATTTGATGCAGCGTTAAACGATCGTGTGCACGAACATAGCCATACAGACGGCTCCTATCGAGGTCCCGCGCACTCTGTATGCAACCTGAATTACAAAATCCCTCAATTTATACCCATCTTTTTCCATAACATGTCCAACTTTGACTCCCACCTGTTTGTTAAGGAATTGGCTTCCAACGAAGAAAAGTTGGATGTTATCCCTCAAAACAAGGAAAAGTATATCTCCTTTACTAAACATGTTTTGGTGGATAACATCGAGAACAGAGATGGTAAACAACATCAGGTATTTTTAAAATTACGCTTCCTCGACAGTTTTCGTTTCATGGCCAGCAGTCTCGATAAACTTAGTCAAAATTTAAAACCAGAACAATGTCGAGAAGTGAGAAAATATTTCGCGGAAGAAAATAAGTTTCAGCTTATTCGACAGAAGGGTGTCTTCCCATATAATTACGTGGATAGTTTCGCGAAATTGAATGACACAAAGCTTCCATCACAAAAAGACTTTTATAACCAGCTGAAAAAAGAAGACATCAGTAACGAGGATTACAAGCGTGCTGGGGCTGTATGGAATTTATTTGAATGTAAAACTTTAGGCGAATATTCAGATATTTATTTAAAATCCGATGTACTATTATTGACAGATGTTTTTGAAAGTTTTAGAGACGTGTGCCTTAACACTTACGGTCTAGATCCTGCGCAGTACTTCACGGCGCCCTCTCTTGCGATGGACGCCGCACTCAAGTCCACATCAATTTGCTTGGAATTACTGACAGATCTAGACATGGTACACTTCTTTAAACACGGTATTCGCGGTGGGGTCAGTCAGTGTAGTGTTAGAAAAGCTTTTGCTAACAATAAATTTCTACCTCATTATGACGCTTCCAAACCTACTTCCTACATCATGTATTTGGACGCTACCAACCTCTATGGTGCGGCTATGTCTCAATATTTACCAACGGGGAATTTTAAGTGGTTAGATGAGACCGAAATTCAAAGTTTAGATTACAGGAATGTCGCGAACGATTCTAAAACTGGCTATATATTAGAGGTAGATTTAGAATATCCCGAACAGTTGCATTATTTACACAACGAACTACCCTTTTGTCCACAATCAATAGCTCCACCAGAATCAAAATTCCAAGATATTGAAAAATTAATTCCAAATTTTAAACCTAAAAGTAAATATATAATTCATTACCAAAATTTGCGTCAGGCTTTAGATTATGGGCTTAAGCTCACCAAAATTCATCGCGTTATATCTTTTGACCAATCACCGTGGCTAAAGAAATACATTGACCTAAACACAGCGATGCGCAATCAAGCGCAAAATAAGTTTGAAAAAGACTTTTTCAAACTTATGAACAACGCCGTGTTTGGGAAAACAATGGAAAATGTGGAGAAACGGGTAGATGTTAAACTTGTTTCTCATTGGGAAAATATTGGTAGAAGGTTGGGAGCCGAAGCGTTAATCTCGAAACCTCATTTTAAAGATCGCACTATTTTTAACGAGAACCTGGTAGCTATCCAGATGAAAAAACAAAAAATCACATATAATAAACCGATTTACGTGGGTTTCAGCATCTTGGAAATATCCAAGACTATTATGTATGACTTTTTGTACGGGTATATTAAGCCAAAATACGGCAACAACGCGGTATTACTCTACACTGATACCGATTCCCTTGTGTTAAAAATTACAACCGAAAATTTCTATAGCGATATGACACAAAATTTAGATAGATTCGATACGTCTAATTTCTCACAGGAAAATCCACATGATGTTCCTGTAAACCAGTCAATTTTGGGCAAAATGAAAGATGAGTATGCAGGAAAAATCATTTGGGATTTCTACGGTACCGGGGCGAAGGCATATTGTGTAAATGTGGAGGGAAAGTTAACCAAAAAAGCTAAGGGAGTTCCTGACTACGTCACCCAATCCGAACTGACTCTGGACGATTATAGGGAAGCGGTTGACGTAGAAGGAACTCAGATTCATCGTCAGATGAACACTTTCCGTTCGCATTTACACGATATGTATGTCGAACTGAAAAATAAGGTAGCGCTATCACACGCGGACGATAAGCGTTACCTTATTCCCGGCGACTTGGAGAACACGCTTGCTTGGGGTCATAGAGATATTGAAAAGTATAAGGAATCATCGGAAATTCCAGGAGCGAAGACTGATCACGGGCAGCTAACTTTCCTTCAATCCCCCTTTGGTAGCTAAATGTATGACTTTCGAGGCTGTGATATTAGATTAAGCATATATGTTATTTATTTTATTATTTATTGTATTCATTTATTCCTACCCTATTTATTGTATTAATGTATTTCACCCTAGTCTACCCTATTTATTGTATTCATTTAGTTACTGTATATGTATATTTTACCTAAGTTTACCCTAGCTTTATTTTTCTATTATTTGTTTATATGTATATTTTACCCAAGTTTACCCTATTTTTTTTATTTTTACATTGTTTGTTTATATGTATATTTTACCCAAGTTTACCCTATTTTTTTTGATTTTTTATATTGTTTGTTTATTTTACTATATTTACTATTTCCAGACCGCTGTTCGGTCAGATTTTTTGCTTTTTTAACTTATTTTACCCAAGTTTACCCTTTTTTGATTTTTATATTGTTTATTATTTTACTCTATTTACAGACCACTGTTCGGTCACATTTTGTGTTTTTTTCACTTTTTTTACACTTTAATAAATTTTTGTGTTTATATTGGTGTTTTATTTCCTTAGTTAGAACAAAGAAAAACAAATTAACGTTAGACTATTTATTTAGTAACAGTATAATATTCAATATTAAGCTTATACAATTCATAAACATGTTTTGCAAATAGGTGTATTAGCTTCTCGGTCCATCGAAATAGATACTTGTCTGTTGTGGCATCTTCAAACTTGAGACTTCTCTTCTCACCATTGCGATGAAACACTAGCGTGTACTGTCCAATTATCATAAATATATCTACCCAATGGGTATTGAAACAATCAAAAGTGCTTAAAAATTCTTCAAATTCCTCACTAGAGAAAGAAATTTTGCCATAACCAATAGTATCCAAAATTACTTGTTTGCGTTCCTCTTCGGACGTAGTAAAAATGACAGTTATAAAGTCATCAATCTCGTAAACTCGGTTAGGCTTAGTCTTAAGAACTTTCGCTGGAACATCAGGACATCTAGAGGACGATTCAAACACCCTATCCCAGCTGGAAGAGGAGGAGGAGGAGGAGGAGGCCGCCATTGGTAAGTTGAAATGGTAAGTTTCGAAAACAATCTAACCACAGATTTATATTCTTGGTAAAACTTAATATCTCTTTTCAGCTTGCGTATTTTTTTCAAATGCTCGTCTAATCTAACTGACAAGTCGACTGTCTTTGTCATAAGCTCGAGACTAAATGATCAAATTTCTCAAGGGGGGCCTAATATAGGATAAAATTAAACAGTTTAACTTCTTTATTTAGGTAAAAAATCATAAATATATTCATACAAAATTTTTGAATTCTTAGCACTACAAATACAATATTCTAAAGCATGATAAGAACACGTGGTTTTACTTAGAGCTAATTTCGGTACAGCAACACTGCCCCCAGTAAATTCTAAATTAACAATATCGGGTATATGCTTAAGATATTTCATCGTGGAAAAAGTTTCCAGTAAGAAGGTCTTTACATGCCCCCTTCACATAGATGACATCAACATCCCGTAGATCGTTGTAGATAATGCGGTGAAGTTCATTGTAATCGGTTTCGCCGGAATTGTAGTATAAACCATGCCGGTTCCCATATAGAAACATTACTTGCTTCTGGCAATCATAGGACAGCTCATAAAACGGCCGAACGGGTTTGAAAAGATAGTTCCGTATTTGCTTTCCATCGTAAATAGCCAATTCTTTAGCTTGAAATTCTGGAACGCTGAATCCCTGAACGTCAACCACAACAAACTTCATCGTGCTGAGAGGGTTGAATAGTAACTGATTACAACAGATCACGTACTTGACCTGTTAAAGCCTGATACTCGAGCACTCGATCATGAATAATTATACAAAAGGCACGGGATTAAATATTTGGTTACAATAAAAATATATCTAGTTATCCAATTGCATGATGATTGTGCGGCAATCATAGATAACCCCACTAAATTTCGGCGATAAAACGCAAAATTGTCATTAGGATTCCAGTCATTAGTGACCCAATTTTGTAACGGGGATACTAAAGACAGATTGGGGTCCTAGTGACAATTTCTGTTCTATTTCAGAAATGAATGGCGAAACTAACTCAAAATGTCAACTAGACGTTGCTTCATTAGTGAGAAAGCTAAAAATAATGAAAAAAATGCTTATGAGAAAAGAAAAAAACTCGAGCGGCAAGAATATGAAGAAAAGAAAAAGAGGGAAAGGCAGCGATATTCTGACAAGAACAGATTAAGAGGTATGGTAAAGCACGAATACATCGACCATGCTTGAGTGGAGACATCTTCTAGTAGCAAAAATTAAGAAAAAAGGAAAAACATCCAATTTCTATAATTGCTAATGCCTTTCCATCTCTGAATTAAGAAACTATACTAGTACCATTAATTTATTTAAAATTTTCTCTTTTATTTGATACCCAACACGTCGTTTATCATATTAGAGCCCTTTTAGTCACCCTATCTTCGGAGGGTGGTTTAAATTTCTACAAATATACACGGTGTACACGTGACAAGTGACAAGTGACAGCTGATATACTTTTACTTATATCTTAAGACGTCATCTTTAGCACGTGACCTATTTTATCCAATTCTTTTCAGGCATTAAGGCAATGTACTTAATAAGCGATAACTCAGGAACGAGTTGATCGATTGACTTCGGGTTTTCTCCAAACGAAATATTAAGTTTCACATTTAACAAATGACAAGTCTCAAATCGTTAGTTGAAGGTAAACAGAACCCCTAATACTGGTTTCGACTAACTCCTTCTTCGTTGTTGACGCGACTACTTTTTACTATTTCAGCCATGCTTCTCGCTTGACGGTTTGGAGTTGTTGTTTATACTGGTAGAAAAAAGTCATGAGGTATAAAGAACTATTTATTTCGCTCTATACTTTTACATTATTTGTTATAATATTACTTAGTAAATCTTTGAGTTGTTCTAAAAGCCCTATATTAGGACATTTAATACCAAAGAAATTAAGATTCATCTTTCCTGAACTAACGAGGCTGTTGGTAAATTCATTATATTCGAAATACATGCCGTTTTGAAGGAAGTATAAACGACCATTTGTGTATCGAAATACGCCATCTACTCGAGCAGGAACGCCCGGAAAAAGTTCTGATATTAGGTGTGTTTCTTTCGGTCTAAAGCTACATTCATCCATGCCCCATACCACAAAGTTATTGATAAACAAATAGGTTCGTCCCTTATTAGTGTTAACTGCTGCAGAAATTATCGTTTTATCACCTCTTCTAGCAAGCATATTAATATTTTCCGAGCGTATTAATTTAAAGGTTCCATATTCAAAAAAGTAAATTGTATCACCCACAATGGTAACAATTTCGCCATTGGGTCTTTCATAAATAGCTGTAATGTTTTCTAAATCTTTTGGCAAGAATGACAAGTAATCAGTTATCAGGAAAGGCTTGTTATTAATTTCTTTGTTATTTAAATTCAGCATCCACACATATTTTTCATAAAATATGTACAACTTATTTTTTACCACTAAAAATGTGTTAAGTGTTTTCAAATTTAAATCACATAACTCTGGTCGTATCGCGATTTTCTGCGTTGTTGTTTGCAAACTCGGAGTTTTTTCCGTTGGTTCCAGTGGCGGCGGCACAGGCTTTTTTTCTGTTGGTTTCATACTTGGTGGTGGTGGTACCGGTTTTTCCGTTGGTTTCGTACGTGGCGCCAATGGTTTTTCTGTTGGTTTCGTACGTGGTGGAACAGGTTTTTCCGTTGGTTTCGTACGTGGTGGTGAAGGTTTTTCTGTAGACGGCACCAAAGGTGTCTTTGCAGGTATGGGATTCGGTAGCGATGGTATAGGGCGTGTGATTGGTCCATAGAGTTGTTGTATGCCAAATATATCATCCGTAGATAGGTTATTGCGTTCTTGGTACCATGGAAGCATAATCGCATCCGGATCCCTTGAGTGCTCTAAGCCTAGAGCATGGCCAATTTCATGTACCATTACCCCCAATAAATTGTAGTGTTTGTTATCAAAAATTGTTGTCATAAAACTCCATGGAATGAGATTATTTAAATGAATTTCTACATTACTGCCACCGTCGGGGAAATAAGCATGTCCTAACACTGGCTTGGATAGCTCGAATGGACAGGAGCTATTTTCATTTGTCATTGAGTGGTTTGCGTACTCAAAGGCGATAGTTATGTTTGCATCCTTCTGTTCTGTCCGGGTAAAGCGAAGGTTGGATGCTGCTTCCCAGATCCCAAAGGCACCCGTTGCTGCTCTCCGATATGGATAACGAGATGTAGCATATGTTGGAGGATAAATATTCCATGTTAAATCTGTGCTAGACCACTTTGTAGGATGTGTTTGAAACTGCGCTATATCTATAACGCCACATCGGGGTTTGCGCATCAGGTTTATAGTTTTTTCGTTTAAAGTTCCATCTGCGGGCAACTCATAGCTTTCTTGGAATTGTTTCAAACCTTGAGATATTGCCATCAAAGAGTTGCTGGTATTCGTGTTGTTAAGGTACCCATATTGCACTAAATATTTCCATGCCTCTGCTTGAGTGAACGGTTCTTCTTCTGATTTTAACTCATATTCGTCATATTTAACTTCATCTGTAGTAGTAGGTATTCCTTCTTCTTCGCCTGATGTTGATTCTGCGTGTACAGTACTTCCAAGCACTAGGGTTAATATTATTAACAGCTCCATCTTGCAAAAAGGCTAAACTAATAAGTCCGTCTTGTTGAAAGGTGTATCTTGGACTGATTATTTTAGAGTAAGTGATGCATATTTCTAACAACTAAAACACAAACTATTTTAATAAAATTCTATTACACCAAGTTTTTCAAGTTCTTTCAGAATCGATATTATTTTTCCAAGGTTATTATTGTTTTCAGTCTTTTCTGCTTCTAAATATTTTAACTTATCAACTAACTCATTCACATCCTCGTACTTTAATATTTCTTCCTTCCATGGATATTCTTCTTTATTTCCAAGTTCTCCAAGTAGAACCTTCTCTTTTGGCATTTTCGAGACTGTTGGTAAATTCTTTAAATTGAATGTACAACTTCTCTGAGGTGGAAATAGTTTTGATACAATGTGTTTATATTTCCAACTCCCGCTTGAGCTGGTGTGTGCGTTTCGATAGAATCCCCGCCGATGGGCACTGGTTAGTAAGAGTAGTTCCTTGTAATCCGCTAACTCGTTCTCCGTATATTCTTCCGGCTTCTTTTCGGTTAATAACTTTAACAGACCATCTGATAGAGGATATTTTTCATTCTCAATCAATAAAATGTTATCGTCAAATTCAACCGGTGTGTTTCCAATAAGCCACTTTGATCCATCTGCGCGAAAACCAAACACGTTTTCACCGGTCATTGCTGCTAGTTTTAATTTAATTTTACGACTTGCCATCTTTATCGCTATGACGTATGCGGTACTAATGGGGGATGCTAACAGATGTTAATGCCTTTATTTGTACACAACGACCACACTACACCCACACAACACCAACACAACGTCTACACTACGCCTACACAACACCAACACAGCGCAAAACACCTACACAACAAGAAGACAAACGTCCCACAACCATAACACAAACGCAACACGACGTTGTTGAGAATGGGGCTCTACTTAAGTTACAAATTTCACCTGTGCCATTCCCATGCCCTCCTGCATGCGTTTACGTATATGATCGACATCCTCGTAGATTAATGTATGCATTAAGATTTCGGAACCAAATCGGTGTTAAGCATGTCTGAATTTGTGTAAGTACCGCCTCGATGCCAGTTTTGGTAAACCCCATCACTAAATCTCCTCGTTTAGACAATCGGACACTATCCGAGCCCCCATAGAACGCTACTGCCATCTTTCAGATAACCAATAAATAAACCCTGTTTCTAGCAGCTTTGTTTATTGGTGATCTGGTTCTCCACAAGCAGGTTAATAAAATCACACATAAATACAAATAATGCAAACTTTTTATTTCATACATCTAGCTACATTTCTATGGATAATTTTTCTAAGAGTTTTAAGTTTATCGGGAGCGTTGGAAAAGTATTGACGTGTTGTGCTTGTTCTCTGGAACTGATTAAAAATATCCAACATGACTGCTGTCTCCATATCTGTGTCTATGCTAGGCTCTTCTTTGTACACATACTTCGTAAGGTCCACGGATGGCATTATATGTTTTATAACTTTGCGGGTGGGATCGTAAATTTCTCCTTCAAAGACGTTCCAAAAATGAGTGATGCCTCCTAGTTCCCCATAGAAAAGCTTTCCGCATTTTGGCTCTACATGTACATTATATTTTTTAGCAAGTTCCCAAACCATTAAAGTTGAAGGTAAACAGGACCCACAATACAGGTTTCTACTAAATACTTCTTCAATGTTGGCAAGAATAATTTTTAATATTTCTGCCATGTTAATTGTCTGCCGGTTAGCGGTATACTAACCATTTCTTATACGCTCTTCTATTTAGATTGCAAATTTCATCTACATCGCTCCCTTCTTCGTTCTCGTAGCTTACAGTATGTAATAAGATTTACGAATCAAATATACATTCTTATTTATAGAATTCAATTACTCCAAGTTGTTAAAATTCATGCGAAATGCTCCAACTCTGATTGGAAGCGTCTAGCTTTTTTAACCTATCAACCAGCTCATTTACGTCATCATAGTAGACATCTTCTTTGGGTTTTTCGTTGTATTCCATTAACGCTTGACCCAATTTTGATGGTGTCGGCTTCGATCTTGTTGGGATTCTTGCTGTACTTGGAGGTGTTTTTGCCGATTTCGTTCTAAGTTTCGAAACTTCTGCCGACACTGAGAGTAATGGTTTAACAATATTTTTATATTTGTCAGATCTATTTCCTTTTAACTAGCCACTATCCTTCGGGTAAAGGTTTGTTCGTAAAAGAATATCTTTGTATTGTTCCTCATCTTCTTTTCTGTGATAAAAAGGTTTAAAAAAAACACAGACGATCGTAGAGCCCATGAGTTCTTCGGTATTCAATATCATCCACTTGGATATCGCTATTTTTCAAAAACAATCAACCCGTAGCTCTCCCCGTTTCCATGTATCAGTTTCTATATCGTGCTTAAGACCCTGTGTGAGATCACTATCAGCTAACTCTCCAATATTTCGATATGTCTTCTAGAACAATTTTCGGATCTTGATTGATAAAGTCTGAGTTTGAGTGTCTGTAGATTGTTTCTCTATTAGCAAGTACGACTACGAATTACTGTTTCCAGAAACAAGCCCTATTTCTTAGTTGTTCCATAGCTGTTCAGGAGTTGGTTTCCGAAACAGGGTATGTTTTTAGATGTTAAGTGGTTGGGTGGTTAAGTGGTTGGGCAGTTAGACGCTTAACTGGTTCCCTGAAACCGGGGGCTTGTTTCGTAGTAGTTGTTTTTCGATGGTTCCTAGTTATTTCCCATAGCTGTTCAGGAGTTGTTTTCGGGAACAGAAGTCTGTTTTTTAGTTGTTTTCAGAACCCGGATCTGTTTTAGCAGTTAAGTAGTTAAGCAGTTAGGCGTTTAAGTAGTTTCCTGAACCAGGATATGTTTCTTCGTTGTTTTTCGCTGTTTCCTAGTTGTTTCCAGAACCAGGAGGTTATTTCTTAGTTGTTTTCCTAAACCTGGTATGTTTTTAGCTGTTTTTCGCTGTTCTTTCAGACGTCGAGTGTTATACTGAATCTTGAGGGTTTAGGGTTTGATATGAGTATCAAACTTGTTGTGTACTGTTGTATAAGTCCTATTGACGGCTTTCTGTCAAAAGAAAATCGTCTATATCTACGTATGCAATTATTAAAGATCTTTGAACGAAATTTTTATGTGGAATTCAGTCCGAAAGGGGGGGGAATGTACTGGATGCTTATTTTTTTCGCAGATAAATGTCTGCTTCTTCGTAGCATCATTAGTACCCATACATTTTTGAAGAAAATAGTCTGTATGTTGTTTATATGTTGGACAGTTAGACGTTTAAGTGGCTCCCTGAAACAGTGGGGGGGGATCTGTTTTTAGCTGTTTTTCTAGAAACAGGGTCTGTTTTTTTTTTTCGCTGTTTTTTCAGAACAGGGCCTGTTTTAGCTGTTTTTCCCGAACTGGGTTTGTTTTTTCGCTGTTTTTCCCGACCCGGGTCTGTTTATATTTTGTCTCTCTTTTTTTCTATCTCTTTCTCCGTTTTGACTAGCCCTAGTATACCTCCACGGGTATTTTCGTACTTACAAAGTATATCTTTCATAGTTTTTGGCTTCTTTTCCTACGATTTCAACGAGTCTCTCTCTCTCTCTCTCTCTCCCACACATTCGGAATCCTTCCCTTCCTACCGTTAGAGCACTTATCTGAAAGTCGTATTTTAGCCCCAAAGACCTGCATCGATGATCTTCGTCGAGAATTTCGAAAAGTTTTTACGTCCGTCGCAACATCTTTTCCTCGTACTAATTCTACCCTACCCCATCTTTATCCGAAACTCTGAACCGTATTTCTCGTTTACTTGTATTCCTAGTCCTAACTTGTTTACTATTATTCACTAATTTTGTATATAAATTTGCTCAATATCGATGTCTTGTGGCTAAATCACCAATTTTTCTAATTGCTGGTTTTCTTACATATTCGTACCTCGAAAAACACGTCTAAATTAACCTTACCTCGTGCTGAGTCATTTTAGCTCGCTTGAGTTGGGAATTTTCCACTAATGATGCAATCTTTCTCCTATGTACTATTGTTTTAGGCTCTTTTAACTTGATATAATCATCCGACAGATAATATTTTAACAATAAAATAAAGTTAATAATTTCTAACACCCCTCTTTATACAGCCATGTTTAAACAGAGGTGTTTTTTAAACAGGGCTGTTTAAACAGAGCTGTTTAAAAAGAGATATTTCAACAGGGGTCTTTAAACCGCCTAGTTTAAACAGAGGTGTATTTAAACAGGGTAGTTTAAACAGGGTTGTTTAAACAGAGCTGTTTAAACAGGGTAGTTTAAACAGGGTTGTTTAAACAGAGCTGTTTAAACAGGGTAGTTTAAACAGGATTGTTTAAACAGAGCTGTTTAAACAGGGGTGTTTAAACAGCTCAGTTTAAACATTGGTGATTTTAACATGGGTTGTTATTAACTTAAATAATATTCCTAAATTATATATTTCATCGAAAATTTCGTATACAGAGTGATGCGAAAAATTTAAAAATATTATTTTTACTATCAGTCAAGATTTTTGACAAATACTTTCAAAGGCAATGTCTGTACTGCCTAGAAAAGCATCATTTTTACACGTAAATCTCCATAAGAAAATTCAAGGTTCGATTTGCATTTTTCTAACCATTTTAAGGCGTGGCACTTTTCGGACACCGTTCAGTCCACCGTCGTGTTAGATGAGTTGGGGTAGAATATTAAGGATATTTTTTAGAGGGGAAGGTGATTAGTAGATAAGAAATTACTATGAATTAATTAGCTGATTAAAAAAATGATAAGAGTTAATGGGATAATAGTATTAGAAATAATATTAATACATTCTATTTCTTCAAAAATTTTAAAATCTTAATTTTTACCGATCGGTTCTACGTACATATTTGCTTCGATCTAAACACACATACCGACTGTTATTTTGCAAGTAAATAACTTTTTCAACTAATTACTATTCTCCTGATAAGGACGGAAGTTGCGAAGGCCGACGGCTTCCACCGTCCTTATCGCTGTATACTCATTTCTATTGCCACTAAACGACATGTAAATACGTTTTGATTTCCTTGCAAACAATTTCAAATTAAATCATTAATTTTCTTTAATTGCTAATGCCCTTACCTCTCGGAATTAAGAAACCCGAATAGTGTTATTACTTTATTTAAATTTTTCTCTTTTCTTTGATATCCATCATGACTTTTACCATATTCGACCCCCTTATCATCAACCGGAAGTGCTACCGTCGACTGTTTAAACGGGTGTGTTTAAACAACCCTGTTTAAACAGAGACGTTTTTAACAGGGTAGTTTAAACAGGGCTGTTTGAACAGGGCTGTTCAAACAGGGGTGTTTCAACAACTCAGTTTAAACATTGACGATTTTAACGTGAGTTGTTTAGTTGTTATTAACTTAAATAAAATTCCTAAATTATATATATTTCATCGAAAATTTAGTATACAGGGTGATGTAAAAATTTTGAGATCTAATTTTTTACTAGTTCCGATGATCTAATACCTATTTTTCTATTACCAAATCCCCTAATATTCATAACCTATATAATTAATCCAAAATTTACTATACAGGGTGATGTAAAAATTTTGAAATCTAATTTTTTCCTCAAAGTCGAGATTTTTGAAAACTAATTTGACAAATCGAAAGATCTGCTCCGTCACTATCCCCCATGCGAATTTCGGCTCTCCACCATCAGCCGTTAGGTCGCTAATCGCAAAAAACTATATCTCCGGAACCCTAAGGCCGATCGACGCCATTCTTTTTTTAAACGTCTTCGGACACCGCCCTGAATACGTGACGTATCTTAAATTTTTATTCTGACGTTTAACACGTGACTGGTGACAGTTGACAGGTCTTCAATGACAGGTGACAGCTGACATATTTTTACGCATGTCTTCTGACGCCATTTTGAACACGTGACCTACGTTAAATTTTAATTTTGGCGTTTCAAAAGTGACAGGTGACAGTTGACAGATCTTAAATGACAGGTGACAGCCGCCATACTTTTACGCATGTCTTCTGACGCCATTTTGAACACGTGACGTATGTCAGTTTTTTATTTTAACGTTTCATAAGTGACAGGTGACAGTTGACAGATCTTAAATGACAGGTGACAGCTGACATGCTTTTACACATGTCTTATGACGTCATCCTTCATACGTGACGTATGTCAAATTTTAATTTTGACATTTGACAAGTGACAGGTGACAGTTGACAGGTGACATTTGACAGCTGCGCGCGCAGGTTGGGTTTGCTGACGTAAGATCCAGTGACGTAGACTTCGATGACGTACTTGAAATTTGCACCTGCGCAAAGGTGGCCGAGCTATGACGTCATAGATCACAAGATAAGATCCCACCGGTGGACGGTGGGCCGTGAACTCCCAAACTTTCACTACTTAGTAGTTCAACCCCAAAAAATATTCAAGATTATTTAAGTGGATTAAAATTGGAGCCATCCAATGGGATGGATGGGATATCATAATGATGATACCGTGTATGGTGTACGCTTTGGTAAAAAAGAAAATAAATCAACAAAATATATTGGCAACTTGGTGGTTCGTTTTCTAACAAACGGAAAGATGGTGTTATACAAGAACAAAACAAACATTGCTGAATTCGATGGAACAGCTGAGCTTTACGATTTGAGTTTTCTAAAAAATCCGCCAGTCCTAGATAAAGAAGATGAAATTAGTCTAGATGTACTTCAAAAATACAAAACCATTTTGAAATTGACAGATGCGGCATACGACGGTTATGACAAGAAACGTGGTTTAAGGGAAACCCGATGGAGAAAATATTTACGAATCATAAAACCGCTAATTATTATGGGTGGTGGTGGTGTAGGAAGAAAAAAAGTCTACAACAAAATCCAAGTACCAGTAAAAAAGCATCTATCTTCGAAATTATCTGAATATGTTTATTGGAATAAACCTAAGGAGTTAGTGGATAGATTACGAATATTGTGGGGGTCAAAAGTAGCTGGACATACCGGACATGATAATGAGATTATGTCAATTATGGAAGAGCTTCGAGAGGAAGGAATAATATATTAAGTTTTGCACGTGGTCGCCGTCATCAGTGTCTGATAAGATGTGCAACCTTATAATATGGATTCTAGCCAAGAAAAATTAAAGTCGTAAATGAATTACATAGAACAGCAAGAAAAAATTTTGTTAGAAGACATAAAGTCATAAAAGGATATAGAGATTTGTAGCAAATTGATCTAGTGGAAATATAGCAATATGCTACCGACAATGATTGTTACCGTTACATTGTTGTGTATATAAACTGTTACTCCAAATTCGTGTACACCAAAGCAGTTAAGAATAAGACTGGTGTTGAAGTTACGAATGCGATGAAAATCACTATTGAAGAAGCATCATATGCACCAAACAATTTGCAGAGTGATCAAGGAACGGAATTTTATAATAGCACCTTTCAAGCACTCATGGAAAAATGTAATATAAACTATTATTCCACTTATAGCACGAAAAAAGCGCCAATTGTTGAGCTTGTTGTAAGAACTTTGAAAAGTAAGTTACATAATCAATTCTCGGCTAGAGATTCATACAGATGGTTACAAATATTTCCAGCTATAACGAAGACCTATAATAACACTAAACACCGCACCATTGGAATTAAGCCTAACAGTGTGAAAGAGGATCAAAATTGTTCCGAAGAAAAAAAATATTAGGGTGACATTGTTCGCATTAGCAAGTACAAAGGTGTATTTGACAAAGGATATACGCCTTCATGGTCAACGGAACTGTTTGAAATAGCAAAAGTTAATATTACAAATCCAACTACATACTGGCTGCAATCATTAGGTCAACCTATTAGAAGATATTTTTATGAAGCAGAGCGGCAAAAGACAGCTAGCTCAGGTATTTTCTTAGTTGAGAAAATTCTTAGAAAACGCAAGAAAAATCAAAACGATCAATTGTTTGTAAAATGGTTAGGTTTTCCAAATCAATTTAATTCTTAGATAGACAAATCAGATATTGTATAAATATTATCAAATACATAGTTCCTACATTACGTATGCGACATTATAAATAATAACAAACATTGCTTTTCATAATTTATGCGTTTTATTTTTGAATTTATTACATGTAACAGTATAATTATGTGTTTAAATAGAACTTGATCTAGGTTGGTTTCCATTTTGGTTTTTTTGGATCCTTTATCTTCGTTGTGGGATACCGTGCAGCATGTGGGTGAATTTGAAATTTTTTTTCCCTAAGGTAGGTACTTTTGGCATCATCATCGGCAAACATTTTTTGAAAAACTGGTACTAGCACATTACTAAGTATGGAATTTATCTGCAAATCAAGTTGATGAACTTCCATAAATTCTTTCGTAGCAGCATCATTATCATTTATCGGTTTGGCAACATTCCTTAATAATTTTCCCTCTACATCAATATGTCCATCTGAAGTAAGATTAAATCCGATTCCGGGCAACCCTCGCGATACTTTGTTACAAACAAGAGTTTTGAGTCGACCAAATTTATCAATTGTGTTTTTAACACGACCCATTTTAAAGTAAAACTAATTTACTCTCTTTATGTTCAGCCTATATATAAATATCATAACTAATGAAAATTCATTTATACAATAACCATGAAGCAAGTAAGATTTGATGAAGAAAGAAATATTATCCACCGTATGTCTGTTTGGTGTTTTGCATATAGACAAACCCGACAAAGTAATTTTCAACAACTAATACTTAATAGATACCGTTTTCAAAGGAGAGTAGTAAAAATGGATGTAATGCTAGCAAGGTTTTTAGAACGGAACCACAGAAATAATATACATCAAGAGCGATTTGTTAATTCAAATATATTGTGAATAATAAACATATTTAGTACAAAAAGATTTTTATTAAGATTTAAATAATACATCTACACTATCATTAGAAAAATGCACTTATTCACATAAATTTAAAATTACATGATTACCACAAGAAACTTTTACACTATATCTAAATTGTCTCTATTTTTCGGAATTACCAGCGCTGCCCTTCTTGACTGAATTCCATGGTCTCACTATTATTACGTTCCTCCTCCTCCTCCTCCTCCGCCTCCTCCTCCTCCTCCTCCTCCTCCTCCTCCTAAGAAAAAAGGACTTTGCGGTGATTCGTTAATTATTTCTAGATCTTCAAAATTGCTTGAAGAAGTCCAGCGCTGCCCTTCTTGGCTGAATTCCGGCGTATCATGATTGTTATGTTATTATGTTCTGATGTGATGCTGCCCCCTGCAACCCTTGGCCCTAGCAAGCACTAAGATCGCTTCCCCATCCAGCTATGTATATCGGTGATTTCAACAGCCACCATGAACTATGGAAGTACCGCACTTCTGACCAAAACGGAGAAAACCTGGTGGAATGAACCGAACAGAAAAACACTTTCCTCATTTTCGATACCAAAGACAGAAACACATTTAGATCGGCGGCCTGGCGCACTGAAACCAACCCGGACCTCTGTTTTGTTACTTGCGATGACAGCGGCAAACCTTTACCAACTTCCCGTAGAGTATTAAATGATTTCCCCCACTCCCAACATCGCCCTTTACTAGTGGAAACTGGAGCTAGCATACCTATTATAAGATCGTTTCCAAGACCCAGGTGGAATTTTGGAAAAGCCAACTGGCATAAGTTCACCGAAAACCTAGACAAATGTCTTGGGTGGATAGCCCCCAATTATAAAAATTATGAACGCTTTATTGGTGCAGTCATCGCCTCAGCGAAGCAGGCTATTCCCAGGGGATGCTGAAAAGAATACGTGCCGGGGTGGAATGAGCATAGCGAACAACTCTACAAGGACTTTATGAGGAGCGGTGACAGAGAGGTGAGTGATAAACTCCTTCATAGCTTGGTTGCATCCAGACGTACCATGTGGGAAGCTACCGTCCAAGAGATGGACTTTACACGATCTAGCAGACTGGCGTGGGCCCTATTGCGAAAACTGGGAGGTAGCAACCATATCCAACGTGAAGTTTCACCGATACAGCCTAACACAATTGCCCATCACATCGTTATGACATCACGGGTTCCTGGTGACAGGACTCATTCGCGCTCAGTAAAGCAGGATCTTAAATTGCTGAAATCTGCTGCTGATCAGCGGTCAAGTTATGCCCAACCTATAACCACTGAGGAGCTCAGTAGGTCTTTGGAAGAAATGAAGCCTGGAAAAGCTCCTGGCTTTGACGGTATCCACTCGGAGTTCCTGCTTCATTGTGGAAGATTCGCCAGGGTCTGGTTGTCAAAATTCTTTACAAATATAATGGAGACAGGGACAGTCCTCCATATGCTTAAAAAAGCGAAAGTGGTTGCCATCCTAAAGCCAGGGAAGCCTCACGATAACCCTAAGAGCTACCGTCCCATAGCCTTGCTCAGCATGTTATACAAATTGCTGGAAAGAATTGTTTTCAACCGAATCAGCTTTTACAATGCGGACATGCCTCAGACAGAATCAACAAAGTTCGGATACGCTGACGACTGGGCGCTGGCGGTACAACACGGAAACATAGAAGCAACAGAACGAATACTAACAAATGACCTGAACAAACTAGCAAATTATTTCAGTGACTGGAGGCTTCAGCCAAACCCGAGCAAGACGGAGGTTACCTGTTTCCACCTTAATAACAGCATGGCGAACAGAGAGTTAAGCGTCCACCTCGAGAATACACTATTAAAGCATAGTAGATTTCCTAAGTATCTGGGTGTTACATTGGACCGAACCCTAAGCTACAAGCAACACCTGTTGAATACTGCCGCTAAGCTTAGAAACAGAAACAATATTCTACAGAAACTACGTGGAACTTCCTGGGGGTACTCGGCTTCTACACTGCGTATATCAGCCCTTGGACTGGTATACTCTGCCGCCGAGTACTGTGCCCCGGTCTGGCTTAATAGTTGCCACACAAAGAAGGTGGATGTTGAATTAAATCGCACTATGCGAAAAATATCCGGTACGCTGATAAGTACCCCTACATTCTGGCTCCCAGTCCTAAGCCATATACCTCCGCCACAGATACGCAGAAAAAATGCTCTCCTCCGAGAATATAACAAGATAAGGGAAAATCCAAATCTTCCCATTCATCAATTTTCTGAAAGCCCTAGAAAATAACAGACTCCGATCTAGAGCACCTCCTTACCAAATGGCAAAACAGCTTAAGCATGAAAATTTCTCTGTCACTGAACTATGGAAAAGCCAGTGGAATGAAGACGTTCCACCTTGGGCCCAATACCTACAATGCATTACAACAAAACCTGCTGGCTTCGATTTACCACGAAAAATATGGTCTTGCGCTAATAGACTAAGGACTGGACATGGAAAATGCTCGGACATGATGAATAAATGGGGAAAAGCTCCGTCGGCGCGCTGCGACGGTGGTGCTGAAAGGCGTCCGACACATCATCGAGGAGTGTCCCATTAGACGATATGTAGGCCGAGCAGATGATTTCTTGAATCTGACTAACAGCTCAATTGAATATATTAATAATTTGGATGTTTGTTTCAGATATTAGTGTTACTGTGCTTTTGAATCTTACAATCTACTTGTTTATGTTCCTTTCCTTTGCTTGTTTGTGTGATTTGTAGCCATACGATAAATAAATATGTTCTGATGAACCTCCCCTGAGACAGCGAGACTTTGCAGAGATTCACTAGACTTTTCGCGAGATGTTTGTTGCGGTGATTTCATCCCATGTTTCTTATGGTACTCATTTTGACACCATTCACAGACACCCATTATTCCACTAATAAATTCCCAATTTTCGCAATTGGCACACATCTGACGACCGTTTACAGAGAACGGATGAACAACTACAATTTGACGTTCACTTTTTGGTGACTGCATTTTGAGGAAATAAATTACTATGTAGTATTCTGGAAGTACTGAATACAGACTGAAACAAGAAATTTTTGTGCCTCTATTTGTATCTGCTAGGTGACCTTCAAACCCCCTCCACCCTCATATTCGATGTAAAATCGAGGTCAACATACACAGAATAGACTTTTCTTTCTCTACATGCGTGTAATACGTCCATTATTCAGACGCTGAATAGCTTTTTCTTGATTAAACAATTTTGAATCAATTTCCTTAAGTTTTCTTGTAACAAATTGCAAAAAATCTTCATTCACCTTTTCAGCAAGCTTTTATTCATTTCATCAAGTTCTTTTTTAACATATTGCAAAACATCTTAATTCACCATTTCACTAAATTGTTTATTTATTTCACGCCTTTGTTCAAGAACATATTCCAAATTAGCGGCATCCTCAGGATTCTTTGGTGATGCTACATTAGTTAGAGATTACAGAGTGTCAGGAATCTGCTACAAAAAAATGACGTTCTAACAAACCAACAAACAAAATAGACAAAAAACAGACAGAAAAACAAAAACAGAAATTACAGACAACGAACAAAACGAAATCATGGACACAGACGAATCAGCGATTAATAAAGCAGAAAAAAGGACAAATACAGAATACGAACAAAGCTACCCTTCGCTAAAAAGGGTAACACAACCATTTATTCCCCTAAATTTCCCCAAAACAAACAACCCCGCGACACAAAATCATTTACTGTCCAAAGATCCAAGAATAAGCAAAATCACAATCACAGAAAAACAAACACCACAAAATCATGACGTCATACAACATAAAGCCGCAGGTAATCCCTTAACTGCGGTAAATTCCAAAACCTCTGGTAACCCTAATGAGGTTTTAATGACCCGCCCTAATGAGGTTTTAACGACCGAAGCTCCGAAAGCCCCCACATCAACAGTCCCAATTACAATCAGATCCACTGAAAAGTGGTCAAAAATCTCAAAAGACTTAAAATCCCTTAATATTCAGCCATTGAGTGTTAAGACCGTCAGACAGAGTATTTCCATTGTCCCAAAAAACCCCGCAGACCACAGGTACATTACAAGGTACCTAAAAGAAAATAAAATAGAGTATCATACATACCTTCTCCCCGAAGAAAGAATGCTTAATGTCATTATTCGCGGTTTAGATATTAACATTCCGATCGAGGAAATAAAAGAAGATCTAGCCGACCAAGGTTTCACCCCACGGGAAATCTACCGGTTAAAACTTGGCTTACGAAAAATCCCTTCCCCCTTATCAAAATACTCCTCCCGAAGGAGCAAAAACACATTTTCAATATCACTGAAATCCTGAGCATCCGCATAAAAGTGGAGACCAAAAATCCTCAAAGACGTGACCTCGTCAATCAATGCCACAATTGCCAGCAATTCGGCCACACTTTATCCTGCTGTTTCGCAAAACCCAAGTGCCATAAGTGCGCTGGCGAACACAGCTACAGAGTGTACCCAAAAGATCCAAAAACCGCTCCAAAATGCATAATCTGCGGGGGAGAACACCCTGCAAATTATTCCAAATGTCCCAAAAATCCCAGAAATAGAATACATAAAACCGTGACATCAGAATTATCATACGCAAACATGTCAAAACAAAATACACAACCCCCCGCACTACAAAACACACAACCCCCAGCACAACAAAACACACAAGCTCACACTAAAACGCACGCCAAACAAGCCCCCAACCACAAACAACACAAAACAATACACAACTCGCAAATTCAATAACAAACCACCCCGTCTTGAAAGCATTCCTTTCATGTCAGACAAAATAAAGCCAAGAAAATCTCTACATTATTTCTTGGACTGCAAATTGCATCTTCCCAAAGAAATACGAATTCTCAGACTTCCTTCGTGAGAATAACGTAGATGTGGCACTCATTCAAGAAACCATGCTCCGTCCAGCCACCCGTTTTAACATACAAAACTATACAACATACAGAAATGACAGATTAGATAGTGTTGGCGGTGGGACAGCCATTCTAATCAAAAGACACATACAACACCATATTCTAAACGGTCCCGTCCTAAACTCATATGAAACCAACATTATACAAATCGAAATAGCCGACGGCCCCCTGATTATTTCCTCAGTATACAGACCCCCACATAATCCAGCCTCGCAGGAAGACATGAACGAATTATTCGGACATGACTCTTCACTGCGGACGATTTCAACTCCAAAACAAGGCAATGGGGCTGTAGAGCTACCAATGTCCATGACAACCGAATAAAACGGTACATAGAAAATAACTTAATCACCCCCCAGTAGATATACTTTGGGAGTTCTACACCCCAACCCCCCCCCCCCCCCCCGGCCCCGGGGGAGATCTTATCTCGAGATCTATGACGTCATATCTCGGCCACCTTTGCGCAGGTGTAAATTTCAAGTACGTCATCGAAGTCTACGTCAGTGGAGCTTACGTCAGCGATATAAATGTCAGCTGTCAAATGTCAAATGTCACCTGTCAACTGTCACCTGTCACTTGTCAAATGTCAAAATTAAAATTGAACATACGTCACGTGTGAAGGATGACGTCATAAGACAGGAGAAAAAAATTAGTCAGCTATCACTTGTCATTTAAGATATGTCAACTGTCACCTGTCACTTATGAAACGCCAAAATTAAAATTGAACATACGTCACGTATGAAGGATGACGTCAGAAGACATGTGTAAAAGCATGTCAGCTGTCACTTGTCATCTTCGATCTGTCAACTGTCACCTGTCACTTATGAAACGTCAAAATAAAAATTCAAAATACGTTACGTGTTCGGCCGGTGTCCGAAAGCGTTTAAAAAAAGAATGGCGTCGATCGGCCCTTTGGTTCCGGAGATATAGTTTTTTGCGATTAGTGACCGAACGGCTGGAGGGGGAGAGACGAAATTCGCATGGGGGATAGTGACGGAGTAGATCTTTCGATTTGTCAAAGTATTTTTCAAAAATCTCGACTTTGAGGAGAAAATTAGATTTCAAAATTTTTACATCATCCTGTATAGTAAATTTTTGGATTAATTATATAAATTATGAATATTAGTGGATTTAATAATAGAAAAAATAGGTATTAGTTCTTCTGAACTAGTAAAAATTAGATTTTAAAAATTTTTACATCACTGTACATAAGAAATTTTTAATTTAATTATATAAACTATGAATATTATTTGATTTAATTTTATGGAATAATAACAGCAAAAATATGTATTAGTGCCGCGTGCAACTTAGGAAGTTGCGGTTAGCAGTTTCCGGTGATAAGGCTGGCTCGAACGTGGTAATAGCGGAAAGAATTGCAAAATAGGAACCTTATACTGATAAATAAAACACACAATTAGAAATTATTAACTTTATTTTAAGCAGCAAACTGCGTTGTTAACTTGTTAGGACTCGTCAGTTTCCGGCCGATAAGGTTATCGCGCGGAGGGCATAAAGGGGGAAAGCGACAATTTGCAAAGCACAGTTAGCGTCTGAATCTCCGTGTGTGTGCGTTAAGTTCGTTATCAAACATTCAGAGTGTTCTTTGTTTTTTGTGTGAAGGAAGTGTACTGTGAAATTTTTGGGTAAGTACCGATTTATATTAGCTTAAAGTTTTGTAGGATGCATGTATTAGCAAAAATGAAATGTTGACTATTTACAAGAATAGTAGTGCCGCTTTGTCAGGGAAAATCAAAAATAGTCTGTCGATGTGTCTGTCTTACAATCGAGTGCCGCTTTGTCCGGAAAAATAAAATAGTCTGTCGATGTGCCTGTCTTACAACCGTATTGCACAAAATTATGATTTTAATTTCGCGTTTAAGTAACAGCATGGAAATCTTGAGTTATTTACAGTAATATTGGGAATCGGGATCGAGGGTTAGAAAAGTATTTTTTGTTTTGTTTTAAACGCTGTTTTATTTTGAACTATAGAGATTAAGGTCAAGCATACTTTTTAGAATTAAAAGTCGCTGACAGTGTTCAAAACATTTATTTTTTCAGAATTTTTTTTTTTTTGGGGGAAAAGCAGTGATTTTTATTATTTTTAAAATATTATTTTTAAAATAGTAATTTACCTTAGCAGTAGAGTAACGTAACACCCAAACAAGAAATCTTTTAAACTAGAACCGGGCGAAGTATTCTCTATACATGTAATAGTGTTTGAAAAAATAATTTCTCCATCGGGTATGTCTAAACTGTAGTTTTGCTTGAAGTTATGCTAAAAAACTAGTGCCAGAAAAAAATGAATCAAACAGCTAGTAGGGAAAGATGATGTATGTTCGGTTTCCACTCACATCTCGGAGTCACATAATAGTAGTAGTAGTATACTAGTGAGGGGTTCGGGACATTTTCCTCAGTCAAAATATTTTATTTTCCAGAAAATGTTTGTATGCGAATTCTGTAGCCGTGCATTCGCCAGGAAGGATCACCTCAAACGCCATGGAGATTGTCGCACATCGGTCAAGATCTGCGACGTCTGCAGTGGGATTTTCAAGTCGGAGGGGGCTCTTCTTCGCCACCAGAAGGAGAAACATCCAGCTCCCAAAAGACAAGCGGATTCCACGCAGACATACATGGCGAAAATACCAAGACTCGCTTCGCTAGATGGTGAGTAGTTAAAAATTGGAATTTTCTTTTGCGACTAGAATTGTTTTTAGATAACTTTGATACTAATTATTTTTTCTTATCTCCAGAACCATCTACATCAGCCACGCAACACTGCAAGGAGTGCAAACTGGATGTTCCGGTCTCCCGATGGGGAGGACATCTGAGAACTTTAATCCATCGGGAGATGTGTTGTGTGAGAATGCAGGAGGAAGAAGAAGGAGTGGTACTGGTGAAAACATCTTTTCGAAACTCACTTCAGGCCAAGACCCCACCAACGTGAAGAACTACGTACAGCAGCTGAAGAACAAATGTATAAAGTTGGTGGGGGCCGTCGTTTTAAGGTACGACTACCTGAAGATTGGCTTGGAGCTTTTCGGTCGCTTTCTCCTGCAGTCGAGCGAGTCAGAGGAGGTGAAGTCCTTCAACACCAAATACCAGCTGGTGAACAGGGCTACGGACTTGGAGGAGCTGTTTGAGCAGTTCAGCACTATCCTAGACCGGAAGTATTCAGAATTTATGGAAAAGGATAGTGGTAAGTGTAAAACTATTGCAAAAATTTTTTCAAACTGTTTAATATTTCTTACTAAAAAATATTTCTATTGTTACAGGGTGGGCGCTCCAACAACTCGTCCACTTAGAATTAGGCATCAACAAGATCCAGCCTCTAAAGCCATCTCCCTACATCCCGCTGCCAAAGGAGATTGAAGCAAAGAAAGCTGTTCTGAACATTCAAAACACGGATCAAAAATGTATGGAATTTCCGATTAAACTTACCGACATCATTAAGTTTGAGCGACTCAATAATATTTCTATCAATGTTTATGGACTGGAGAAAGGGTTCGAAGATGGTAAAAATATTATTGAAGTCGTGGGTCCCTTATACTTTACAAAGTCTCATAATGGGGAGCGACACGTAAATTTGTTAGTAACCAGTGATGACTATGGCAATAGTCATTACTGCTTAATAAGAAGTTTATCGCGCCTGATCTCAAGACAATTATCCCTACATTATGGTGTTAAGTATTTATGTGATGGTTGCTTATCGTATTTTGATTCACAACACAAATTAAAGACTCATCAGGACCATGAGTAGATGATTTTCGTTCGCGCGAAATATGGACACTATCCCTACCACCACACCAGATATGGATCCAAAAATAAATCCCCCTACTCCCTACCAAATCCCCCCACCCCTACCAAATCCCCCCACTCCCTACCAAATCCCCCCACCCCTACCAAATCCATTCCACTCCGTACCAAATCCCCCTACTCCCTACCAAATCCCCCCACCCCTACCAAATCCCCCCACTCTCCACCCCACCAAATCCCCCCACTCCCTACCAAATCCCCCCACCCCTACCAAATCCATTCCACTCCGTACCAAATCCCCCCACTCCCTACCAAATCCCCCCACACTCCCTACCAAATCCTACCACTCTTATATCAAATCCAGCTCCAAAGGAGCTTTCAAAACCATTCCTCCTACCAGCTTTTCCCCACACCGCTTTTATTGCTATAAATTCTCAATATTTACAGTATTTAACACAATTCACAACGATGTCTGTAGCAGTCCCTATTGATTATTCATTGAACAAGAACTAACTATTAATAATGGCATGTCCAACAGCTAGTATAAGGCTTTTGCATATGCAAGGAAAAAACAGTTGATTTACTACCCACCAGTAGCTCAAGAAATATGCTTATTATTTTTAATGTCCTCGAATAATAAAAACATACAATTTAAATATACTCTATTTTATCGTTTTTAATGTCACCTGTATAATAAAAACAATTTAAGTACACGCTGTATTTTTATTAAGTTCTCAATGCCCCCCCGTATATGCAATTTAATATAGAGAAGCTCATTTCTCACGTTTTCCAGCATTCAACGAACGCCTTTCACCTGGCTTTGTTTAAGTAAGTATATTTGCACATGATATTACATAATTTCCGTGTTCGAGTTGATTACTTATAAAAATATATGTAACCAAATGTTTTACATTTTGCAGATGGTATGATTTATTTTTGTACTGAGTTGACTCTTTAGAAAATTATATGGTTATTTTAATTCCGCTAATGGAATATCTTCTATACTTATTCAAAACGATAGTGATTTAAACACTATAGAACCAGTAAAAATTATATGTTGTTGGTGGGTCTTAAAAGTAAATGTACTTAATTTATTAATTGTTTCTTTTTATTTTATAAAAATTATAGACAGCAGGTACGGGTATCGCTTCGATCATTAAATTTAAATTACCTTTGAATAATTTCCTGAAGTACTGTATTCATTTTATACGGGTACAATTATGGAGCAATGAGTAATTATTATTTGTAGGGGATTCTTGCTATGAATTGAGTAAAAGATGTGCTTAGGAAATTAACCTGCATTATAAAAAAAATGACCAGATAGACGTGCCTATTTCCATACATTTTTGCACTCTGCTTTATCCGGGATATTTTTAACAGACTTAGATACTGCCATTACTAGAAAATTATCAGCAGATGCAGGAATTTTTATTTTATAAAGGAAATTACCCTGCATTATAAAAATGATCAGATGGACGTGCCTATTTCCATACATTTTTGCAGTCTGCCCTATGCGGGATATTTTTAACAGAGTTAGATACTGTCATAACTAGAAAAGTAACAGCAGATGCAGGAATTTTTATTTTACAAAGGCAATTACCCTGCATTATAAAAATTTCCGTACATTTTTGCAGTCTGCTCTATGAGGGACATGTTTAAGAGATTGTAATAAATGACTTAAGCGGGTCCGCCGTAACTAGAAAATTATAATTAGATTTAGAAATTTTTATTTTAAAGTTGGCTATAAAAGCACAACTTTTCCGCTCTAACTTCAGTACAGCTTATAAACTCAAGTCACTATTATCGACTCAACATTTACTATTTTATTTCTACCTGCAAATTAATTGCTGAACCAAGTCAAATTCACCAAGTCAAATCACCAGAACAAATTGATACAAAAATGTATTCAAAACCTTCAATAGCAAAAATGGCCAGGTTAGCCTATAGAATCCATATCTTGCAGGATATAGTAGTAAGACGGGAAGTAGCAGCAAACCAACCACCAATCTTCAACGATGACCTCATAGGGCAACCGGAACTGGAAGCGGCAATTAACAACATTGTACAGCACCAAAACATGGAAGACCTCCTTGACGATCGATTCCTGGAGGAACAAGCAGCTCCCGACGGTCAACCAGCTCTCGAAGAACAGGCCGCCTCCGAGAATCAACCAGCTCTCGCGGAACAAGCAGCTCCCGACAATCAACCAGCCCTCGAAGAACAGGCAGCCTCCGAGAATCAACCAGCTCTCGAGGAACAAGCAGCTCCCGAGGAACAAGCAGCTCCCGACAATCAACCAGCCCTCGAAGAACAGGCAGCCTCCGAGAATCAACCGGCTCTCAAGGAGCAAGCTGTCCCCGAGGAATTAATTATTAACGATGTAGAAATGCTGGATGATGAGCAACATTTAGAGTTGGAGAGAGAGTTATTGTTAGTTGCAGAACGAGACTTCACCATACATGAAATTCAACAAACACGAAAGGAAATTCAAGAGAAACGGGACCATTACTTGACAATAATAGGTCATTGCAATGATCTCATAAATACACTTAACAGAAGGGAACGATCGGTGATTGATCATTATCAAGCTGTTGTTGAACAAGAAAGACTTTTGCAAATATTAAATAGACATTGAAATGTTTTGATTTTTTAATTTATTTGTAGATAGAAATACAATAATGAATGTTTAGTCGATAATAATCATTTGTTTATATTAGTTCGTGAAAAAAGGTCCCTAAAAAATCACTTATTATTCAAATGATATAAAATGCAGTAGTTAGGACTTACAGCTTTATAATGAATTTTAACTTTGAAAACACTACAATTTTCCACAATAAATCTAAGTCACTTTAGCATTAGCACGTTGCAATGGATTTCTCACATTCAAACTGTATTTTAAAATCAATTTAGGAAACCACGTTCTTTACACGGTTTTATAATATATCGGCTCGTAACTGAACTTCACGCTCGAGGAGTCTAAAAATACTTTATGAAGGTCTGTGAATCTGACGTCGAAAACAAGAACGAAGAATGTGGTTTCTCAACCAGACAAGAATTAATTAATGCTAAGATTTATACAGGTTGTTGTGAGAAAAGAATGTAATTAGGCTTTAATATTAAATTCTCAGACGGAATAATAAAAGATTGTTACCGTTATTTTATTTCACAGAATAAGGAATTTAATATTAATAATTAGTAATTATAAGGAATGAGACAAAGGAGCGGAAATAAGGAAATCTCTTCCTGCACGATCAGAAATATACTGCTGTCACAACAAATTTTAGTAAGCCGGAAAACCGTTTTTACACTAAATCTAAACGTTTTAACGACGTCTTTTTTACTCTAATAAATTAATTCTTTCCTTTATGCAAAGTGAGATCAATAACTGCAAATTTGCCGAAACAGTATCTTGTTTATGAAATATATGAGATCTGGAAAAATAAAAGTAGATGTTGTAAGTTGGTTGTTATTCTCCCCTTTGGTTGTAGTAGTAGTAGTAAACCGTTTCTGTTCCTCCCACTCTTGACCTTGACTTGACATTGAGTAACTTTAATAGTAGAAGCAATAGTATGTGGAGCTGACTCCCCTCCCTCCCCCACCTCCCCTCCCCGCTCATAATATGACCTTGACTTTTAATATATAAGGGAATAAAACTTGTGATGTTAGAGAAGCAATATGAAGAAGGTTACATTTAACGAAAATATGAATAAAATCCATGTATTGTTCGCATGGAAATTTGCATACAAACAAGCAAGGATTAGTAACTACGAGCAGTACGTATTGGATCGCTACCGCTTTCAAAATAGACTTCAATATGCTGAGAAGCTCCTAATGGATGTTTTGGATGAAAATTATAGGAAGAAAATATACAATGAACGTTTTAAATAATTTTTGAGTACAACCAATTCAAGCTCATATCCTCCCACCTCGCCCATGTGGGCTTGACTTGAGGGGGGGGCGGAATATCTATAAATTTATATACATACGGTTTCTAAAACATTATTTGCTAGAAATAATACATAAATGATTCAAAAACGAAAGCTGGTTGGTTGCAGAAAATCGGTGAAAAAACTTAAACAAGAAGACAGAAGCAGATGCCCTGTTTGTTTATATTCCATGAGAAGAGAAGAAATTTGCACACCCAATTCGTGCACACACAAATTTTGTATAAAGTGTTTAACAGAGTGGTCGAAAACCAACACACATTGTCCTCTTTGCAGAAGATTCTATTTCTCAATTGTTTTAAAAGAGACTAAGGAAAAGATTCTTGTGAAGAAAAATGACAGTATTGATCACGCTCTAGTGATATTGTTGTACATAAGTGACATGATGAGAAGTAAATAAAACCATGTTGTTAAATATAAAGTTATTTATTTTATTATATTACATCTTTTTTTAATATCCAAGAATTGTGTGATTTGTCCATTCCCAGCCATTTAACATACACTTTATTTCCTTTTCTTCTTAGCACCTTTTCCAGGAGATACACGTTTGAATGTTTGACTTTCTGCAACTCCGGTTCATAAAAACTACCTAAAATTAGTTCATTTTTGTCATCTGTCAGCAGATATGTTCTTGGGTTGGTTAATTTAATTTCTTTAATTTGAAAAATTTCATTGGACCAGTTTGGTGTATATCCCTTTTGGAAAGCCTCCCTGTATTTACTAACTCTAACATAATCCCCTTGTTTAAATTTTGATTTTCTGGGGTCAATTGTTTTTATATTATTATAAGTTGATTTTAGAACATCTTTTTCATTTTCTTCATTTATATCTATAGGTTTTAATCCTGTTGTTAGATGTTTAGTTGTATTATACTTAAAAACAATATTATTTAGGATATCCAACCATTTATAATTTCCTTGCAAGCTAAACTGTTTCCACATGAGAGTTTTTAAAGTTCTGTTGACCCTTTCAACAATACTTGCTTTCACTGTGGAAAATGTACTGTAGTGATTAATGTTATATTTCTCCATTAATTTATTAAAGTTTTTGTTGAAAAATTCTCTTCCTTGATCTGTATGTATGTTAGTTGGAGGAGTTTTCGCAAGCTTTAAAATTTTTTCCATAGCTAAAGTTACTTCCTCAGCAGTTTTTCTTTTAACAGGTTGAACCCAAACATATTTGGAAAATGTGTTTATAACAACTAAAATATATCTATATCCTTTATTTAGTTTTGCATAAGGTATCATTTCCACCAAATCTGCTTGCCATAAATCGTTTAAATTTTTAATAATAACCCGTCGTCGTCTAAAATTTTTTCTAGCAGGTTTATGTAACTCGTTGACTAGATCTTCCTTGATGTTAGGTTGTGCAGACATGATAATTAAATGTTTAGTTTGTTACTTCTACAGGACATTTTATTAACAATTCGCCATAAAAATCTTCTAAATGACCGTTTTCAGGGCGATGAAAAGAAAGAACATCCCCTTTCTTTAACCGAATACCTACAGGGTCAGTGATCTTTTTTCCATTAATTTTTAAGAAAATATATTTTTTCGGGTATTCTCCAGAAATTATAGTAGCAGATTCCATAGGAAAAATATATTGTAACCGTCTATCTTGCAACAATTGAAAAGCGTTGTCTGCATGTTCATATATGTTATATTTGCCAATAAATGGTAACACCAAATTATACCAAAGTTTAACTGCACTAAGATCAACAAGTTTTATACTGTTATGTTCTTTATTATCCTTGCCAAAGATGTGTGATCCAAACTTGTCAATAGACATGGTTGCTGTCAGCGGTAGAATAAGGAATAAACATGTGTGAATTAGTATTTATTTAATTATTTTTGCTTCTCTTAGTTCTTCTAAAATCGATATTATTTCATTTTGATGACCAGTATGTCCAGCCATTTGCGATGACATCAACAATTTCAATCTATCTATGATTTCGTTTGGATCGTCATAATAAACGTAATCTAATTTCTTTTTTGATAAATTTAACATAGCTCCCCCCTTTCCACTTTTTGTAGACAGATTTCTTGCGCGGTCTTTGTGGAGGCAACAAACAAACGTGAAGTGCTTGGTAGTACTGCACGATAACCTGTCTCTGTTGTGCTTCCACGTTTTAATATACCTTTTTGTAATAAGTAAGGTTTAACTATTGTCAAGTATTTAATGTCGGTCGAACCTTGAATTTGACTATTAGGATCAAAATTTCGTCTATATGCATTTGTCCTATTCAAAACATCCATATAATTTTCCATATCATTTGATGTATAACCAACAGGTTCTTTTTTAAAAAGAAGCTCATACAATCCAGGTGTTCCCTCATACCTAACTCCTTCAACTTTAAAATCCTTTCCTATGAAATCCACCACAGAATTAGCAATCTTATATTTATCTGCATCAACATCATGGCTAAACCCATATTTGTTATCAAATTTGCCTTCCGTGTCTTTTATTAGCCCATCCACGAAAGGTCTTAGAAGTGAATGATATGCTTCCAAATATTCTTCATAAGCAGGTGTTCTTGTTAATTCTAAAACATCTTGTCGCAATTCACCTATAGTTGGTTCAATTGTTGTTTCAGGGCTTGATTCTCCTGACTGTTGCGAATCTTCCCCAAATACTTCATCATTTCCTAAAAGTGAGGGCATGTGCGTTGAAAGATATTTACTATATGCATTTGATTTCCTTTGATTGGTCTCTGGCGTAGGAAATTGAAATTTTGGGGTCGAAACTAATTGTGGTGAATATACTTCTTTTTTAATGAACGGTTCTGTTTTAATTGTCTGAATTAACTCATGCAAAGGTTGAGTTATTGGTTTAAATTCTTTTTCCATACGAATTTCTTTATCAGATAAATCTGATTTTAAAGCTTTATACTTTTGTCTAACAGCTTGTCTAGTTTTTACCAACTCTTTCGCTGTTTTTCGTCCATCTTTACAAAAGGTAGGTTGTATACTAGAAAATTATCGTTTTGTCAGAGAGTTATATAGTGGAAATAAAATTATCAAATCCTTTTCTGTAGCGACCAACATTTAATTCACAGTCTTTATCAATAACGACAAAGTCATATTTATGTTTCCAACACATTGAACACAAGTTTTTAAACTCTTGAAAGCTCATGTCACCATTTACATGATCATCATATATATGTTTCAAGTTTGTAGCATCCTGTTGAAAAATTACCAAGAGGTTTGCATTATCACGTATAAGTTGTTTAGGGATTGATGAATATGTTTGACACAAATAAAAACAATCTGTATTTTTATGACGTCCTAAACAAAAATAATCCCTCATAAGACTTTGATCAGTGCATACTATATCATCAAATATAATCAATGAGTTTGGTTTTATTTCAGTGGGTGAAACAATATCCTCAGCGTTCGATGATTCAAAATAACCAATAAACTTTAGTGGGGCAAAAAGCCTTTTTAGATATTCATATTTTGATTGATATAAGGATTTTGAGTACACATATATATTTTCAAATCTTAATCCATTAGCGTGTGTTATAAGAGAAATCATAACATTTGTCTTCCCACAACCCGATGGTCCTACTATTAAACATCTTTTACAGTTTCCACCTAATAATTGTCCATGTTTTCGATAATTATCATGACATAAATCAAAATTTTTTATCGGTAAAGAAAAATCTTGTTTTTTTATCTTCATTGTTTGAACATCGCTATTTAAGTACGGTTATTTGCGTTTTAAAATTATTTATATATAATGATTAGACATAATAATGTCATTCACTGTGTGGAAGGACAGAGAACAGGTAGTGGTTTATTAAATACTCTTATTAATAAATTACCAGTAGAGCTCCATATTCCTTCTTATAACTTTTGTGGACCTGGTACAAAGTTAAATAAAAGGCTTGCTCGAGGTGATAAGGGAATTAATTTATTAGACGAAGCTTGCAAAGAGCACGATATAGCATATTCGGAATATTCCGATTTAAAAAACAGAAACGAGGCAGATAAAGTATTAGCTAAAAAGGCATTTAATAGATTCAAAGCCTCAGATTCAAATCTAGGCGAAAAACTGTCATCCTTGGCTGTGGCCGGAATCATGAAAGCAAAAACAAAACTCGGCATGGGAATAAGAAAACGGAAACAAAAACGCAAGAAAGGAGGTCAAATATCCTTTAACCAAGTCGTAAGAAAAGCACGTAAAGAGCTAGCTGGGAAAAAATTTGCTAATATAAGAAACGCTGCCGGCACTGCTTTGTCATCAATTAAAAAATTAAAAATAAAACAACCTAAACAAAGAATTATTCCAATTCCAAAAACTGGTGGAATTTTACCTTTAATACCTATTTTTTCTGGTTTATCTGCTCTAGGAGCCCTAAGCGGGGGCGCTGCTGGCATTGCCCAGGCAGTAAATTCCACCAAAAATGCACAAAAGAAGTTAGAAGAGCATACAAGACACAACAAAGAAATGGAAAAAATATCAATTGGAAAAGGTCTTTAATTAAAACCATATAAGAAAGGGTGTGGTCTATATTAAAAACCATATTCAAAAAACTGTTAAATTTGCTACCTCGCCGACCTTTGACAAATATAGATTTATTAAAGTATGCGAAAATATTAAAGTTGCTACAGTTTAGAGGTGTCTTTATGAGAAACAAGTTACCCAAAAAAATAAAAAAATATGAAACAGGTATTATAAATTTAGATGACGATATGGGGGAAGGCACTCACTGGACAGCGTATGTTAAAAATAATAATAACATAATTTACTTTGATAGTTTTGGAAATCTACGACCACCAAATGAAGTTATAACTTATTTCTATAGCGATGGTAGCAACAACAATATTAAATATAACTATGATAAATATCAATCTTTTAATACCTCAACTTGTGGACAGTTATCCTTACAGTTTATTTATAATAATACGTAATTGTGTTTCCATTTTATTCTTATTACGACCATCATGTCGTTTACTATAGCTCTTTCCGCAAATTCAGCTATACTTCAAGCAGATTTCCATCCACCTATTTACTTAGATCCTAACACTTCCTACGTTGTCGGACTTACCAACTTTGAAACTTTTAATGCAATACCAAATATTGATAAAAGTAATAATAAAGTATATTTTGGAAAAAATAATGAATTTTTAACAATTCCTACGGGAAGTTATGAAATGGACGATGTTAATAAATATTTACAGAGTGAATTCCAAAAAAGAAATATTTCGTTTCACCTCTATGCAAATAACAACACATTAAAATCAACAATAAAGTCTACTACAGATATTATTTTTAAAGATGGAACAATAGGAAAACTTTTGGGTTTTAATAAGGGCATTGTATCTGGTGATGGAGTTCCAAGAACATCGCAAAATCCAGCAGAGATTATAAAAGTTAATTCTTTATGCATAGACTGCAGTATCGCAGAAGGTTCCTATCTGAACGGAAAGCCAGTACACATTATTCATCAGTTTTTCCCTAATGTTAGCCCTGGATTTAAAATAATAGAAAGTCCTCAAAATATTATTTATTTTCCTGTTACAGTAAAAGTAATAGATAAAATAACAATAAAGGTAATAGACCAAGATTTAAATATTGTTGATTTTCGAAACGAAACTGTAACAATAAGGTTGCATATAAAAGAAGTATAATGGGTATCTTTATAATAGAAAAACCTCCAATTTACCCAAAAAAATTAATAAAAACTATAAGAAGACTAAACACCGTAAACCAAAGATTAGTAGAAAGAGAAACACACAAGGGATAACACCTGAAAATATAAGCTTTTTGAAATCTCTAGGTTTAAAGGTTTTAGTATAATGGATATCCTTAACGTAGCAGAAGGTCTTTTCATAGATAATTCAATTGTGCATTCCGAAGTTCATGGTTATGAACCATACCTACCTACTAAATTGGGAAATAATGATGAAATTATAATACCTGTTCATGAAGTAGACAAGTATACTCTTCCTTCCGAAAGCTTTCTTTACATAGAGGGTAAACTAACAAAAGACAATAATACCATCTCAAATACATTAAAATTGATAAACAATGGGATTGCATTCCTTTTTAAAGAAATGCGTTATCAACTAAACGGCGTTACAATAGATTCAGTTAGAGATGTTGGGTTAACTTCAACAATAAAGGGATACTTGTCATATAATAAAAATGAGTGTAATAAACTTAAAAACGCAGGCTGGTTTCCTATGGAATCTTCACAAGTTGTTGATGCAACAACAGGATTATTCAATGTTTGCATTCCGCTTAAATTCTTAATGGGTTCTTTTGAAGACTACAAAAAAATTATTTTAAATGCCAAACAAGAACTTATTTTAGTACGCGATACTTCCGACAAAAATGCAACAATTAATACTGCAGACGAAAATCCAAAAATTGAGCTTACAAAGCTAACTTGGAATATACCTCACATTTCAGTAGCTATTCCTCAAGAATTGGCATTATCTAAAATAATTAATAAGAATACTGATATAATAATTGCTTTCCGGAGTTGGGAACTGATTGAATATCCGGAATTATTAAAAACTAATCGTCATAACTGGCCTGTCAAAACATCTACGAAAGTTAATACCCCACGTCATGTAGCAATTGCTTTTCAAAAAGACTTAAGGGATAAATCAACTACTGATATGTCTCTATTTTCCAACGTTAAATTACGAAACATCAAAGTATTTTTAAACTCTGAGAGACATCCCTACAACGATCTATATTTAGACTTTGCTAAGAATAAATTTGCATCATTATATGAAATGTTTTCACAATTTCAAAAATCTTACTATGGATTAACACCTGAACCCATTTTTTCTCCAAAGGAATTTAATACTTATGCTCCTATCGTATATATCGATTGTTCACATCAGAAAGAATCAATTGAATCCGGACCTATTGTTATGAGAGTTGAGTTTGAATTACATGATGATCTTAAAGACAAAATATCTGCCTATTGTCTTATTATGCATGACAAAGTATTTAGCTACAATCCATTAACCAAAAATGTTAGACAACTTTAACGCGCATGTCTGACTATATAAAATCAATGCTCTACTATTCCTTCCTACCATTATGGGTGAAGAACTGGAACTTCGAGTGTCCTACTTTTTAGAAGAGCTGAAAAAATTAAAACAACAACTACAAGAATATTCTGACAAGAAATCTATGATTAAACAATTCTCATTTTTGAAATTATGAGGTTATTAATTGTCGATGTGCAAGGATTTAACATAGAAAATAAGAAGTTTATTCCCAAAGAACTGGCTGCCTATGATGGAAGCAAGACTTGCCACTATGTTTTTAAAGCACCATTTGATCTAAAATACCTACCGCCTGACTTACACAAACAAGCTGTGTGGTTAATGAAGAATTATCACTGTATCCCATGGAATGAAGGATATACACCAATTCACAAGTTTTCTGTTATAATCAAGAATTTAACAGAGAAAGTAGATCATGTTTATGTTAAAGGGAGAGAGAAATCCGAATACATTCGAAAATATTCATTAAAACCAGTCATAGAACTTGATGAAAATCCAAAATTCCAAGAAGGAGAAGCTCATTGTTTTTATCATTCTAAATCACCATGTATATGTGCACTTACTAATGTATACAATTTATATAATAATAATTTAATGATTGAATAAAACACATAAATGAAATAAAGTTTTTTATTTGTTATAAATTAGGTTGAATTCTTGAATAATTTCAGGTGACAAAAACTTCTTTACTTCATCCAAATGCTCCTCAAATCCCATTTCCTTTATGGTTTGCAGAAAAGTTCTTATATCAGAAGTATGTAAATATATGTTACAGGCTTCTGCAGCTTTTTCATACTTTCTTGCCAATTCCATACATTCCTCATACGTATAGAAGTTTTCGAATCCATACTCGGCTTCATGCTCAGCATCAAATTCTAAATTACTAAAGTGTTGCGATAGATTCTCTATAGCACTTGTTAGGTTATTTGCTACTCGTTGAGATGTATATGCTAACCACATCTTGTTGGAGAATGTTCAGACTTAAAGTAAGTTCAGAGCTTTAAATATTAATTTAGGAGGTGGGGGGAATAAAAAGAAAAATATGTTTATAAATTTTTATTTTCAATGCAACTCTTTACAAATTCATTACATGCAAATATTTCTACATCCTCCACAACACAATCTGAGTAAAAGTTTAATAATTCTAAAACACAGCAAACATTTAAACTATTTTCCATAGGTGAAATAACATCATATACATTTTTTAACAAATCACCATTTTTCATAGAGATTCCACTATCTAAAATATTATAATATTTGGAAAATTCCTGGTTTTTTAAGATATCAAAACGATATTTGATTAAATTTGTCAAGTTCACTAATTCATTTATGGTGTCACCAGCTAAAAATACTTCATTACCACCATCTTGTGTAATCTTAATTATTCTTGCATCACCAATAAACACAAAGTGAATCTCATAACCATTTCCCTTCATGGGTTGCCACCCGGTGTTGTTGGAATAAATAAAGCTCAACATAATTCCTTGGTTATTTAGGAAGGAAATCCATTGTTCTTCATTAAAAATCACATTTTGATTGTATTTGTATCCACAGAGTTTAACAACAGGAATATATTTTCTCTCTAAGGAAAATCCAATGCTGACCCATTTGGATTTGTTGATGTAGTAGCTTGGATTCATTGATGAGAGCTGCATTGCGCTTCTTACTAAACTCTTGTTGGTTTCCTGTTGGTTGATACATTTTCAGATGTTTGCTTGAAATAATGAGAGTAGAACTGTGGGTGACTGCTTAAATAAGCAAGCGTGGTAGTGGGGATAGTAAGCGTGGTAGTGGGGATAGTGGTGGGAGGATTTAAACACTAATCTTATAGATTTAAACATCATTTAGCGACTAACCATGAATGAATGTAAGACAGAACTTTTTATCGACATTCAAGGATATAACTGTTCCTTTGGATACATTCCAAAAGAATTAGCGATTTATGATGGGATTCGTTGCACAAATTATCTGTTTAAATCACCATTTCAAAAAAAATGTTATCGGCTCCTGATCTCAAACTGGTTAAATGGGCCGAAGAGTATCATGGACTAAAATGGGAATTTGGAAATATAGAACTTAATGAAATTGATGATATTTTAAAGCATGTGTTAGAAGTTTACCAATCGCCCAAAATTTACGTGAAAGGGAATGAAAAAATAAACTACTTAAAAAAGTTTTTGGATGAAGATTTCATATACGCTATTCCCATTGGTCAAGAACCAAAATTAAGTAGATTTAAGAAAATTCCAGAATGTTATTTTCACAAAAATGTGAATCCATGGCATTTATAGACATTGTTATGAATAAAAACCTTTTTTTATTGACTCCAGAATTTTATTTATAATACAAATATACTTTGAATAATATATATCCCATAGTACATATAAACACTACTAACAATATACTCAATAATACTATACACACATTTACATTGCATTCTTCTATACAAGATTTTCTATACAACTGATTCCATTCCTGTGTCACAATTGAAGTTTTATTGAAATAATATAATCTTAACTTATACTGTACAACGGTAGAATTATTTATAATATCATCATCTATTTTGGAGCTAAAGAAACCATTATTTATATTCATTCTTTTCCATGTTGAAGGCCAACTATCATTATTTACATTATTAACCGATAGACAAATAAATGCTTCTCGAACATTAGGATCAACTTGTATGAACAAAGTATTGTTAACGAATGCTGATAGAAATAGAACTCCTACTGGTAGCAGAGCCATTTTCAAAATAAAATATTTTTCCAGGGTTCTTATGTTTTATATTCATCATGGACTAAATCTTTTGGAATGTCAATTACATTATTAACCATCTCATCATCAGTCTTGGATTTCTCTTCCAAAATACTTATATGTTTGTGTCCCCAAGCTAAAGTTCTAAAAGAATCTGGAATTATATAGCGTTTATCATCTTTTGGAGACAAAGCAACCTTATTTTTTAATTGTGTGAACATATCATGTAAAATTGAATGAAAAATATTCATTTTTCTAAATTTGATCTCAGAATTTTCAACTACGTCTTTATAATCTTGTTTAGTAATGGAATTTTCTATAACATATTTTTTAACTCCTTTCGCCTTTTTTTCAGATTTATTCTCTAAATTGACACAGTAGGCTTTAGCTCCCGTCCCATAAAAACTTGAAATTGGTTTACCCGCAAATTCATCTTTCATTCGCCCTAAGACAGAATTGTTCCTAGTTATATTATGTATATTATTTTCATTGTAATTAGAAGTGTCAAATTTATGTAAGTTGTCTTGCATATCTTGATAAAAGTTTTCTGTTCTTATGTTTAAAATTAAACTATCTGTATCCGTATATAACAAAATTGCTTCGTCTCCATACTTGCTCTTAATATAGTCATAATAAAAATCATATAAAACGGTTTTTGATAATTCCAAGACTGTGAATCCAACATAAACGGGTTTATTGTAAGTTATCTTTACTCTTTCCATTTGTATCGCGACGAAGTTTTCATTAAAAACTAATCGATCTTTAAAATTTGGTTTGGCAATCAATGTCTGCGCACCTTGCTTTTTACCAATGGTCTCCCAGTATGTGATTAATCTAATGTCAACTCGTTTATCAATATTCTCTAAAGATTTCCCATAAATGGCATTATTAAATAATTTATAAGTATCCTTTTCCAACTTATTTTTAGATTTGTTCCTCATTTCCGTATTTAAATCGATGTATTGTTTAAGAAATGCTGCTTGTTTGAATTTAACAACTCTATGAATTTTAGTTAGTTTTAATCCATTTTGAAGCACCTGTTTCAGATTTCGGTAATGAATAACATATTTTTCTTTATGGTTTAAATTGCATATTAATTTCTTTTGTTTTGAACCTGGTGCGCAAATATTTTCAGCCAAAAAGGGTAGTTCATTGTGTTCTTGATGTAAACGTTGAGGATACTTTAAATCTACTTCCAAAACGAACCCGTATTCAGCATCATCAGATATAGACATCACATCAAGATCATCTATTTCTTCCTCGCTTAACCAAGAAAAATCACTTACGGGGAGACATTGACTCATACTATGTCCATACAAGTTAGTTGCGTCTAAATACATTATAAATGAATTTGGTTTGCTTGGATCATAATTTTCCAAGAATGGATTATTAGCTTCAGCTTTTCGAATGCTGCAATGACATACACAACCTCTTATATTATTTTTAAAAAAATGTATCATATCTATATCCGTTAATAATTCTAATTTAACATCAGTCATTTTTAACATTGAATCCCACCTTAAACCTGGTAATGTATAATACTGTGCAGGATCTAGCTTAAAGTTACTTAAAGAAACATTTCGAAAAGCTTCAAAAAAATCTGTTAATATGAGAACATCGGATATTAAGTAAATTTAGGTATAATCCATAAGATTTTGACAATTAAATAAATTCCAAATATTAATTGCTCTATTGTAATCCGATGGACACATAGGTTCATCTTTAAGTTTATCATAAAAATGTTCAATAGCTGGGAGTTGATTTTCATACAGTTTATCCATAGAATCAACATAAGAATAAGGATAAACACCTTTTTTTCGAATTTCATTAAACTGGTTAGGATCTTCAAAATATTTTTTAATCTCAATGCATTGATTTGGTTCCAAGCTTGCACCAAGCTTTTCCAAAGAGGAACCAACGAAACGGAATGAATCTAAAAATCTCATTTTAATAAACAGATTTTTTCTTTATTATCCTTGTCTTTTACTTTGTCAACTAATATGAATTTTGAAAACGAAATATATTTTTCTTTGGTTTGTGCAAGTACATCAATATTATCTTCTTCACAACACAGTTGTTTAACAAATAAATGACTATCATAACCAGTTAAATTATGAAAAGAGATGGGTATAAAATTTGGAATTTGAAAGTTTAGGTTGCAGATACTGTGAGCTGTATTTCGAAATTTACCAGTGGAGTGATCATGATCCCTTACTTTTTCATTTTCTTCAACTTTTTTATTGCAAATGTGGCAAATATTTGTTTTTTTATAAGCCAGCTCTTCTTCATCTGATAAAGGAAGCATTTTTACTACAGGTTTAAGATGATCATTATAAATTCTATGAACATGACCTTCAATTCGTTTACAAAATTCATCAGCGGCATCCATACCAAAATAGTAGTCTAATACGGACAAAGAATCATCATATGAACATTTAATAAGGTAACAAAAAGCATAAGGTTCATGTTTAAATGTATTTAAAGTATAAGAATTCTGTTCATTATCTGGTTGCTCAAACTGCAAAGGTTTTAAAAAGCATTCGAAGTCTGCGTATATGACAAATGGAACTTTCAGTTGTTTTTGAAAATTCTCAAATTGTAAAATATTTTCTGGTATATGCTGACCATACTTATTAATTTTAATGTTATTGGTAGGAACTTTTGTAAACAAATGATTACAATCATGTGATTGATGTTGTTTTAATTTTTCCATCGATGTAAAATAAATTAAACAACCATCACAGAAATACTTTTTTAAATGATTTTTATTTACTTGTGCTGAAAGTAATCTTGACATATCCTTAATCCAACAATAATGATTGTTTTCACCTTCACTTATCAACAACAAATTTATATGTACTGGAAGTTTTTTATCAGTGTAATGGAGAGGACCGACTACTTCATACTTTAATTTACTATCTTCATAAACGCTCTCCAAACCGTAAACATTTATAGATATTTGATTAAGAGTTTCAAATTTTCGTATATCTTTCAACTTTACAGGAAACTCTATTCCTTCAAAATTTAAATACTCACAAAAATTAGGATATGAACTCGTTATATTAACATTTGTTTCAGCAGGAAACAGTGCACTTATCACACTCCATCCGAAACAATATAAATCATTATTTTTGATGTTAATTACACCTTGTTTATTTAAAATTTGTTTTGGTAAAGGTATATAGGATGAAGCTCTAATTGGATTAAATTTATTTATATTAAGCTCCAAATGTAATATTTTTTCCAATGCCCAACCCGAACCATTCTCAGCAAATATTGCTACTTTCTCTTTAATTTCAGACAAGAACTTCTTATAAATATCAGATAAATCTGTTGTTGAAGTTATGACCTTATTTTTGGTATCAAATGATTTAGTCTCTAAGGTCTCTTTTGTTTGTAAGAGATATTGACCTAATAGTTCTACATTAATCTTAACACTTCTATGCTTAGCTAACTGTTCGGAAAGTAAACTTACAAATTTTTGTTGTACTTCATTAAAAAATTCATCAATGTCCACATACTTTTTCGATGGAAGCAACATGTAGGACACAATCCTGTTTTTAAACGCGGAAGTTAAAATTTTCACTTCATCATCACTCTTAAGTTTACTTTTATGTAAGTTTGAACGTAAATGGGCAGTAAGTTTATTTTTCACATACCAAGTATCACAGTCTTTGCATCGTGATAGAATAAGTTTAGGTATGGAGGGTCTATCTTCTACTTTGGATCTTTTCAAGGGTACATCACATAAGGGAATCTTGGACTTTCGTTTTTCTCGAGAACAAGATGGTCTCATGGGACACGATTCTCTTTTATGTCTATATACATTCGATTGATGGGTAAAAGTCTTGTTGCATTCCCTGCATGAAAACATGATGAGAACTAAACAAAAAAGCACGAGAAACTTATACTTATTCTTCCGCAATCAGATTTCTTCCTCTCATTACGGTAAACCATTCATATAAATCTAAACCTAAACTTATAAGACTTATATGGTCATTAAAATGTTTTGATTTTATAGTTCCTGCAAGAACATTGTTACATAACGCTATACCTTCCTCAAGCAACGTAAAGAGTTCATCATCACTACAGTCTAATTCTACAAGTTCATAGCGCGTGTCCACAAAACACTTCTTTAAATTTTTTACTTTTATTTGATGTTTATGTTTTAACACCTTCTTATTCTTTTATAAAAGTCCACACATTCTTGGGTTATTTTAACTGGTCTCAGCTCACAACACTTTGCACAATACTGTATACAAGCACTATTACTCTTAACAATTAGGTTTTTGCAAACTAAACAACGACAGCGGGATATTATAGAAAAGCTTAGTATAGCAATTCTAAACCATGGAGGATACATAACTAACAAGGAATCATTCGGTATTGATTTAAATAAGGATTTTAAGCGGAGGGGAGAGGAGTGGGGATGAGAGAGGGGAGAGGAGTGGGGATGAGAGTGGGGGAAAGTGGTGGGGTGGAGAGTGGGGGGAAGTGGTGGGGTGGAGAGTGGGGGGAAGTGGTGGGGTGGAGAGTGGGGGATTTGGTGGGGGGATTTGGTGGGGGGATTTGGTGGGGGGATTTGGTGGGGGATTTGGTGGGGGGATTTGGTAGGGAGAAGTGCTGTGGAGAGGATTGTGCGTTTAAAAGAGAGGTGGTACGCTGTAAAGTGAATCAATGAATCCAATGAAATTTGTTTGACATTTATAAAAAATACATTTATTAAAATACAGTTTATTTTTGAAATAAATAACAATATCTACATTAGTCTACTTGATGTTTCTGTTGCAAACGAAACATGCTTTCTGGGATGTAGGAGGTCCATCGAAGTGTGTGCTCCAGTCAGGACGATTCTAATGAAAAAAACATGGTAAGTTAATTTGAAGATTAAAACTTGATTTATAAGACATTGGTAATTTTCCCCATACATCCAAGAGCTCCAAAGGGTCTGCATAATTAATTAGATATTCCAAAGGTAACATGTTTAGTTCATCTGTAGTAAAATCTTGCAAGGTTTTCTTTCCACTTACATGACTAAACATCACATTTGCTGTTGGGCAAGACATAGTTTTTCTTTTCTGCTTCCAATTCTTGAATCCTTTTACGCTCTGCTTCTCGAAATTGTTTTTTCGCTTTTTTGGATAGGTTCGGTGGAGGTTTTCGTAAAATTAAATTATTTTCTATGTAGTCTTGTGGATTATAGCTTTCGCAATGTTCTGTGTCCCAGGAGAGATCAATAGGTACTGCCAAAGACATTGTTGTGAATTTTGTTTTATTATAGCTTTAAGGAATTTATATAAGGTAGTGTGAAGAGTGGGTGGATTTGGTACGGAGTGGGGGGATTTGGTACGGAGTGGGGGATTTGGTAGGGAGTGGGGGGATTTGGTGGGGTGGAGAGTGGGGGGATTTGGTAGGGGTGGGGGGATTTGGTAGGGAGTAGGGGGATTTGGTACGGAGTGGAATGGATTTGGTAGGGGTGGGGGGATTTGGTAGGGAGTGGGGGGATTTGGTAGGGGTGGGGGGATTTGGTAGGGAGTAGGGGGATTTATTTTTGGATCCATATCTGGTGTGGTGGTAGGGATAGTGTCCATATTTCGCGCGAACGAAAATCATCTACTACCATGATTGCCGGCACGTTTTAGCTTAAGTCCCAACGACAAATTTAAAAAAAAAAAATAAATATGGTGAAGAGATTCCCGAGAATATTTTTAAATTTACAAACTTTGAAAAAAAAGTACCTTTTGTTGTTTATGCCGATTTCGAGACAATCCTTGAACCCCTGGATACAGAGGAAAATGCGCAGGATCCCGATACGTCATACACTGTGAGAACGCACAAACATGTCCCGTACTCGTTCGGTTACTACATCAAATGTGACTTTGATGATGCTCATTCGATTTACCAAAGTTATAGGGGTCCGGATGCTCACAAAGAATTCGTAAAACGCTTAGAGATTCATTGTAAATCAATCTATAATCGCTTTATGAAGGAAGTAGTACCCATGACACCTATTTCTGCGGAACAAGAGAGGGGGCATCAAGAAGCTAGGGTATGTCATATTTGCGAAAAGCCATTTGGTGTAGCGTTAAACGATCGCGTGCACGACCACGATCACGCAAATGACTCCTATCGCGGCCCCGCGCACTCTGTATGCAACCTTAATTACAAAATCCCTCAATTTATACCCATCTTTTTCCATAATATGTCCAACTTTGACTCCCACCTATTTGTTAAGGAATTGGCTTCCAACGAAGGAAAGCTGGATGTTATCCCCCAAAAGAAGGAAAAGTATATCTCCTTTACTAAACATGTTTTGCTGGATAACATCGAGAGCAGGGATGGTAAACAACGGCAGGTATTTTTAAAATTACGCTTCCTCGACAGTTTTCGTTTCATGGCCAGCAGTCTAGATAAACTTAGTCAAAATTTAAAACCCGAACAATGTCGAGAAGTGAGAAAATATTTCGCGGAAGAAAATAAGTTTCAGCTTATTCGACAGAAGGGTGCCTTCCCATATAATTACGTGGATAGTTTCAAAAAATTGGATGACACAAAGCTTCCATCACAGAAAGACTTTTACAACCAGCTGAAAAAAGAAGATATCAGTAACGAGGATTACAAGCGTGCTTGGGCTGTGTGGAATTTATTTGAATGTAAAACTTTAGGTGAATATTCAGATATTTATTTAAAATCCGACGTTTTATTATTAACAGATGTTTTTGAAAGTTTTAGAGACGTATGCCTTAACACTTACGGTCTAGATCCTGCGCAGTACTTGACCGCGCCCTCTCTTGCGATGGACGCTGCAGTCAAGGCCACAGCCATTAGCTTAGAATTACTGACGGATCTAGACATGGTACACTTCTTTAAACACGGTATTCGCGGTGGGGTCAGTCAGTGTAGCGTTAGAAAAGCTTTTGCTAAATTTTGCTAAAATTTATACCTCGTTATGACGCGTCCAAACCTGGTTCCTACATCATGTATTTGGACGCCACCAATCTATATGGTGCGGCTATGTCACAATATTCACCAACGGGGAATTTTAAGTGGTTGGATGAGACCGAAATTCAAAGTCTAGATTACATGAATGTCGCGAATGATTCTAAAACTGGCTATATATTAGAGGTAGATTTAGAATATTCCGAACAGTTGCATTATTTACACAACGAACTACCCTTTTGTCCACAATCAATAGCTCCACCAGAATCAAAATTCCAAGACATTGAAAAATTAATTCCAAATATTGAAAAAGAAAGATAACTATATAATTCATTACCAAAATTTGCATCAGGCTTTAGATTATGGGCTTAAGGTCACCAAAATTAATCGTGTTATGTCTTTTGACCAATCACCGTGTCTAAAGAAATACATTGACCTAAACACAGCGATGCGCATTCAAGCGCAAAATAAGTTTGAAAAAGACTTTTTCAAACTGATGAACAACGCCGTGTTTGGGAAAACGATGGAAAATGTGGAGAAACGGGTAGATGTTAAACTTGTTTCTCATTGGGAAAATATTGGTAGAAGGTTGGGAGCCGAAGCGTTAATCTCGAAACCTCATTTTAAAGATCGCACTATTTTTAACGAGAACCTGGGAGCTATCCAGATGAAAAAACAAAAAGTCACATATAATAAACCGATTTACGTGGGTTTTAGCATCTTGGAAATATCCAAGACTATTATGTATGACTTTTTGTACGGGTTCATTAAGCCAAAATACGGCAACAATGCGGTATTACTCTACACTGACACCGATTCCCTTGTTTTGAAAATTACAACCGAAAATTTCTATAGTGCTATGACACAAAATTTAGATAGATTCGATACGTCTAATTTCTCACAGGAAAATCCACATGATGTTCCTGTAAACCAGTCAATTTTGGGCAAAATGAAAGATGAGTATGCAGGAAAAATCATTTGGGATTTCTACGGTACCGGGGCGAAGGCATATTGTGTAAATGTGGAGGGAAAGTTAACCAAAAAAGCTAAGGGAGTTCCTGACTGCGTCACCCAGAAAGAACTAACTCTAGAAGATTATAGGGAAGCGGTTGACGTAGAAGGAACTCAGATTCATCGACAGATGAATACTTTCCGTTCGCATTTACACTATATGTATGTCGAACTGAAAAATAAGGTAGCGCTATCACACGCGGACGATAAGCGTTACCTTATTCCCGGCGACTTGGAGAACACGCTTGCTTGGGGTCATCGAGATATTAAAAAGTATAAGGAATCATCGGAAATTCCATGAGCGAAGACTGACCACGGACAGCTAACTTTACTTTAATCACCTTTGGTAGCTAAATGCATGACTTTAGAGGCTGTGATATTAGATTAGGCATATATGTTATTTATTTTATTATTTATTTTCTTATTTATTGTATTCATTTATTTCACTCGAGTCTACCCTATTTATTATATTAATTTATTTCACCCTAGTCTACCCTATTTATTGTATTCCTTTATTTACTTTATATTTATATTTTGCCTAAGTTTACCCTAGTTTTTAGTTTTCTATTATTTGTTTATATGTATATTTTACCCAAGTTTGACCTATTTTTTATTTTTATATTGTTTGTTTATTTTACTATATTCACTATTTACTGACCGCTGTTCGGTCACTTTTTGTGTTTTTGAAACTTTTTTTTACACTTTAATAAATGCTTGTTTTTGTGTTTATATTGGCGACTTATTTCCTTAGTGAGAATAAAGAAAATAACAAATTAACGTTAGACTATTTATTTAGTAACAGTATAATATTCCATAGTAAGCTTATACAATTCATAAACATGTTTTGCAAATAGGTGTATTAGCTTCTCAGTCCATCGAAATAGATACTTGTCTGTTGTGGCATCTTCAAACTTGAGACTTCTCTTCTCACCATTGCGATGAAACACTAGCGTGTACTGTCCAATAATCATAAATATATCTACCCAATGGGTATTGAAACAATCAAAAGTGCTTAAAAATTCTTCAAATTCCTCACTTGAGAAAGAAATTTTGCCATAACCAATAGTATCCAAAATTACTTGTTTGCGTTCCTCTTCGGACGTAGTAAAAATGACAGTTATAAAGTCATCAATCTCGTAAACTCGGTTAGGCTTAGTCGTCGGCACTATCGCTGGAACATCTGGACATCTAGAAGAAGATTCAAACACCTTGTCCCAGCTGGAAGAGGAGGAGGAGGAGGAGGCAGCCATTGGTAAGTTTAAATGGTAAGTTTCCAAAACAGTCTAACCACAGATTTATATTCTTGGTAAAACTTAATGTCTCTTTTCAGCTTGCGTATTTTTTTCAAATGCTCATCGAATTTAACTGACAAGTCAACTGTCTTTGTCATAGACTCGAGACTAAATGCCCCAAATTTCTTAAGCTTGTTCGAATAATATATGATAAATGAAATTGTAAAACACTTAATATCAGAACTTTTTACTGGTGTTCCTGCTCGAGTAGATGGCGTATTTCGATACACAAATGATCGTCTAGGCTTCCTTCAAAATGACATGTATTTCGAATAGAATGAATTTACCAATAACCCCGTTAGCTCAGGAAAGATGGATCTTAATTTCTTTGGTATTAAATGTCCTAATCTAGGACTTTTAGAACAACTTGTTACGGTTTGTTTTGTCATACGAAATTAAAGTATTATTATTATAGCAGTTGCAACAATTAGTTGAGTTTTAAGACTTCGACCTACCTTTTTGAATATATTCCCTTATTCCTTGAACGTTTTATTTTGATTTGTTTTCCATTTAGTCAAAATCTTTCCTAACCTCGAATTTAATTTTTACAAATTTTCCGTCACTAGTCTGTCTTGGATCCAGCCTTGTTTTCCCTCTTTCTGTATAGTTAATCCCTAAGGAAATATGTCTGAATTTGGCCCTAAAAACTATAGTTGCCAATAAATATAAATTAGAATTTGTTTACCCTGACAAACGTGAAACGTCATTTTTGACATTTGAATCGGCCGTAATTATTTTCTGTCGAGCCTGTTGCATACATCTTAGTTTTCTGTCCTGAGCCGCCCTCTGTGACTGTTGTTGGAAAACGTCGAAGCCAGGAACGATGGGATCTGCGTTCTGAGTTCTAGGTCCCTTGATTTTAAAGGGTTCTAATGTTGATCCACGCCTACATGTATTCCTGGTTGACGAAAATCATAAGTTGTTTCCAATAATTGTACAAAGTATAATGAATTGTACAAACTATTAATGAATGTCGGTTTATGGATACGGAAAAATGTATTTGTTGGTTGGTATATTTCCGTTGTTCATTGGTTTAGTTAATTTTTACTGGCAGAATATTGTGCCAATGGGGTAGAAGGGAATACCATCGAATCAAAGCTTTCAGAACTGTACATAATTGGGTACCAAAGTGTACCTCGAAACAACCCTGTGACGCCACTTGTGCAAGAAAATCGATATTGGAATTCTTGACAAGGATTGGGTGTGGCACCGGGGAAGAGGTTCTTTTCACAAACTGATCGCGTCGTCGACTGTATCGTATTCTAAAGTCTTTAGAAAGACACCCAAAATTGGGATCCGTGAATGCGGTACAACTAATTTCTTTTACGTTGTTTTGTTGTTTGCCATTTTGGCGTTACGTTGTTGGTCCAGTGAGGCCGTTTTAGTTGATTTTGTAGAAGAAATTCGACATCTCTTCGTCGGTTTTTACGACGACAGCGGACATGTGGACTTAGACCCGACCCGAGATCGACAGGTATGCCTTTTTGCCACTATTAAACCCTTAAAAATACAGAATCCCGCGATTAAACTGCTATTTTAATTAATTTTCGTTGATTTCCTTTTTGATTCTATTTTTTTTTTACGACGTCCACGTTTTTAATTAGTTTTTCTGTAGTTAAAACTTCTCTAAATACAAGTAGATCGCTACATTTCGTGGTAGGGAAATTATGTACAGATGGTTCTTTTTTATTAAAAATTAAATGGGGTTTAGGTGACCTTCACAGGTTTGTAGGTCAAATTCTTATCGATACCTAATTTTTTTTTGTCAGCTATGCTAGCTTGATTTACTACATTCTTTGATAATGTTGGTCAGAACTCTACCGGGTGACCCAAGGTTAAATTTTATTTTGTTATTTCGTATTCATAGTCATAGTGAATCAGTCATTGGTGTATGCCCGTGAATTGGAACCTAATGATGTTTCTTTTTATCAACTAATTATGCTAATAAGCGATAGCCAGGTCATTAAAAATTCAGATCTTGTGTTCTGGAATGCCAGATGACAGCGTTAGAGACCGGCAATTTAAAACTATAGTAATTTGGGTAAATATTTTAAATGTCTGACAGTCAGAAGTGTTGACTTTCGTATTTCACTTATTCTTTTTCTGCTGCTAATTAGCTTTTAATTAATATTGGGTATAACATAGACAGGGCTGATTCTTAATTATTAGATTTGGTTACAAAATTTCAGGGTGGGTGTAATATAGTACCGTTAACTATTCACTATGGCCTATGGTATTTGTTCATTCTTGGGTTACGCTTACAGATACGGTATGGTTATTCTATATTCATAGATATTAAGCTACATTTACTATATTTGGATGTATATGTTTAGTAATAGTAATACTGAATTTCTCTTTTGATTATACTTAACGTGCTAAATTTTATCACATTGTATTTTGCGGCTAAACTTTTCTTTTGTGTAATTAAGCGATTACCTAACAATTTTGGTTATTTTGTCACCAGTGTATGATCTAATTGTTTAAGATTTTTGTAGCTGCATTACTTATGTAAATATAATTATTTTATAATGAATATTTGTCTGTGTACAGTAGCGTACAATGGCTACTTTTATGTAAATTTTAACTTAACTTTGATTTGTTAATTAATTGGCTTCGATATTGCCTGTTTATTTTTTTTTGACCTGATGTCTATTTAATTCAAAATATTTCCGTCGATTTTATTTTCTTGATACCAGTGAATAATTGTATAAGGCCTTCAGCCACTAAAAGTTTTTTTTTGTGATTTAAATTTAATATTTCTTCTAAATTATATTTGCATAGTACCTGAATTTTACCTTGCCTTGACGCATACCTTTTGTTTTATCAGGGTCTTTCTGCTGGGAGACAGCACTTCTTTCTGCTTACTGAGAGACAGACACCCACAGTCTTTCTTTTCACTGAGGGACACCGAACCTCTTTTTACTGGGGAACACTGATCCTCTTTTTGCTGGGGAATACCCAATATTTTGCTGGGAGGCACATCAGCCATCAACTTTTGCTCAGGGCAAGCTATCACCTTTGCTGGGAGCAAGCTGCCTTTGTGCTGGGAGTCAGCAGAGCAGTCTAGGCCATTACCGCCTTGAACCCAGAAACCTTCATCAGGGGCGACACCCCTTTCAGGCAACTTTTTATTATTAGTAAATTTTGTTTGATAACCTTACTGTGTAGGTAAGGTATATATTCATAATAACTATTGTTAGCGCTTAAGGTCGAATCGATTCGAGTAGTAATATCTTTTCTCTAATTTCCCCCTCAGGGTTTAAGTTTTGAATTTAAAAAGGGAAAAAAAATGTTAAACGCAAAAGTGGTCATGCGACCAACAATTTCTTGGTAAACGCCAAAGTGGCCACACGACCAACAATTTATTTTTCTTCTGTAAATATATTTCTTGAAATTTTGTTTTATATTCGTGTTTTATTTGCCTCACCAGACAGCGCAGTTTCTTGGATTTTTTTTTGGATAATATGGTAACTATATGTGAGTGAGTGAGCTGAAAGCGAGATCCCCATACTATCTAGGAGGGTTTCTGTTTTTCACTCGGCATTAAAAACAGTGGCGCCCTTATTAACCCCCCCCCCTCTCCGGCATTGGAGCTAGGGCATTTTTTTTGGCACGCATGCGCAAGCCTCTCGCATTCAACTCAACTCTTTACGTGAGTTAATTTTGTAAATTCTCAATATTTTTTTTTTTTAATTTTTTTTACCGAACTTTGAATTTTTATTTATGAAGGGTAAGTAGAAGTAAAATTCTTCTTCTGTGCGGAAAAGAGCGTGGCAAATTTTGGCGCCCAACGTGGGGCATTCAAGCAAAAAGAAACTGCGTTTGGTGAGACCAGATAGAGCACTTTGGTACTAACATTATCAAAATTTTTTTTAAATTTTTCATTTATCGATTTTTGCGCTTCTGATATGTTGTCTTACCTCTGATGAGATTTTTTGCTGATAATGCAATATTTTTTTTTGCGGCCTACCTATTGTTTTGTAGTAGCCATCAGAACTTCGCTGTTCTGACGGGTTTTCGTTATTCTTTCTGTTAGGACATCGCTGTCCTAACCGGTTTATTTTTTTTTAAATCTTTTTGGTGAAGTTTAATTAGTGAAACTTATCTGAAAATTTTGTTTTGCAAATTATTTGCAGTTTACAGTGTCAAGTGCAATCAGTGTTAATATTTTATTGATTTTTCTTTAAATTTATTTTTGCTTGTGTATTATTTGACTCGTAATAAGTTACGATGGATTACAGTATGAGAGTGCATTACCTTAGAAAGGATATGCTCATTTATGAGTTGCAAGTTCGTGGCATTCCAGCTGATGAAACGAAAACTGTCGAAAGCCTTCGTGCATCTTTACGCCCATTGTTGCAGATGGAGAAAGTTAGTAAGTCTATAAGTCACCCTCCCTATAATATGGATTTTGCTGAGGAAAGAGCTTATGTGGCGACTAACTTGAGGAAGACTAAATTGGCGATTAAGTCCGTTACTGGAGAAAAAGCCAAGACCAAATTTGAACGTCTACAGACACACTTGGTCCATCTTCTGAACCGAATTGATCGTGTACCAGTTAGCCAACTGTCGTCAGAGGATGCTGACGCACGAGCAATATTAATTGCAGAAACCTTATCTGCTCTTGACGAGCTAGAGCAAGTATCCAGACGAGATCCCAACTTGAGCGTATTATTGGATGCAGCACGTTCGGGAGGTTCTGATTCTGATGATTCGTCAGAAGATGAAGTGCCTCGACCGACTCAGCATGGTTCAACCCCGAATAGACAGCCAGTGTCAAACTTCAAGGCACTACGTATAGAAAAATGGGGCCTTAAATTTACAGGAGACCCCAAGAGTATGTCAGTCCATGGATTCTTGGAGAGAGTAAACGAGTTGAGATTGGCTCGTAATGTATCAGAAAGAGAACTGTTTGAGTCTGCCATAGATTTATTTGAAGGCAAGGCATTGAATTGGTTTAGAGCGAACCGTTCCCGGTTTAACAACTGGAGAGAACTAGCTGAACTGCTTTGCAGACACTTTGAACCACCAGATTATCGTGCTCGACTCTTTAAAGAAATGCTCGAGAGGACTCAAGATCCATCAGAAAACATAGTGGACTATCTTTCAAGCATGCAGGCTCTGTTTCGGCGTTATGGTTCCCTCAGTGAGGATGCAAAGTTGGACATGATAACTAGGAATTTAGCTCCATTTTACACCACTCAGTTACCCATAGTGAACTCATTGGAAGAATTAGAGGAGCAGTGCCTGGTTTTAGAAGCCAAGAAATACCGTGCAGAACATTATGTACCGCCATCTCGGAAGCGACAAGGATTTGTAGAACCTGATTTCGCCTTCTTCTCAGATATGCAAGAAGCCTTACCTCCAACTAAGGTCAATGAAGTGAGACATGTCAACCCCCCTACTACCAGTAGAGGTCCTAGGGAATTAGTCTGTTGGAATTGTCAACAAACGGGACATTTTAATCGAGATTGTCAAAGCCCTAGAAAAACACACTGTTATCGTTGTGGAACACCTAATGTCACCGTAAGATCTTGCCCTAAATGTGCTAATTCGGGAAACGCTTCCCGGGGGAATCAATAGGTCGTACGATTTCTCCCAATACCAAGCGTGTATCGACCAATGATTTTGACTTTTCATCCAAAATTCTTTTAGATTTCATCATTAGTCACGCACGAGGAGATCAACGTCCTTATTTGGAAGTTTCTATTATAGGTAAACCTATAAGAGGTTTGCTGGATTCTGGTGCCACTCGAACACTTGTTGGCCTTCCTGGATATAAGTTGCTACGGAGTTTGGGACTACAACTTTTAGGCAAAGAAACAAGATGTACAGTTGCTAATGGAGAGAGCTGTTCTGCTATTGGTTACATGCAAGTACCGTTTAGTTTAATGGGAAAAACCCGCATGATAGATGTGTTAGTCCTGCCTGCACTGGCTCATACCTTAATTTTGGGAGTCGATTTCTGGAAGAGCATGGGGATCGTACCAGATTTGAATCAGGATGTTTGGCATTTCGCAGATGAAACGAATTCCACTCAAGTACTTAGCATACAGGATGAGAGTACCCTTACTATTGCTCAGCGAATGACTCTTGATAACTTAGTCAAAGAAAAACTTGCTTTAATGGGTACAGGCCTGGGATGTTGTAAGGTGGCTGAACATGTTATTGAAGTGGAGCCAGGTACGAAACCTGTCAAACAAAGGTATTACCCTGTGTCTCCATTTAAGCAGAAAATTATTGATGAAGAACTTAAGCAAATGCTGGAGGACGGAGTCATCGAACCGTCGAAGAGTGCTTGGTCCAGTCCGATATGTTTAGTGCGCAAGAAGGATGATTCCTACAGATTTTGTGTAGATTACAGAATTTTGAACAGTTTGAGCAAGAAAGACGCATATCCCTTGCCCTATATTTCTGCCATTTTGGACCGCCTGAGAGATGCAACTTACCTCAGTTCCATCGATATCAAATCCGCATTTTGGACAGTTCCCTTGAGTGAATCTTCGCGTGAATATACTGCATTTACCGTCCCTGGAAGAGGACTATTTCAGTTCCGTCGCATGCCTTTTGGTTTAACCAATTCACCAGCAACCTGGCAGCGCATAGTAGATACCGTCCTTGGAGCAGACCTTCAACCAGCGGTCATGGTATATCTGGATGATATAATTCTCATATCTCAGGACTTTGATGAACACCTACGTCTGTTTGGCTTAGTTTTCGACCGACTACATGAAGCGGGACTCATAGTTTCACTAGAAAAATGTCAGTTTTGCCTGCCAGAATTGAAGTACTTAGGATATGTTGTGGACCGTCAGGGACTCCGACCAGATCCATTAAAAGTGGAGGCAATTGTAAATATTATACCACCGAAGAATGTCACAGAAATTCGCCGATTTATTGGTACAGCATCTTGGTACCGTCGCTTTGTTCCGAATTTTTCATCCACCATAGCTCCGCTAACTAACTTGACTAAGAAAAATGTCAGATGGTCATGTACAACCGACTGTGATAGAGCCTTTAAAGCGATCAAGGAAGCTTTGGTTACAGCACCGATACTTACCTGTCCTGATTTTAACCGTCCTTTTGTCCTGCAAACCGATGCAAGCGCATATGGCCTTGGTGCAGTTTTAACACAGACTTTTGATGATGTGAGAAAGTAATATGCTTCCTATCACGTTCACTGACTAAACAAGAAATGAAATATACAATCACCGAAAAAGAATGTTTGGCAGTGATTTGGAGTGTGGAGAAATTAAGACATTATTTGGAAGGGGTACACTTCACGGTAGTAACTGACCACCATTCGTTACTATGGCTGCACAGACTAAAAGACCCTCAAGGTCGTTTAGCGCGATGGGCGCTTCGTCTGCAACCCTATGATTTTACCTTAATCCATCGCCCTGGTAAAGAGCACATTGTTGCCGATTTTCTGTCCAGATCCGTTCCTGTCTCCGCAGAAGCTATTGACACCGATGATAGTGATGTTCCGATGTCTTCCACCACTGATGGATGGTATAAAAATATGTTTGTAAGGCTTGAACAACAACCAGACAAATTTCCTGCTTGGCGTGTAGAAAACAACATGTTGTATAAATATGCAAGAACCAATCATCCGGACCTTGGTACTCCATCCAGTTCTTGGAAAATTGTCGTTCCTAAGGATAAAAGGCGCAAGATACTCGCTCGTTGCCATGATATACCTGCTTCAGGTCACGTAGGCGTATTCAAGACCTACTGGAAAGTATGCCAACGCTATTACTGGCCTAAGATGAGGAGTGACGTCACTAGTTACGTGAAAGCTTGTCGAGTTTGTGCCCAGCACAAAGTAGAACAAAAACCTCCCGCAGGATTAATGGGTGACCGTCCAGTGATAAATCAACCTTGGCAGTGTATCAGCCTGGATTATATTGGACCGTTTCCTCGTTCGAGGTCAGGTAACACTTACGTTCTTGTGGTTACCGATTATTTCACCAAATTCTCCGTTTTATTTCCTTCTCGTTCAGCGACAGCTAAATCCCTCACCAAACAGGTTGAAGAAGGTATTTTCCTAATGTTTGAATCACCACAGTTCCTAATGTGTGATAATGGAGTACAAATGAAGTCCAAGGAATTTCAGAACCTATGTCAACGCTATAAAACCAAGCTATTCTGCACAGCATCTTATCATCCACAAGCCGATCCGACCGAACGAGTCAACAGAGTCATAAAGACCATGATGCGATCTTACATCAAGAACAATAACCACCGTACCTGGGACGAGAACCTAGCTTCTATAGGCTGTGCTTTGCGAACATCAAGACACGAGACCACTGGATTTACTCCGCATTTTCTTAATTTTGGGAGAGAACATAAATTGTACGGACAAGACTTTGCAGAAGAGACTGCTAACACCAATGCAGACCTTCAAGATTATGTCAGGAAAAGACAAGCCGCCTTTGTGAAATTATATCGCGAAGTTCAGGATAAAATTAAAACATCTCATGTTAGAAATCAACGTAGATACAACTTACGTAGACGACCCGTTGAGTATGCACCTGGACAAGAGGTTTGGCGTAAAAACAAAAGTCTTTCCGATGCCGCGAACTATTATAGTGCCAAACTGGCTCCGGCTTATGTGGGCCCGTTTATTATTAAGAAGAAAACAGGGTCCTGCACCTACGAACTTCAAGATCGAGCAGGACAAAGTAAAGGTGTTTGGCACGTAAAAGATCTCAAACTGTATAATCCATCGACCGCAAATGAGAGTTCAGATAATGATTAGTTTTACCTTTAAATATTTTTCTTTAACGTTACCTTATTCCGTTTTCTTTTAATACCTTTTTTTTAATGCCCTGCAGTATGGGCGTGATTGTGTCTGGATCCATCTGGGTGCGAAACTTGATGGATTTGGACACTGTCGCTTAGAATTGTGCTGCACTGGTGAACTAGTGGAGGTAGGAGCCCTCCGAAAGCCGTGGCAAGCTAGGCCTTCAGTCAACTTGCTGCTATTGCGCGTAGTAAGTCTGCCTTCAGCATTTTTACTACTTTCACTTGCTATCATCGCTTTACGTCTTTTCTTATGGTATCATCTATCTTTACCTTATATAAATTTCTTTAACTTTTGTGGCTTTAGTAACGTTAACTTAGAGTTTTCTTTAGCGGTGTCGTGCGGACACCCATCTTGGCGCGAGACGTGATGGGAGTAAACACGACACATGGTCATTAGTTTGTTTTCTCTTAAGGCGATGATTTATTTTACTTGTTAGCTCAACTACCTGAAATTTAGCATATTTTTATTTGAGTCATAAATTCATTAATCTTTTAGTAACTATAAATTTACCTTATCTGAACTTACCTTAAATTTACCTTATCTGAACTTACCTCAAAATTACCTTATTTGAATTTACCTTAAATTTACCTATTTTGAATTTCGTAATACACTGATTGCTATGATACTTGACCATTTGTTTTGGATAATTTAATTTACCTTAACTTGATTTGACTTATGACACTAATCCGTATCTTGCTGAGTGATTTCGTTATCCTAGCTTGATCTGATTTAGTGTCCTTATTGTGACTTTCTTATATTACCTTACGTTACCTTGATTATCTTACCTCACCTTGATTATCTTACCTTACCTTGATTATCTTATCTTACCTTACCTTTATTATTTTATTTTATTTTGGGTTTAATTATTCGGTTAATTTTACCTTCATATCTACCAAGTCTTATTTCAGTATTTGACTTGGTGTTTCTTACCTTACCTTGATTTACCTTATCTTTTCTTGTGTTTAATTATTAATTTAATTTTACCTTGATATTTCTTTGTAGTCTTATTTGACTTGCTATTTTTGTTATCCTGGATTTGACTTTGGCCTAGGTCTTGGTACCTAGACCCCTATTTTGGCGTTCTATATTTGGGCTATAGTTTAACTAGCCAAAATAGAACCTTCCCGATTATGACTTATTTGTCCCTATCTCCTTGTTTAGGCTGCGCGGTGTTGGGTGCTACCGAATGTCGCTTCGACGTTCTTTGTTGGAACTATTGATCCTTCGGAGAGCAGACCGACTGGAAGGGCTGTTCAGGGGGGGCGGAAGTCTGACCCCTGGGGTAACATTTTGCCCATCGAACTTGTTCGGCGGGCCAGGGGAGGGCCAAGCTACTTTGTTCGGCCTGAGCTCAAGTCGGCCTATTAGGTTGCGACAGGCCGGTGGCAGTGCCACCTTTCAGAGTACCCTACCTAATTTATTTTGTTTTATACAGGGACTGATGTACTACCCATTCGGTGCATCTTTTAGTTTAGTGTCTACTATAATTCACTTCCTTATGCTCGGTGGAACATATGGGCTATCCCTTTCTCTTCTTAAATTACCTTGGTTGTATATTAGTTATCTTTTCTTTTTAGTTTTTCCACCCTTTGGTTGACTCGACGCGTGACAGTTGGTTATCTGTTTTGGGACGCTCTGGAGTGAGGCTAGTACACGAGGTACCTCACGCTTTCTTCGAGTGTTACGCAATGCTAGCCCCCTTACCATCTTTGGGTTAATGTTACCAGGCTGTGCTTCCTGCACCCTGAAGTTTTATTCCACCCCGGATACTCCTGGAGGGGTCGCGGCAAGGGGACCAAAGTTAATTTTTATTTTTAATTATTTTGGTTATTGTAATATTTTGGGTTGTCGATTACCTGAGTTAGTGGGTTTAGTAATCCACTAAGCTGCGGGTATTATTTTTAGTAGGTGTCTTTATAGGCAGTTTGAGAAATTACCTCATTATGCCTTTGGTTTGTTTTCGTCCTTGTATTGGAACCACACTGGTTCATGAATTTTCATTTTATTTCTTTTCTTGGTTAATTTTGGTTGGCTAGGGTTGTCGGCCATGGTGATGCTTGGCCTAGCGGAAATTTCGGTTTCTCGGGTGTCAAATCCGGACCGATCTACGTGGCCCTACACTATAAAAAGCACATTTGGTTTTCTTGGTGCTGAAGTGTTTGGCTGCCGTCAAGCGTGCCACGATCTACGAACCCGGTTTGGCTTTTCTCTGTCTTACTTTTCTTTGAAAACTTAATCTTTTTAACTTAATATGTTTTTGCCAAACCCAGACCATACCTTTAGTAACTTATTTCTTTATTTTCTTTTATTGGAGGCTGATAGGATGAGTACGGGTGTCCTATGACCTTGGTGGAAATTCCGGAGCTGGGGACACATCTTCCCAGTGTTGGTCTATGTGGCCAATATACCATTGAGGCACAGTTGACTTTTCGGTGCGGAGATGGTGGCTGCCGTCAGAAACACTCGGACCAGTCATGTCATGTCAGAGTTTCTTTTTGGTTTAGTTTTTCTTATGGTTGTGTGAGTATATATTTTGTTAGTAGCGATCCACTAGTATCTATCACTTTCGTCCGTTGCTTCCTAGGGGAATACCCCCGGAGCTCCGGAGTTAATTTTTTTTTTGCCTTACCTTGTAAATACTGTAGATTTTTGAGTACTTATCGTCGGTTAATTTTCTCGAGAAAATTTCCCTCCTTTCGTAGGAGAGGGGGAGTTGTTACGGTTTGTTTTGTCATACGAAATTAAAGTATTATTATTATAGCAGTTGCAACAATTAGTTGAGTTTCAAGACTTCGACCTACCTTTTTGAATATATTCCCTTATTCCTTGAACGTTTTATTTTGATTTGTTTTCCATTTAGTCAAAATCTTTCCTAACCTCGAATTTAATTTTTACAAATTTTCCGTCACTAGTCTGTCTTGGATCCAGCCTTGTTTTCCCTCTTTCTGTATAGTTAATCCCTAAGGAAATATGTCTGAATTTGGCCCTAAAAACTATAGTTGCCAATAAATATAAATTAGAATTTGTTTACCCTGACAAACGTGAAACGTCATTTTTGACATTTGAATCGGCCGTAATTATTTTCTGTCGAGCCTGTTGCATACATCTTAGTTTTCTGTCCTGAGCCGCCCTCTGTGACTGTTGTTGGAAAACGTCGAAGCCAGGAACGATGGGATCTGCGTTCTGAGTTCTAGGTCCCTTGATTTTAAAGGGTTCTAATGTTGATCCACGCCTACATGTATTCCTCGTTGACGAAAATCATAAGTTGTTTCAAATAATTGTACAAAGTATAATGAATTGTACAAACTAGTAATGAATGTCGGTTTATGGATACGGAAAAATGTATTTGTTGGTTGGTATATTTCCGTTGTTCATTGGTTTAGTTAATTTTTACTGGCAGAATATTGTGCCAATGGGGTAGAAGGGAATACCATCGAATCAAAGCTTTCAGAACTGTACATAATTGGGTACCAAAGTGTACCTCGAAACAACCCTGTGACGCCACTTGTGCAAGAAAATCGATATTGGAATTTTTGACAAGGATTGGGTGTGGCACCGGGGAAGAGGTTCTTTTCACAAACTGATCGCGTCGTCGACTGTATCGTATTCTAAAGTCTTTAGAAAGACACCCAAAATTGGGATCCGTGAATGCGGTACAACTAATTTCTTTTACGTTGTTTTGTTGTTTGCCATTTTGGCGTTACGTTGTTGGTCCAGTGAGGCCGTTTTAGTTGATTTTGTAGAAGAAATTCGACATCTCTTCGTCGGTTTTTACGACGACAGCGGACATGTGGACTTAGACCCGACCCGAGATCGACAGGTATGCCTTTTTGCCACTATTAAACCCTTAAAAATACAGAATCCCGCGATTAAACTGCTATTTTAATTAATTTTCGTTGATTTCCTTTTTGATTCTATTTTTTTTTACGACGTCCACGTTTTTAATTAGTTTTTCTGTAGTTAAAACTTCTCTAAATACAAGTAGATCGCTACATTTCGTGGTAGGGAAATTATGTACAGATGGTTCTTTTTTATTAAAAATTAAATGGGGTTTAGGTGACCTTCACAGGTTTGTAGGTCAAATTCTTATCGATACCTAATTTTTTTTTGTCAGCTATGCTAGCTTGATTTACTACATTCTTTGATAATGTTGGTCAGAACTCTACCGGGTGACCCAAGGTTAAATTTTATTTTGTTATTTCGTATTCATAGTCATAGTGAATCAGTCATTGGTGTATGCCCGTGAATTGGAACCTAATGATGTTTCTTTTTATCAACTAATTATGCTAATAAGCGATAGCCAGGTCATTAAAAATTCAGATCTTGTGTTCTGGAATGCCAGCTGACAGCGTTAGAGACCGGCAATTTAAAACTATAGTAATTTGGGTAAATATTTTAAATGTCTGACAGTCAGAAGTGTTGACTTTCGTATTTCACTTATTCTTTTTCTGCTGCTAATTAGCTTTTAATTAATATTGGGTATAACATAGACAGGGCTGATTCTTAATTATTAGATTTGGTTACAAAATTTCAGGGTGGGTGTAATATAGTACCGTTAACTATTCACTATGGCCTATGGTATTTGTTCATTCTTGGGTTACGCTTACAGATACGGTATGGTTATTCTATATTCATAGATATTAAGCTACATTTACTATATTTGGATGAATATGTTTAGTAATAGTAATACTGAATTTCTCTTTTGATTATACTTAACGTGCTAAATTTTATCACATTGTATTTTGCGGCTAAACTTTTCTTTTGTGTAATTAAGCGATTACCTAACAATTTTGGTTATTTTGTCACCAGTGTATGATCTAATTGTTTAAGATTTTTGTAGCTGCATTACTTATGTAAATATAATTATTTTATAATGAATATTTGTCTGTGTACAGTAGCGTACAATGGCTACTTTTATGTAAATTTTAACTTAACTTTGATTTGTTAATTAATTGGCTTCGATATTGCCTGTTTATTTTTTTTTGACCTGATGTCTATTTAATTCAAAATATTTCCTTCGATTTTATTTTCTTGATACCAGTGAATAATTGTATAAGGCCTTCAGCCACTAAAAGTTTTTTTTTGTGATTTAAATTTAATATTTCTTCTAAATTATATTTGCTTAGTACCTGAATTTTGCCTTGCCTTGACGCATACCTTTTGTTTTATCAGGGTCTTTCTGCTGGGAGACAGCACTTCTTTCTGCTTACTGAGAGACAGACACCCACAGTCTTTCTTTTCACTGAGGGACACCGAACCTCTTTTTACTGGGGAACACTGATCCTCTTTTTGCTGGGGAATACCCAATATTTTGCTGGGAGGCACATCAGCCATCAACTTTTGCTCAGGGCAAGCTATCACCTTTGCTGGGAGCAAGCTGCCTTTGTGCTGGGAGTCAGCAGAGCAGTCTAGGCCATTACCGCCTTGAACCCAGAAACCTTCATCAGGGGCGACACCCCTTTCAGGCAACTTTTTATTATTAGTAAATTTTGTTTGATAACCTTACTGTGTAGGTAAGGTATATATTCATAATACTATTGTTAGCGCTTAAGGTCGAATCGATTCGAGTAGTAATATCTTTTCTCTAATTTCCCCCTCAGGGTTTAAGTTTTGAATTTAAAAAGGGAAAAAAAAAATGTTAAACGCAAAAGTGGTCATGCGACCAACAATTTCTTGGAAAACGCCAAAGTGGCCACACGACCAACAATTTATTTTTCTTCTGTAAATATATTTCTTGAAATTTTGTTTTATATTCGTGTTTTATTTGCCTCACCAGACAGCGCAGTTTCTTGGATTTTTTTTTGGATAATATGGTAACTATATGTGAGTGAGTGAGCTGAAAGCGAGATCCCCATACTATCTAGGAGGGTTTCTGTTTTTCACTCGGCATTAAAAACAGTGGCGCCCTTATTAACCCCCCCCCCCTCTCCGGCATTGGAGCTAGGGCATTTTTTTTGGCACGCATGCGCAAGCCTTTTTTTACCGAACTTTGAATTTTTATTTATGAAGGGTAAGTAGAAGTAAAATTCTTCTTCTGTGCGGAAAAGAGCGTGGCAAACTGAAATATTTACTTAGTAATATTATAACAAATAATGTAAAATGATAGATCCTAATAAATAACTAGTTATACCTTATGACTTTTTTTCTACTAACCGAAATCGTATGCCTTTTTTCTACTAGCCTAAGAAAGAACTCCAATAACCTACCCCCTTGTCCAGAAAGCCCACAGACCCCAAAGTAATTCTTATAAGTCTTTTGCAAGTAAAGTAAGAAATGAACTATAGACGTCTGTATAAGTTTTTCCTCCCATTTTTACGTCTAAGTGTTGAAATAAACATATGAGAGATTGATACAATTAGTGGTAGGCTGTTTTTCGCTGTTAACGTTTCAAATGAGCAATATTTGTTAAAAGATAAAACAAAACATATTGTACATACAGTTTTCTCGAAACAGCTAAAAACAGGCCCTCTGTTTCCGAAAAAAACAGCTATGAAACAGCTATGAAACAGCTATGAAACAGCTCAAAACAGCTAAAAAACAGACACTCTTTCTGGAAAACAGCTAAAAAACAGACCCTGTTCTGGAAAAACAGCTAAAAAAACAGCTAAAAACAGCTAAAAAACAGACCCTGTTCTGGAAAAACAGCTAAAAAACAGCTAAAAGCAGCTAAAAACAGACCCTGTTTCTGGAAAACAGCTAAAAAACAGGCCCGGTTCAGGAAAAACAGCTAAAAAAACAGACCCTGTTCTGGAAAAACAGCTAAAAGCAGACCCTGTTTTCTGGAAAACAACTTAAACATCTAACTGCCCAACGACTCAACTGCTGAACCGCCTAACCTCCCAACCGCTCAACCGCTCAACAGCTAAACCGCTTAACCGTTCTATTTTTATCGTTTGACAAGTGGCAGGTGGCAGTTGACATATCGAAAATGAAAAGACATAGTTTTTCATAGGTCTTACGACGTCATCCTTAACACGCAACCCATGTTAAATTTTTATTTTGGCGTTTGCAAAACGGTAGTTTACACATCGAGGATGACAAGTGACAGCTGATATACTTTTACATATGTCATATGACACCATCCTTAACACGTGACCTAAGTTAAATTTTTATTTCGACGTTTGACAAGTGACAGTTCGTTTGGTTGGGTTTGCTCAGGCCTGTTTCGCTGGGTTTGCTTATGGTTGTTCAGGTTTGCTCAGGTTTGTTCCAGGGGGTTTACTCAGGGTTGTTCAGGTTTACTTGGGTTTGCTTGGGTTTGCGCGTTTTAAAGCTAGCTCAGGTCGCGCGCGGGTCCAGAACGGGGTCTGTTTTTTTAGCTGTTTTTCCTGAACCGGATCTGTTTTTTAGCTGTTTTTCCAGAAACAGGGTCTGTTTTTAGCTGTTTTTAGCTCTTTTTTAGCTGTTTTTCCAGAACAGGGTCTGTTTTTTTAGCTGTTTTCCAGAAAGAGGGTCTGTTTTTAGCTGTTTTGAGCTGTTTCATAGCTGTTTCATAGCTGTTTTTTCGGAAACAGAGGGCCTGTTTTTAGCTGTTTTTAGCTGTTTCGAGAAAACTGTATGTACAATATGTTTTGTTTTATCTTTTAACAAATATTGCTCATTTGAAACGTTAACAGCGAAAAACAGCCTACCACTAATTGTATCAATCTCTCATATGTTTATTTCAACACTTAGACGTAAAAATGGGAGGAAAAACTTATACAGACGTCTATAGTTCATTTCTTACTTTACTCGCAAAAGACTTATAAGAATGGCTTTGGGGTCTGTGGGCTTTCTGGACAAGGGGGTAGGTTATTGGAGTTCTTTCTTAGGCTAGTAGAAAAAAGGCATACGATTTCGGTTAGTAGAAAAAAAGTTATAAGGTATAACTAGTTATTTATTAGGATCTATCATTTTACATTATTTGTTATAATATTACTAAGTAAATATTTGAGTTGTTCTAAAAGTCCTAGATTAGGACATTTAATACCAAAGAAATTAAGATCCATCTTTCCTGAGCTAACGGGGTTATTGGTAAATTCATTCTATTCGAAATACATGCCATTTTGAAGGAAGTCTAGACGATCATTTGTGTATCGAAATACGCCATCTACTCGAGCAGGAACACCAGTAAAAACTTCTGATATTAAGTGTTTTACAATTTCATTTATCCTATATTATTCGAACAACCTTAAGAAATTTGGGGCATTTAGTCTCGAGTCTATGACAAAGACATTTGACTTGTCAGTTAAATTCGATGAGCATTTGAAAAAAATACGCAAGCTGAAAAGAGACATTAAGTTTTACCAAGAATATAAATCTGTGGTTCGACTTTTTTGGAAACTTACCATTTAAACTTACCAATGGCTGCCTCCTCCTCCTCCTCCTCTTCCAGCTGGGACAAGGTGTTTGAATCTTCTTCTAGATGTCCAGATGTTCCAGCGATAGTGCCGACGACTAAGCCTAACCGAGTTTACGAGATTGATGACTTTATAACTGTCATTTTTACTACGTCCGAAGAGGAACGCAAACAATTAATTTTGGATACTATTGGTTATGGCAAAATTTCTTTCTCAAGTGAGGAATTTGAAGAATTTTTAAGCACTTTTGATTGTTTCAATACCCATTGGGTAGATATATTTATGATTATTGGACAGTACACGCTAGTGTTTCATCGCAATGGTGAGAAGAGAAGTCTCAAGTTTGAAGATGCCACAACAGACAAGTATCTATTTCGATGGACTGAGAAGCTAATACACCTATTTGCAAAATATGTTTATGAATTGTATAAGCTTACTCTGGAATATTATACTGTTACTAAATAAATAGTCTAACATTAATTTGTTTTTTTCTTTGTTCTAACTAAGGAAATAAGACGCCAATATAAACACAAAAACAAGCATTTATTAAAACGTAAAAAAAAAGTTTCAAAAACACAAAAAGTGACCGAACAGCGGTCAGTAAATAGTGAATATAGTAAAATAAACAAACAATATAAAAATAAAAAATAGGGCAAACTTGGGTAAAATATACATATAAACAAATAATAGAAAACTAAAAACTAGGGTAAGCTTAGGCAAAATATACATATAAAGTAAATAAAGGAATACAATAAATAGGGTAGACTAGGGTGAAATAAATTAATATAATAAATAGGGTAGACTCGAGTGAAATAAATGAATACAATAAATAAGAAAATAAATAATAAAATAAATAACATATATGCCTAATCTAATATCACAGCCTCTAAAGTCATACATTTAGCTACCAAAGGTGATTAAAGTAAAGTTAGCTGTCCGTGATCAGTCTTCGCTCATGGAATTTCCGATGATTCCTTATACTTTTTAATATCTCGATGACCCCAAGCAAGCGTGTTCTCCAAGTCGCCGGGAATAAGGTAACGCTTATCGTCCGCGTGTGATAGCGCTACCTTATTTTTCAGTTCGACATACATATCGTGTAAATGCGAACGGAAAGTGTTCATCTGTCGATGAATCTGAGTTCCTTCTACGTCAACTGCTTCCCTATAATCGTTCAGAGTTATCTCTTTCTGGGTGACGCAGTCAGGAACTCCCTTAGCTTTTTTGGTTAACTTTCCCTCCACATTTACACAATATGCCTTCGCCCCGGTACCGTAGAAATCCCAAATGATTTTTCCTGCATACTCATCTTTCATTTTGCCCAAAATTGACTGGTTTACAGGAACATCATGTGGATTTTCCTGTGAGAAATTAGACGTATCGAATCTATCTAAATTTTGTGTCATATCACTATAGAAATTTTCGGTTGTAATTTTCAAAACAAGGGAATCGGTGTCAGTGTAGAGTAATACCGCATTGTTGCCGTATTTTGGCTTAATGGACCCGTACAAAAAGTCATACATAATAGTCTTGGATATTTCCAAGATGCTCAAACCCACGTAAATCGGTTTATTATATGTGACTTTTTGTTTTTTCATCTGGATAGCTCCCAGGTTCTCGTTAAAAATAGTGCGATCTTTAAAATGAGGTTTCGAGATTAACGCTTCGGCTCCCAACCTTCTACCAATATTTTCCCAATGAGAAACAAGTTTAACATCTACCCGTTTCTACACATTTTCCATCGTTTTCCCAAACACAGCGTTGTTCATCAGTTTGAAAAAGTCTTTTTCAAACTTATTTTGCGCTTGATTGCGCATCGCTGTGTTTAGGTCAATGTATTTCTTTAGACACGGTGATTGGTCAAAAGATATAACACGATGAATTTTGGTGAGCTTAAGCCCATAATCTAAAGCCTGACGCAAATTTTGGTAATGAATTATATAGTTATCTTTCTTTTTCAAATTTGGAATTAATTTTTCAATGTCTTGGAATTTTGATTCTGGTGGAGCTATTGATTGTGGACAAAAGGGTAGTTCGTTGTGTAAATAATGCAACTGTTCGGGATATTCTAAATCTACCTCTAATATATAGCCAGTTTTAGAATCATTCGCGACTTTCATGTAATCTAGACTTTGAATTTCGGTCTCATCCAACCACTTAAAATTCCCCGTTGGTAAATATTGTGACATAGCCGCACCATATAGATTGGTGGCGTCCAAATACATGATGTAGGAACCAGGTTTGGACGCGTCATAACGAGGTATAAATTTTAGCAAAATTTAGCAAAAGCTTTTCTAACGCTACACTGACTGACCCCACCGCGAATACCGTGTTTAAAGAAGTGTACCATGTCTAGATCCGTCAGTAATTCTAAGCTAATGGCTGTGGCCTTGACTGCAGCGTCCATCGCAAGAGAGGGCGCGGTGAAGTACTGCGCAGGATCTAGACCGTAAGTGTTAAGGCATACGTCTCTAAAACTTTCAAAAACATCTGTTAATAATAAAACGTCGGATTTTAAATAAATATCTGAATATTCACCTAAAGTTTTACATTCAAATAAATTCCACACAGCCCAAGCACGCTTGTAATCCTCGTTACTGATATCTTCTTTTTTCAGCTGGTTGTAAAAGTCTTTTTGTGATGGAAGCTTTGTGTCATCCAATTTTTTGAAACTATCCACGTAATTATATGGGAAGACACCCTTCTGTCGAATAAGCTGAAACTTATTTTCTTCCGCGAAATATTTTCTCACTTCTCGACATTGTTCGGGTTTTAAATTTTGACTAAGTTTATCTAGACTGCTGGCCATGAAACGAAAACTGTCGAGGAAGCGTAATTTTAAAAATACCTGCCGTTGTTTACCATCCCTGCTCTCGATGTTATCCAGCAAAACATGTTTAGTAAAGGAGATATACTTTTCCTCGTTTTGGGGGATAACATCCAGCTTTTCTTCGTTGGAAGCCAATTCCTTAACAAACAGGTGGGAGTCAAAGTTGGACATATTATGGAAAAAGATGGGTATAAATTGAGGGATTTTGTAATTAAGGTTGCATACAGAGTGCGCGGGGCCGCGATAGGAGCCATTTGCATGATCGTGGTCGTGCATGCGATCGTTTAACGCTACATCAAATGGCCTTTCGCAAATATGACACACCCTAGCTTCTTGATGCCCCCTCTCTTGTTCCGCAGAAATAGGTGTCATGGGTACTACTTCCTTCATAAAGCGATTATAGATTGATTTACAATGAATCTCTAAGCGTTTTACGAATTCTTTGTGAGCATCCGGACCCCTATAACTTTGGTAAATCGAATAAGCATCATCAAAGTCACATTTGATGTAGTAACCGAACGAGTACGGGACATGTTTGTGCGTTCTCATAGTGTATGACGTATCGAAATCCTGCGCATTTTCCTCTGTATCCAGGGGTTCAAGGATTGTCTCGAAATCGGCATAAACAACAAAAGATACTTTTATTTTTTTTTCAAAGTTTGTAAATTTCAAAATATTCTCGGGAATCTCTTCACCATATTTATTTTTTTTTAAATTTGTCGTTGGGACTTTAGCTAAAACGTGCCCGCAATCATGCTCCTGATGAGTCTTTAATTTTTGTCCTGAATCAAAATACGATAAGCAACCATCACATAAATACTTAACACCATGATGTAGGGATAATTGTCTTGAGATCAGGCGCGATAAACTTCTTATTAAGCAGTAATGACTATTGCCATAGTCATCACTGGTTACTAACAAATTTACGTGTCGCTCCCCATTACGAAACTTTGTAAAGTATAAGGGACCCACGACTTCAATAATATGTTTACCATCTTCGAACCCTTTCTCCAGTCCATAAACATTGATAGAAATATTATTGAGTCGCTCAACTTAATGATGTCGGTAAGTTTAATCGGAAATTCCATACCTGTAAAGTCCAGTTCGTTCTCAAAAGGCAGATAGTTCGCGACTCTCTCTGCATGTTGAGTTCGACCCAAAGGATGTAAGGCAGCTAGGACTGACCACATGAAACATTTTTGATCCGTGTTTTGAATGTTCAGAACAGCTTTCCTTGCTTCAATCTCCTTTGGCAGCGGGATGTAGGAAGATGGCTTTACAGGCTGGATCTTGTTGATGCCTAATTCTAAGTGGAGGAGTTGTTGGAGCGCCCACCCTGTAACAATAGAAATATTTTTTAGTAAGAAATATTAAACAGTTTTAAAAAATTTTTGCAATAGTTTTACACTTACCACTATCCTTTTCCATAAATTCTGAATACTTCCGGTCTAGGATAGTGCTGAACTGCTCAAACAGCTCCTCCAAGTCCGTAGCCCTGTTCACCAGCTGGTATTTGGTGTTGAAGGACTTCACCTCCTCTGACTCGCTCGACTGCAGGAGAAAGCGACCGAAAAGCTCCAAGCCAATATTCAGGTAGTCGTACCTTAAAACGGCGGCCCCCACCAACTTTATACATTTGTTCTTCAGCTGCTGTACGTAGTTCTTCACGTTGGTGGGGTCTTGGCTTGAAGTGAGTCTGTAGGTAGTGATCCGGTTTCGAAAAGATGTTTTCACCAGTACCACTCCTTCTTCTTCCTCCTGCATTCTCACACAACACTTCTCCCGATTGATTAAAGTTCTCAGATGTCCTCCCCATCGGGAGACCGGAACATCCAGTTTGCACTCCTTGCAGTGTTGCGTGGCTGATGTAGATGGTTCTGGAGATAAGAAAAAATAATTAGTATCAAAGTTATCTAAAAACAATTCTAGTCGCAAAAGAAAATTCCAATTTTTAACTACTCACCATCTAGCGAAGCGAGTCTTGGTCCTTTCGCCATGTATGTCTGCGTGGAATCCGCTTGTCTTTTGGGAGCTGGATGTTTCTCCTTCTGGTGGCGAAGAAGAGCCCCCTCCGACTTGAAAATCCCACTGCAGACGTCGCAGATCTTGACCGATGTGTGACAATTTCCATGGCGTTTGAGGTGATCCTTCCTGGCGAATGCACGGCTACAGAATTCGCACACAAACATTTTCTGGAAAATAAAATATTTTGACTGAGGAAAATGTTCCCGAACCCCTCACTAGTATACTACTACTACTATTATGTGACTCCGAGATGTGAGTGGAAACCGAACATACATCATCTTTCCCTACTAGCTGTTTGATTCATTTTTTTCTGGCACTAAATGTCCTGTTTTTTAGCATAACTTCAAGCAAAACTACAGTTTAGACATACACGATGGAGAAATTATTTTTTCAAACACTATTAAATGTGTAAAGAATACTTCGCCCGGTTCTAGTTTAAAAGATTTCTTGTTTGGGTGTTACGTTACTCTACTGCTAAGGTAAATTACTGTTTAAAAAAAAATAATATTTTAAAAATGATAAAAGTCACTGCTTTTCCCCAAAAAAAAAAAAAAAAAACAAATCCTGAAAAAATAAATGTTTTGGACACTGTCAGCGACTTTTAATTCTAAAAAGTATACTTGACCTTAATCTCTATAGTTCAAAATAAAACAGCGTTTAAAACAAAACCAAAAATAATTTTCTATCCCTCGATCCCGATTCCCAATATTACTGTAAATAACTCAAGATTTCCATGCTGTTACTTAAAAACGAAATTAAAATCATAATTTTGTGCAATACGGTTGTAAGACAGGCACATCGACAGACTATTTTATTTTTCCTGACAAAGCGGCACTCGATTGTAAGACAGACACATCGACAGACTATTTTTGATTTTCCCTGACAAAGCGGCACTAGTATTCTTGTAAATAGTCAACATTTCATTTTTGCTAATACATGCATCCTACAAAACTTTAAGCTAATATAAATCGGTACTTACCCAAAAATTTCACAGTACACTTCCTTCACACAAAAAACAAAGAACACTCTGAATGATTGATAACGAACTTAACGCACACACACGGAGATTCAGACGCCAACTGTGCTTTGCAAATTGTCGCTTTCCCCCTTTATGCCCTCCGCGCGATAACCTTATCGGCCGGACACTGACGAGTCCTAAAGTATATCTACTCCCCCCATATCCCGGTCGAACCCACTTTCAGCAGTGGCAACTCCTCCGACATCTTAGACGTGGCATTCTCCAAGAATTTCCACTACGATGTCGGTATAGAAGTCATAGACGACCTAAGTTCAGACCACTCACCAGTCTCGTTCATCATTGGACCAACACACGAAATAAACCAACCATCACTCACCAGACGCACAAACTGGAACACATTCCACACCATTATGACAGAAAACGCCACAAACACACAAAACATAACAAACCCGGCCCTCCTGGACAATGACATACATCACTTTACACAAAGCATAACACAAGCCACTGAACAAAGCACACAAACACACCCAACAACAGTACACAACCCCTACAATCTCCCCAGAGAAATCAGGGAGCTGATAAGGGAACGAAACAGACTCAAAAGATACGCAAAAAAACACATTAAATCCCATATACAAAATACAAACCAATAGACTAACCAACACCATAAAGAGCCAGATAAATACCCTCAAAAATCAGAGGTGGGAAACCTACATCCAGGAGCTAACTCCAGAAGATAATTCCATATGGCGCGCAGCCAATATATTTCAAAATAAAACAAAGTCTATCATCTCGCCGCTCCACGGAAGGGACGGAATTGTATACTCGGATAAGGAGAAGGCGAATGCCTTCGCAACCTCGTTCGAGGCACAGTTCTCCCCCAACGAGGACGAGGATTACGACATCGATTGGAAAGATCGTATAGAAAGACGCGCCAAAGCCATCAAAAACATAGCCCTAAACAGCGCTCCCGCCATCCCACCCACAAATCTCGAAGAGGTTAAAACCCAAATAAAAATGGCTAATCCCAAAAAAGCCCCGGGAAAAGATAAAATCCCAAATTTAGCCCTAAAACACCTGCCGGAAAACGCGATTCAAAATTTCACGAATCTTATCAACGCAATGCTCAGGCTAAAAGCGTATCCAAACAGCTGGAAAACGGCAGAAATAACCATGCTCCCCAGAGCTGACCAAAATAAGACTTTCCCACAAAATTTGCGTCCCATTAGCCTACTTTCATCCCTGGCCAAAATCGCAGAGAACATCCTTCTGGAAAGACTCTGGGACATCATCAGGGAACAAAATCTCCTCCCTGACGAACAATTCGGATTCAGAGCCAGCCATTCCACGCCAACTTGCCAAACTGGCAGAGGACTTCTCACGTGGACTGCGCCACGGGGCCTCCACAGACCTTGTGGTGCTGGACATAGAGAAAGCCTTCGACAAAGTCTGGCACGAAGGACTCATATACAAATTGTTCTATACACTTAATATCCCACTCCCATACGTTCAGCTGATTCAGTCCTTCATCACAAACGTCAATTTCTGGTGAGGGCAAACCAAGCTTACTCCACAATAAGCCCCATAGAATCGGGGGTCCCCCAAGGTTCCCCAATATCCCCAATTCTATACAATCTTTATACCGCAGACCCTCCAAGAACCCAAAACGCTGAATTGTCAATGTACGCTGATGACACAGGGGTGTACTGCACCGCCAGACACCCCAGAGCCATCAACATTGCACTGCAGAGACAATTAAATGCCCTCTATGCATGGCTCTCCCTGTGGAAATTCAAAATAAACGCTCCAAAAACACACGGCATAATAATAACACGCAGACCACACTTCAACGTACAGCCGACTGTATTGGACGGCACCCGGATACAGTGGGGGGAAACCCTCAAGTACCTGGGGGTCATCCTCGACAGGAAGCTAACATGGAAAACACACATCAACACAAATCCGAAAAGGTGCACAAGCTTTCGGCTATCTCTACCCGCTCCTGGGCAGACATAGCAAAGTTAGCCTCAAAAACAAACTCCTCTTATACAAACAAACCATTCGCCCCAAAATGGTGTATGGCAGTGGGGCATGGTGCCAGGCTGCCAAAACAACAATACATAAAATACAAATACAACAAAACGAAATACTCCGCTCCATACTAAACGCCCCAAGATACTTACGCGTAACAGACATACACACAGATCTCAACATCGACACAATCACAGAACACACGCAAAAAGCACACGCCAGACTCCTAAACAACATGAAGATACACACAAACAACACAATTCAAAACACCTTCAACCAGAACCCAATCCCGGTCGTTAACCCCCGGACGCTCCACAAAAACATCGCAACCCCCATCACATAAGTAACCCCCCCCCCCCCCAAACAAATCCCCCTAACCCTCCCCAGGGAATGCCTGGTTACCAATCTTAAGAGTGTAAGAGTGTCTAACGACACTGGCACGAAACCAATCACACAATACAGGGTAATAGTAGGTACGCATTCATCCAGTATTCACCGACGCGCCTTGCAGAGTGGTCGATCGAAAGCGAGCGTAGTGCAGTGAGTTGTTAGTGCAGTGGGTGAGATAAAGTGAAGTGAGTGGTGAAGTTTATTTAGTTAGCTGCTAAGATAAACTAGTATATTTTTGATTGTATTGTATTTCATTTATTAGATTTAAGAAGTGATATTAAAGTGAATTTTGAAAAAATTTTAAAATAAATATGACTAACATGACAGACAAAATACGTAGTACTTCCGACGATGAAGATTTCGAGATATTGAAATCGGAGTCTGAGGATAGTAACGACTCAGAGACGATATTAAGATCTCCAAACAAGAACAGAGGCTCATCGAGAGCCTCCTCCGTAGAAGACTCGATACGATTAAGGGAGCCATATGAGGCGTCGCAGGCACAGATTGCCAAGCTATACGCCCAAAATGAGGCGTCGCAGGCAGAGAATGCCAAGCTATACGCCCAAATAGCTGAACTAAAAAACCAAATAAAACATATAGACAACGAACAAAAAACTAGACATACAGAACTTACACAACAGAATAAGACATTAATGGAACACATTACAAAACTAATGCCACAAACAAAGCAAATACAAACAGAAAAACAGACAATACAAACAGATACGCCAAACATGAAACAAATACTAATAGAACAAAAACAACAAGAACAAAAACAAGAACAATACAGACAACAACAAACAAACAAAAAACCAAGACTGAAAAATGAAAATGAAAAAACAGAGACACCGGCGTTTAACGCTATAGTGTCGGGAACAGCTAAGACAAACAAACAAATAAGACAAGAGACAAGGGAGGAAGATATCGAGATGGAGGTTGTAAAAACCCCTCAAATTCCCCCAATTACCATAGCCACAGATAACTGGCTGAAACTGTCTAAGGCAATAAAAATCCTAAAGATAGATTTCACCAAAGCCAGAACTGTGACTGAGGTGTTCTCCACGACCGCGACAGATTTTGGAAACTTAGTTAAGTTTCTAAATTAACATGAAATAGCGTTTTATACCTACCAATCGCAAGAGGAAAAAATGATCCATGCGGCCATTAAAAACCTCCCGTTAAACGCACACATTGACGAGCTGACAGACGAACTTAAAAATCGTGGGTTCCTGGACGCTCAAGTCACAAGGATGGTTTCATTTAAAACCAAAAAAGAGATTCCGTTTTACATAGTTAAAACACGAAATAAAGAAATTTTTGATGTGAACGTCTTATATGACTTGAGAGTTCAAACTGAACCAAAGCGACGTGTGCCAGGACCAGGCCAGTGCCATAGATGCCAAAGATATTGCCATGCACATTCACGTTCAGATAAGTGAGATGTGCAGAAAATCATACTGCAAAAGAATGTAAGCTAATTAAGCCTACAGCAGAAGAAGAACGACCTGCGCCCTGTGCAAGGGAAAACACCCTGCAAATTACAAGGGATGTGAAGTCTATATAAAAATAACATAGAAGCCTATATCGCCTCAGCAGACTGCCAAACCCGCAGGAAAATCTGCAGCAAAACCTGCAGAGAATCCTACAACAAAGCCCTCTGACAAGAAAACTAAACCACAGAATGTGGAATCAGATAAAAAGTCATCCAATATTGGAGTTGACTTTGAAAAAATCATGTCAGAGACAATTAAAAAGATACACTGAGGCAGAGGGCGCCGTAGTAATAGGCCCCGAAATCTGTACTTATATTGGAGGACGTGGATTACCTGACGTACTAGTCGTCATGAAAAACGTAATCCAGGAATTTACATTGGAAACTTTGGAAGAGTACACATCGGATCATAATCCGATAGAACTAGTACTCGGACAAGGTATTAACGAGGCTGAGGTGATATATAAGAAGAACACAAACTGGGAGACCTTCTCAGAAAGAGTTCATAAAAAAATAATCATAAGACCGATTAGAAGCGCTGCTGACCTTGAAACAGCCGTAGTAAGCCTGAAAAATCATATTCTGGAAGCCTATGACGAAAGTACTATGACTAAAAGATATTTACCACCTAAAAATCTCTACGGAGAAATCCCGAGGGAAATAAGAGCACTAGTCACTGAGAATAGAACGCACAGGAAAAGATTCAGGCTGAGTAAACGGCAAGAAGACAAGGTAACTCTAAACAGAAACAGTCAGGTGCTAAAAAATGCTCTAAAAGAACATCGTGCCAGTAAATGGGATGAGCGAGTGCAGAGTCACAGACTCGAAGATAACTCTGCATGGAAAATGCAGAAAAGCCTAAGGCGCGAGAAGACAACTATACCACCCTTACATGGAGCAAACGGGATGGCTTATACCAGCGCAGAGAAGGCAAATGCACTCGCTGATTCCATTGAAAGGGAGGCTAGGTTAAACGTCCATCTAGATTATGAAAACGATGATCTAGAAGATCTCGTTGAAGAAAATGAGGCACTTGTGTTAGTGAGACCTCAAAACGATAATGTACCTAGCCCCGCAGCACCAGGAGAAGTAAAATCCATAATAAGAAGGCTAAAAATCAGGAAAACACCTGGCAGAGATGGGATTACTAATCAAATGATCCAAAAGTTACCCTGAAAAGGCATAGCAGCCCTGGCTAACATCATAACAGAACAGAACAGAACACTATCCTCAGACATGGAAACATGCACAAGTGATGGTGTTTAATAAACCAGGAAAAGAGAAAAAGTTTACTCAAAACTACAGACCCAAGCCTGCTTGCAGGCCTAGGGAAAGTAGCGAGACACTTAAATGAGGAAACTGAGACACTGAACCTCATGCCAAACGCACAATTTGGATTTAGGAGAAACCACTCAACGGAACTACAACTGTTGAGGATAGTTGAATATGCCACCGAAGGCTTTCAAAAAAAGGAGGCCACCGGAGCCGTCTTTTTTGACGTAGCCCGGGCCTTCGACAGAGTTTGGCATGAAGGACTATCTTACAAGATGATTTCTGCAGGATATTCCTTGAAAATCAGCAGAATCATCAGAAACTACCTAAGAGATTCAGTGTTCAGTGTCAAAATTGACGAAGAGTTATCAATTCCCAGCTAGATAGAAGCAGGAGTGCCCCAAGGCTCGGTACTGGGGCCGCTTCCATATAACATATATAAATATATATATATATATATATATATATATATATATATATATATATATATATATATATATATATATATATATATATATATATATACATATATATATATATATATATATATATATATATATATATATATATATATATATATATATATATATATTTATATATGTTATATGGAAGCGGCCCCAGTACCGAGCCTTGGGGCACTCCTGCTTCTATCTACCTGGGAATTGATAACTCTTCGTCAATTTTGACACTGAACGTTCTATCTCTTAGGTAGTTTCTGATGATTCTGCTGATGTTCAAGGAATATCCTGCAGAAATCATCTTGTAAGATAGTCCTTCATGCCAAACTCTGTCGAAGGCCCGGGCTACGTCAAAAAAGACGGCTCCGGTGGCCTCCTTTTTTTGAAAGCCTTCGGTGGCATATTCAACTATCCTCAACAGTTGTAGTTCCGTTGAGTGGTTTCTCCTAAATCCAAATTGTGCGTTTGGCATGAGGTTCAGTGTCTCAGTTTCCTCATTTAAGTGTCTCGCTACTTTCCCTAGGCCTGCATATATATATATATATATATATATATATATATATATATATATATATATATATATATATATATATATATATATATATATATATATATAATATATATATATATATATCCTTTTTTTGAAAGCCTTCGGTGGCATATTCAACTATCCTCAACAGTTGTAGTTCCGTTGAGTGGTTTCTCCTAAATCCAAATTGTGCGTTTGGCATGAGGTTCAGTGTCTCAGTTTCCTCATTTAAGTGTCTCGCTACTTTCCCTAGGCCTGCATATATATATATATATATATATATATATATATATATATATATATATATATATATATATATATATATATATATATAATATATATATATATATATATATATATATATATATATATATATATATATATATATATATATATATATATATATATATAATTGGGGGTAATTTTCGGGAATCAGTCTGTATAAAATAAATATTAAAACTCATTTATTCTAAAATGCTCTATATTTCGTCATTTCTTTATGGCTTCTTCAGGAGCGATAGCTAAAAGAAAAACAGATACCGCGTTAACAACAAAATGGAGCAGTCCAAACAGCCTGTCTTACAGTTTACAGGTTATTTGTTCTATACAGTCCAAAATACTCAGTATTAAAGACAAAACAATTTTAAAAAAATATACTTACAATGAGAGTTCAATCATGAATATTAAGCCATGTCAACATAACAAAAACTTTTAAAATATTTACAAAACAATGACTAGACCATGATCACACTACCCATCTTGAAGACGACAAAGTACCAAAATTTTATCAATTACAAATTATTTCACATCTATCGAAAAAAGAACAAAGAAGGTAAAAAAGTTAAAAAAGTTACAAGTCAACGAGCCCACACGTACATAGTTAAGACTTTTGACAGTGCAAGAACAAATTAAGTTATTTTTCTAAAATATTACAATAAATCGTGCTTAATTGGTCAATATCAGACCTAGAATTTATGCACTTGCTTTCTTTGTTTATGTTAACCATTTCTAAAAATAGTCTTTTTTTGTAGTTTCGTTCTTGATCCAAAATTGTTGTTTTTTCATAATCAAATTGATGATCAAGCGTTTGAAAGTGTAACGCAAGGGCACAAGATTTTTTGCCAATTCGACTATCACTCTTATGTTGCGTAAGACGTTGTTTTAAATTCTGAGTCGTTTGGCCTATATAACAATATTCACACTGCCTGCATGGTATTTTATAAACAACGTCACACTTTTGCATAAGAGGAATTTTGTCTTTTGTTCTTGTAAAGATGCTTTTTGTGGTTGTTACGTTATATTTTGCAATCTTCAGGCTCTTAAGTTCCCCAAAATATGACACTACATTGTCTGTCAAACCCTGCACGTATGGAAGCTTTTTGTATTTTATATTTGGTGGTTCTCCATCATCGGTAGGTCCATCGAAAACGTTGGTATTAAAAATTAGTTTATGTACAGTGTTTCTCGGATAACCATTATTCACAAATAAGCTTGACAATTTGTCCAAATTACTGTTCAAAAATCTAGCGTCAGATATGTGCATTACTCTGTTCTTCATAGCTATTATGGTGTTATATTTTTGATTATTTGGATGGTTTGAGTAATAATTTAAATATCTTCCAGAAGCTGTAGGCTTTTGATACCAGTTGAGTATTAGTTTGTTATTATCAGATCTTATTAACAATGTATCCAAAAATGGAACGCATTTATTGTTTTCTTTTTCTATTGTGAATTTTATATTATTATTGATTGAATTAAATATTTTCAAAGTATTATCAATTTGATCTGAGGGCACAGACGTAATCAGATCATCCACAAATTTATAGAGAAAGGGAGGTGTAAAAGGTAATTTAGAAATAATACCATCCAAAATATGGTCCATGACTATTGTTGCCAGAATCGGACTGATCGGCGATCCCATAGGCGTGCCAAAAATTTGTTGATAAAATTCATTATTAAATGAAAAAAGCAACTATTGAAGACAAATGACAATAATTCGAAAAACTGTCCTTCGACAAAGAGGTACAAGGTTCTACTAACGGCCAACGCATCTCCACTACCTCAATGATTAGATTGTAAGGAATGTTAGTGAACAAAGATACCACATCAAACGAGACTAGTACATAGTTTTGGGGCAAAGTGATTCCTTCTATAGAGTTAACAAAGGTAAATGTGTCTTTTACATTATAATCTGTTCTATCGCCAAGCGCATTACTTAAAATATCAGATAGAAATTTGGCTAAATTGTAAGTAGCAGAACCTATACAACTTACTATAGGGCGGAGTGGCACATTCTGTTTATGAATTTTAGGTAAGCAGTATAATTTGGCCGAGACCGAATTATACACTGTTAAAACTTTTGCTGTTTGATCACTAATTTCCTTTTTCAATCCAATACATTTTATGAGGTTATTTAATTTCCTTTGTAACCTTAGTGTAGGGTATTGCGTTAGTTTTCTATATGTGTCAGTGTGATCTAACAGGTGATTCGTTTTAGAAATGTAATCAGCTCTATTCATAGCCACAGTGCACCCGCCCTTATCTGCTTGTAAAATAAACAGATCTGGATTTTCTTTCAAAAAACGTTTTGTTTTTAAAAAGTGGTCTTGAATAGGTGTTCGTTTTATTGATTGTGATTGATTTTTAAAGTTAGTAATATTATTGGTTATTCTAGCTCTTAATATATTTTTATTATCATCCGGAACTTCAGTTATAATGTCTTCAACATCGGCTAAGAAATGTTAATGTTCTGTGCTAAAGTTTAAACCGATTGGAGAAACACCAAATTTTGGACCTAGCGAGAGGAACTCAGAAATATCAGTTGGTATATCTACATCAGATAAATTCTTAAACCACTCGGAATTGTCTATAAAAAAGTTTTCTACATTTTTTGAAAGTTGAACTAAGCTATTAAATTTCAATATGTTTAACTGTTTTACCTTATCAAATCTTCTATCATAAGCAACATTAAGTCTTTGCGAATATTCATTTAAAATATATGGTGGTAGGATACTTCTTAATTGGAGCCTACTTGAAGATATAGCCTCCTGTATTTTATTAATATTATAATAACAGACCTTTATTTCAATATTTAAATTCTTTCTGTTCAGCTTGGTCATGTGTCTACGCATTTCTTCACATACCTACCTTCCAATTTGTAGTGTGTAACATTTTTTTCATGGTTTTTGTCGCATCCTGTATATGTTGAGGGAGTAGGTTGTTTCTTCTACACCTTAGTAAAAAGTTTCTTCTATTTATACCATTGGCTAATTTAATGTTAAAAGATGACCATTTTTTCATTAACACCGCTGTGCTTCTTCCAAAGTTGTTAGTAATATCTTGATAAAATCCCATCTTAATAGAAGTTTAAAAATTCTCGAGCGTACTCTAAATAATTGGGGGTAATTTTCGGGAATCGGTCTGTATAAAATAAATATTAAAACTCATTTATTCTAAAATGCTCTATATTTCGCCATTTATTTATGGCTTCTTCAGGAGCGATAGCTAAATGAAAAACAGATACCGCGTTAACAACAAAATGGAGCAGTCCAAACAGCCTGTCTTACAGTTTACAGGTTATATGTTCTATACAGTCCTAAATACTCAGTATTAAAGACAAAACAATTTTAAAAAAATATACTTACAATGAGAGTTCAATCATGAACATTAAGCCATGTCAACATGGCATTGCTAAGGTGTAGAAGAAACAACCTACTCCCTCAACATATACAGGATGCGACAAAAACCATGAAAAAAATGTTACACACTACAAATTGGAAGGTATGTGAAGAAATGCGTAGACACATGACCAAGCTGAACAGAAAGAATTTAAATATTGAAATAAAAGTCTGTTATTATAATATTAATAAAATACAGGAGACTATATCTTCAAGTAGGCTCCAATTAAGAAGTATCCTACCACCATATATTTTAAATGAATATTCGCATAGACTTAATGTTGCTTATGATAGGAGATTTGATAAGGTAAAACAGTTAAACATATTGAAATTTAATAGCTTAGTTCAACTTTCAAAAAATGTAGAAAACTTTTTTATAGACAATTCCAAGTGGTTTAAGAATTTATCTGATGTAGATATACCAACTGATATTTCTGAGTTCCTCTCGCTAGGTCCAAAATTTGGTGTTTCTCCAATCGGTTTAAACTTTAGCACAGAACATTAACATTTCTTAGCCGATGTTGAAGACATTATAAGTGAAGTTCCGGATGATAATAAAAATATATTAAGAGCTAGAATAACCAATAATATTACTAACTTTAAAAATCAATCACAATCAATAAAACGAACACCTATTCAAGACCACTTTTTAAAAACAAAACGTTTTTTGAAAGAAAATCCAGATCTGTTTATTTTACAAGCAGATAAGGGCGGGTGCACTGTGGCTATGAATAGAGCTGATTACATTTCTAAAACGAATCACCTGTTAGATCACACTGACACATACAGAAAACTAACGCAGGACCCTACACTAAGGTTACAAAGGAAATTAAATAACCTCATAAAATGTATTGGATTGAAAAAGGAAATTAGTGATCAAACAGCAAAAGTTTTAACAGTGTATAATTCGGTCTCGGCCAAATTATACTGCTTACCTAAAATTCATAAACAGAATGTGCCACTCCGCCCTATAGTAAGTTGTATAGGTTCTGCTACTTACAATTTAGCCAAATTTCTATCTGATATTTTAAGTAATGCGCTTGGCGATAGAACAGATTATAATGTAAAAGACACATTTACCTTTGTTAACTCTATAGAAGGAATCACTTTGCCCCAAAACTATGTACTAGTCTCGTTTGATGTGGTATCTTTGTTCACTAACATTCCTTACAATCTAATCATTGAGGTAGTGGAGATGCGTTGGCCGTTAGTAGAACCTTGTACCTCTTTGTCGAAGGACAGTTTTTCGAATTATTGTCATTTGTCTTCAATAGTTGTTTTTTTCATTTAATAATGAATTTTATCAACAAATTTTTGGCACGCCTATGGGATCGCCGATCAGTCCGATTCTGGCAACAATAGTCATGGACCATATTTTGGATGGTATTATTTCTAAATTACCTTTTACACCTCCCTTTCTCTATAAATTTGTGGATGATCTGATTACGTCTGTGCCCTCAGATCAAATTGATAATACTTTGAAAATATTTAATTCAATCAATAATAATATAAAATTCACAATAGAAAAAGAAAACAATAAATGCGTTCCATTTTTGGATACATTGTTAATAAGATCTGATAATAACAAACTAATACTCAACTGGTATCAAAAGCCTACAGCTTCTGGAAGATATTTAAATTATTACTCAAACCATCCAAATAATCAAAAATATAACACCATAATAGCTATGAAGAACAGAGTAATGCACATATCTGACGCTAGATTTTTGAACAGTAATTTGGACAAATTGTCAAGCTTATTTGTGAATAATGGTTATCCGAGAAACACTGTACATAAACTAATTTTTAATACCAACGTTTTCGATGGACCTACCGATGATGGAGAACCACCAAATATAAAATACAAAAAGCTTCCATACGTGCAGGGTTTGACAGACAATGTAGTGTCATATTTTGGGGAACTTAAGAGCCTGAAGATTGCAAAATATAACGTAACAACCACAAAAAGCATCTTTACAAGAACAAAAGACAAAATTCCTCTTATGCAAAAGTGTGACGTTGTTTATAAAATACCATGCAGGCAGGGTGAATATTGTTATACAGGGTGACGCGGATCTAAATGAACATACTTCAACACAAGACAAAGAATACCTTGGGGGTTCTTAATCACCCATCTTTGATAGTTCAATTGTCGATAGTTAATAAGATACAGGGTGTTTTATGAACTTCAGCAATTTTTTGTTCTTGTCATATTTTTTAATGCACTCCGTATAAAATTTTCATATTGGGTCAACATCTGTAACCTATCTGTCGCTTAAAATTGCAGTATCAGAAAATTTTAAATTCCAGGCCCGTATTAAAAAAAGTTGACATTTTCAATTTTTACATTTTTAACACCCTGTATATCAATTTTTTCAAAATATTATTTTTTTATTGGAAAGAGCATAAAGAATTGACCCTAACGGCATAATTTTCAAAGTTCCCGCACCCATCACTTGATTAGAATAAATGGTTGTTTTGTAAAAAATTTCAAAATGGTGCATATTTGGAAATTAGAAATTAAGAAAATAACAATAAAAAAGCAAAAACTGCTTTCGAAGTAAAAAAATAAATGTACTAAACGTTTAATAGTTTTAACGAGACTAAATTTTAGGGAACAACACAACAACAAATAACAAAGTAATAATAATAATAACAAAACTGCAAGTTAAAATCGACTGCTTAAAATCTAATACATAGAAAAAGTTTTAGCAAGAATTAATTTTAAGAGCACTTTAGCAGAACACTGTTATTTAAGAAGCTGTTCAAAATGCCCTCCATTGGCTTGTTCACATCTTCGTCTTCTGATGTTTAAATTTGACACTGCTTTTCTAATTGCGTCTGGGTTATTTTTTATTTCCTGAAAAGCATTAATAATTCGTTGCAAAAGCTGCTCCCGCGTGTTGATTTCTTCTGAATAAACCAAATTTTTCATATTCCCCCAGAAAAAAAAGTCCATAGGATTAAAGTCCGGCGACCTGGCTGGCCATAAATGGGGCCCTCCACGGCCTATCCATCTGTTAGGAAACGTAATATTTAAAAATTCAGATACAACCCTTGCAAAATGTGGTGGGGCCCCATCATTTTGAAAAAAGAGCCCTCTCACGTTAGCATTTTCATTCTGCATAAGTCCTGGCAAAATGTTTTGTAAAAAATTTAAATATTGATTTCCATCTAATCTTTCAGCAAAAAAGTGCGGCCCAATTAATTTATTATTTATTATACCTGCCCAAACGTTTATGGAAAATTTGTGCTGCGAATGCGATTGTCTGATGGCATGTGGATTTTCTAACGACCATACATGGGAATTCCTTGAATTATTTACACCATCTCTGGTAAATTGTGCTTCATCGGTCCAGAGGATTCGATAAAGACTCCTTTGGTGTCTACTGAGCCACTGGCAAAAGAGTAACCGGTTTGCATAATCGCCAGGTTCCAATCTTTGAACTTCTTGAACATGAAACGGATGCAAGCCTTCCTTTTGCAGTGTTACATTAACTCTTTTTTGCGGGATTCCTAGACGTGTCGCAATTTTTCGAGTAGATGTTTTGGGATTATCTTCAACAAGATTTAAGATATCTTCTTCCTCCTGAACTGGATGTCGTATTGGTTGATCAATATTATTGTCGGTGGGAAAATGTCCATGTTCTCCAGCAAATAAAAATACATTTGCAAATGTTTTGTGATATGGACATCTTCTACCCGGAAATCGCCTACGATATTCCCGAACAGCAGCTCTTCCATTACCGTTACAAAAACCGTATACAAAAATAATGTCGGCATATTCGGCATTTGAAAATTGGTAAGACATCTTCAACAGAAAATTGCAATAATTGTTAACCGAATACTAACAAAGGTCAGACAACTGTCACATATCTGATAGTGACTTGAATTGTTGCTATGGAACAGTAACTCGATAGTCTTTGGTTTGTTTTTAAATGAGGCAAAGCCTACTTCACAAAGTTTGAAATTTCTGACTGTAATTTACGATTTTTTGTCGATGTCTAAAAAGCAATCATTATCTTGCAGTTTTGTTATTATTATTATTACTTTGTTATTTGTTGTTGTGTTGTTCCCTAAAATTTAGTCTCGTTAAAACTATTAAACGTTTAGTACATTTATTTTTTTACTTCGAAAGCGGTTTTTGCTTTTTTATTGTTATTTTCTTAATTTCTAATTTCCAAATATGCACCATTTTGAAATTTTTTACAAAACAACCATTTATTCTAATCAAGTGATGGGTGCGGGAACTTTGAAAATTATGCCGTTAGGGTCAATTCTTTATGCTCTTTCCAATAAAAAAATAATATTTTGAAAAAATTGATATACAGGGTGTTAAAAATGTAAAAATTGAAAATGTCAACTTTTTTAATACGGGCCTGGAATTTAAAATTTTCTGATACTGCAATTTTAAGCGACAGATAGGTTACAGATGTTGACCCAATATGAAAATTTTATACGGAGTGCATTAAAAAATATGACAAGAACAAAAAATTGCTGAAGTTCATAAAACACCCTGTATCTTATTAACTATCGACAATTGAACCATCAAAGATGGGTGATTAAGAACCCCCAAGGTATTCTTTGTCTTGTGTTGAAGTATGTTCATTTAGATCCGCGTCACCCTGTATAGACCAAACGACTCAGAATTTAAAACAACGTCTTACGCAACATAAGAGTGATAGTCGAATTGGCAAAAAATATTGTGCTCTTGCGTTACACTTTCAAACGCTTGATCATCAATTTGATTATGAGAAAACAACAATTTTGGATCAAGAACGAAACTACAAAAAAAGACTATTTTTAGAAATGGTTAACATAAACAAAGAAAGCAAGTGCATACATTCTAGGTCTGATATTGACCAATTAAGCACGATTTATTGTAATATTTTAGAAAAATAACTTAATTTGTTCTTGCATTGCCAAAAGTCTTAACTCGGTACGTGTGGGCTCGTTGACTTGTAACTTTTTTAACTTTTCTACCTTCTTTGTTCTTTTTTCGATAGATGTGAAATAATTTGTAATTGATAAAATTTTGGTACTTTGTCGTCTTCAAGATGGGTAGTGTGATCATGGTCTAGTCATTGTTTTGTAAATATTTTAAAAGTTTTTGTTATGTTGACATGGCTTAATGTTCATGATTGAACTCTCATTGTAAGTATATTTTTTTAAAATTGTTTTGTCTTTAATACTGAGTATTTTGGACTGTATAGAACAAATAACCTGTAAACTGTAAGACAGGCTGTTTGGACTGCTCCATTTTGTTGTTAACGGGGTATCTGTTTTTCTTTTAGCTATCGCTCCTGAAGAAGCCATAAATAAATGGCGAAATATAGAGCATTTTAGAATAAATGAGTGTTAATATTTATTTTATATAGACCGATTCCCGAAAATTACCCCAAATTATTTAGAGTACGGTCGAGAATTTTTAAACTTATATATATATATATATATATATATATATATATATATATATATATATATATATAAACGATATTACCATATCACTATAAATTACGGACAGATGATTCACCTATGTGTTTATAGTGATTTAACCAGATAAATTTCTAATTACTTAACTTTGTATTATATATTATACTATAATTATATTATAAATATATATATATATATATATATATATATATATATATATATATATATATATATATATATATATATATATACATTGATAGAACAAAATACATCGATTATATTGCTCTAATTCTGCAATATAATCTAAATATGACATGTTCAGGAATCTATGATAACTTGTTAGAAGACAAGAAATTCTGTAAAAAAATTCACAAAAGTGACAAATATAAACATTTCTGCTACAAGATGAAATTAAGTTTTTAAAACCTAACATTTATTATTTTGTGCAAACATAAGTTTCTTTTAAGTACCAAAAAATGTTATTGTAGTTTTATCTAAACCTAATAAATATCTTTGAAAACTTTTCTTTGCTTACTATTGCCGCCCTATAAAAGACAGTGTAATTACTTTTTTCTAATCAAATCCTTTTGTATCTATTTGTCATGTGTCCCCCATTTTACCAAAAAAAATATGGTAGGCTTAGGCTTTCCCACGATACACTTACAATGGTATGCTACATTATGACGTTACTTCGAGGGAAAATCTTAAATTGACCAGGCGCTTATCTGAGCAAATGAAATATGACAATAATACTTTAATAAACGTCAACTCAACTATATATATATATATATATATATATATATATATATATATATATATATATATATATATATATATATATATATATATATATATATATATATATATATACAGTGACCGGCAAAAAGTTCGCAACATATGGGAAAAATTTTTATTAGGAGAGTATTGGAAAAACTTTTCCGGGGGATCGGTTCTGCATGTCCGATAACCTAAAAATCAATTTTGACATACGTCACGTGACCACTGGTATAGCGTCAAATTAAAAAAAAAATTGTTAATTTACAAAAAGTGAGGTTAGTTGACGAGATATCAAAAAAAGTTATTTGAAAAAATTGCTTAGAATTAAATTCTAGGTCCTTGTGCAAAATTTTAAGATTTTATTTAAAAAAATTGGAAAACTCAATTTTTTTTAAATATTTTTTTATCGATTTACAAATTTCCAGTTTTTTTCGTTTAGATAGCTTGGCTAATGTAAAGCCCATGTATCTGGATGAAAATAAACGAATGTAGTAGTTTTTTCTACAATTGACAGGACAAAATTAAAAAAAACAGGGTTTCGCCAGACGCTAGCTGTTGCAATGATTTGTATCTAGCAGCAGTGTCAAAATTTTAGAGACATTTCAATGAGATTACATTGAGAAAACCTTAATCGTCTTAAATATATCTGAAGTTCGACTTTTTGTAAAGTTAAGGGGATTAAAATAGATAATAAACAAAAAAGTACCTTTTTATTTAATCGAAATTTCATAAACGAAAACCAATGTAAGAAAAACTTAAAAGTAGTCAAATTCTGTACTAACAACATAAAAAATCATTGTTTTTCCTTGGGTGCACAAAATTTAAAACTCAGTATGACCACCATTTCTCTCCATACATACTATTGTTCTCGAGCGCAACTCTCGATTAACATTTCGGAGCAGAAATCTAACGGAGTCAGATCTGGTGATCTCGCAGGCCACGGATTTTCAGAAAACCGTCCTATCCACTGGTTTCCAAATTCTTGATCCAGCCATCTCTTCACCTCATTTGTGGAATGAATGCTAGCTCCGTCTTGTTGAAAGTATAAATTTCTTCTTTCGGCTAATGACAAATTGTCTAAAAAGTCAGATATCTCAGTTTGTAGAAATTCTAAATATCGTTCTGAATTTAAATTGTCTCTAAAGAAAAAAGGTCCCACTATTCTGAGGTTGAAAATTCCGCACCACACATTAACCTTAAAACTATATTGGTCTTTACTCTGAATTACAAAGTCTGGGTTTTCGGTGGCCCACCATCTACAGTTTTGTGAACTGACGGTTCCGTTAGAGGTAAATGTAGCTTCATCCGAGAAAAGAACGTTCTTTGGGAAATTAAAATCTTCCTCAATCATACCCTGGAACCAGGCACAAAAATCGAAGCGGGCGTCATAATCCCTATCTTTTAATACTTGTACAAATTTAGGTTTGTACGGATGAAATTTGTTTCTTTTTAATATCCTCCGCACAGATCTTTCGTGAATGTTAGTGATCTCCGATATTTGACTAACTGCTAATTGGGGTGTTTCTGTGATCGACAAACACACATCCAGAGAACCTTCGTCACCTGTTACCGGTTTTTCATGGGAAACTTTATACTGATTTTCTACCGATCCCGTTTCTTTAAATTTATTGACTAGACGAGATACTGTGGAATAATGGAGGGATTTATCGGGGTGCCTCTCATTAAAAATTGCTGCTGTTTCTCTATGGCTTTTGTAATTATCTCCAGAAATTAAAATAATTCCTATCTTTTCCTGAAGAAGTAGTGTGGGTGCCATTTTAAGGAATAAAATATTAATAAACTTATGTAAAATATCAAACTTAGTAAGATGCGAGACCTAAACCAATGACATAGGTTGAAATCAAACAAATTATAATTTGTTTGACATTTTCTGTTGTTTTTAACCTACTAGATTATTTGGTTGTTTTAATTTCAGAGCCTGCTTTGGTAGTTTTAAGTACAACTAAATAGACCTGGTTGTTAAATTTATGTGCGAAAAATCTTAATAAAATCTTGATACAGTCATTTCATTAGATTCAAACCATTGCAACAGCGAGCGTCCGGCGAACACCTATTTTTTCGATTTTGTCCTGTCAATTGTAGAATTGTAGATCTGACTAGGTTAGATTTTTTTATGTGGGGATACCTAAAGAACCCTGTGTACAAACATCGACCCTTTAGGAATATACAAAATTTAGAGGATGTCATTATAAATTGTGTATTGCAAATAAATCGTAAAATGCTCCGAAATGTTAATCGAGAGTTGCGCTCGAGAACAACAGTATGTATGGAGAGAAATGGTGGTCATACTGAGTTTTAAATTTTGTGCACCCAAGGAAAAACAATGATTTTTTGTGTTGTTAGTACAGAATTTGACTACTTTTAAGTTTTTCTTACATTGGTTTTCGTTTATAAAATTTCGATTAAATAAACAGGTAATTTTTTGTTTATTATCTATTTTAATCCCCTTAACTTTACAAAAAGTCGAACTTCAGATATATTTAAGACGATTAAGGTTTTCTCAATGTAATCTCATTGAAATGTCTCTAAAATTTTGACACTGCTGCTAGATACAAATCATTGCAACAGCTAGCGTCCGGCGAAACCCTATTTTTTTAATTTTGTCCTGTCAATTGTAGAAAAAACTACTACATTCGTTTATTTTCATCCAGATACATGGGCTTTACATTAGGCAAGCTATCTAAACGGCAAAAACTGGAAATTTGTAAATCGTTAAAAAAATATTTAAAAAAAATTGAGTTTTCCAATTTTTTTAAATAAAATCTTAAAATTTTGCACAAGGACCTAGAATTTAATTCTAAGCAATTTTTTCAAATAACTTTTTTTGATATCTCGTCAACTAACCTCACTTTTTGTAAATTAACAATTTTTTTTTTAATTTGACGCTATACCAGTGGTCACGTGACGTATGTCAAAATCGATTTTTAGGTTATCGGACATGCAGAACCGATCCCCTGGGAAAGTTTTTCCGATACTCTCCTAATAAAAATTTTTCCCATATGTTGCGAACTTTTTGCCGGTCACTGTATATATAGTGACTTCTAATTCACGACCTTGTATAATTGTAATAAAAACAATGGAATAACGGGAATATAGGTCACAGGAAAGACTATTTATTTCACAATTTTAACATAAACCAAGCTTTCGCTGAATTTTTCAGCTTCTTCAGGGCTACAATATAATAACATTATAACTATATAACATTTATTATATAGAAAAATAATTTAAACTTACTTTGTTTTTTTGTGAAATAATTATGTTACAATGTGGATGCTGTATGGTTTTTTTTTAATTATTATATGTATAAATTATGTATATAAAAATATTTGACGTTTTATCTTTTTGTAAAATTGAATGATTGACATATAAAAAAAGGTGAGTATTGTTGATTTGGTGTTTTATTTATTTTTATTTTTAATATGGTTAGGAATCATCATAGTAAAAGTGTAATGAGGAAAACATTATAAGGATTAAAGAATATCTAAATTATTGTTATTATTTTGTAAAAATTCTTTTTTATTATTATCAATAAAAAGTAAGTAACAATAAATAGAACTTAAATAGTTTATATCACTTCTTTTGTTCATAGAATTTGGTTCTTTTTGAATTTCTATCATTTCTAAAAACGTACGTTTATATGTATTTATTTCATTGTGTAAAATTTTAATTTTATTATAATTTGGGTGGTGACAAGTTTTTATACAGTGTTCTGTTAACGAAGATGAAGATTTATTTATATTTATATCACTTTTATGTCCTGATATTCTTTTTTTAAGTATTTGTGATGTTTGACCAATGTATTTTAAGTTACAGTTAGTACATGGTAAATAATAAACTGTATTAGGTTTGTCTAATATTTCAGTATTATCTTTTAATCTTGTTTTTAAAGAACCTATATTTTTAATATTTCTTTGTGAAATTATTATGTTTTCATTTCTAACACATTTAATAATACTTTCGGATAAACCTTTTATATAAGGAATTGTAGTATAATGATTGTTATTATTTATTATTTCTTGATTATTGTTATTGTATGTATTATTATTATTAGAATTATTATTTATATTAAATAAAATTTTATTGATAAATTTAACTGGATAAGAGTTTTCTATAAGAATTTCTCTTAATTTAACAAAATTTTTATACTTTAAGCTAGGATGAGATACTTTTTCTATTCTATTTTTCAAATTTAAAATTAAATTTATTTTCATTTTTATATTATGATAAGAATGAAAATTTATATATCTTCCTGAATTTGTTGGTTTTATATACCAATCAGTTATTAAAGAGTTATTTGTTTGTCTTAAAATTTTAGTGTCGAGGAAGGAAATACTAAAATTGTTTTCTCTTTCTATAGTAAATTTTATATGAGGATTATAATTGTTAAATATATTAATTATTTCTGTTTCTTTATCATTTGGTATTGTACATATTATATCATCAACGAATTTTTTTAAAAAAGGTATTTGAAAAGATAATTTTGAAATACAGCTATCTAATAAATCATCCATTATATATTGAGCTAAAATAGGTGAAATACAACTGCCCATTGGTGTACCAAATATTTGTTTATAATAAGTTTTATTAAAAGAAAAATAATTTGTTTCAAAAATGAGTTGTATTATCTCTAAAAAAGTATCTTGATTAATATTACAATTATTTTCTATAGATTGCCATCTTTTTTTAATACTTTTATTAACCAATTCTAAAGGGATATTACTAAATAAAGATATAACATCTAAGCTTATAAGAATATGATTTTGCAGGATTATTTTATTATTAATAAAATTAGAAAATTCAAAAGAATCTTTTATGAAATAATTATTTTCGGTATTATAAGACTTAGTTAATATATCACATATAAATTTACTTATATTTGAATTTGGTGCATATAATGAACTTATTATGGGTCTTAGTGATAAAGTTAGTTAATTTTATATTTGGCATGCACCCTTGTGTTTCCAATAAATAAATTCAGCGAAAGCTTGGTTTATGTTAAAATTGTGAAATAAATAGTCTTTCCTGTGACCTATATTCCCGTTATTCCATTGTTTTTATTATATATATATATATATATATATATATATATATATATATATATATATATATATATATATATATATATATATATATATATATATATGTTAAATCACTTTTTCACAAAACTTCTTTTTAAAAAACTTTATTTATTCGTTACATCAAACAATTTATTACTTTTAATTTTACTTTAAACATCAAATTTCAAATGAACATAGTAACGGTCTAAAATGAGTATGAACTAATGATAAAAGCAAACATGGGTTTTTATATACAATTTAGTGCTGATTCAGTACCTTCGACTCGCGAACATTGCGAAACGAGGATACTGATTACAATGCATTCTTAGAGGTGTTGCAATATGGCCGCAATAACTCGTGAGACTAGAGGTCAACCACGGCACGTGGTGAAGAGCGCATATAACAACTGCCCCTTTAAAAAAAAAAGATGGTGCTTTGCAGCAGCTTTTCAATGTTCATTATTTTGGAGTTCAACTTCTTCTTCTAGAGCTTCACTAGAAGAGCGGGCACTTGGTCTTCTCTTTGGAAGTAGGTTACGTAGCTTCTGATGGACTAGTTCTCTGGATCTGGGCATTGGAGGTGGTTGTGGATGGTCGTCGTTCGTGATGGCCATTCCAATTCTGCGGGGTCTTCTGCGCCTACATTTGTAGAGGACGTAGATGGTAGCCAGGATGGCAATTAATGTGATGGTGAGTATTGTGAACCAATGGAGATGCTTGGTCACGAAGGGTTCGTTAATCAGTCTGTCCAATTCGTCGGAGTACTGATTAAGCTTATGCTGGGCAATGTTCAAATCGTCTACATCAATTTTGTCAAGCTTCAGTGGCTTTAGCTCAGGAATGTGTGGTTTTCCGGGTAGGTGACTACAGCAATCATAAGGTATGATTACCGGGTGATTTTGATAAGTAACGTTTTTGTACTTGTCAACGGGATATTTGGCATGCACCCTTGTGTTTCCAATAAAGGCGTTACAACCTGGTTGCAGCTTCAGTAAGGAGTTGGTGTTCAGTAACTTGGTGACGACGTTCTTACTTTCACATTTTATTGTCGCAGGCAAAGGGTCAGAAACGGTGATTAACCAGTGGTTTTGGCTTAGTTCCTGAACATTGTACTCTTTGGCAAACAGGAGTGAAGTCTGGCAGGTTTTTGGCAGTTTACTGAGGTGTTTGAGTAGTTGTGCTTCATACATGGCATCGCTATCAATGGGATACGGAAGCACGTCGGAGCAGATCTTGGTGTTGGTTCCTAGCTGCATACAGTTATCCAGATTTTGAAAAGATATGTAGAGCAATGAATCATCATCACGCGCAATATATTTTTGAGTTGTAGGTAAAATGTGATGAAGACCTGTTCGATTATCTAAGATTGGGATTGGATACAGATGGTACAAGGTATAGGTTTCATAATCAGTTAGAGGAATTTTTAAAACAAAAATTATTTTTGAATCTGATTGGTATGCTTCTAATTGTATAATTTCTAGATATTCCGCAACATTAGATCCATACGTGGGTAGTGGTAAATTATTTTTTACTAAGGAACGAGAAATTTCCTGCAAAGAGGCTACAAGATCTCTAGGGGTGATAATTGAGCTATGTAGAATTTTTAAACGAGCAAAAGTTATCGCATCTAGTATATCGTTAAGAGAGCCTTCCAAGAATACATAACTTTCCATTAATGATTCACACAGGTTCACTATTTGTAATTGACCTTCATAAAAGACCATAACATCAGAAATGTTAAAAATAGCTTCGCGAATTTTTACTATGTCATTATTAAAGGTTTCTTCATCTATTTGAAGTTTCTGAAGGGTTGAATTAAAGTTTTTAATAACAGACGTCGTTACCGAAATTTGATATTTTAATAGATTTTCGATTTATCGTTCGTCGTGAGTCACTTTTTCTATGCACTCGTTGAAATATTCGCCATCCGATGCACCTAAGTTACCGGTTATTGATTTCCAAACAGTACCTATGCCATTAAATACGCCGCGTTTTGTTCGAAAATTGTAATGTTTCGTATCAGTCATAACCTCCTTGTATTTTAGGTTTACTGAGTCAGCAATTTGCTTCAATAGGCTGATATGGGTTTGGATTTCGGCTTTAAAGGCTAACATTTTGGGGGCCTGAAAGACGTCTATCAGATTAGAAAGAATTTTGTCGTTATTGGAAATGGCTTCTTTGATGGGCTGGAGTTCTTTGTAGACAAGCAGTGTCCATTTATCGTTTGATATTTTAATGGTGCTTTCTTCATGGAAAAAGAGTCCTATGGTGTTATTTATCGACGCTACGGTGTACTGAGATGTAGTGGCTGATAGTAGCCCGAAGAGTCTGAAAAGAAGGAGACTCTTCGTAGTATGGCTTTAATCTATCAAAGTTAATTTTGGATTTTTGCTGAGTCTGGGGATTTTGCACGGTAGCTGATGCTTTGAAAACTTCTAAGATTTCGAAAGGACCATTAAATTTATTTTGTGCCTTATCTTTTATTTGGGATTCCTTAATGTATACTTTGTCCCCGGGTTTATAATCGGGAATTTTGTCTGAGACAGATCGGTCGAATCTAATTTTTGCTTTTTCTTTTTGCTGTTCCGTTTTCATTCGCGCTATTTTATAGTAGTACTCCATCCGGTTACTTAAATCTCTAATGTACTTTGAGATAAGTTCTTTTTGGTTATACAGGGTTTCTGGAGGTCTACTGGACGTGTGCCCAAAAATTAGTTCGTACGGTGAAAAACCATGAGTTTTATTTTTGGTGTTGTTGTAACAAATAACCGCGTAAGGGAGAATATTGAATGGATGTTCGTCGGGGTTTTCTGCTGTATGGGCTCTAAGCATCTCGGTAAGAGTTGCGTGAAATCTTTCTACAGAACCGTTTGATTGTGGGTGGTTAACACTGGAAAAGGTTAACTTTATGTCATAAAGTTCACAGAGATCTTTCATTAGCGAATTGTCAAATTCACGGCCATGATCGCAATGGATTCTTAGTGGCGTACCGTAATGCTGGAAAGATACCAATAAAGTATTGACTACGGTTGAGGCCTTTTTGTCTCCTAATGGATATGCTTGAGTGAATTTAGTTAATTCATCCCTAATCGTAAGCGCATAATTTCGCGTCGGATATTCAAATATGTCGATATTAATTCTTTCGAATGGTGTTTTTGGCGTTTCCGTTATTACAAGGGGGGTGGTTAGGTTTTTTCGACAAATTTTAACTTTTTGACAAATTTCACATGCTTTTATAAATTTCTCTACGTCTCTAGTAAGACCGGGCCAATTGTATTTTTCTTTTACGCGTTTTATAGTTTCATTTATTCCGCGATGTACATTATTTTTTCCCGTGTGGTATTGGTCCAAGATTATGGGTATTTGATCGTGATCGGGGGTTGAGACAATATTTTGGCATATTTTGAGTTTTATTTCTTTTTCGTCAAGGATAAATGAAAAAATTTCTAAGATAGGTAAATTTAGGTTGTTTTCTATACAATAGGTTTTTGCGATATCAAATTCGTTTTGGCATTTGTATAAAATGTAAAATAAATGAGATACCACGTTGTTGGGGTCAAATCGTAAGGGGATGATAAGGTATTTCCTATCTTTGACCGTTTTGCTTGATAGAATGTTTATTTGGTTGGGGAGAAATTCGGGATGTTCTTGGAAAATATCGTCAATAATTTTGTAATGGAGATCTTCCATTTTATTTTGCCAAAAGAAGGTAACTATGTTTTTATGGGACTTGTCCAGAAGTTGAGAGTTAGTAATTTCAAATTTTGAGTAATCAATAATTGATTTTGTTTTATAGAGATGGACAAAAGTATTGTACTCATCCTTGATTTTGTCGAGGTCTGTTTCGTTATCGCTGTCTTCGTCTTCGTTGTCGAAATTTCTTTGTAAAACGCTAGTGGAGGGCTTATTTTTATCGTCTTCATTAGAGACGTGAACTTTAGACTGAAATTTTGCACACTGTTGGAAGCAGTTTATCTTTATTCGCGAGAGTGCGTCAGCGTTTTTATTTATTTTCCCGGGTTTGTGCTCTATCTTATAGTCGTACTCTTCCAGTTTTAGACGCCATCTTGCTAGAGGACTTCCTGGATCTTTAATGGAAAATAACCATGTCAACGGGCGATGGTCCGTAATAAGAGTGAATTTTCTGCCGAAAAGGTAGGGACGGAAATGTTTTACGGCCCAAACAATGACAAGTAATTCGCGTTCTATTGTCGAATATTTTGTTTCCGCGTTACACAGGGTTCGGGAAGCGTACGCAATGGGAAGATCTTTTCCAACTGGGCCTTGTGAAAGTATGGCACCAATAGCAAATGCGCTTGCGTCTGTGGATAACAGGAAGGGTTCCTCGAAATTTGGATAGACTAGAATGGGGTTAGAAACAAGGGCTTGTTTTAACTCATTGAAAGATGATTTACAATCTAAGTCGAAAGTGAAAGGGGTGTCTTTTTTCAATAACTTCGTCAGAGGTTTTGAAATCTTTGCAAAATTTGGGATAAATCGGCGGTAGTAGCCTGCTAGTCCTAGGAAAGACTGGATATTTTTGGAGTTTTTTGGTTCAGGAAAGTTGAGAATGCAATCAACTTTGGCGGGGTTTGGCTTAACGCCGTCTTGAGTGATGAGATATCCAAGATAGGCGACTTCTTTTCTCAGAAACTCACATTTGTCAGGCTGAATTTTGAGATTTGCTTTCCGAAGGCGTTTAAATACCTCAGTAAGACGGGAAATGTGTTCATGGATAGTTGGAGAATAGATTATTATGTCGTCCATATATACTAGGCAACGCTCATTTTGAATTCCTAGAAGGATATTGTCCATGACGCGCTGGAATGTGGACGGGGCGTTCTTTAAGCCGAAAGGCATTCGGACGAATTCATAATGGCCATTTTCAACAGAGAAGGCTGTTTTGGAAATGTCTTTAGGTTCAATCTCTATCTGGTGGAATCCAGAGGCGAGATCTAGGGTTGTGAAGTATTGGCACTTTCCTAACTGATCCAGAAGGTCAGAAATGTTAGGCAAGGGCTATTTATCATCTACAGTTAGCTCGTTTAGCTTACGGTAGTCGATGACAACGCGCCATTTCTGCTTTCCAGAAGCATCCAGTTTTTTGGGAACCACCCAAACTGGCGATGACCACGGTGAGACGGAGGGTTGGATGATACCTTCGTGTAACATTTTATTTATTTGAGTTTTCACTTCCTCTTTATGAATTTCAGGATACCTATAGGATTTGGTAAAGACAGGACGAGCGCCATTCGTTTCTATCGAATGTTTTATTTCGTTGGTAAACGTCAGGGCGTCTCCCTCGAGATAAAAAAATGTGCGCAAAGTCTGAACACAAATTAGTAATTAATTCTTTTTCCTCCTCGTTGAGGTGTTCGGTTCTTAGTTGATTTTTAATAAAGGAAATTCTGTCATGCTGACACTCATTTTTTTCTTTATTAACGGTGTTAAGATTAAAGAATGGTTCGGCAGTGTCATCTACCAGTTCTAGCGTTAACTCCGAAAAGTCAATTTCTTTTGGTATCGCGTTGGCATTAATATCAGATGTGTAAAATTCGCCATGTGCGTTTATTTTGACTAGAGCATTCGGAAGTCTAACTTTTTCTTTTTCTTGCGCGATAAGTAAAGCGTCGGTATTGGAAAGGTCGCATTTTAATTTAAAAATTCTTTCCGTACGGGCTTCTATTGAAATTTTATTGCACGACACATTTTCTGTAAATTTATTTTTATTTTGAATATTATCATCAACTTTAAATAAAGGGATTGTTTTGAAATTTGTAATAAGTTGCTTAGATTTAATATCGATTACGCATTCATAATGTTCCAAAAAATCTAGGCCTAAAATGCCGTCAAAGTCTATGTCCAAGTTATAAATATAAACCTTATGAGGATTGCCATCGTCAAAAGGAATGAGGGCTGATTCCTTAATAGCAAGTTTTTGATCGGTTATACCTTGAATAGTGACGTTTTCTGGAGATCTTTGGCGATAGTTTTTGACAGTATTTTCTTTAAAAATGGATATTCCAACACCGGAATCTATTAGAAGTTTAAATTTTTTTGTAGCGTCGTTAATGTAGTACAGATTTTTTGAATTGACAGTTAAAAGAGGATTTAGAGAAATTTTTGATCTGGGAAATTCAGACCGGGATCCATGTTGTCCAAATTCATGGTCTGGATTTGGTTCTGGATTTCTATCATGGGGTCGATTTCTTGATAATTCTCTCCAGGTGGGTGTTGTTGGACAGGGGGCGTAAAAAAATCCAGATAATTTTCTTGGTTAAAGGGTTCCATGGGATATTCGTCACTAGCATAAGAGGGTTGGTAATTATTGGGGTCTTGATATTCTTGAAAATCGTTGCCGTAATGGTAGTTGTCGGGGTAGTATGAAAATTCATCTTGTGGGTAGTCATTGGCATTTACATGGTAAGTTCGTTGTGGATTAGGCCGGAAGTTGGGATTCCTATTTGGAAATGGGGGTCGGTTTTGGGGTAAATTATTTGAATATTGTTGTGGCTTGGGCTGATGTTGATTTTGCGCACTAACTTAATGGGAAAAATTTGAGGTTGGGTTTTGATTCACTGGCCTCTGAAAATTAGAATTTTGAGGTGGAGTGTAGCGTTGTGCTGGTTGGCTACGGCACTGATTGGCTGTGTCTCCAATGCGGCTACAATTAAAACATTTTAGAGGTTGAGGTGGTGGTCTTCTCGGGATTAAATTTTGTCTTGGAGGGTTAGGTCTGTCGGTTTTACTTGATTCGAGGTAAGAAAGTTGGAGTTCTCTCCTGATTCGCGCTTGTGCTTCTAACAGGTTAGAAGGATTACCGGCACGGATAAGTTGCCCTAACTTAGGTTCTAGCCCTACTAATAATGCATTAAGGGCCATAGTGTCTATTAAAGACGATTGCGCTTTCTTTTAATCTGGATTTAAAATAGATTTTTGAATAAATGCGTGCATTTTTGCATTTAAAACCTGTAAGCGATTATAAAAAGTAAGTGGCGATTCGCTAGAAAGTTGTTTAAGCCTCTGCAAATCTTGTATAAGGGATGAAAGATCCCTAGAATCCCCAAAGGGAAGATTTAAAAGTTGTTTAATCTCTAGATATGAGCTAGGATTTCTAGAGCTTATAAGCTGTGCAGCTCTACCCCTTAATTTATTTTTTATGAGAATCACTAACAGTGTTTTTTGATCTGTAGTTGCCATATTGTAGGCATGATCGCACGCGTTCAAAAATGTACCCAAAAAGATCTGGTCACCCTCGAATTCGGGAACGATAGAAAATATTTCTGAGAGTTTGTAAGGCTCGATTTCCGCTTGGCTAATGTTAGCCGCAGCAGTTGGAGAATCTGCTGGAGAAGCCATTTTTAGTTTATCTTCAAAAATGTAGTAAGTTGCTTAAAAATATTTTTTTTTTCGAAAGTATACGCTGAAAATACGGGAAATATTGTAAAACAGGGAAACTTAGAAAATCGAACAGTTTCTTAACACAAAAAGAAAATCAAACAGTTTAAATCAAAAACGAGATGATTCATCTACTTACAATACTAGCAGCAGCATCGAAGCGTCGTGTTTTTGACCTTGACTACCAGGGGCTTCACCAGGTGTTCCTTCCGTAGTTTTGCCAAGTGAGAGCGTCTCGATGCTTGCAGGTTCTTTCTGTTGAGGGATTGGAATCCGCCGCTACCAGTTAGAGAGCCTCGTGTTCTAGCAGCGTTGACAGATCCTACCGACTGCGCCAAATTGTTAAATCACTTTTTCACAAAACTTCTTTTTAAAAAACTTTATTTATTCGTTACATCAAACAATTTATTACTTTTAATTTTACTTTAAATATCAAATTTCAAATGAACATAGTAACGGTCTAAAATGAGTATGAACTAATGATAAAAGCAAACATGGGTTTTTATATACAATTTAGTGCTGATTCAGTACCTTCGACTCGTGAACATTGCGAAACGAGGATACTGATTACAATGCATTCTTAGAGGTGTTGCAATATGACCGCAATAACTCGTGAGACTGAAGGGGTCAACCACGGCACGTGGTGAAGAGCGCATATAACATATATATATATATATATATATATATATATATATATATATATATATATATATATATATATATATATATATATATATATATATATATATATTATATATACAGTGAGGACCAAAAGTCCCGCATAAATTCAATAAAAATTGAAGGAAAATTTTTTCGTAAAAACGGTCGGACACGTCGATTTTTATTTTTAGTTACGCATTTTTGGACATAACAGACAAGTATACAGGGTCACTCATGTAGTAGATAAATGTCATTGTCAATGTTTTTCTTATGGAACACCCTGTATATCATTGAATTTTTGAATTCTTTAAAAGATTTTGAACATATTTGTTATAACATACCCTATAACTAAAGTCAATAGTTATCGGGAAATTTACGATTGAATATCATAAAACGCACTCATAAATATTCATCAAGTTATCTAATATTGTTGTTGACGTTTCCTTGTTTTTACTTTTTTATCAATTGTTGCAATGACATTGTCACGTCATTTTCAAAACTGACAATTATCAAACAGCGTTTACCTTGTTTACTGTAAAATTTAATATTGCCCACGATACACTTATTGCCGAAAGAAGATGGTTAAATTAAGTGAAACTCAGAGAATAGACATATTAATCATGATAGGGTGTGGTGATCGAATTAGGACTCAAAACCAGGTTTGCGAAATGTTTAATACCAAATATCCTGACACTCAAATAACTCAGTCTACCGTAAGCAGAGTTCAAAGGAAATTTAGGGAAGCAGGACACGTAAGAGACCTTCCTAGATCTGGTCGACCCTCAATTTCTGAGAATAAGAAATTAAACGTTGTTTTGTCCATTGAAGAAAATCCTCATAAACCGACTCACGAGATAGCATTGAATAACGAAATTGGAAAATCATCTGTAAGAAGGATTTTGAAAAAAAAAATATCATCCGTATAAAATAAAACTAATCCACAAGCTTAACGAAGATGATTCAGATCGTCGATTAGAGTTTTGCGAAACTTTAATGAATATTTGCAATAATGACCGATTTTTTACTCGTAGAATAATTTTTTCCGACGAGTCGACATTCTGTCTGAATGGTGTGGTGAACAGACAAAACTGTCGCTACTGGTCTTCTACCAATCCAAATTAGACGATTGAAGCTCACACTCAATATCCTCAGTCTGTCAATGTTTGGGCTGGTATTGTAAACGACAGAGTCATAGGACCGTATTTTTTCGATGGTACTTTAACAGGTCAACGTTATTTGGAATTTTTAAGGAATGAACTGATTCCCGACGTATGTCTTATGTTTCCAAATGCAAATAACCCCAACATTCCAGGAGATTCAATTTGGTTTCAACAAGATGGTGCACCTCCACACTTTAGTAGAGAGGTGCGCCAATATTTAAACGAAGTATTTCCGGGTCGATGGATTGGGCGAAGGGGTCAATTAGAGTGGCCTGCTAGGTCACCTGACCTAACCCCTATGGGCTTCTTTTTGTGGGGTTATCTAAAACATAGAGTGTATGTGAATAAGCCAAACAGTATAGAAGAATTAAAAAATAAAATCACATATGAAATTCAACAAATACCCCCTGAAATGATATATAACGTCCTTGAAGAATTCGAATTGCGGCTTGCTCACTGCCAAGGAGTCAACGGGGCACAGTTCGAACATTTACTAAAATCTAGATTAGAGTAGTTTTTATTGTTTTTTTTTTATTTTTATGATTCCATTTTTAATAAATAGATCGATATTTATGAGTGCGTTTTATGATATTCAATCGTAAATTTCCCGATAACTATTGACTTTAGTTATAGGGTATGTTATAACAAATATGTTCAAAATCTTTTAAAGAATTCAAAAATTCAATGATATACAGGGTGTTCCATAAGAGAAACATTGACAATGACATTTACCTACTACATGAGTGACCCTGTATACTTGTCTGTCATGTCAAAAAATGCGTAACTAAAAATGAAAATCGACGTGTCCGAGCGTTTTTCCGAAAAAATTTTCCTTCAATTTTTATCGAATTTATGCGGGACTTTTGGTCCTCACCAAAGAAAACCTATTGAATACACGAAAAATGCGGTCTCCAAAAATACCTACTATTAATTTAGGTATATCAAATATTAAATAAACAGATTCTGCAGTTGTCCAAATAAAAAAAATAAGCTGTTTTGTTTTTAATTTGACGCTTTATGCTTTATGTACTGGATGAAGCACTTTCCATGAAATATTGTTGTGAACTTTTTTTTGCCTAAAATCAGCATAGAAATCATTCCAGAAATAGCTTGGATTACTTAAGATATCCCGCGTACAAGTTCAAAATTAGTACCTATAACCCATAAAACCCAAATAAACCCTCCTAAGATACCTATAAATCCTTAAATTCGTTACTACAAAAAACATTTCAATAATTTCTACTGGTTTAATGTAATTTTGCAACCCAATATGATTCGTTATAACCAAATGTCAAAATAATAAATATCGGAATAGGTGTATATTTAATTGATATTCTCTTCGTACGTATTTGCCTCCTAGCAATGTTGCCAATTTTCCGGAGGTATAATATGCAATTCCTATTTGGATACCAGATCGTACAGCAGATTGTCCTAGTGTATATATGTATAAGATCGTAACGCCACGTGGTGGAATTATGGTGAACTACGTTGTGTAACTGTGCGTGTGTACACTACCAAAACGTCTCCAGACTAAAATTGGTACAACGCATATTTATGACCCTACGAACCGCTTGCGACCATTATACATGGGGATACGCTTTGGCCTCCAATTTTTCGCATTCGCCTCCGATTTTTGAGGCGTATGCGTCCAAAGCGTATATATTTTGGAGGCGTGTAAGACCAAATGCATGTATATATATATATATATATATATATATATATATATATATATATATATATATATATATATATATATATATATATATATATATTTTATACATATGTATATATATATATATATATAATACATGTAAATGCGAAGATTTACTTCTTCGCTAGTGCAGCGAAAAGGCCGTGAATGAAAAATAAAAATAAAAATAATGAGGACTATCTTTGATTCTGGTCTGGGTGACCTCCCGCTATCGATTTCTGGGCCCTTACCCATCAGCGGGCAGGCTTACACCCAGGGTGGCTGAAGAACAGACCACGATTTGACCAGAATCAAAGAGAGTCCTTATATCCAAAATGTTCGGAAAGGATGGGTAAGATGTAGTGGCTCGCGCCAACTAGTTCACCCAGTGTTGCTTCAAAAATGTTTGGCTGCTAACACCATAACCATAATACTCGAAAGTATGTCGAATGTCGATTTTCTCGACGTCGACGGTACAAATGCACCATTGTACAACAATAGTAGAAAAATGGAAAATTTCTTGGCCTATAGGTAATATAATAAATGTAAATGCGAAGATTTACTTCTTCGCTAGTGCAGCGAAAAGGCCGTGAATGAAAAATAAAAATAAAAATAATGAGGACTATCTTTGATTCTGGTCTGGGTGACCTCCCGCTATCGATTTCTGGGCCCTTACCCATCAGCGGGCAGGCTTACACCCAGGGTGGCTGAAGAACAGACCACGATTTGACCAGAATCAAAGAGAGTCCTTATATCCAAAATGTTCGGAAAGGATGGGTAAGATGTAGTGGCTCGCGCCAACTAGTTCACCCAGTGTTGCTCCAAAAATGTTTGGCTGCTAACACCATAACCATAATACTCGAAAGTATGTCGAATGTCGATTTTCTCGACGTCGACGGTACAAATGCACCATTGTACAACAATAGTAGAAAAATGGAAGATTTCTTGGCCTATAGGTAATATAATAAATGTAAATGCGAAGATTTACTTCTTCGCTAGTGCAGCGAAAAGGCCGTGAATGAAAAATAAAAATAAAAATAATGAGGACTATCTTTGATTCTGGTCTGGGTGACCTCCCGCTATCGATTTCTGGGCCCTTACCCATCAGCGGGCAGGCTTACACCCAGGGTGGCTGAAGAACAGACCACGATTTGACCAGAATCAAAGAGAGTCCTTATATCCAAAATGTTCGGAAAGGATGGGTAAGATGTAGTGGCTCGCGCCAACTAGTTCACCCAGTGTTGCTCCAAAAACGTTTGGCTGCTAACACCATAACCATAATACTCGAAAGTATGTCGAATGTCGATTTTTGGCGCGAGCCACTACATCTTACCCATCCTTTCCGAACATTTTGGATATAAGGACTCTCTTTGATTCTGGTCAAATCGTGGTCTGTTCTTCAGCCACCCTGGGTGTAAGCCTGCCCGCTGATGTGTAAGGGCCCAGAAATCGATAGCGGGAGGTCACCCAGACCAGAATCAAAGATAGTCCTCATTATTTTTATTTTTATTTTTCATTCACGGCCTTTTCGCTGCACTAGCGAAGAAGTAAATCTTCGCATTTACATTTATTATATTACCTATAGGCCAAGAAATCTTCCATTTTTCTACTATTGTTGTACAATGGTGCATTTGTACCGTCGACGTCGAGAAAATCGACATTCGACATACTTTCGAGTATTATGGTTATGGTGTTAGCAGCCAAACATTTTTGGAGCAACACTGGGTGAACTAGTTGGCGCGAGCCACTACATCTTACCCATCCTTTCCGAACATTTTGGATATAAGGACTCTCTTTGATTCTGGTCAAATCGTGGTCTGTTCTTCAGCCACCCTGGGTGTAAGCCTGCCCGCTGATGGTCAAGGGCCCAGAAATCGATAGCGGGAGGTCACCCAGACCAGAATCAAAGATAGTCCTCATTATTTTTATTTTTATTTTTCATTCACGGCCTTTTCGCTGCACTAGCGAAGAAGTAAATCTTCGCATTTACATTTATTATATTACTAATAGGCCAAGAAATCTTCCATTTTTCTACTATATATATATATATATATATATATATATATATATATATATATATATATATATATATATATATATATATTTTTTTTTTTGTGGGGCGTTTCTTGGGAATAGGTTCATCATTTAAACGATAAAATAGTATCAGTCTTTTTAGACTGTGGAAGTGTGTCGTTCTTGTTGCATTAAAGTACGGGGAGTCCAAGAAAATGGACAACCCCGGGGCGGGTAGACTATGACAGCTGTTTCGTCCTTGTTGGGACTCATTCAGACAGTCGCAACCCAGTCGCACCGAGGCAATCGACACTACTGTATCTTAAATTCGTTTTGCAAAACGCAAGCAGGAAATAACATACCATAACGCCACCTAGCGGGTACTGGCTTTAATGCAAAAAGCAGAACACACTGAAAAAGTAAAAGTAAAAAGCAAAATCCAAGGGCGAACCCGGCATCTCTAGATTTTTGAGAATCGCGTTGCGAATTCGCCCAACTTGTCCACACCAATTTGTGCAGAACAAGAAGGGAGTCGCTAACGTCCTCACTAGATAGACGTGTAAACCCTCAAACTTACACATGGCCTCCTTGCAATTTCTCCCTTGCAATCTATAATTTTTATTTCTTGTTCTGCACAAATTGGTGTGGACAAGTTGGGCGAATTCGCGAAACGCGATTTTCAAAAAGCTAGAGATGCCGGGTTCGCCCTTGGATTTTGCTTTTTACTTTTACTTTTTCAGTGTGTTCTGCTTTTTGCATTAAAGCCAGTACCCGCTAGGTGGCGTTATGGTATGTTATTTCCTGCTTGCGTTTTGCAAAACGGATTTAAGATACAGTAGTGTCGATTGCCTCGGTGCGACTGGGTTGCGACTGTCTGAATGAGTCCCAACAAGGACGAAACAGCTGTCATAGTCTACCCGGCCCGGGGTTGTCCATTTTCTTGGACTCTCCGTACTTTAATGCAAAAAGAACGACACACTTCCACAGTCTAAAAAGACTGATACTATTTTATCGTTTAAATGATGAACCTATTCCCAAGAAACGCCCCAAAAAAATATGTATTTAAAAATGGTTCAAGAAGCATAAAAATTATATATATATATATATATATATATATATATATATATATATATATATATATATATATATATATATATATATATATATAGTAGAAAAATGGAAGATTTCTTGGCCTATAGGTAATATAATAATATAATAAATGTAAATGCGAAGATTTACTTCTTCGCTAGTGCAGCGAAAAGGCCGTGAATGAAAAATAAAAATAATGAAGACTATCTTTGATTCTGGTTTGGGTGACCTCCTGCTATCGATTTCTGGGCCCTTACCCATCAGCGGGCAGGCTTACACCCAGGGTGGCTGAAGAACAGACCACCCCTGTTCTTCAGCCACCCTGGGTGTAAGCCTGCCCGCTGATGGGTAAGGGCCCAGAAATCGATAGCAGGAGGTCACCCAGACCAGAATCAAAGATAGTCTTCATTATTTTTATTTTTCATTCACGGCCTTTTCGCTGCACTAGCGAAGAAGTAAATCTTCGCATTTACATTTATTATATATATATATACCGGGTGTCCCAAGGGGGTGGCTCGCCCCTATAACTTTTTTGTTTTTTAAGATAAAAAGTTATAATTTGGACTGTGTTTGTAAGAGATAAAATTGCATTTTTTAACAGATGACTTGACCTTTTCCAGCTTCCGGTTTAACCGGAAACGAGATCAACTTTTAATTTTTAAATGGGACACCCGGTATTTTTATGTTTTGTTTGACTCAGAGTAACATTCTGAATACAACTATGGGCCATTGGTCACTTTTTGTGAAGTAAAAAAAATATTTTTCCGAAATTTATTTTTTAGTCTAGAGTGCTATGAGAATGTTAAAGTCGTTTATTTTAATTTTAAAAACAAGGGAAAAATTACGTTTTCCTATTTTTATTCATAATTTTCAAATTATGAGTAATTTAATTTTCAAACTTATTTTACCCGATTTTTCAAATGGGAACAGGGTGGCTCGTGCAGTTAGAATAAAAGAGCATTTTATTACGAATAATTTGATATCCCACATTATAAGGTTTTAACTCAACTACTCCTAAAAAACTAAAAAAACGTTACCCCTACGTTGAACCAATGCATTGTTCCATAAATGGATTTTTTATGGAGTTTAGTCAAGACAGTAGGTCATGACTGAGAGGACAATAATAGTAATGTTGTGAAAAAACCGAACTAAGGTGGCTTTGAAACCAAAAGTCTATTGAATGTGGATTTTTGTTGTCAGTATTGTTTAATACTTTTGGAATTTCTAATCTACAACATGGAAAATTATTCAAGAAGTGAAAAAATTTACATGCTTTTAGTTTTTGGCGAGTGTGGACAAAAGTAAACTGATGCAGCTCGAATTTACACCGAAAGATATCCTGAACGCCGGGCCGTCACCCAACACGTCATTATTTCTTAAAGCTAGTATTTTACTATTGTTGTTATTATTTCGGTTTCCATTAAAAACATTTTCCTCTGTTGCTAATAACATATCCGTGGCACTCTAGACTAAAAAGTTAATTTTGAAATAAATTTTTTTTTGACATAACAAAAAGTGACAAGTGGCAAATAGTTATATTCAAAATGTAACCCAGAGTCAAAAATATAAAAAATAAAAAGGGTGTCCCATTTAAAATTCAAAAGTTGATGTCATTTCCCGGAAAACCGAAAGTTGAAAAAAGTTGAATCACTTGTGAAAAAATGTACTTTAATGCCTTATAAATATCCTTAAAATTGCAAATTTGTATCAACAAAAACAAAAAAGTTATAGAGGCGAGCCACTTCCCAGGGACACCCGGTATATATATATATATATATATATATATATATATATATATATATATATATATATATATATATATATATATATATATATATATATATATATTATATATACGGTGAAAATACGGGAAATATTGTAAAACAGGGAAACTTAGAAAATCGAACAGTTTCTTAACACAAAAAGAAAATCAAACAGTTTAAATCAAAGAGATGATTCATCTACTTACAATACTAGCAGCAGCATCGAAGCGTCGTGTTCTTGACCTTGACTACCAGGGGCTTCACTAGGTGTTCCTTCCGTAGTTTTGCCAAGTGAGAGCGTCTCGATGCTTGCAGGTTCTTTCTGTTGAGGGATTGGAATCCGCCGCTACCAGTTAGAGAGCCTCGTGTTCTAGCAGCGTTGACAGATCCTACCGACTGCGCCAAATTGTTAAATCACTTTTTCACAAAACTTCTTTTTAAAAAACTTTATTTATTCGTTACATCAAACAATTTATTACTTTTAATTTTACTTTAAATATCAAATTTCAAATGAACATAGTAACGGTCTAAAATGAGTATGAACTAATGATAAAAGCAAACATGGGTTTTTATATACAATTTAGTGCTGATTCAGTACCTTCGACTCGTGAACATTGCGAAACGAGGATACTGATTACAATGCATTCTTAGAGGTGTTGCAATATGACCGCAATAACTCGTGAGACTGAAGGGGTCAACCACGGCACGTGGTGAAGAGCGCATATAACATATATATATATATATATATATATATATATATATATATATATATATATATATATATATATATATATATATCTATATATATATCTATATATATATATATATATATATATATATATATATATATATATATATATATATATATATATATATATATTATATATATACAGTGAGGACCAAAAGTCCCGCATAAATTCAATAAAAATTGAAGGAAAATTTTTTCGTAAAAACGCTCGGACACGTCGATTTTTATTTTTAGTTACGCATTTTTTGACATGACAGACAAGTATACAGGGTCACTCATGTAGTAGATAAATGTCATTGTCAATGTTTTTCTTATGGAACACCCTGTATATCATTGAATTTTTGAATTCTTTAAAAGATTTTGAACATATTTGTTATAACATACCCTATAACTAAAGTCAATAGTTATCGGGAAATTTACGATTGAATATCATAAAACGCACTCATAAATATTCATCAAGTTATCTAATATTGTTGTTGACGTTTCCTTGTTTTTACTTTTTTATCAATTGTTGGAATGACATTGTCACGTCATTTTCAAAACTGACAATTATCAAACAGCGTTTACCTTGTTTACTGTAAAATTTAATATTGCCCACGATACACTTATTGCCGAAAGAAGATGGTTAAATTAAGTGAAACTCAGAGAATAGACATATTAATCATGATAGGGTGTGGTGATCGAATTAGGACTCAAAACCAGGTTTGCGAAATTTTTAATACCAAATATCCTGACACTCAAATAACTCAGTCTACCGTAAGCAGAGTTGAAAGGAAATTTAGGGAAGCAGGACACGTAAGAGACCTTCCTAGATCTGGTCGACCCTCAATTTCTGAGAATAAGAAATTAAACGTTGTTTTGTCCATTGAAGAAAATCCTCATAAACCGACTCACGAGATAGCATTGAATAACGAAATTGGAAAATCATCTGTAAGAAGGATTTTGAAAAAAAAAATATCATCCGTATAAAATAAAACTAATCCACAAGCTTAACGAAGATGATTCAGATCGTCGATTAGAGTTTTGCGAAACTTTAATGAATATTTGCAATAATGACCGATTTTTTACTCGTAGAATAATTTTTTCCGACGAGTCGACATTCTGTCTGAATGGTGTGGTGAACAGACAAAACTGTCGCTACTGGTCTTCTACCAATCCAAATTAGACGATTGAAGCTCACACTCAATATCCTCAGTCTGTCAATGTTTGGGCTGGTATTGTAAACGACAGAGTCATAGGACCGTATTTTTTCGATGGTACTTTAACAGGTCAACGTTATTTGGAATTTTTAAGGAATGAACTGATTCCCGACGTATGTCTTATGTTTCCAAATGCAAATAACCCCAACATTCCAGGAGATTCAATTTGGTTTCAACAAGATGGTGCACCTCCACACTTTAGTAGAGAGGTGCGCCAATATTTAAACGAAGTATTTCCCGGTCGATGGATTGGGCGAAGGGGTCAATTAGAGTGGCCTGCTAGGTCACCTGACCTAACCCCTATGGGCTTCTTTTTGTGGGGTTATCTAAAACATAGAGTGTATGTGAATAAGCCAAACAGTATAGAAGAATTAAAAAATAAAATCACATATGAAATTCAACAAATACCCCCTGAAATGATATATAACGTCCTTGAAGAATTCGAATTGCGGCTTGCTCACTGCCAAGGAGTCAACGGGGCACAGTTCGAACATTTACTAAAATCTAGATTAGAGTAGTTTTTATTGTTTTTTTTATTTTTATGGTTCCATTTTTAATAAATAGATCGATATTTATGAGTGCGTTTTATGATATTCAATCGTAAATTTCCCGATAACTATTGACTTTAGTTATAGGGTATGTTATAACAAATATGTTCAAAATCTTTTAAAGAATTCAAAAATTCAATGATATACAGGGTGTTCCATAAGAGAAACATTGGCAATGACATTTACCTACTACATGAGTGACCCTGTATACTTGTCTGTCATGTCAAAAAATGCGTAACTAAAAATAAAAATCGACGTGTCCGAGCGTTTTTCCGAAAAAATTATCCTTCAATTTTTATCGAATTTATGCGGGACTTTTGGTCCTCACCAAAGAAAACCTATTGAATACACGAAAAATGCGGTCTCCAAAAATACCTACTATTTATTTAGGTACATCAAATATTAAATAAACAGATTCTGCAGTTGTCCAAATAAAAAAAATAAGCTGTTTTGTTTTTAATTTGACGCTTTATGCTTTATGTACTGGATGAAGCACTTTCCATGAAATATTGTTGTGAACTTCTTTTTGCCTAAAATCAGCACAGAAATCATTCCAGAAATAGCTTGGATTACTTAAGATATCCCGCGTACAAGTTCACAATGAGTACCTATAACCCATAAAACCCAAATAAACCCTCCTAAGATACCTATAAATCCTTAAATTCGTTACTACAAAAAACCATTTCAATAATTTCTACTGGTTTAATGTAATTTTGCAACCAAATATGATTCGTTATAATCAAATGTCAAAATAATAAATATCGGAATGGGTGTATCTTTAATTGATATTCTCTTCGTACATATTTGCCTCCTAGCAATGTTGCCAATTTTCCGGAGGTATAATATGCAATTCCTATTTGGATACCAGATCGTACAGCAGATTGTCCTAGTGTATATATGTATAAGATCGTAACGCCACGTGGTGGAATTATGGTGAACTACGTTGTGTAACTGTGCGTGTGTACACTACCAAAACGTCTCCAGACTAAAATTGGTACAACGCATATTTATGACCCTACGAACCGCTTGCGACCATTATACATGGGGATACGCTTTGGCCTCCGATTTTTCGCATTCGGCTCCAATTTTTGAGGCGTATGCGTAAAGCGTATATATTTTGGAGGCGTGTAAGACAAAATGTATATATATATATATATATATATATATATATATATATATATATATATAGATATATATATATATATATATATATATATATATATATATATATATATATATATATATATATATATATATATATATATATAATGTAAATGCGAAGATTTACTTCTTCGCTAGTGCAGCGAAAAGGCCGTGAATGAAAAATAAAAATAATGAGGACTATCTTTGATTCTGGTCTGGGTGACCTCCTGCTATCGATTTCTGGGCCCTTACCCATCAGCGGGCAGGCTTACACCCAGGGTGGCTGAAGAACAGACCACGATTTGACCAGAATCAAAGAGAGTCCTTATATCCAAAATGATCGGAAAGGAGGGGTAAGATGTAGTGGCTCGCGCCAACTAGTTCACCCAGTGTTGCTCCAAAAATGTTTGGCTGCTAACACAATAATACTCGAAAGTATGTCGAATGTCGATTTTCTCGACGTCGACGGTACAAATGCACCATTGTACAACAATAGTAGAAAAATAGAAGATTTCTTGGCCTATAGGTAATGTAATAAATGTAAATGCGAAGATTTACTTCTTCGCTAGTGCAGCGAAAAGGCCGTGAATGAAAAATAAAAATAATGAGGACCATCTTTGATTCTGGTCTGGGTGACCTCCTGCTATCGATTTCTGGGCCCTTACCCATCAGCGGGCAGACTTACACCCAGGGTGGCTGAAGAACAGACCACGATTTGACCAGAATCAAAGAGAGTCCTTATATCCAAAATGATCGGAAAGGAGGGGTAAGATGTAGTGGCTCGCGCCAACTAGTTCACCCAGTGTTGCTCCAAAAATGTTTGGCTGCTAACACAATAATACTCGAAAGTATGTCGAATGTCGATTTTCTCGACGTCGACGATACAAATGCACCATTGTACAACAATAGTAGAAAAATAGAAGATTTCTTGGCCTATAGGTAATATAATAAATGTAAATGCGAAGATTTACTTCTTCGCTAGTGCAGCGAAAAGGCCGTGAATGAAAAATAAAAATAATGAGGACTATCTTTGATTCTGGTCTGGGTGACCTCCTGCTATCGATTTCTGGGCCCTTACCCATCAGCGGGCAGGCTTACACCCAGGGTGGCTGAAGAACAGACCACGATTTTTGGAGCAACACTGGGTGAACTAGTTGGCGCGAGCCACTACATCTTACCCCTCCTTTCCGATCATTTTGGATATAAGGACTCTCTTTGATTCTGGTCAAATCGTGGTCTGTTCTTCAGCCACCCTGGGCGTAAGCCTGCCCTGTAATTTCACCCTCATCCCTTCAAAGTTCCCGTATTTTTCCAAAAAATCCCCTTTTTCCCATATCCTTACGCTCCAGTGTTAATCATTACTGAGTTCCCAAAATCCCAACAAAGTGGTTTTGATAGGAATCAATTCCTATCACAAGCCACTCCCCTTTTCCCAACGACGATGCCGATTGGACGATCTGTTTAGTATACACCTGAACATTTCTCCAAATCGGCTAGTCAAGTGTAAATATTGTACGTGTGAGCATGAAAGAGTTGTAAATACGAATAAATGAAGGACGAATGGTTATGTAAACAAGAATAAATGAAGAACAAATGAGGAATGGATGCTTATATAATATTAACGTGTAAATAGATAAATGAATGTAGTATAAATGGAAACGAATGGAAACAAACAGTATGAACGCGGATCTGAATGATCATTTTTGTAAATATGTAAATATGTATGTAAATATGTATATATGTATATAATACCCAATCATTTTAAGCTGGTTTTTTGGTATTATTTTTTCCAGCAATCATTAACTCTAACTGTAAATATTAAATAAGAAACTTGTATATATACTTAAATTTTTTCAAACCCTGTGTAAATCTGACCCCCCTGACTCTGTAAGCTTTGCGGGAAGAGTCGTCATCCCTGCACCGTCGCTACGGTTGGCACCCCAAGGGCCAACACCAGCCCCGGCCATACTCTGGTCGCCTTGTCGGGTTGGACCTCCTCGTGTGAGGTTGTAACCTGATTACATGTAAATATTAGATTAAGTGTGCCTATGTAGATGTAAATATATGTAAATAATAAATATGTTTGAAAGTAAGCCTGCCCGCTGATGGGTAAGGGCCCAGAAATCGATAGCAGGAGGTCACCCAAACCGTCCTCTCCCCAAAACTATTTACCCTCTACACCGCTGACATTCCTAAATTCCCATCCACAAACTTGGCCATGTTTGCGGACGACGTGCTGGTCTATGCCAGTTCGTTCTACGCAGGCGTGGCCAAGTCGCATATTAATAACCATCTCCATTACCTCCTTCCCTGGTATGAGAAATGGAAAATGGAGATTAATGAGACTAAGTGTGAGTGCGTAGTACTCACACGAAAGTTTTCGAAAAATGTGATTCACGTCCCAATCCGAATAAACAACGTCCGGATACTACCGGCTAAAAAGCTTAAGTATCTGGGCGTTATCCTTGACGAACGGCTCCGCTTGGTATCGCACATTTCCTATATTTTACAAAAATCTTTCCTGGCGATGCAAAGCCTTTATTCAATCATGTCCCCAAAATCCCCATTATCCCAAAGTAATAAATTGGTGGTCTATAAACAAATCTTAAGACCTGTGATGTTGTATGCCGCGCCAGTTTGGTGCAGCATCACAAACACGCAGATGGACAGACTACAGCGTTTTCAAAACGTTGCGTTAAGATGCGCAACAGCATCAAGACGTGCCACAGTCATCCGAGAATTGCATGAGCTGGCCGACATAACTATGTTCGGCGAGCACATTCGCAATATCTCGGATGACTTTTACAGACATAAGACCAATACTTCTAGACTGACGACAAACCTGACTAGGACCAGACAAGAAGACGCTGTAGTACACAAACCCATCTACAATAGACTACCAATCTATACTGAAAATTTTATCCCCATCCCTTAAATATCCCCGCGTTTTTCGAAAAATTTCCATTTTGAATGTTCTCATACCTCGGTGCGAATCCTTACTGACTTCCAAAATCCCAACAGCGTGGTTTTGTGATACTTCGAGCCCTATCACAAGCCACGCCCCCTTTCCTTGACACGACGCTGATTGGACGACTCGACTGATATACACTCGGACACTGCCCCAAGATCAGTTAGTCCTGTGTGAAAGTTGTATGCCTGTGCATGGAAGGGATGTAAATAAGAATAAAAGGGTTAAACATGAACAAATGAAGAACGAATGAGTATGTAAATACGAATAAATGAAGAATAAATGGTTGTATATAATTTTAATGAGTGAATGGGTAAATGTATATAAAGCAAATAGCAAGAATGAAACAGGGATCCGTAATGATCATTTGTAAATATGTATGTAAATATGTATATAGCCACCCCCTCATTTTAAGCTGGTTTTTTGTTTTCATTTTTCATTTTTTCCAGCGATCAGTAATTTTAATTGTATGTCTCAAATTGTAAATACTAAATCATTTTAAAACCTTGTGTATATTATAACCCCAAGATTCTGCAAGCCTGGCGGAAAGAATCGATACCCCTGTGTCTCCGCTACAGCTGGCAACCAAGGGCCAACACCAGCCCCGGCCGTACCCTGGTCGTCTTGTCGGGTTGGACCTCCCCCAGTTGGGGGGTTGTAACCCGACCACGTTTGTACATATTAGTTTTTAAGTTGCCTATGTAGATGTATATATATGTAAATAATAAATATGTTTGAAAGTAGTGGTAAGGGCCCAGAAATCGATAGCAGGAGGTCACCCAGACCAGAATCAAAGATAGTCCTCATTATTTTTATTTTTCATTCACGGCCTTTTCGCTGCACTAGCGAAGAAGTAAATCTTCGCATTTACATTTATTATATTACCTATAGGCCAAGAAATCTTCTATTTTTCTACTACTGTTGTACAATGGTGCATTTGTACCGTCGACGTCGAGAAAATCGACATTCGACATACTTTCGAGTATTATTGTGTTAGCAGCCAAACATTTTTGGAGCAACACTGGGTGAACTAGTTGGCGCGAGCCACTACATCTTACCCCTCCTTTCCGATCATTTTGGATATAAGGACTCTCTTTGATTCTGGTCAAATCGTGGTCTGTTCTTCAGCCACCCTGGGTGTAAGCCTGCCCGCTGATGGGCAAGGGCCCAGAAATCGATAGCAGGAGGTCACCCAGACCAGAATCAAAGATAGTCCTCATTATTTTTATTTTTCATTCACGGCCTTTTCGCTGCACTAGCGAAGAAGTAAATCTTCGCATTTACATTTATTATATTACCTATAGGCCAAGAAATCTCCTATTTTTCTACTATATATATATATATATATATATATATATATATATATATATATATATATATATATATATATATATATATATATATATATATATATGTTATATGCGCTCTTCACCACGTGCCGTGGTTGACCTTCAGTCTCACGAGTCGAAGGTACTGAATCAGCACTAAATTATATATAAAAACCCATGTTTGCTTTAATAGATAGTTCATACTCATTTTAGACCGTTACTATGTCCATTTGAAATTCGATATTTAAAGTAAAATAAAAAGTAATAAATTGTTTGATGTAACGAAGAAATAAAGTTTTTTAAAAATAAGTTTTGTGAAAAAGTGATTTAACAATTTGGCGCAGTCGGTAGGATCTGTCAACGCTGCTAGAACACGAGGCTTTCTAACTGGTAGCGGCGGATTCCAATCCCTCAACAGAAAGAACCTGCAAACATTGAGACGCTCTCACTTGGCAAACTACGGAAGGAACACCTGGTGAAGCCCCTGGTAGTCAAGGTCAAGAACACGACGCTTCGATGCTGCTGCTAGTATTGTAAGTAAATGAATCATCTCGTTTTTGTTTAAACTGTTGATTTTCTTTTTGTGTTAAGAAACTGTTCGATTTTCTAAGTTTCCCTGTTTTACAATATTTACCGTATTTTTACCGTATATTTTCGAAAAATATTTTATTTTTAAGCAACGTACTACATTTTTGAAAGTAAAACAAAAAAAATGGCTCCTCCAGCAGATTCTCAAACAACTGCTGCGGCTAACACTAGCCAAGCGGAAATCGAGCCTTACAAACTCTCAGAAATATTTTCAATCGTTCCCGAATTCGAGGGTGACCAGATCTTTTTGGGTACATTTTTGAACGCGTGTGATCATGCCTACAACATGGCAACTACAGATCAAAAAACACTGTTAGTGATTCACATAAAAAATAAATTAAGGGGTAGAGCTGCACAGCTTATAAGCTCTAGAAATCCTAGCTCATATTTAGAAATAAAACAACTTTTAAATCTTCGCTTTGGGGATTCTAGGGATCTTTCATCCCTTATACAAGATTTGCAAAGGCTTAAACAACTTTCTAACGAATCGCCACTTACTTTTTATAATCGCTTACAGGTTTTAAATGCAAAAATGCACGCATTTATTCAAAAATCTATTTTAAATCAAGATCAAAAGAAAGCGCAATCGTCTTTAATAGACACTATGGCTCTGAATGCATTGTTAGTAGGGCTAGAACCTAAGTTAGGGCAACTTATCCGTGCCGGTAACCCTTCTAACCTGTTAGAAGCACAAGCGCGAATCAGGAGAGAACTCCAACTGTCTTACCTCGAATCGAGTAAAACCGACAGACCTAACCCTCCAAGACAAAATTTAGTCCCGAGAAGACCACCACCTCAGCCTCTAAAATGCTTTAATTGTGGCCGCATTGGACACACAGCCAATCAGTGCCGTAGTCAACCACCACAACGCTACACTCCGCCTCAAAATCCTAATTTCCAGAGGCCTATGAATCAAACCCCAACGTCAAATTTTTCCCATCAAGTTAGTACGCAAAATCAACATCAGCCCAAGCCACAACAATATTCAAATAATTTACCCCAAAATCGACCCCCATTTCCAAATAGGAATCCTAACTTCCGGCCTAATCCACAACGAACTTACCATGTAAATGCCAATGACTACCCACAAGACGAATTTTCATATTACCCCGACAACTACTATTATGGCAACGATTTTCAAGAATATCAAGACCCCAATAATTATCAACCCTCTTATGCTAGTGACGAATATCCCATGGAACCCTTTAACCAAGAAAATTATCAGGATTTTCTTACGCCCCCTGTCCAACAACACCCACCTGGAGAGAATTATCAAGAAATCGACCCCATGATAGAAATCCAGAACCAAATCCAGACCATGAATTTGGACAACATGGATCCCGGTCTGAATTTCCCAGATCAAAAATTTCTTTAAATCCTCTTTTAACCGTCAACTCAAAAAATCTGTACTACATAAACGACGCTACAAAAAAATTCAAACTTCTTATAGATTCCGATGCTGGAATCTCCATTTTTAAAGAAAACACTGTCAAAAATGATCGCCAAAGGTCTCCAGAAAACGTCACTATTCAAGGTATAACCGATCAAAAACTTGCTATTAAGAAATCAGCCCTCATCCCTTTTGACGAAGGCAATCCACATAAGGTTTATATTTATAACTTGGATATAGACTTTGACGGTATTTTAGGCCTAGATTTTTTAGAACATTATGAATGCGTAATCGATATTAAATCTAAGCAACTTATTACAAATTTTAAAACAATCCCTTTATTTAAAGTTGACGATATTCAGAATAAAAATAAATTCACAGAAAATGTGTCGTGCAATAAAATTTCAATAGAAGCCCGTACAGAAAGAATTTTTAAATTAAAATACCGACGCTTTACTTATCGCGCAAGAAAAAGAAAAAGTTAGACTCCCGAATGCTCTAGTCAAAATAAACGCACATGGCGAATTTTACACATCTGTTATTAATGCCAACGCTATACCAAAAGAAATTGACTTTTCGGAGTTAACGCTAGAACCGGTAGATGACACTGCCGAACCATTCTATAATCTTAAGAGCATTCATCACCAGCTGAAACATACTAATTTGTTTCAAAGAATTGCACCAAAACTAACCAACGAAATGATACGAAATTTTGGAAATATATTATAATTTTATAGCAAAATGAGGGAAAGTCATTTAAAAAGAAAAATCAAAAAATTATTTTTAAAACTTTTGTTATTTTGTAATATTTATTTTTTTAAAAGACTTTCCCTCATTGTTCACGATTTTCTCTATAATTTATGCGGAGATCGAATTTTTGATTAAACCTTTAGTTTTCTGTAAAACTTTGGAATTCCGTAATTAATGAATTTTGGAGAAAATCGCGTAGCTTTTTCGGCAGTTAACACATTTTGGCAACACAGCAAGCATCGTACGACACCGGGAGCAGTCTTATTATTAAGATTAGCGTGTGATTGTGATTTGGATTTTCGGTGTATTTAAATAGCTATCATGGGGCGGACTAGAAAGAACGAAAATTTATGTGTCAGAAAACGATTATGTTCATCCACAAGTCGCAAAAATAGACGACTTTCTATGAAAAAACGGTAAGTAGTGTGTAAGTAGTTCTACTGGTTATGGTAGGTATATATGATTTATATGAAATTAACCGACATAAACACGTAATAGTCTAAGATCCGAAGTAAGCTCGTCCTTCACCGATCTGCTTACCGGATAAAAAGTATTTTTCATCAAACATAATATGTTAACAAATATATCGCGAATGGGTTGCCTAATGAAATATGGTCATGGCTATCCTTAATTAAAAATACTGTAACTCATTTTTTGTTTAATATTTCACTCACTTGCTTACCAAACGAACTTAATACACTAATCGAAAGTATAAAGCATAAGGAACATGCAAAAGTTAGGTTGCCTACTTTTTTTCGGTCCCTATACCGGGTTGCCAGGTACTTATAAACAGGTGAGTCGATTTTAGTAATTTGTACTCATCTGCTTTCTCTTTGAAACTATATTAAAATAAAGATAGAATAATTTTTTCCGACGAGTCGACATTCTGTCTGAATGGTGTGGTGAACAGACAAAACTGTCGCTACTGGTCTTCTACCAATCCAAATTAGACGATTGAAGCTCACACTCAATATCCTCAGTCTGTCAATGTTTGGGCTGGTATTGTAAACGACAGAGTCATAGGACCGTATTTTTTCGATGGTACTTTAACAGGTCAACGTTATTTGGAATTTTTAAGGAATGAACTGATTCCCGACGTATGTCTTATGTTTCCAAATGCAAATAACCCCAACATTCCAGGAGATTCAATTTGGTTTCAACAAGATGGTGCACCTCCACACTTTAGTAGAGAGGTGCGCCAATATTTAAACGAAGTATTTCCCGGTCGATGGATTGGGCGAAGGGGTCAATTAGAGTGGCCTGCTAGGTCACCTGACCTAACCCCTATGGGCTTCTTTTTGTGGGGTTATCTAAAACATAGAGTGTATGTGAATAAGCCAAACAGTATAGAAGAATTAAAAAATAAAATCACATATGAAATTCAACAAATACCCCCTGAAATGATATATAACGTCCTTGAAGAATTCGAATTGCGGCTTGCTCACTGCCAAGGAGTCAACGGGGCACAGTTCGAACATTTACTAAAATCTAGATTAGAGTAGTTTTTATTGTTTTTTTTTTATTTTTATGATTCCATTTTTAATAAATAGATCGATATTTATGAGTGCGTTTTATGATATTCAATCGTAAATTTCCCGATAACTATTGACTTTAGTTATAGGGTATGTTATAACAAATATGTTCAAAATCTTTTAAAGAATTCAAAAATTCAATGATATACAGGGTGTTCCATAAGAGAAACATTGGCAATGACATTTACCTACTACATGAGTGACCCTGTATACTTGTCTGTCATGTCAAAAAATGCGTAACTAAAAATAAAAATCGACGTGTCCGAGCGTTTTTCCGAAAAAATTTTCCTTCAATTTTTATCGAATTTATGCGGGACTTTTGGTCCTCACCAAAGAAAACCTATTGAATACACGAAAAATGCGGTCTCCAAAAATACCTACTATTTATTTAGGTATATCAAATATTAAATAAACAGATTCTGCAGTTGTCCAAATAAAAAAAATAAGCTGTTTTGTTTTTAATTTGACGCTTTATGCTTTATGTACTGGATGAAGCACTTTCCATGAAATATTGTTGTGAACTTCTTTTTGCCTAAAATCAGCACAGAAATCATTCCAGAAATAGCTTGGATTACTTAAGATATCCCGCGTACAAGTTCACAATGAGTACCTATAACCCATAAAACCCAAATAAACCCTCCTAAGATACCTATAAATCCTTAAATTCGTTACTACAAAAAACCATTTCAATAATTTCTACTGGTTTAATGTAATTTTGCAACCAAATATGATTCGTTATAATCAAATGTCAAAATAATAAATATCGGAATGGGTGTATCTTTAATTGATATTCTCTTCGTACATATTTGCCTCCTAGCAATGTTGCCAATTTTCCGGAGGTATAATATGCAATTCCTATTTGGATACCAGATCGTACAGCAGATTGTCCTAGTGTATATATGTATAAGATCGTAACGCCACGTGGTGGAATTATGGTGAACTACGTTGTGTAACTGTGCGTGTGTACACTACCAAAACGTCTCCAGACTAAAATTGGTACAACGCATATTTATGACCCTACGAACCGCTTGCGACCATTATACATGGGGATACGCTTTGGCCTCCGATTTTTCGCATTCGGCTCCGATTTTTGAGGCGTATGCGTCCAAAGCGTATATATTTTGGAGGCGTGTAAGACAAAATGTATATATATATATAAAAAATGTAAATGCGAAGATTTACTTCTTCGCTAGTGCAGCGAAAAGGCCGTGAATGAAAAATAAAAATAATGAGGACTATCTTTGATTCTGGTCTGGGTGACCTCCTGCTATCGATTTTTGGGCCCTTACCCATCAGCGGGCAGGCTTACACCCAGGGTGGCTGAAGAACAGACCACGATTTGACCAGAATCAAAGAGAGTCCTTATATCCAAAATGATCGGAAAGGAGGGGTAAGATGTAGTGGCTCGCGCCAACTAGTTCACCCAGTGTTGCTCCAAAAATGTTTGGCTGCTAACACAGTAATACTCGAAAGTATGTCGAATGTCGATTTTCTCGACGTCGACGGTACAAATGCACCATTGTACAACAATAGTAGAAAAATAGAAGATTTCTTGGCCTATAGGTAATGTAATAAATGTAAATGCGAAGATTTACTTCTTCGCTAGTGCAGCGAAAAGGCCGTGAATGAAAAATAAAAATAATGAGGACCATCTTTGATTCTGGTCTGGGTGACCTCCTGCTATCGATTTCTGGGCCCTTACCCATCAGCGGGCAGGCTTACACCCAGGGTGGCTGAAGAACAGACCACGATTTGACCAGAATCAAAGAGAGTCCTTATATCCAAAATGATCGGAAAGGAGGGGTAAGATGTAGTGGCTCGCGCCAACTAGTTCACCCAGTGTTGCTCCAAAAATGTTTGGCTGCTAACACAATAATACTCGAAAGTATGTCGAATGTCGATTTTCTCGACGTCGACGGTACAAATGCACCATTGTACAACAATAGTAGAAAAATAGAAGATTTCTTGGCCTATAGGTAATATAATAAATGTAAATGCGAAGATTTACTTCTTCGCTAGTGCAGCGAAAAGGCCGTGAATGAAAAATAAAAATAATGAGGACTATCTTTGATTCTGGTCTGGGTGACCTCCTGCTATCGATTTCTGGGCCCTTACCCATCAGCGGGCAGGCTTACACCCAGGGTGGCTGAAGAACAGACCACGATTTTTGGAGCAACACTGGGTGAACTAGTTGGCGCGAGCCACTACATCTTACCCCTCCTTTCCGATCATTTTGGATATAAGGACTCTCTTTGATTCTGGTCAAATCGTGGTCTGTTCTTCAGCCACCCTGGGCGTAAGCCTGCCCGCTGATGGGTAAGGGCCCAGAAATCGATAGCAGGAGGTCACCCAAACCGTCCTCTCCCCAAAACTATTTACCCTCTACACCGCTGACATTCCTAAATTCCCATCCACAAACTTGGCCATGTTTGCGGACGACGTGCTGGTCTATGCCAGTTCGTTCTACGCAGGCGTGGCCAAGTCGCATATTAATAACCATCTCCATTACCTCCTTCCCTGGTATGAGAAATGGAAAATGGAGATTAATGAGACTAAGTGTGAGTGCGTAGTACTCACACGAAAGTTTTCGAAAAATGTGATTCACGTCCCAATCCGAATAAACAACGTCCGGATACTACCGGCTAAAAAGCTTAAGTATCTGGGCGTTATCCTTGACGAACGGCTCCGCTTGGTATCGCACATTTCCTATATTTTACAAAAATCTTTCCTGGCGATGCAAAGCCTTTATTCAATCATGTCCCCAAAATCCCCATTATCCCAAAGTAATAAATTGGTGGTCTATAAACAAATCTTAAGACCTGTGATGTTGTATGCCGCGCCAGTTTGGTGCAGCATCACAAACACGCAGATGGACAGACTACAGCGTTTTCAAAACGTTGCGTTAAGATGCGCAACAGCATCAAGACGTGCCACAGTCATCCGAGAATTGCATGAGCTGGCCGACATAACTATGTTCGGCGAGCACATTCGCAATATCTCGGATGACTTTTACAGACATAAGACCAATACTTCTAGACTGACGACAAACCTGACTAGGACCAGACAAGAAGACGCTGTAGTACACAAACCCATCTACAATAGACTACCAATCTATACTGAAAATTTTATCCCCATCCCTTAAATATCCCCGCGTTTTTCGAAAAATTTCCATTTTGAATGTTCTCATACCTCGGTGCGAATCCTTACTGACTTCCAAAATCCCAACAGCGTGGTTTTGTGATACTTCGAGTCCTATCACAAGCCACGCCCCCTTTCCTTGACACGACGCTGATTGGACGACTCGACTGATATACACTCGGACACTGCCCCAAGATCAGTTAGTCGTGTATGAAAGTTGTATGCCTGTGCATGAAAGGGATGTAAATAAGAATAAAAGGGTTAAACATGAACAAATGAAGAACGAATGAGTATGTAAATACGAATAAATGAAGAATAAATGGTTGTATATAATTTTAATGAGTGAATGGGTAAATGTATATAAAGCAAATAGCAAGAATGGTAGAATGAAACAGGGATCCGTAATGATCATTTGTAAATATGTATATAGCCACCCCCTCATTTTAAGCTGGTTTTTTGTTTTCATTTTTTCCAGCGATCAGTAATTTTAATTGTATGTCTCAAATTGTAAATACTAAATCATTTTAAAACCTTGTGTATATTATAATCCCAAGATTCTGCAAGCCTGGCGGAAAGAATCGATACCCCTGTGTCTCCGCTACAGCTGGCAACCAAGGGCCAACACCAGCCCCGGCCGTACCCTGGTAGTCTTGTCGGGTTGGTCCTCCCCCAGTTGGGGGGTTGTAACCCGACCACGTTTGTACATATTAGTTTTTAAGTTGCCTATGTAGATGTATATATATGTAAATAATAAATATGTTTGAAAGTAGTGGTAAGGGCCCAGAAATCGATAGCAGGAGGTCACCCAGACCAGAATCAAAGATAGTCCTCATTATTTTTATTTTTCATTCACGGCCTTTTCGCTGCACTAGCGAAGAAGTAAATCTTCGCATTTACATTTATTATATTACCTATAGGCCAAGAAATCTTCTATTTTTCTACTATTGTTGTACAATGGTGCATTTGTACCGTCGACGTCGAGAAAATCGACATTCGACATACTTTCGAGTATTATTGTGTTAGCAGCCAAACATTTTTGGAGCAACACTGGGTGAACTAGTTGGCGCGAGCCACTACATCTTACCCCTCCTTTCCGATCATTTTGGATATAAGGACTCTCTTTGATTCTGGTCAAATCGTGGTCTGTTCTTCAGCACCCTGGGTGTAAGCCTGCCCGCTGATGGGCAAGGGCCCAGAAATCGATAGCAGGAGGTCACCCAGACCAGAATCAAAGATAGTCCTCATTATTTTTATTTTTCATTCACGGCCTTTTCGCTGCACTAGCGAAGAAGTAAATCTTCGCATTTACATTTATTATATTACCTATAGGCCAAGAAATCTCCTATTTTTCTACTATATATATATATATATATATATATATATATATATATATATATATATATATATATATATATATATGTTATATGCGCTCTTCACCACGTGCCGTGGTTGACCTTCAGTCTCACGAGTTATTGCGGTCATATTGCAACACCTCTAAGAATGCATTGTAATCAGTATCCTCGTTTCGCAATGTTCACGAGTCGAAGGTACTGAATCAGCACTAAATTATATATAAAAACCCATGTTTGCTTTAATAGATAGTTCATACTCATTTTAGACCGTTACTATGTCCATTTGAAATTCGATATTTAAAGTAAAATAAAAAGTAATAAATTGTTTGATGTAACGAAGAAATAAAGTTTTTTAAAAATAAGTTTTGTGAAAAAGTGATTTAACAATTTGGCGCAGTCGGTAGGATCTGTCAACGCTGCTAGAACACGAGGCTTTCTAACTGGTAGCGGCGGATTCCAATCCCTCAACAGAAAGAACCTGCAAACATTGAGACGCTCTCACTTGGCAAACTACGGAAGGAACACCTGGTGAAGCCCCTGGTAGTCAAGGTCAAGAACACGACGCTTCGATGCTGCTGCTAGTATTGTAAGTAAATGAATCATCTCGTTTTTGTTTAAACTGTTGATTTTCTTTTTGTGTTAAGAAACTGTTCGATTTTCTAAGTTTCCCTGTTTTACAATATTTACCGTATTTTTACCGTATATTTTCGAAAAATATTTTATTTTTAAGCAACGTACTACATTTTTGAAAGTAAAACAAAAAAAATGGCTCCTCCAGCAGATTCTCAAACAACTGCTGCGGCTAACACTAGCCAAGCGGAAATCGAGCCTTACAAACTCTCAGAAATATTTTCAATCGTTCCCGAATTCGAGGGTGACCAGATCTTTTTGGGTACATTTTTGAACGCGTGTGATCATGCCTACAACATGGCAACTACAGATCAAAAAACACTGTTAGTGATTCACATAAAAAATAAATTAAGGGGTAGAGCTGCACAGCTTATAAGCTCTAGAAATCCTAGCTCATATTTAGAAATAAAACAACTTTTAAATCTTCGCTTTGGGGATTCTAGGGATCTTTCATCCCTTATACAAGATTTGCAAAGGCTTAAACAACTTTCTAACGAATCGCCACTTACTTTTTATAATCGCTTACAGGTTTTAAATGCAAAAATGCACGCATTTATTCAAAAATCTATTTTAAATCAAGATCAAAAGAAAGCGCAATCGTCTTTAATAGACACTATGGCTCTGAATGCATTGTTAGTAGGGCTAGAACCTAAGTTAGGGCAACTTATCCGTGCCGGTAACCCTTCTAACCTGTTAGAAGCACAAGCGCGAATCAGGAGAGAACTCCAACTGTCTTACCTCGAATCGAGTAAAACCGACAGACCTAACCCTCCAAGACAAAATTTAGTCCCGAGAAGACCACCACCTCAGCCTCTAAAATGCTTTAATTGTGGCCGCATTGGACACACAGCCAATCAGTGCCGTAGTCAACCACCACAACGCCACACTCCGCCTCAAAATCCTAATTTCCAGAGGCCTATGAATCAAACCCCAACGTCAAATTTTTCCCATCAAGTTAGTACGCAAAATCAACATCAGCCCAAGCCACAACAATATTCAAATAATTTACCCCAAAATCGACCCCCATTTCCAAATAGGAATCCTAACTTCCGGCCTAATCCACAACGAACTTACCATGTAAATGCCAATGACTACCCACAAGACGAATTTTCATATTACCCCGACAACTACTATTATGGCAACGATTTTCAAGAATATCAAGACCCCAATAATTATCAACCCTCTTATGCTAGTGACGAATATCCCATGGAACCCTTTAACCAAGAAAATTATCAGGAGAGAATTATCAAGAAATCGACCCCATGATAGAAATCCAGAACCAAATCCAGACCATGAATTTGGACAACATGGATCCCGGTCTGAATTTCCCAGATCAAAAATTTCTTTAAATCCTCTTTTAACCGTCAACTCAAAAAATCTGTACTACATAAACGACGCTACAAAAAAATTCAAACTTCTTATAGATTCCGGTGCTGGAATCTCCATTTTTAAAGAAAACACTGTCAAAAATGATCGCCAAAGGTCTCCAGAAAACGTCACTATTCAAGGTATAACCGATCAAAAACTTGCTATTAAGGAATCAGCCCTCATCCCTTTTGACGAAGGCAATCCACATAAGGTTTATATTTATAACTTGGATATAGACTTTGACGGTATTTTAGGCCTAGATTTTTTAGAACATTATGAATGCGTAATCGATATTAAATCTAAGCAACTTATTACAAATTTTAAAACAATCCCTTTATTTAAAGTTGACGATATTCAGAATAAAAATAAATTCACAGAAAATGTGTCGTGCAATAAAATTTCAATAGAAGCCCGTACAGAAAGAATTTTTAAATTAAAATGCGACCTTTCCAATACCGACGCTTTACTTATCGCGCAAGAAAAAGAAAAAGTTAGACTCCCGAATGCTCTAGTCAAAATAAACGCACATGGCGAATTTTACACATCTGTTATTAATGCCAACGCTATACCAAAAGAAATTGACTTTTCGGAGTTAACGCTAGAACCGGTAGATGACACTGCCGAACCATTCTATAATCTTAAGAGCATTCATCACCAGCTGAAACATACTAATTTGTTTCAAAGAATTGCACCAAAACTAACCAACGAAATGATACGAAATTTTGGAAATATATTATAATTTTATAGCAAAATGAAGGAAAGTCATTTAAAAAGAAAAATCAAAAAATTATTTTTAAAATTTTTGTTATTTTGTAATATTTATTTTTTTAAAAGACTTTCCCTCATTGTTCACGATTTTCTCTATAATTTATGCGGAGATCGAATTTTTGATTAAACCTTTAGTTTTCTGTAAAACTTTGGAATTCCGTAATTAATGAATTTTGGAGAAAATCGCGTAGCTTTTTCGGCAGTTAACACATTTTGGCAACACAGCAAGCATCGTACGACACCGGGAGCAGTCTTATTATTAAGATTAGCGTGTGATTGTGATTTGGATTTTCGGTGTATTTAAATAGCTATCATGGGGCGGACTAGAAAGAACGAAAATTTATGTGTCAGAAAACGATTATGTTCATCCACAAGTCGCAAAAATAGACGACTTTCTATGAAAAAACGGTAAGTAGTGTGTAAGTAGTTCTACTGGTTATGGTAGGTATATATGATTTATATGAAATTAACCGACATAAACACGTAATAGTCTAAGATCCGAAGTAAGCTCGTCCTTCACCGATCTGCTTACCGGATAAAAAGTATTTTTCATCAAACATAATATGTTAACAAATATATCGCGAATGGGTTGCCTAATGAAATATGGTCATGGCTATCCTTAATTAAAAATACTGTAACTCATTTTTTGTTTAATATTTCACTCACTTGCTTACCAAACGAACTTAATACACTAATCGAAAGTATAAAGCATAAGGAACATGCAAAAGTTAGGTTGCCTACTTTTTTTCGGTCCCTATACCGGGTTGCCAGGTACTTATAAACAGGTGAGTCGATTTTAGTAATTTGTACTCATCTGCTTTCTCTTTGAAACTATATTAAAATAAAGATAATTTTATTGCGAACACGGTGGTATAAGGTTGCCTGCGAAAAATCGGTCATGAATCACGGTTGCCAGGCTTTGAAATTTAAAAATTGGAGCAAGCGATGCGCGACAGAGAAGCAATGCGCGTACTATTCGGTGCGATAGAGGAGGACACAGCATAGCAGCTGCGAGTGACGCGACGTTCGGATGAAAGAGAAACTTTTTTTACATGACACTAATGTGTTCATCATTTTACATACATTTTACATACCCTAATTTCGTTCATATTAAAAATCCAAATTTCATTTTTGGGTTGAAGCTTTAGTTGACAAAAACACATTTTTTGCCATAAAAAAAACAATTGAATATTGATTGTGGTTTCTCCGGAGGTGAGTTTAAGTTTTTATTTTCAATGGCAACCTACCAATTTTTTTATACCATTAGATAGCTCTTTAAATTCCCTTTTCGGTGACATAGGTATCATAAGTGGTAGTTTGCTCTCAAAATGGCGACACTGGAGGCATTTTTCTCAGTTTGAGTAGGTCGCCATTTTGAAGTCCCTGGTTGTTTCATTAAATAACCCTGTAGTTTCGTGAGGAAGACTGTTTAACTTTTATTTTTTAACATCATTTCGTAAAACTCTTTTTAAATAATTGGTATCTGCAAATTTATGTTTTACTAATATTGCCCATTTTTAAAGCAAATTTTCACCAAAATATTAAATAGAAAGGACCAAAAGTAAAATAGCCGTCGCGTAGTACATGTTACTAATTACCTAAAATTATCAAAAACACATTTTAACGGTTTTTTCTAAAAAGAAAGTCAAATAAACAAGACAAAGTACGTTAAAAAGAACATTTATTTAACATAAAATCGGCTATACATTTACCTAAGTTGGCGTTAAAAAACAGCCCACTTAGGTAAATGCATAAATCTGATTTTATGTGTAATAAATTATAATGTTAATCGTAACGTACTTTGTCTTATTTGATATTTTTTGTAAGAAAACCGGTAAAATGTGTCTTTTTGATAATTATTATCAAAAAGACACATTTTACCGGTTTTCTTCCAAAAAATGTCAAAGAAGACAAAGTACGTTAAGAATAACATTATTTATTACACATAAAATCAGATTTATGAATTTACCTAAGTGGGCTGTTTTTTAACGCCAACATAGGTAAATGCATAGCCGATTTTATCTTAAATAAATGTTCTTTTTAACGTACTTTGTCTTGTTTATTTGACTTTTTTTTTTTAGAAAAAAACCGTTAAAATGTGTTTTTGATAATTTTAGGTAATATAATAAGTAACATGTACTACGCGACGGCTATTTTACTTTTGGTACTTTCTATTTAATGTATTGGTGCAAATTTGCTTTAAAAATGGTCCATATTAAGAAAACATAAATTTGCATACACAAATTATTTTAAAAGAGTTTTACAAAATCATTTTAAAAAATAAAAGTTAAACAATTTTCTTCACTAAACTACAGAGTTATTTTATGAAAATAACAACCAGGAACTTCAAAATGGCGATCTACTCAAACGGAAAAATGACTCCAGTGTCGCCATTTTGAGAGCAAACTACCACTTATGATATATTACCGAAAATGGAATTTAAAAAGGTATCTAATGGTATAAAAAAATTGGTAGGTTGCCATTTAAAATAAAAAACTTAAACTCACCTCCGGAGAAACCACAATCAATATTCAATTGTTTTTTTATGGCAAAAAATGTGATTTTGTCAACTAAAGCTTCAACCCAAAAATGAAATTTGCATTTTTAATATGAACAAAATTAGGGTATGTAAAATGTATGTCAAATGATGAACACATTAGTGTCATGTAAAAAAAGTTTATTATAAAACAATAGAAATACATGCATGCGCACTCTCCTTCATCCGAAAGTCGCGTCACACACAGCTGCTATGCTGTGTCCTCCTCTATCGCACCGAATAGTACGCGCAATGCTTCCCTGTCTCGCATCGCTTGCTCCAATTTTTAAATTTCAAAGCCTGGCAACCGTGATTCATGACCGATTTTTCGCAAGGGTGTTCGCAATAAAATTATCTTTATTTTAATATATGTTTCAATGAGAAAGCAGATGAGTACAAATTACTAAAATCGACTCACCTGTTTATACCTGATGGCAACCCGGTATAGGGACCGAAAAAAAGTAGGCAACCTAACTTTTGCATGTTACTTATGCTTTATACTTTCGATTAGTACCTATTAAGTTCGTTTGGTAAGCAAGTGAGTGAAATATAAAAAAAAATGAATTACAGTATTTTTAATTAAGGATAGCCATGACCATATTTCATTAGGCAACCCATTCGCGATATATTTGTTAACATATTATGTTTGATAAAAAAGACTTCTTATCCGGTAAGCAGATCGGTAAAGGACGAGCTTACTTCGGATCCTGTACTATGATTAAATAAAATAATATAAACCAAGCGCCAATTGAACTGTTAAATATAACATTTTGATCCATTTTTGACACCCCGTACATCTGAAATGACTTGATAGATTTTAAAAAACGAGGTAGATTTGTTCTCTTTGGCACAAGAAGCATACATCAAAAGTGCGTAATTTGTGAAAGGAATTGATTTCTAATGAATCGCTCTCTCAGAATTTTTCTCGGTTTTAAAATCAATTAAGCTGTTTTAGATTTACGGGATGTTCAAAATGGGGTAATATGTTACGTTGACGCTCTATTGACCGTGAACTTCGGATATAGCAAACTCCGCTTATTACGTAGGTTAGGTTGAATTCAAAATTATTTCTAAACACCAAAACCTTTAAATCAGGGTAAATTAATTATTACAGTTTTTGTTAAAAACTGGAGAATATTCTTTTTCTAGAATATTCTTTTTTTAGATAAAACGTGATGAATCCATTTGGCAAAATAAAATGTTGCCGAAATTAAGATTTTTTATGACAATTTTATGTTTCCTGAACCGGTTGATCCGCTTTTGCCAAAAACCCTACCCATTGGAGATAACATATGTGAAGGAAAAGTATCTTATATTATTCCATAAATTTGTTTGCTGTTATGTCATTAGGTAGTATTATTTTATAATATTACACATTTATTAATGCACTTTTTCTTATAGATACGTACAAAAAAGAAAGAAAAATGGCTGCCAGTCTACCTACCTATCTGTTTATGTATTTCTGTCTATATCTATTTTTTACAACTTTTATTTTTTCCAAATAAATAACGAATTCTTGAAAATTTGTCTTTAATTTTTAACGATTCCCATATGATAGACAAAAAGATTAAATAAACAAATAAGACATATAATGAATAAAAAGAAATCAAGATCAATAATTATTATCAAAGAATGTCCTATGTCCAACATTTAATAGTTTGCGATTATTTACAGTGAAAAGTGAAATAATTTGATATCCTAAATACATAATATAAACTTGCTCAAAAATAATCAATTATTCTTCAAGAAATCAAGTCCTGTCCTAATACAGCTCACGACGGCGAGGTCGCGTCGCGTCTCCGAATGGCCATGTTGCCAGATTGCTCATTAACATTGATTTACGCTCTTCAGTGGCGAAATCCCGAATCGGAGCACGCGGTCCACTGATGTAGGCTCTTAACACCGTGAACAAGGAAAAAAATGAATGTCAGCATGACAGAATTTCCTTTATTAAAAATCAGCTAAGAACCGAACACCTCAACGAGGAGGAAAAAGAACTAATTACCAATTTGTGTTCAGATTTTGCGGACATTTTTTATCTCGAGGGAGACGCTCTGACGTTTACCAACGAAATAAAACATTCGATAGAAACGAATGGCGCTCGTCCTGTCTTTACCAAATCCTATAGGTATCCTCAAATTCATAAAGAGGAAGTGAAAACTCAAATAAATAAAATGTTACACGAAGGTATCATCCAACCCTCCGTCTCACCGTGGTCATCGCCAGTTTGGGTGGTTCCCAAAAAACTGGATGCTTCTGGAAAGCAGAAATGGCGCGTTGTAATCGACTACCGTAAGCTAAACGAGCTGACTGTAGATGATAAATACCCCTTGCCTAACATTTCTGACCTTCTGGATCAGCTAGGAAAGTGCCAATACTTCACAACCCTAGATCTCGCCTCTGGATTCCACCAGATAGAGATTGAACCCAGAGATATTGCCAAAACAGCCTTCTCTGTTGAAAATGGCCATTATGAATTCGCCCGAATGCCTTTCGGCTTAAAGAACGCCCCGTCCACATTCCAGCGTGTCATGGACAATATCCTTCTAGGAATTCAAAATGAGCGTTGCCTAGTATACATGGACGACATAATAATTTATTCTCCAACTATCCATGAACACATTTCTCGTCTTACTGAGGTATTTAAACGCCTTCGGAAAGCAAATCTCAAAATTCAACCTGACAAATGTGAGTTTCTGAGAAAAGAAGTCGCCTATCTTGGACATCTCATCACTCAAGATGGCGTTAAGCCAAATCCCGCCAAAGTTGATTGCATTCTCAACTTTCCTGAACCAAAAAACTCCAAAAATATCCAGTCTTTCCTAGGACTAGCAGGCTACTACCGCCGATTTATCCCAAATTTTGCCAAGATTTCAAAACCTCTGACGAAGTTATTGAAAAAAGACACCCCTTTCACTTTCGACTCAGATTGTAAATCATCTTTCAACGAGTTAAAACAAGCCCTTGTTTCTAACCCCATTCTAGTCTATCCAAATTTCGAGGAACCCTTCCTGTTAACCACAGACGCAAGCGCATTTGCTATTGGTGCCGTACTTTCACAAGGCCCAGTCGGAAAATATCTTCCCATTGCATACGCTTCCCGAACCCTGTGTAACGCGGAAACAAAATATTCGACCATAGAACGCGAATTACTTGCCATTGTTTGGGCCGTAAAACACTTCCGTCCTTATCTTTTCGGCAGAAAATTCACTCTTATTACGGACCATCGCCCGTTAACATGGTTATTTTCCATTAAAGATCCAGGAAGTCGTCTAGCAAGATGGCGTCTAAAACTGGAAGAGTACGACTATAAGATAGAGTACAAACCCGGGAAAATAAATAAAAACGCTGACGCACTCTCGCGAATAAAGATAAACTGCTTCCAACAGTGTGCAAAATTTCAGTCTAAAGTTCACGTCTCTAATGAAGACGATAAAAATAGGCCCTCCACTAGCGGTTTACAAAGAAATTCCGACAACGAAGACGAAGACAGCGAAAACGAAACAGACCTCGACAAAATCAAAGAAGAATACAATACTTTTGTCCATCTCTATAAAACAAAATCAATTATCGATTACTCAAAATTTGAGATTACTAACTCTCAACTTCTGGACAAGTCCCACAAAAACATAGTTACCTTCTTTTGGCAAAATAAAGTGGAAGATCTCCATTACAAAATTATTGACGATATTTTCGAAGAACATCCCGAGTTTCTCCCCAACCAAATAAACATCCTGTCAAGCAAAATGGTCAAAGATAGGAAATACCTTATCATTGCCTTACGGTTTGACCCCAGCAACGTGGTATCTCATTTATTTTACATTTTATACAAATGCCAAAACGAATTTGATATCGCAAAAACCTACTGTGTAGAAAACAACCTAAATTTACCTATCTTAGAAATTTTTTCATTTATCTTTGACGAAAAAGAAATAAAACTTAAAATATGTCAAAACATTGTTGCAACCCCTGACCACGATCAAATACCCATAATCTTAGACCAATACCACACGGGAAAAAATAACTTACATCGCGGAATAAATGAAACTATAAAACGCGTAAAAGAAAAATACAATTGGCCCGGTCTTACTAAAGACGTAGAGAAATTTATAAAAGCATGTGAAATTTGTCAAAAAGTCAAAATTTGTCGAAAAAACCTAACCACCCCTCTTGTAATAACGGAAACGCCAAAAACACCATTCGAAAGAATTAATATCGACATATTTGAATATCCAACGCGAAACTATGCGCTTACGATTAGGGATGAATTAACTAAATTCACTCAAGCATATCCATTAGGAGACAAAAAGGCCTCAACCGTAGTCAATACTTTATTGGTATTTTTCCAGCATTACGGTACGCCACTAAGAATCCATTGCGATCATGGCCGTGAATTTGACAATTCCCTAATGAAAGATCTCTGTGAACTTTATGACATAAAGTTAACCTTTTCTAGTGTTAACCACCCACAATCAAACGGTTCGGTAGAAAGATTTCACGCAACTCTTACCGAGATGCTAAGAGCCCATACGGCAGAAAACCCCGACGAACATCCATTCAATATTCTCCCTTACGCAGTTATTTGTTACAACAACACCAAAAATAAAACTCATGGTTTTTCACCGTACGAACTAATTTTTGGACACACGTCCAGTAGACCTCCAGAAACCCTGTATAACCAAAAAGAACTCATCTCAAAGTACATTAGAGATTTAAGTAACCGGATGGAGTACTACTATAAAATCGCGAGAATGAAAACGGAACAGCAAAAGGAAAAAGCAAAAATTAGATTCGACCGATCTGTCTCAGACAAAATTCCCGATTATAAACCCGGAGACAAAGTATACATTAAGGAATCCCAGATAAAAGATAAGGCACAAAATAAATTTAACGGTCCTTTCGAAATCTTAGAAGTTTTCAAAACATCAGCTACCGTGCAAAATCCCCAGACTCAGCAAAAATCCAAAATTAACTTTGATAGATTAAAGCCATACTACGAATAGTCTCCTTCTTTTCAGACTCTTCGGGCTGCTATCAGTCACTACATCTCAGTACACCGTAACGTCGATAAATAACACCATAGGACTCTTTTTCCATGAAGAAAGCACCATTAAAATATCAAACGATAAATGGACACTGCTTGTCTACAAAGAACTCCAGCCCATCAAAGAAGCTATTTCCAATAACGACAAAATTCTTTCTAATCTGATAAACGTCTTTCAGGCCCCCAAAATGTTAGCCTTTAAAGCCGAAATTCAAACCCATATCAGCCTCTTGAAGCAAATTGCTGACTCAGTAAACCTAAAATACAAGGAGGTTATGACGGATACGAAACATTACAATTTTCGAACAAAACGCGGCGTATTTAATGGAATAGGTACTGTTTGGAAATCAATAACCGGTAACTTAGACGCATCAGATGGCGAATATTTCAACGAGTGCATAGAAAAAGTGACTCACGACGAACGACAAATCGAAAATCTATTAAAAAATCAAATTTCGGTAACGACGTCTGTTATTAGAAACTTTAATTCAACCCTTCAGAAACTTCAAATAGACGAAGAAACCTTTAATAATGACAGTAAAAATTCGCGAAGCTATTTTTAACATTTCTGATGTTATGGTCTTTTATGAAGGTCAATTACAAATAGTAAACCTGTGTGAATCATTAATGGAAAGTTATGTATTCTTGGAAGACTCTCTTAACGATATACTAGATGCAATAACTTTTGCCCGTTTAAAAATTCTACATAGTTCAATTATCACCCCTAGAGATCTTGTAGCCTCTTTGCAGGAAATTTCTCGTTCCTTAGTAAAAAATAATTTACCACTACCCACGTATGGATCTAATATTGCGGAATACCTAGAAATTATACAATTAGAAGCATACCAATCAGACTCAAAAATAATTTTTGTTTTAAAAATTCCTCTAACTGATCATGAAACCTATACCTTGTACCATCTGTATCCAATCCCAATCTTAGATAATCGAACAGGTCTTCATCACATTCTACCTACAACTCAAAAATATATTGCGCGTGATGATGATTCATTGCTCTACATATCTTTTCAAAATCTGGATAACTGTATGCAACTAGGAACCAACACCAAGATCTGCTCCGACGTGCTTCCGTACCCCATTGATAGCGATGCCATGTGTGAAGCACAACTACTCAAACACCTCAGTAAACTGCCAAAAACCTGCCAGACTTCACTCCTTTTTCCAAAGAGTACAATGTTCAAGAACTAAGCCAATACTACTGGTTAATCACCGTTTCTGACCCTTTGCCTGTGACAATAAAATGTGAAAGTAAGAACGTTGTCACCAAGTTACTAAACACCAACTCCTTACTGAAGCTGCAACCAGGTTGTAACGCCTTTATTGGAAACACAAGGGTACATGCCAAATATCCCGTTGACAAGTACAAAAATGTTACTTATCAAAATCACCCGGTAATCATACCTTATGATTGCTGTAGCCACCTACCTGAAAAACCACACATTCCCGAGCTAAAGCCACTGAAGCTTAACAAAATTGATGTAGACGATTTGAACATTGCCCAGCATAAGCTTAATCAGTACTCCGACGAATTGGACAGACTGATTAATGAACCCTTTGTGACCAAGCATCTCCATTGGTTCACAATACTCACTATCACATTACTTGCCGTCCTGGCTACCCTCTACGTCCTTTACAAATGTAGGCGCAGAAGACCCCGCACAATTGGAATGGCCATCACCAACGACGACCATCCACAACCACCTCCAATGCCCAAATCCAGAGAACTAGTCCATCAGAAGCTACGCAACCTACTTCCAAAGAGAAGACCAAGTGCCCGCTCTTCTAGTGAAGCTCTGGAAGAAGAAGTTGAACTCCAAATTAATGAACATTGAAAAGTTGCTGCAAAGCACCATCTTTTTTTTTAAAGGGGGAGTTGTTATATGCGCTCTTCACCACGTGCCGTGGTTGACCTTCAGTCTCACGAGTTATTGCGGTCATATTGCAACACCTCTAAGAATGCATTGTAATCAGTATCCTCGTTTCGCAATGTTCACGAGTCGAAGGTACTGAATCAGCACTAAATTATATATAAAAACCCATGTTTGCTTTAATAGATAGTTCATACTCATTTTAGACCGTTACTATGTCCATTTGAAATTCGACATTTAAAGTAAAATAAAAAGTAATAAATTGTTTGATGTAACGAAGAAATAAAGTTTTTTAAAAATAAGTTTTGTGAAAAAGTGATTTAACATATATATATATATATATATATATATATATATATATATATATATATATATATATATATATATATATATATATATATATATATATTATATATATATATATATATATATATTATACATATATATATATATATATATATATATATATATATATATATATATATATATATATATATATATATTTTTTTTTTTTGGGGGCGTTTCTTGGGAATAGGTTCATCATTTAAACGATAAAATAGTATCAGTCTTTTTAGACTGTGGAAGTGTGTCGTTCTTTTTGCATTAAAGTACGGGGAGTCCAAGAAAATGGACAACCCCGGGGCGGGTAGACTATGACAGCTGTTTCGTCCTTGTTGGGACTCATTCAGACAGTCGCAACCCAGTCGCACCGAGGCAATCGACACTACTGTATCTTAAATCCGTTTTGGAAAACGCAAGCAGGAAATAACATACCATAACGCCACCTAGCGGGTACTGGCTTTAATGCAAAAAGCAGAACACACTGAAAAAGTAGAAGTAAAAAGCAAAATCCAAGGGCGAACCCGGCATCTCTAGCTTTTTGAGAATCGCGTTTCGCGAATTCGCCCAACTTGTCCACACCAATTTGTGCAGAACAAGAAGGGAGTCGCTAACGTCCTCACTAGATAGACGTGTAAACCCTCAAACTTACACATGGTCTCCTTGCAATTTCTCCCTTGCAATCTATAATTTTTATGTCTTGTTCTGCACAAATTGGTGTGGACAAGTTGGGCGAATTCGCGAAACGCGATTCTCAAAAAGCTAGAGATGCCGGGTTCGCCCTGGGATTTTGCTTTTTACTTTTACTTTTTCAGTGTGTTCTGCTTTTTGCATTAAAGCCAGTACCCGCTAGGTGGCGTTATGGTATGTTATTTCCTGCTTGCGTTTTGCAAAACGGATTTAAGATACAGTAGTGTCGATTGCCTTGGTGCGACTGGGTTGCGACTGTCTGAATGAGTCCCAACAAGGACGAAACAGCTGTCATAGTCTACCCGCCCCGGGGTTGTCCATTTTCTTGGACTCCCCGTACTTTAATGCAAAAAGAACGACACACTTCCACAGTCTAAAAAGACTGATACTATTTTATCGTTTAAATGATGAACCTATTCCCAAGAAACGCCCCAAAAAAATATATATTTAAAAATGGTTCAAGAAGCATAAAAATTATAGATTGCAAGGGAGAAATTGCAAGGAGACCATGTGTAAGTTTGAGGGTTTACACGAGTTATGTCGCCACAACAACCACCATACTTGCTATATAGATATTATTAAATTGCAACGACAGCATAATTTATACTTTTATTGTTGTGATAGTGTTTTACAGTTCAGTCAGAGTTTAGCATTCGTAAATAATAGACATAAGCTGTAAAGCACTAATTTTCGTATTTTGTAACTTCAGAAATAAAAACGTTTTTTAAAAACAGATTTCCTGGTTTCGATAAGTTAACTGGCGCAGTCGGGTCGGATCGATAGAATTGATTTTGTATCGCACATATCAATTTCGGGAACCGATTAATCCATCGAACGGACATTCTGACTCTTTGACTTGTGGAGGTGTGTGTTATACAGAGTGGCTTCTCAAAAATCAGAAACCCCAATCCATTGTGGAACTGTTCAACCCACCATCTTCAGCGAAGACCACGGAGAAGGAACAAGAATAGTCCTTTTCGCAAGAAGATTTTTGGTTTCAGACAAACATTGCTGAGTCCTCAATTCTTTTTATAGACCGAAATGCCACGGATAATCTACCTAGTTATGTAAGTGTAATTTTAAGTGATAAATGTCTGCCGATGATTTGGTAAACTCTTTAAGCAATTTAAGTTTAAATATAGAACCTTCAGCGGACTCTGACTCCACTTCCCATCCTCAACCGGAAGTGTCATTACAAGAATCGAAAGATTTACAAAATTTAATAAATTATTTATGCGACAACAATACAAATTCTAGTCTACAAAATAATTTAAACTCTCAAATAAATTCAAACAATAATTTACTTTTAAATCGTGAAAATATGGCTAACACATTTAAACCCGAATATTTAAATTGTGTTCCAACATTTGACGGGAATCCCACAGAACTAAATAGATATTTAGCAACCTGTGAAACAATAATAACTAATTTTTATGATACTGCTAATCCAACGAGTTTTCAAAATGTTCATTTATTAAACTCTTTGATTGGTAAACTTACAGGCAATGCCCGCCTGGTAATTAACATTCAAAATGTTACAAATTGGGCTAGTGTAAAAGCAACACTTTATCGAAATTTTGCAGATCGCCGAGACGAAAGTTGTCTTAATAGAGATCTAGTTATGTTAAAGCAATTACCAAATGATTCACCCCAAAATTTCTATGACAAATGTCTAGAATTACTTAATTTATTATGCAGTTACGTAGATGCACATGAGACTGAACCTGCAGCTACTGTAAAACGAGAACTTTACCAAAAATTAGCAATTAAAACATTCTTATCAGGTCTTAGGGAACCTCCAGGAACCACTATAAGATGTATGCGTCCAAGCACATTAACAGACGCAATACAGTATGTAATTCAAGAAGGAAATATAAAATATTTTCAAAATCACTCATCTCAAATAAAAACCAACATAAAAAATTTGGGAACACGTCCCACCAACTATCACCAAAATTTTAATCATAATATGCAAAGGTTACCCATACCGTTTAACTCGCATACTAATAATAACCAATTTAGATCGAATTTTCCTTCACAACCTGTAACAGTTAGGCTAAACCAAAATTATAGGCCCCCACAAAAATTTTTAACCAACTCTCAAGTATTTGGTAAACCAAAAAATGTCTTTAAACCCGATCCAAATAAACCATTGCCTAAGGCAACACCAATGACAGTGTCAACCAGACAAACATTTAGGGCTAATAATAACGATAATACTAACTATAATAATTATAACAGAAACAATCATTTTGCAAATCAATCTAATCAGCCGCCCAGGTATACATTTGAAGAATTATATAACACAGATACAAATCCATATTCTACAGAAACAGAATATAACTCATATGACGAATATCAAAATGAATGTCCTAACCCTGACCTACCGTACGATTCTCAATATTGTGAGTACCTGATAAATAGTTACTATAACGAACAAGACGACTCACAGTTGCAAACTGACGAAGATGAGTCACCCGTAAATTTTCAAGTAGACCCGCAGAAGAACACGGATATTTGACAAATCAAATAATATCCCTTAATACGACCAATACTAGTGAACTATCTTATATAGTATTCCCTGAATATAATTTAAAATTTTTAATTGATTCAGGATCGACAAAATCATTTATAAATCCAAATTTAGCTTTTAAATATTTCCCAAACTGTATAAAAAATGATCCATTTATCGTATCAACTGTTTTCCAACAATCATCACATCAATATAGTGCAATGATCCCCGCATCTAAAATATTTAATTTACCAGAAAAAACAAATCTTAAATTTTTCTTATTCAAATTTCATAACGTATTTGATGGACTAATAGGTCTTGATAATTTAAAAATATTGCAAGCAAATCTAAATTTTGACAAAGGATTTTTAATCACCCCGTATGCTAAAATATAATTATCTTTTCATAAAACGCAAACTGAATTAAATTGCATTACTATTTCCCCTAGATGCCAACAAATTATAAAAGTTAAAACTTCTATAAAAAATGGCGAAATAATCATTCCTCATCAAAAATTTCACAATTGCGAAATTCCTGAATGTTTAACAATAGCACGAAATGGAAAGGCTTTAACACCTATTTTAAATAATACTTGCGAGCCTATAACGTTAGATTTTTCTGAACCTCTAGAAGTCGAAAAATTTTGCAAAAAAGATTTAGAGAACATTGACCTTAACAATTTTGACGATACCACTAAAAATAAATTGGACCTTTCACAGATACGTACAGACCACTTAAATGTCGAAGAAAAAAATGCTATATTAAAATTATGTAACAAATTTTCAGATATATTTTACCAAGAAGGAACACCCCTGACTTTTACACACAAAATAAAACACCATATCAGAACCACTGACGAAATCCCTGTTTATACGAAAAGCTACCGTTATCCTTTTATTCACAAAAAAGAAGTCGAGAGCCAAATTAACAAAATGCTCAATCAAAATATTATTCGACCTAGTAATTCGCCCTGGTCATCCCCAATTTGGGTAGTACCCAAAAAACTAGACGCTTCTGGCAAGCAGAAGTGGAGAGTAGTTATAGATTTTCGTAAGATAAATGAAAAAAGTTTAGACGATAAATACCCGTTACCGAATATTACAGACCTTCTCGATAAATTAGGTAAGAGTCAATATTTCACCACACTTGATTTAGCCAGCGGATTTCATCAAATTGAGATGAACCAAGATGATATTCCTAAAACTGCTTTCAGTACCGAGAATGGACATTACGAATGCCAAATGGGCTTAAAAACGCCCCCGCGACATTCCAACGTGTCATGGACAATATACTACGTGGAATTAATAACGAAATATGCGCTGTATATCTCGATGATATAATTATCTTTTCTAGTTCTCTTCAAGAACATATTGTTAAGTTAACCGAAGTTTTCAAACGACTAAGAGAATCAAATTTCAAAATTCAATTGGATAAATCGGAATTTTTAAGAAAAGAAGTAGCATACTTAGGTCATATCGTAACACCCGAAGGAGTGAAACCTAATCCGGATAAAATCGCCGCCGTTAAAAATTTTCCATTACCTACCACAACAAAACAAATTAAAGGATTTTTAGGTCTTCTCGGTTACTACCGACTATTTATTAATAACTTCGCGAAAATCACCAAGCCATTAACGCAATGTCTAAAGAAAGGTGCTAAAATAGTACATAACGAAGAATTTACTAATTGTTTTGAAAAATGTAAAAATTTATTAATGAATGAACCAATATTACAATACCCAGATTTTAGCAAACCATTTAATTTGACTTGTGATGCAAGTAACGTTTCCTTGGGATGCGTTCTTAGTCAAGGACCAATAGGTAAAGATTTACCAATTGCTTATGCGTCACGCACTTTAAACGATTCGGAACGAAACTACTCGACAATCGAAAAAGAATGTCTTTGTTTAGTTTGGGCTACGAAATATTTTCGTCCATATTTATACGGAAGAAAATTCAATATAGTCACTGATCATAAGCCGCTACAATGGCTATTCTCACTAAAAGACCCTGCTCCTAAATTAGTTAGGTGGAGGATCAAATTAGAGGAATTTGATTACAAGATAATTTATAAAAAAGGCAAATTAAACACAAATGCCGATGCGCTATCGCGAATTGAACTCCATACTAAAGAAACAGAAAACACCTTTGACCTAGGACAATATACGAACGACGTAACACAGTACTCTTGGCAAGATCCACAAACTAGTACTCATAATAACGATATAAACATACAAAATGATAACGACAACCTAGATCAAATATCAACCTTAGTACAACCTGACAATGAACCCGTAGATATCACTAACGAACCAGCTGACGATGACGTCACGATACATTCAAACGACACAGAAAACCCCATTGTAGGCATTCCTATCGCTGAAACACCAGTAAATTATGGAGCTAATCAAATTATTATACAGGATGTATTACATTCTCCGGCAAAACCTAAAACGACAATTTTATTCGAAAAGAAACGCAGAACTATTGTTCAAATCTCTAAAAATAATTTTGAACAAGATATTATTAATTTTACTAAAGAAAATATTATCCCTGACAAACAATATCAATTATACTTTGAAAATCCAAATACATACGGACCATTCTGCGAAGTAATCAGAAAAACTTTTAAGTGGCCGTCTATAAAATTCAAACGCTGTCTAACTAAGCTAATTGACGTCACAGATAAACTAGACATACCAGAAATTATCCAAAATTATCACGAAGGTAAATCTAACCATAGAGGTATAGACGAAACCGAACAAAAAATTAAAAATAAATATTATTGGCCGAATTTAAAAAGTTCTATTCAAACTTACATTAACGATTGTGAAATTTGTCAAATTAGCAAATATGACCGCAATCCTGTTAAAATGCAACTGAATATTACACCTACGGCAACAAGACCTTTCGAAATTATTCATTTAGATACCTACACCTTAGAACAAACAAAATTTTTAACAATAATTGATAGTTTTTCTAAATACGCACAAGCGTACCCATTAAAATCTTTAAATGCTACAGAAATTGTAGATAACCTTTTATTTTATTTTTCACATCATAGAATACCAAAACAAATAATAGTTGACAACGGAACCGAATTTAAAAATTCGATAGTCACAGAACTTATACAATTACATAAAGTAAAAATACATTTTTGCTCTCCTAATCACCCACAGTCTAATGGACTTATTGAAAGACTACATTCGACACTTTCAGAACATATACGCTTATTAAATAATCAAAATTTTAATAAAACGCCTATTACGCAGAAAATGATCTACGCAATATTAGCATACAATAACTCAATACATACTTCAACAAAACTTAAACCTATAGATGTCATAAATGGACATATTACAGACGACAATCCTTTTGATATAAATCTTGAACAATTATTACTTAGCGACTATGTTAATGACCATAAAGAAAAAACAAAAGTATTGTATTCTCAAATAAACGAAAAATTAATATCTGGCAAAGAAAAAGTAATTGGCAAAATTAACGAAAATAGGGAAACACCCGAAATTTTTACTCCCGAAAAAGATGTCTATGTGAAAAAACATATAAGACAGAAAAATGCTGACAAATTCTGCAAACCAACAAAGTTAATTTCTGTGAATACAAAGCGCAAAACTGCAAAAACAAACTCTCATGAAAAGGTACACCTTAGTAATATAAAACGTCCCCTGAGAAAGAAGTACAGTTTTAATAATTCTAACTAGTATTTTTATTCTCTCGTTCCAGAATTCTTCAACTAACATTCGGATATGAAGAAAAAATTACCGTGTGAAACATAAACGACAACCCCGGATTAATTCCATTTAAATTAGGTAGTGCTAAAGTCCAAGAATTTACTTATACGTTAATACATTATTACGACATTAGTCTAATAATTACAGAAATTAATAAATTGCATATTAAATCAAAAAATATATCAGAGACAGTTAATTCCCATTGAGAATATTCTTTTGAAGCTTCGAATTATTTTAAAATCTTAACATTAATACAAGATAGGGTTGAAACAAAAATAAAAGAAATAATTCCGCATCCAAACAGATCAAAAAGAGGCCTAATAAATGCATTAGGATCAGTATTCAAAGCCGTTACTGGTAATTTAGATGCATCTGACGGAGAAAGATATGAAAAACTTATTACCGAACTCCAAATTAATCAAAATAAATTAGCTACCAATATTTTGAAAGAAAACTCTATATCATTAAGTGTTATAAAGAAATTTAATAATACTATAAGAGAAATAAGTTATAATGAAAAATTGTTGGAATCCAAATTAAATCAAATAGGGTTTATAGTACAAAAAACTACTTATAGAGAAAATTCAAATTTTATTAAAGATGTTTTAAATCAGATAATCAATATATACGAAATTATCGATTCTACTCTGCAAGATATAATAATAATAATAATAATAATAATAATAATAATAATAATAATAATAATAATAATAATAATAATACTTCTTTATTTCAAATTACAAATTACATACATAGTAAGCAATACATAAAATGAAATGACGTCACAGGAAAAGTCAAAAACAAAAACTTACACATCATGTTCAAGAAAGTCTTTCAGATGATATGGCTCCAGTTCAATTAACAAATCTTTAACATTTTTTTTCCAAGCCCTAATATTACTAATACATTTAATTATTTATTTATTTATTTATTTATAATATAATTATAGTATAATATATAATACAAAGTTAATTAATTAGAAATTTATTTGGTTAAATCACTATAAACACATAGGTGAATCATCTGTCCGTAATTGATCGAGGTAACTTATTATATAACTTAATACACATATATAGTATGGACTTTTTTCAGTTATGGTTAAACGGTGGGATGGATACAAAAGATTTACAGTTCTTGTATTATAATCGTGATCATTTAGCCCAGTAAATTGTTCTTTATTTTTAAACACAAACATTAAACATTCATATATGTACAGTGCATATACTGTCATTATTTTTAGTTCCCTAAAAACACCTCTACAAGTCTGTAAAACTCTTAGTTTACGTATTACTCTTATTACTCTTTTTTGTGCTACAAATACATTCTGTACTTCTGAACTACTACCCCAGAATATTATGCCGTATTTCATTACAGATTCAAAATTTGCGTGGTATAAAATCTTAATTGTTTGATTATTCATGTATGATGACACAACCCTTATACCATACCCCACTGTACCAAGCTTCGCACATAATGCATTTATATGAGATTCCCACGATAAAAACTCATTGACGTTAAGTCCTAAAAACTTTGTTTCTGTTTCTCTCCTAAGATCATTTCCGTCTATGCTTATACTGTCAGGTAAGTTTAATTTATTTTTATTGGTTCTAAAGATAATTATGTTAGTTTTATTTTTATTTAATATTAGCTTATTTTGACTAAACCAATTATTTATGTCTATGAAAGGTGTTTCTGCATTGCGGTTAATTTCTTGAAGGGTGGTACCTGGTATCAGTAGGTTGGTGTCATCAGCATAGCTTGTTAGTGATACTTTGTTTCCTGTTATATAAAGGTCGTTTATATAAATTACAAACAGAATAGGCCCCAAAATACTGCCCTGAGCTATACCAATGATATTTTCCCTAAAATCAGACTGAACTAACCTATTGTCTTCCTGTATTACAACTCTCTGCAGTCGATCTGTGAGGTATGATCGCATCCATTCATAAGCATTTCCTCTAACTCCATATTTATTTAACTTAATAAGCAATATTTCCCTGTCCACGCAGTCATATGCCTTACTGAGATCTAAAAACATACCTAGTGCCAAGGTTTTGTTTTCAAGGTGATCTAAAATTGCCTTTGTAAACTGAAAAATAGCCGACATGGTCGATCTACCTCTCAGATATCCGTGCTGATTTTCAGTTAGAAGCTTACATCTCCGCATAAAGTTTAACAGTCTTGAAACACACAATCATCTCAAAAACTTTGGAAAAACTCGGTAGCAGGCTGATCGGTCTATAATTATTTAAATCTTTTGGGCTACCTTTTTTATATAAAGGTTTTATTTTTGAAAATTTAAACTGATTCGGATATATTCCAAATTTCATGGAATTGTTTATAATATAGGCTAACACTTCAGAGATTTCTTTAATCGATAATTTAACTATGCTCGTGGGGATGTCGTCCTCCCCGCTGCTGTACTTGTTTTTTAATTTTTGAGATATTTCTACTAATTATTTCCTATTTGTGGGTTTTAGGTACATAGACTGGTCATTCTCGAGAATATTGCACTGAAATGGTACGCATGTTTTGAGTTTTAAGAGTTCTGGTACTGCATTGACTAAATGTTCGTTAAAATCGTCAGCTAATTTTTGATAGTATTCGGTGAAAGGACAATGACCAGATTTAGCTTTACCATTTATTTCGTTACATATTCCCCACATGCTTTTACTTTTATTGTCAGAATTTCTAATCTTGTTATTAAAGTTATTAGATTTTTCTTTTTTTAAAAGCATATCGTAATTCTTTTTTGTTTCATTGTACATATTTTTATAGTAGGGACTATGTTTCGAAAGTACCAGCAATTTATCTAATCTATTTTTACAATCCAAAATTTCCTGACTTGATACAGGCTTCTTTTTATTTGCATAAACCATAGTCATGGGAAAATATTGATCAAAAATGTTTTTAAAAGTTTTAAGAAAATAGTTCCACTGTGCATTGACATCACTTTTACCAATTTGAAAAACACCTTCCCAGTTCTGTTGTTTTAAGTTGTGTAAAAAATCTTTTTTGTTAGTTTCGGAAAAAAATCTTCTATGTACGAACTTATTTTTTTACTGTTGTTAGTATAAAAAGAAATTTTTTGTGCTGAGGGTGGGTCGATTTTTTAATTTTTCTTTGCCTGTAGTAAAAAAAATTGTACAATGGCTTAAGATAAATAGGGTATTTTTTATATTTTTTTATTTTCATATTTACCCCCCCCCCCCGCCCGGGCCCTAAACGAAATAAAAAATAAAATCGGAAATCAATAAAGCCTGATGCGCCAAAAGCTTAACAGTAGCTTTAAATAAACCCACAAAAAATCTTATTTAATTTAAACAATGTTTAAACCCCCCGCCAGGTCAATTTCTAAAGAACGCCCCTTGCCACTCGACGCCTATGATAAACTACGTTACTGGCCGAGCTGGAGCAGGTCTTGGCCCGCCAAATGCGTTTAATTTAGTTCACACTTGACTCTCGACTTGTGTGGTTATGCTTTAAAAGTATTTCGTATCTAGTTGCAAGTAAATTTTTCATGTGAAAAACGATGGCGGCGTCTAATAAACACAAAGCGTTAACGCGGCAGACACTTCGTGATCCTGTGTGTTTGTAAAACAAATACTTTAACCTTCGTTTTGTATTTTTAAAAGAACCGCGTCTCGGTGTCATAACTAACCAATCAGGGTTAAAGACGTCAGACGTAGTTGTCGTTGCACGGCAACCTAACTTCAAAAAAAAATGTCAACATCAACTTTTTGTTCCGTACGTAGCGTTTTGCCGATCGTGCTCTTCCGAAGGCGCGCTTCCTAGTCTACCACGTCGGTAGAAGTTGTCCGTATAGTTTTATTATAGGGGAGAAGTGTGTACCTTGGGACATCAAATTAAAAACTGCTCTAGTTCTACCACTAATTTATTAAATAATTTTGTTTTTCCCTTAGATGTTACATTAACGTATTCCCTGAGATTATGTTCATAAACCTAAACTTGGATGTAAATATAAAAGTATAAAAACCGTCAAATACTAAAAAAGTAAATGTGTCCAAAGGTACACTGGTACACTGTACCTTGGGACACGTGCTAGTGTTCCTTGGGACGTTATGTTATTCTACATTATAACAAGAAAAATCAACAGTAAAATACATCTGGCGGCTTCGTCTCTCAGTTCCTCCTATTATTTGGGGAGCTGGTAAAGTCATAACCACATCTGACGTAGAAATTTCAAAAATAGTTTCATCGTCCAAAATAAACTTATCTCCTACTATTTTTTTTAAATATCGGACGTTTAGTGTGTCTGACAATATTTCAGTTACTTTTGCAATGAAAAATTTACGAGACTTTTTCCCTTCCAATTTAACCAGAACAAACCCATCCGTTTTTATTTCTTGTGATGTTTCATCTTCACTCTCTTCTTTTGCCCACTCAACATCTTCTAAACTGCTATCGAAATGTACTGACTGCACATCTCCTTCCGAACTCTCACTGCTGCTAGAAACAACAATTTTTTATGTGAAATTAAAAATAAATATCTAATACCAAAGCAGCAGAGTTTGATTTTTTGGAATATGTATTGTAAAACATTAACGGCCAGATTCACTATTGCTAAGACCCGTCTAAATTAACCAGTGTAAGAATAAGGCAACCAAGTTTTGTACTATGAATTTATTACTGAGTGTTTCGCAAATTTATAAACAAAAGGCAATTTAGGTACATATTATACCGGCAAAAGAATCTAATGAATGCAAGGGAAAGAGTAAACAACGTTGCAAATTTGTTTGTAAACCAGATGTGGTAAGAAAAGTTTAAATCTTATCACCGAACAATTAAACCGATTTTCAAAACTGGTTCACAAACAATTGGAAACGTTGTTTAAGCCAACAATTTTTTTGACAGTAGGTTTTTTAATTTTAATTTTTCGACGCTTAGCTGCTGCTTCTTCTTCTACTTCATTTTTTTCAGGCGTATCAGTAAGAATTCTACATCGGCCTAATTTTCGTCCACCACGTCTTCCGCCTTTTCTTGGCCCTGCCTTGGGGAATGGTCTTATTCTGTCGGGAGTTATATGCCTTATTTCTGATGTACTTGGATCTGATTGGTTATCTGTAACAATACAAAATTGATTATAATAACATGAAAAATTAATTTGCAAAGAAAAAGTTACCTCTTTTGATTCCGTCGTCATGTACTGCTAAGTTCTCTGAAGTAGTAGAAATATTGTTGACCGCTACTAGTGGTATATCTGTTACATCTGTAACAACACAAAATTGATTAGAATGACATGAAGAATTAGTTTGTAAGGAAAAGTTACCTCTTTTTGATTCTCCTTCGTCATGTACTGCTACGTTCTCTGAAGTAGTAGAAATATTGTTGACCGCTACTAGTGGTATATCTGTTACATCTGTAACAACACAAAATTGATTAGAATGACATGAAGAATTAGTTTGTAAAGAAAAGTTACCTCTTTTTGATTCTCCTTCGTCATGTACTGCTACGTTCTCTGAAGTAGTAGAAGAAATATTGTTGGATGGTACTAGTGGCCTATCTGTTACATACGAACTTAAAAATTCGTGTTCCCCAAACACATTACGGTTAAGTGGGAAGATTCCAGCTACCCTGAATCCGGATAGAATATTTTCGGATGTAAATGCTTTAGGATAAGCTTTGCCTACACATTCAGCCACATCATAGATTACCATTGGTTTACCACAATTAGAAAGGAGCCACTCATTACAAGCCGTATTATAATATTTTTTTAATGGCCCAAATACAGTTCTGTCCAGGGGCTGTAGCTTATGGCTTGTGTGCGGGGGTAAAGTCAACATGATAATGCCATTCTCTTTTGAAAAATTTAATGTCTCAACTGAAATATGGCTGTCATGGTTATCTAGGATTAAAAGGGTTTTATTTTCTTGACTGGAGCGGGTATATTTCACAAAATGGTGTAAATATTCCAGAAATATTGTTGAATTAGACCAACCAGTAGGATTAGCCTTGCCTACACTACCTGGTGGACCTCCTTTCAACATATGGTCTTTAAAGTGCACCCTAGGAAATATAAATAAAGGAGGAATGGAATTTCCTACTGCATTTATGCCACCAATTAATGTTATGTTTTGGCCTCTCTCGCCTGATGTCATACTACCAACCTGTTTATTCCCTTTTGGTGCTAGAATTCGGATTGGCACATGGACTGTTGACATTCCAGTTTCGTCCACATTGTAGATATTTTCTGGACCAAAATTATATCGTGTCATCACATCGTCTAATTTATCAAAAAATATGTTCACATTAACTTTATTGAAAGCTGTTGATCTTGCCAAGCTAGTAGCCTGCGGCTTTCGTAAACTTATATCAGTGTTTCTTTTAAGGAAAAATTTTAACCAGTCCACGCCAGCTTTTTGATTAAGGTTCCAAGAATCAGGACATTTTATACCGTTTGCTGTTGCATAGTTAAGGGCCAGCTTTCTTACTTCGTCTGTAGATAAACCATAATGCATGTTGGCGCATTGTTTTAAATATAAATTTAATTCGTTTTCCTGAGTACTGCTGAAAACTTGTTTAACCGCATTACTTGGTGCATAAATAAACTCTGTATGACCTTCATCTCGAAATTTTTTTAAGTGTCGACTTAGAGTTGATTTGGTGACATTATATTCTTTAGAGGCTTGTCTTATGCTAAATCCATGATTTATAACTTTATCAGCAGCAGCCATGACAGCCGCACGCGATGGATTTGGTCTTTTGTTTTTATTTTTACTTCGTGGCATCTCTAAAAATAAACAAAAATATGTACTGTGTACCTTGGGATGTGTCCCGAGGTACACGTGTGGTAATGTCCCAAGGTACACAGAATGGTCATTATAGAAACATAACGCAATTACTAAAACAAAAACATCATTATGTTTTTTAAATTGACAAAAAGACTTGTAAAATTATTCCACAAACACCCCCAGCAACTTAAATTTCAATAAAATTACTTACTTTATTTCTCAAATTAGACGATGTTACCGGATTAAAATTTACTTCACACAGGTTTAAATCGCACTTGACTCATATATCCGCCATATGCAAATAAAAACGTTTCAAAGTTCATGTGGCGATATCTTTTATCAAATGGGAGAAGCTTGGTGCCAATTCGACAGAATACCGTAATATCCTTAGTTTCTATGGAAGTGTCTCAAGGTACGCACTGTCCCGAGGTACACACTTCTCCCCTACTGCGCGAGTTACGCGTTTTACCGTTGTCCTTGGCTTTGTCTTGTGGGTATAAACCGTCCTACAAATTTCAAATTTTATCGCCGTGTTTGGCATCTGTCAATGTCTATACAAGGTTAAATTAAAGTTAATGTCGACTTTGCAACCTTTCCTTTTTTGTCAGTTGTAAACTTTGTAAAAGTTAGTTTAAGAAGATTAAACGAATATATGGTAAAAAATAAGTTAAAGAGTTTAACTACAACTACAGCAACCTATGAAGATATTCGATGGGGAATTCCTGACTTTTCAGGTGTGGAAACAATAATGTTGTTACCATAGACAGTTACAGCGGGATTGTATCCGAAATCAAAACGTCCCGACTGTACATTTGGTCCTTCGGAACCGGATAGAAAAACTGAAGAAAAGAAAAACAAAGTGGTTTGTAACAAAAAAGTACTCAGAAAATATTGTGTCCCGACAAACTGTAAGTTTGAACTTTTATATTATGTAAAGTCAAAATAAACTTTCCGTATCCATATTTTGACAAGAAAAACCCTTTTATAAAGACTTTCTTTAATTTGACGAGAAGCAGTCATTATTAGAAACCTTCCGATTTGTGACGAGAAACATCAATCTTTTAGTAGAGACATTTAGTTTTAAAATACCTGTGTCTTACAAAAATACCTTAAGATTGTCTTAGTTTATTGATTTGAACGGTAAATTTTGTCTTGTTCAATTTTTAAGATACATTTTTATTATAAAAAATGGATTATTTAATCCAACAAAGAAAAGTTTGCAAACAAAACATTTCACGTATAGTTAATTGGTATAAAGACAAGAGAGATACTGAAAACGATGTTTATCAGTTTCAAATTCACGAGGTTAAATTAAATTCACATTTTGCTAAATACGAGGACATTCAAAATGAGATAGAGGTTTTAGATACTGATAAGACTGATAACGAAATTAGGGAGGAAATAGAGAAAAAATATTATGACACTTTAGCAGGTTTAATGCGTAAAATTTTTGAATTAAAGCCATCGTCTTCAGCCAATACGTCGCTGCAGCCAATTATAATTCCACAAACTGCACAATCAAATGTCAAACTACCCGATTTAAATATTCCTAATTTTTCTGGCGATTTTACGGAATGGACGTCATTCTTTCAACTCTTTACGGCTTTAATTACAAATAACTCGGACTTGAGTAACATTCAAAAATTTATGTATCTTAAATGTTATTTAAAAAATGAACCACTTAATTTAATTGATAACCTACAACTCTCCGACGCAAATTTTAAAGTCGCAATAGATATTTTAACAAAACGATATTCCGATAATACGTTAATTGTTAACGCTCATATTAAAAAATTATTAGATATTTCTCCAGTTTCTAAAATTAATTTTCAAAATTTAAGAGAATTTTTAACTCACATTAAAAGACAAATTGCATCATTGCGTAATTTAAGTTTACCCGTAGATGAATGGGATGTTATTTTAATTCATATTTTCTCTCAAAAGCTTGATCATAACATGCGTAAGTCTTTTGAATATGAGAGAGATAGATCAAAATTACCGACTATGGATGAATTTTATAACTTTTTAGAAAAGAAATGTCAAATTTTAGAAACTGTGGCTACATCCGAGTCTCAGGCTGATAATAAAAGTTTTAATAAATTTCAGAAGAAGTTTCCAAGTAAGCATGGACAAACTTCGGCTCATATGGGTATTATGAACTCACCTCTTCGTTCATCTAGAGATCACTTGACATGTGCTTATTGCAACCAGGCAAATCATTTCTTAAATAAATGTGAGACATTTTTAAATTTGCCTCATAATGAAAAATTAAAATTTTTACATATAAATCAGAGATGTTCAAATTGTCTTGGTAAACATGCATTTTCGCAATGTCGTAGCGAAAAGCTATGTAATATTTGTCGTAAAAAGCATCATACAATTTTACACATCAATTCTTCCGTACTTAAAATTAAAAATGAAAACAATTCTGGACAAGTCAATGATCAGAATAGAGGTTTTAATAAAAATTATTCCACGTTTAGTAATAATAATAAAACCGAAAACGCTACTGATTTATTGTCAAGTCAAGGGAATACAGAAACACAAATTTTTCAAAATCAGGGCTCTCAAAATGAAAAACCACATACACTTGTTGGCTCTAATCGTCAAATTTCAAATGATGCTTTTCCAAGTAGTCCTTTAACGGCAATGTCACACACATCATTTTCACAAAATCCAACATTTGTGTTTTTGGCTACTGCTATAGTAATTTTAAAAGCCGAAAATGGTTCTTATGTTATGGCTAGAGCTTTAATTGACCCTGGCAGCCAAAGTTCATTTATTTCACAAAAATTAGTAAATATATTAGGTGTCCGTTCTTATGACATGCAGACTCGTATCTCAGTTATTTCAAACAAAAGTACGATTGCTAATAAAATGGTAGATGTCAGAATATTTTCTAATGTTGAAAAAGAAAAATCTTTTGACGTGTCTTGTCTCATTATAGATGAAATAACTGGAAAGTTGCCTCAAGTTCAGATTAATACAAATAATTTACATATTCCGTTTACTGTTCCCTTAGCAGATCCTTCATTCCATAGTCCATCAGAAATTGATATTCTTCTAAGTGCGGAAGTACACCGTGAACTTATCAAACCTGAAATAATTGACTTAGGAAAAGGTTTACCTATCTTACAATCTACACATTTAGGATATGTCGTTTCAGGTGCAATGTGTAACTGTCATACGTCTAAATCAAAGTCGAATGTATCATTTTTCATACAAAATTCACAAACCGATTCTTACAATCCTGGTAATGACCTCGACTCTCTTCTTGGTAAATTCTGGTCCTTGGAAGAAGTCGAAAATAAGCCCAATTTATCACCAGAAGATCTTCAGTGTGAAAAAATATTCCAGGAGACGACAAAAATTTTAGATAATGGCCAGTTTCAAGTAAATTTACCCCTTAGAAATAACGAAGATATTTCAAAACTGGGCGATTCATTTTCTTTAGCAAGAAAAAGATTTTCTTACCTAGAAAACAGATTTAAGAAAAATCCTGTGCTTTTCTGTCAGTATAAAGAATTTATTGACGAATATGTCTCTTTAAATCATGCCCGATATGTGTCCCCGTCCGAGGCTGAAAAATGTAATCGTAGATATTACATGGCTCACCATTGTGTTATACGCGAATCAAGTGCCACGACAAAATTACGTGTTGTCTACACAGTAAAAAATAGAGTGTTAAATCCAACACTCAAGAGTGGTACATATAGGTCCACACTGAAGAAAGTAAATTGACCACCTTCACCTTCGGGTCAAATCTGGTAAAAAGTACATTTAGAGTTAGTGTTAATTTTAGGTAAATCAAGTGTTAAAAAAAACATTTATATGTTTAAAATGATAATGGGAGTGTTAAATTTATTTACTGACTGCTAAAAATTACACTACAGATATGCAATATATCCAACAGAGTGTAAATAGTATTAGTCTTATAGTAAATTGACTGTATCCCGTGTAAAAGTAACACAGTAAACTGGTTAAGGTAACACTCGATCCGTTTATTTTACACTGCAGAGGAGACTAAATAATACACTACTAGTGTGAAGTTTAATCGATTCAGTGACGAAATACACCCATACAGTGTTAAAATACTACCAACTGAGTGTTAAAATTATACCTACGGGAAGGGTAAAATTCACATTTAGCGTGGTAAAAACACACCCAAATAGGGTAAAATTACACCCTTTGGAGTGTTAAAGGACACTAATAAATAAACTACACTTTATTTGAATAAACGGCGTTTATTTAAATAATATGAATTGAAAACACATTTTTTTAAACGTACTTAACATTAAATTATACTAAATAACTACAATAAGAAAAATGCCTGATTCCGTTTTGGAAAATTTTACAGCAGAGAAGAAAAAAACTGGTTTTTAACAAAGTGCAGGCTTTGGTTAAAATTTTAATATGAGGTTTAATTAATCATTAATACTTAAACCTTACATTACAATTTTAACCAAAAATCTGTACTTTGTCAAAAAACGACAAAATAACGGTTTTTCTTCTCTCCTGTAAAACTTTCCAAAACGGAGTTAGACATTTTTCATGCTAAGGCGACAAAATATTTTAAATATTTTTTTTCAAAAATAAAATGAGACAACTCGTTTAACAAAAACTTAAAAACAGTTTATACTTATTTCGAATTAGAAAAATGTCTTGCTAACATAACTTTCAGAAAATTACAATGCTGTGCAAATGAATTGTGACTTTTAATTTTTGCTTCAAATATTAAAAAATTTCAAACTTTTTTACAAAACTGGATACAATGGTGTAGTTTTTGGTATACGCTGAAAACTTTTTTCAGTAAAATACACTGGTAATAAAAATTCCTAATTTGAAAAAAATTGCAGAATACATTAGGATGTTAATAAGTTAAGTCTTTTCTTAACACCTTGCCTGCAGCAAAATTTTTAAAAAATTAAAATTTTTTATAAAAAATATCATATCTCGTAAAATACAGCGAATTACAAAAATTTGAGAAATTATTTGTTAAAAATAATTACACTTTCTAAAATGGTATTCATAAAAAAAGTCTAAATAAAAGATATTGTATTTTCGCTGCAGGTAAGGTTTTGTCAAGAAAAAACCTATTTCAATGAGCAACTGTATACAGCATATATTTAAAATTAGGCATTTTTGAACAGTATACCAACCAGTTTATCGAATAAATTTCTAAACATATACCAACAACCGCATCATATGCGATTTTGCAAAAAAATTAGAGACTTAAAATTTAGAGTAAATATCAGGAGTTCCAATTCACTTGCACAGCAGTTTATATTAATATTTACGTAAAAATAACGATATTTTTTTTTAAAATGAAATAAACAAACCTAACATATTCATTTAATACAGGGTAGACAACGTTCTGGAAAAGCATAATGGGGGTCTTATCACAAGCACTATCAAATTTCTAACCAGTTTCCAGTTATCGAAAATTAAAAAATGAAAATTTTCAACTTTGGTTTGGAACATCTAGAAGAAGGTTTGGAAACGAGAAGAAATGGTTCCTGTCCTAATTTTAAATTATCTACTGATTCATCATAAAGTGGCATTTTTTATTATTGCAATTTTGCATTTCTCGTTTTTGAACTGTTCATTTTTTTGTAACAACAGTATATTAAAAGCCGTTATTTTCGTTTTGAAACCACTTCATAAATATTCCACCTTAAATTAAAAATATTCAATTTTTAACTGTCAATATAACTTTGAAATGGTTAGAAATTTGGCTAGTACTTATAACCTTTCTTACTTAGAATTTAAAGTAGATATTAAAAATTTTAAAAAATACAGGATGTCTCATATAATTAGGAAAGTTGACACCTGTTCCTTAAGAATAAGATACCCTCTATACACAAAAGCAGTTTTAATGAAAAATATATAAGGGGAGAAGTCAAACAACACTTATATAAAACATTTTTGTGTAACACGTATCATAAGACCGCTAGTTTGCTTTTCCTGAATGTTTATCCAAATATGAAAACACTGTAATATCCAGCAAATGTTTTTCAAAGATATATGGTATTACACACAGCTTAATACTAGTTACATTAAGATATGTTTAGGAACAATAAAAAAATCAGTTTGAGCAAATGCTTGTTTTCTGGCAAAAGTTTCCTTAAATCTAATTGATTTTAAAGTAATTACTTCTACCGTAACCTCATCAGTGGGAGTTATTGGAAAAGCATTAAGCTTTGTTTGAAAATGATTAACCCTCCAAGGTTTTGCAATCAGAAATATTTCTCCTTCGGTAGAAATAATTTTCCTTATTTCTACAAAGTTAGGGATTAAATCTGAAACACTTAAACATATAAAAAAATTGGGTTTGTACATAAAGTTACAAAAAGTTACATACTTTATCTCACAGAATTCTAATACATCATCAGGTAAATCCAGACTTTCTTTTATCACATTGTAAAATTCGTATGCTGCATTAAAACAAAACTTTTGTTGTGGACCCACAGTTATTTCATCTTTAAAAGAGTTATTGGCCCATAACCTATTCATGGTAACCTGATGTCTGAACGCTAATGTTTTAGGAATATTCTTAAAGTTTCTTAATTTATTTACTAAATTTTTAAAAAATCCGTGCTTAGCTTCGAATCTCATACACCATAAATGAACAAGCGGACCCATTTGTTGTATTGCCCTGGGATAATGAATCATCATATGATGTTTTGGCAAGAGATTACCAATTTCCAAAACTGTGGTATGATGTTGATATATTAATTCTTTTAAAAGGCCAATTTGTTCATAGGGTATAGATGGGGAAAAACATATGTTTATTATCCTGAGCAACAGTTCAATCATTTTCCAATGCTGCGGACATTTGTCCAAGACGTCAGCCAACAAAAGCGGTAAATATCTTAAAAGGCACCACATTTGAGATGCTCTCTGACCAATTGTATTACTTGCCTTATCCATTTTAATAGGGCTTGGTTTATTGGTCATATCAATTTGTCCGTAATCGAAGTAAAAGATTCTATCGTTAATTTGTTGCAGGCTAATAATTTTTTCATTTATTAGAAAACTTAAAAGTAATTTTATTTCATAATGTGCAACGCCTTCCAAAATATCGTGCATTATATCTACAGATATTACTGAAGAAAATTTAAAGTATGCCAAGTTGTTCAAGCATACTTTGGTCTTAACGCCAAAATAGGTATTCGGAGGTTCTAAATCTGGCAAGTTATCATAGAATTCTTGATCGCGTAATCTGCAAAGAGGATTGTCTTCTTTTAAGGCCTTGCTAATTTCATTTTTATGAATAAGACAGACTCTGCAGTAGTAGTTCGCACTGAATGATTCCACCATTCCAAATAGAGTGTTTCCTCCCAAGTTATCATGAGAGAGCGCTACTAAAGTTCCTTTTAATTTATATGGTAAAAAGTCTACGTCTATACCCGTACCTTCCAATATTTGAATATCTTTCACAAAAGGTCTTAAAAACGAATTAATGTTTGCACACCTTTTTAAATCATTTGAATAAAATAGTGCAAGTAAATTAATGTTTTGAAGCTTTGATAAGAACTTTGGAGGAATGTTTCTAATAACAAAATAAAATGCACCCATTTTATGTGAACCAGTTTTAGAACCCAAAGGAGCTGTCGACTCAAATTCGTCAAAATATAATTGTATTTGTATTGCATTTGGATGTTGTTTAAAAAAAATACTTTGTTTGTAGTTAGAACCATCAGCAAATGTTGTATAACAATTTTCTTCTGAATTAGCATTTGGAGCAGTTAAAAAGAAAGGTTGAACTGAAGGATTTTTAAGAATTACAGATAAAGTTTCCAAAATAGGCACGTAAACAAATGTGTTGGATTTGTTTTTTTGAATATAACTTTGACTCCGTTTATCAAAAACCTGTTCAAGGCGAGTACCTACTGGTATTTCTTTTGGTTGTACAATGCAGTCTAAATAGGTTTTTCTTATTTTATATTCACTACTAAATTTTTCAATATTTTGTAAAACTTTGGAAGAAATTAAATTAAAGTTGTGAACAACGTTTTTGTTACTAGTAATGATTTCCTCGATTGGTTGAAAAATGTTATAAACAAGTTCTTTTGTACACTCGATTATCCTTACTGTAGTAGAGAGTGGAATACCAAGCGATAAAATTTCTGATAGAAATGACACCATGTACGCATCAATATCATCAGATGTAAAAGAAAAATTACAATAGTTTTCTTCGAAGTTAATGTTATTATTGTCTTTTGGCATATTATTTACAGAAGGGTCCTCTTTTATAGTTTCGTCATTTTCTTCTAGTTCAAAAGTATCTAAACGATTAGCAAAATTAACAGCATTTTGGCATCTTAGATATTTGCACTTATTTAAATGTTTTCTATACCCGCTATAAGTTCTAAAGATTAAGGAGCATTTCTGCGAACAGCACTTAAGTGCAAGACTATATTCTAGAGGAAAATGAGTTCGTCTTATGTGTTGTATGAGTCTGGACACTGTGGTTAATCCAACATGACAAACAAAACAATATAGATGAGACATTTTAATTTTTAACGCACATCAGTAAAATAAATACGATTTTTTTGAGTCATTCCATTAATGTAGAGGGCAATTAATTTAATTGAAGATCAGTTTTAGATAAATCTAATAAATATAAGGCAACAAAATAACTAAGCTTTGTTATTTTTTGCATATTTTGCAGATGAAATAGCTAGAGTCCACTTAAAACAATAATTAAAATATATAATCTTTACTCTGTATGTTTTTCGCGGTTTGAAAATATTTCCAAACGGTTTAGTAATTCCCTCATTTTTGTAGTGATTTGATTATCCTTTAAAGGAATGTCATAAAAAAAAGTCTGGATAAAATTAAAAAACACTTGTAGCCCTGGGTCATATTGTGTTTTAAACACGAAGTATGTCTTAAACAGAAAATCAAATGCATTCGAAAATTCTGACGAGTATGTATCTAAAACATTACCATCTATAACTGCTTTAAAATCCGTAACCGCACCTTTGTTCGCCCCAACTGCAATTAAATAAGGCTGGTAACCCTTTCGCCCTGAAAGAATATTTTGGAGAGGTTGGCTTGCCTATAAAATACAAAAAGATTTAAAAATTAATAACCAAACAGGTTTTTTTTAATTAAACAAAATAAACATGTTTTTTTGGTTTTAAACTTTTTAAAATACGCTATGAAAAACTTTTTTTTAAAATAAAACTTATTATTAAACAATATTCACATTCGTGAAAAAATGTAACTTTGCACACTTTTTGCATAAACAACTATTTTAAAACACTCTGTTTTTTTTTGTAAGGAAATTCAGGTTTCGATAATAATTTTTTAAACTATGTTATGCTACAGTCACTAAGAGAACATAAAATAAAATAATGTTGGGTTGTTTTAATTTGTTACTCACCGTGCAGAAGATCAATAACTTTTCTACAGATGATTCAAAGGAATCTCTTCTCCCAGTTCTTTTTCCTTTTGCAGTTGATGGAAGCATATGTAAAAGGGCCAAAGCTGCTCTTGTAGGTTTGTCCCAACCTAAAAAAAAATCTGTTGAAGTTATCCAGTCCCTAATATATTGTTTATTATCATAAAAAGATATTGTCAAACTGAATATGTTAAAATTCATAAAAAAATGCAATTGAGTATTATTACAAACCTGGAAAAGAAGAAGTTCCATTTATTTCTGGATTGATTTGGCATGCTGTACTGACATAAACATTTAATATGGTGTTAACATATAAAGTAAATTTATCTACAAAATTTCCAGCAGAAGGATAGAGGACTTGAAAGTCTTGATCAATCTAAAAAATAAAATAACTATATTATTCTGTAAAAACCAATTTTGAGAATTTATACCAGTCCTTTGGTGTCAAGAAATCTTGGAAAATGTTTTATTGTAAAATCGGTCGCCTTCCGAACTTCAATGGTGTTTTTCATTTTTTCAAAAATCTCTTCCCTTTGTGTATTACAATTAGCATTTTTAAGAAATTCTATGTCTTTTTCTTCCGTATCGCTGATTTTGCGTTCCCTTTTAGTAGGCGGCTCATTAACGCTACAGCTCTCTTGGCTCACTTTTCTTTTTTTCTCTTTCCCCACATCACTGTTTCTGACTACAGTTCTTAATCGCCAGGCCAAAAAGCCAGAAGGAGTTCTTTTTGAGTCATCAAAAAATATTTCCTTAAAGAGAAAAAATCGGTAAAGTATTTTATTTCATACACTGTCACGTATACCTATATCTATTTATTTCATACTGTCCCATATATATATATATATATATATATATATATATATATATATATATATATATATATATATATATATATATATATATATATATATATATATATATATATATCTATTTACTGTATTAATTTGCGGCCGGTAGATGGCTCATTACAGTATCAGGTACCGACAGACAGACCGACAGACATAAATATTTTTTGGAAAATAGGGACCCTAAAATGTGGATATCTGAAATCTCGGAGGGTGATGACTAGGGCTGGGCGATTATTGGAATTCATAATCGATTATCGATTACTGAAAATAATCGATTATTTTCGATTAATAGATGATTTTTGATTAATCGGGTAATCGATTAATCGGATAATCGATTAATCGAATATTCGATTAATCGATTAATCGATTAATCGATTTTTTTCGATTAATCGAAACATCGATTATTTTCGATTAATCGTATAATCGATTAATCGGATATTCGATTAATCGAAAAAAATCGATTTTTCGATTAATCGAAAATAATCGATTAATCGAATAATCGATTTTTCGAATATTATAATCGAACTATCGATTAATAATCGATTAATAAACCATTAATTGATTATTTCGCCCACCCCTAGTGATGACTTATTCACGAATATAATATTTCCCTTTTATCGAGAGAAGTAAAAAGATATACAGGGTGTTAATAAAGCATGTGGCCAAACTTCAGAGGGATATTCCTTACACAATTTTAAGATAAAAAGTTCATATAAACATATGTCCTAAAGGGCTTTGTTTTTATTATAGAGGGCGTTAAAATATTAAAAAAAAAGTTTTTCCTAAATAACTAAAATACACAAATTAGTATGACGTTGAAACTTGGTGACAGTTTTTAGTAATGTACAGGGGAATATTTTAAGCTAAAATTTGTTTGTCATATTTTGCCAGTGGCGTGCACAGGGTAACACGTGAGCTTTAATTTTAGAATCGTAAAAACACTTTAAATTACGATCTAATACATTACACCATTCTCACTGTTTAAAGTTATGGCGGCTGTCAAATTTCTTTAAAGAATTGATTTTTCGTTCATTTTAATTTTTTTTATTGCTTTCAAAAGATAGCAGTATTAATGCTATGCATAACTTTATTATTGTTGCATTTTTATCCAAAACAGTTAATTTAAGCGAAAAAGTCAAGAGAAGACTTTTGTGTAGTTTTAATTGGTTAGTCATAAAATCAGATAAAATTAAAAAAAATAGTGTATTACTATAATTTTTCTAAAATTAAAGCTTAAGCGTTACCCCTGTGCACGCAAGTGGCAAAATGAGACAAACAAATTTTAGCTCAAAATATTCCTCTGTATATACACACTTAAAACTGTTACCAAGTTTCGACGTCATACTATAATTTGCGTCTTCTAGTTATTTAGGGAAAATTTATATTTTTAAAATATTTTAACACCCTGTATAAAAAAACAAAGCCGTTTATATGAACTTTTTGTCTTAAAATTTGGTATGGAATATCCCTCTGAAGTTTGGCCACATACTTTATTAACACCCTGTATAAGATACTATATCAAAAGGCAAAATTATAATACTTACATATCCTCCTTTGCTGCTTGTTGTATCTTTTAGTTTCGGAAATAATGTAACAATTGCTATTGCATAATCTTTTTTAATCTTTTTACTTAGAGCTGTACCATAATTTTCAGTCATCATTTTTACAGTTAAATTTACTAAATCTCTACGTGTTCTATCACACAATATCCCGTTTTTTTGGTATTCTTCTATAATATGTTGCCCGCCATTGGTTTTTAGATATATTTCAAGATTCTAAAAATAGAGACAACTAATTCTAAACTAAAAGATCTCGTTAAAGAAGTACCAAATAAAGAAAGCTTTATTTTTCAAATATTTTTAAAATTTATATAGCAATTTTGCAATTTACCTGTCCACTAATATTTTGATTTGGGGGGATAATAAAACCATCCTCATCAATGTTTAATACCATTGCTCTTGGAGGCACTTCGGCCGTGGAAGGATTGAGCTGGATTGCCTGTAGAGAAGTTAATGTAGCAGTATTTGTCGATGTTTTGTTCTCATTGAACGAATTCTCCTCTGATGTTCCTTCAGTTATTACTTGACAAGTGCTATTTATGTTAGTGGTGTTAGAAAGCCATTCTTGTACTTCTGGCATTGACGGAGTATTATCGTTAAATGATAAGGTTGAAGAAGAACTTTGATAATCTTCATCTATGATATTATCACCTTCTTCTACTATTTTAATAGTTACGTTGCCTTGACTTAATACATCAATGATGCAATCTTCTTCAATAATTGTATTTTCAAGGTCAGTGATGTGAAAACTTTCCTTAATGGGGAACTTAGTTTTTGCTAAAAATTATTAAAAAATTAATTGTTAATAAGCCTAGTCATAGGCTTAGGTTCCTTAATGATATGCTAATATTTAAGGAGGTAATTCTTGGACCCATTTTAACAAAAAAATTCATATGAACGTATGTCCTAAACGTCTTAACTTTTGAGATACAGGGTGGTAAAGTTTTCAGAAAAAAATCTCTTTTTTATATAATAACTGTGACACTATTATAGATATTTTTATGAAATTTGGTACACATCTTCTATGCATCAAGGTGCATTTTCTGATGTACAAACAAGTTTATTATTTATACCAGTGGCGTCCGTACGGGTTTTGCATTGAGTATTTTTGAAGAAAAAAATGGTACGCCACTGTTTTCTCTTTAAATAAAAACCATTTTTGAAATCCCCATTCGGTTTAGAGCAACTTTTATCCCTTGGCTTTTTTTCGTATGAGTTACTGTTTTGAGTAAAAAAGTTAAAACGATTTTCATGCATAGCGAAATCGCTAAAATCTACGTGTTATTTCAACTGGTGATTTTAAAATTATTTTAATACAATTTGTTGCTTTAGATTTTAGCGACTTTGCCGTGCATGAAAATCCTTTTTATTTTTTTACTCAAAAACGGTGAGTCATACGAAAAAAAGTCAAGGGTTCAAAGTTGCTCCAAACCAAATGGGGATTTCAAAAATGGTTTCTATTTAAAGAGAAAGCAGTGGCGTACTATTTTTTTCTCCAAAAATATTCAATTCAAAATCCGTACGGACGCCACTGGTAGAAATAATACAAAAATTTGTACATCAGAAAATGCACCTTGATGCATAAGAGATGTGTACCAAATTTGATAAGGATATCTACAATATTATCATTGTTATTATAAAAAACAGATTTTTTTCTGAAAACTTTACCACCCTGTATCTCAAAAGTTAAGACGTTTAGGACATGCGTTCATATGAAGTTTTTTTCTTAAAATGGGTCCAAGAATCACCTTCTTAAATATTACCATATCAGTAAGGAACACCCTGTATGTATATGCCCCATTCTACTTGGACCCTGTATATTAAAATAGTATCAAATAAAACACTTATTTTTCCGAGTGTTTTCCCAACAAGTTTTTAACAGAAGTGTCTTTTATTTTCCAGAAATATCAAAAATACCGTCTCCAGGGCGATCCTTATTAGGCTTAAATTTTTTTAAATATAATAAATTATAGTTTAAAGAACTAAACAAAAACACTTTGAATGCACTAAAAAGTATACTTACCAAGCGCCATAATTGATTGATATGTGTCTGATTCATTTATTTTGCAAAATTTGGTTTTATTCCTGTGAGATAGTTTAAAAACTATTGGCATGATTCCTAAATTATTATTTGGCTATATATACCTTGCTCACTCACTTTGTTTCACTAATTTTGAAGTTTGAAAATTAATCTTTCTGATAGATTTGGCCGGCAAATCTTCACGCTCTGGTTTACTAATTCGTACTAAAATGATGTCGTCGATGCGTCTTGTGAAACGACTAGGGAATAACGTGTTTTTAACACTGATACAATGTAGTTCACGCGCTATAGAGTATTTTAACCCGTATAGTCCGGGTGATAAAATGCATTAGCATTGCACCAGTGTAAAAGTCGTCTAATTTACTCTGGATTTATTAGATGTTACCGCTAGAGAGTAAAATTCACCGAAGTTTATATTAACACACCACATTGTTCGGAAGGGTGTAAAATCTTGTAAAAATTCATTTGCATGAGTGTTAAATTTAACACTCGCTAAATTTACTTTGCAAGAAATGAATTTTACCATGCAGAATTTTTTTACTGTGTACGACGCTTCCATGAAATCCAGTTCTGGGTTCTCTTTGAACGATATTTCACTTAAAGGTTTTACCGTCCAACCAGAACTGTTTGACATACTTTGTAGATTTCGTTCTTCGGCATTTGTCTTTATTTGTGACATTGAAAAAATGTATCGTCAAGTTCGTGTTAATCCAGATCAATCATTTTTACAAACAATTCTATGGAGGGAAAGTTCCGAGAAGTCTTTGGAACAAATTGAGTTGACAACTGTCACATATGGTACAAATTGCGCCCCGTATCTCGCGACAAGATGTCTGGTAGAGCTCGCAAATAAAGGCAAAGATCAGTCTCCTCTTGCTTCTAAAGCAATTCTAAATCAATGTTATTTAGATGATTTTCTATGTTTCGCAAATTCCGAAGCAGAACTGGAAAAGCTAGCCCAAGAACTCATTGGTCTTTGTAAATCCGCTAGTTTTCACTTACACAAATGGGGTTCGAATTCAGAAGAATTTTTGAAGTCTTTACGTGTAAGTTACTCTCAAAATGACTATAATATAGTTTTGGAAAATACATCCAAGAAGGTTTTAGGTGTAGCTTGGAGTCCTCAAGATGACAATTTTGCCATTTCACTACCAAAAAACATTTATGACATATCTATGACTAAAAGAAATATTTTGTCAATTATTGCCCAAATGTTCGATCCCCTCGGATTTATTGGCCCTGTAATTATTCGTGCTAAAATTTTTATGCAGGAAATCTGGAAGGCCAAAATTGACTGGGATGACATGTTACCCAAGGACTTAGTTAATGAATGGCAATCATTTTCTAAACATTTATCACAACTGTTAGAAGTAAAAATTCCTCGATGTCTTTTGATGCAGCTTGGCTGTCTTAAGGTTGAGTTGTTTGGATTTTCCGATGCAAGTCAAAGAGCTTACGGTGCTTGCCTATATGCTCGTGCTATCTATGAAAACAGAGAAGTCTCTTGTCGGTTAATATGTTCAAAATCCAGAGTCGCGCCTATTAAAATCGTGACCCTACCCCGACTTGAACTATGTGGAGCGGTCTTGCTCTCTAAATTATGTGTCAGAGTCATTTCAATATTTAAAGACGTTCTACAATTTGAAAGTATCAATCTTTTTACGGATTCTCAAGTTGTTTTAGCTTGGATTAGATCTCATCCTTCTCGGTGGTCTACGTTTGTCGCAAATAGAGTTTCGAAAGTACAGGAATTAACTTCAGAAAAATGTAAGTGGTACTATATTCCTACTCACGAAAATCCAGCAGATTTTGTCTCTCGAGGATTGAACCCCCATCAAATAAAAACCTGTACTCTTTGGTGGCGCGGCCCAGAAATGTTGCGTCAATTTGAATCTAATTTCAAAAATTATAGCAGTCAAATAACAGATACTTCTGAAGAAGAAAAAATTGTCACTTCTAAAGTACACTTTCAAAGTAACGCCGAATCGGACTTAGAAAATATTTATTTAAAATTTTCTTCATTTACGAAATTACAAAGAGCTTTAGCATATTGTCTAAGATTTGTCAATAATATTAAATCAAAAAATGAAAAATTGCTAGGCCCACTTTCAGTAAAAGAACTTCAAAAGGCCTTAGACTTAATCATCAAATTTGTACAAAACAAATATTTTTCACAAGAAATATCAGAATTAAATTCCAACAAATTAGTTACCTCCAAAGCCATAAGATCTTTAAAACCCTTTTTAGACAAAAATGGATTTCTACGCGTGGGTGGTCGTCTATCCCAGGCAGAAATTTCATATGATCATAAACATCCTTTACTCCTACCGTCGAAAAATCATATTGTCAATTTATTATTGAGAAAAGAACATCTTCTTTATCATGCTGGAGCTAGGACAGTACTGTCAAATTTTCGTTTAAAATATTGGCCACTAAATGGATTAAAAGAAATTAAAAAAATAATCAGAAACTGTGTAATCTGTTTTAGATTTCGAAATAATACCAGTTCTCAACAAATCATGGCAGATCTACCAAAGGATAGAGTCACTATTGTTAGGCCTTTCTTTTGTGTTGGCGTAGATTTTGGTGGTCCGCTTTTAATTAAAGCATCTAATCTTCGGCGTGTGCCGCTAACAAAATGTTATATTGCTATATTTGTGTGCATGGCTACGAAAGCCGTACACATTGAACTCGTTTCAAGCCTATCTACAGATGCATTTCTATTAACATTAAAGCGTTTTATTGCACGTCGTGGAAATCCACAAACAATTTACTCTGACAATGCTACCAATTTTCTTGGAAGTCGAAATCAACTAAGAGAAGTTACTGACTTTTTTAAGACAAAACCAAATTCAGAAATTATTTATAATTATCTTTCTTCCATGGAAATTCAATGGAAATTTATTCCTGCCCGAAGTCCTCATTGGGGAGGTTTATGGGAAGCAGCTATAAAAAGCGCTAAATTTCACATCACTCGTATTATTGGCAACAGTCATTTAACATTCGAAGAGCTTAGTACAGTGTTGTCTCAGATTGAAGCTGTTCTCAATTCGCGACCACTGTGTCCCTTGTCTGAAGACCCGTCTGACCTTGAATGTTTAACGCCAGGTCATTTTTTAATAGGTACAAGCCTAATGTCTTTTCCAGAAAGAGATCTAATCGAAACTCAAGTGAATCGTTTAACACGTTGGCAACACTGCACCAAATTACAACAGGACTTTTGGAAACGATGGTCTGTTGAATATTTGAATAATTTACAGAAACGTTCTAAATGGCTGTTAGAATCAAATAACGTTCAACCCAATACCATTGTGTTGTTAAAAGAACATAATGTCCCACCTTTAGTTTGGCCAAGAGCCAGAGTTTTAGAATCTATTCCCGGACCTGACAATAAAGTAAGAGTAGTCAAACTCAAAACTAAAGATGGTGTTTTCACACGACCAATTACCAAGGTCTGCATTTTGCCGATCAGTGACAATTTAGAATTAAATGTACAACCCTAATTAGATACGTCTGTCAAAGTTAAATTATCTATTCATGAATATTCGTGATTTAAATTGTCTGTTCATCAAATATGTTTATGCTTGCTTGTCATTGACTTTAAGTCATTTTGACGTTGTCACGCCAACGGGCGGAGTATGTTTGTAAAACAAATACTTTAACCTTCGTTTTGTATTTTTAAAAGAACCGCGTCTCGGTGTCATAACTAACCAATCAGGGTTAAAGACGTCAGACGTAGTTGTCGTTGCACGGCAACCTAACTTCAAAAAAAAATGTCAACATCAACTTTTTGTTCCGTACGTAGCGTTTTGCCGATCGTGCTCTTCCGAAGGCGCGCTTCCTAGTCTACCACGTCGGTAGAAGTTGTCCGTATAGTTTTATTATACTGCGCGAGTTACGCGTTTTACCGTTGTCCTTGGCTTTGTCTTGTGGGTATAAACCGTCCTACAAATTTCAAATTTTATCGCCGTGTTTGGCATCTGTCAATGTCTATACAAGGTTAAATTAAAGTTAATGTCGACTTTGCAACCTTTCCTTTTTTGTCAGTTGTAAACTTTGTAAAAGTTAGTTTAAGAAGATTAAACGAATATATGGTAAAAAATAAGTTAAAGAGTTTAACTACAACTACAGCAACCTATGAAGATATTCGATGGGGAATTCCTGACTTTTCAGGTGTGGAAACAATAATGTTGTTACCATAGACAGTTACAGCGGGATTGTATCCGAAATCAAAACGTCCCGACTGTACACTGTGTTTGATGAACCTACTGTTTTGTGTGAAACAATGCTTCCGTGTTATGGTGACGTTATGCGATATTTTCTATATGTCCAAAATAACCTAGCCACCAGTGGTGAAGGTACAAATAAAACAGTTGCCGAAATTGCGAAAATTGTGGTAGAAAAAGTTCAACAAATTTGGAGAAAGGCAAGTTTACCCATTATATCAGATCAACAGTGTATTGCGTTAATAAAAAAATATCACCAACAATTTATGAACATTAAAAAGTCACTAAAGAAAACAAGCGTTGCTGCTAAAAATACGATAAAGAAATTTCGGTATGAAGCTAACACCAAGCTTTTTGATATTTCAAAGTGCAAATGCGCGGATCTTTCCTTGTGTACTTGTGAGAAATCGAATAGAGTTCCAAAAATTGAACATGAATTTCTTAACGACCAAAGAACTACAAGATTGATGTTTATAGGAAAAGTGGATGCCAAAACAACTACGATTTTAAATCAAAGGCAAAATAGGAATAATATTAACTTCCAGCGTAATGTTATAGAAAAAAAAATTGAAGTGGACGACCTATCAGATATATCATTACAAAGCGAATCGGACTCCGATCTAGACTTTCAACCAAAGCCATCAACTTCTACTGCAGAAATATCACTTAAGCTTCCTACATTAGCAAGAGCGATAGATCGAGCCGGAATATCGAGTAGAAAAGGAGCAATAATCGCTAGCGCAGTTCTTGAAGATGTTGGATTGATAACCAGAAAGGACAAGTCTTATGTAATAGACAAGTGTAAAATAGATCGACAAAGAAAAAGGCAAAGACTTGATTTACAAAAGGACACAATAAAAGATGGTGCTAATCTTCAAGCACTCTATTTTGATGGTCGCAAAGATCGGACCCTTCACATCGAAAAACAAGGAGATACGTCATCTAGAAAAACTATTATAGAAGAACATATAGTGTTATTGAAGGAACCTGGTAGCAAATATCTAGGGCATGTAACACATGAAAATGGTACAGCTAAGACAATAGCGTCGACTATTTTAAATTTTTTTACAGAAGCTGGAGTGTCAACTACCGAGATTACTGCTATTGGCTGCGATGGTACAGTAGTAAACACTGGTTCTCACGGTGGTGTAATACATTTGCTAGAACTACATTTTAAGCGTCCGTTACAATGGCTAATATGTCTACTACATGCCAACGAATTGCCACTGCGGCATTTGGTTCGATATCTGGACGGAAATACCACAGGACCTTTATCATTTTCAGGTCCTATTGGCAAACTGATTGAATCGTGTGAGCAATTACCTATTGTATGCTATGAAAGAATAGAAGTTGAGTTACCTCAAGTTAATTTGAAAGAACTAAGCACGGACCAAAATTATTTTTACCAGATTTGTACTGCCGTATCTACTGGAAACTGCCCATCTAATTTAGCGAATAAATCTCCTGGCAAGTTGTCCCATGCAAGGTGGCTTACTACGGTAAATCGTATTTTAAGGGCTTACATTGCAATGGAAAAACCATCGTCCAGCCTAAAAATTCTGGCGGAGTATATTCTGAGAGTATATGCAAAAGTTTGGTTTCTTGTTAAAACTTTACCTTTATGCACATCTGGAGCTCTTCATCTTTGGAAACTAATCCAATATTCAAGGTATTTAAGTGACGAACTGAAAGCCGTAGTGGATCCCGTAATCCAACGAAACGGCTTTTGTGGCCATCCTGAAAATATTATATTAACGATGATCTTTGACTCACGTCGACATATTAGACAATTAGGATATAGAAAGATATTAAGCTGCAGGTCGAAAGAGAAGGGCAATATTAATTTGAAGAGCACCGTAAGACAATTTGAAATTCCTAAGTTCAATTTTGAAGCGGAATCTTATCTTGATTTGATAAATTGGCAAGAGTCCAGAATCACGGAGCCGCCAATGACAAAACACTTAACTGATGGAGATATTCAAGAACTAATTGAAACAGGTTGTTTTCCAGAAGGAGATCTATGGAAGTTACCTTGCCACACGCAGGCTGTTGAAAGAAGTGTCAAATTAGTAACAGAAGCTTCTTCGGCAGTATGTGGTTTCAGTAGCAGAGATGGTTGGATACGTGCAACTATAGCATCCAGAAATAACATGCCAAAGTTTAATACAAAATCAGATTACGAAGTCGAAAATTAAAAAAAAATGCTCATATGGTTGGGTGGATGGGTGGGCAGGGATGGAACTCGATGGCAGCCACCTCCCCGCGGTGAGTTCTGGGTTATTTTGTATATTTTTTTATACAAAATAAGCGAAGAGCTGCTCTTAAGTAAACAAGTCAGAAAATAATTGATCTATTATCAACCTTAAGGGTCGGCGGGGGGTCTAAATGTGTTACAAAATTAAAAATATTTTTTTTGGTTAAATAGAGACCCATAATACATGACTTTGTGGTACAGGCGTGATAATTTTTTTATTTTATTTTTTTTGATTTTTGGGGGGTCTGGCGGGGGGTCGTACCATTAATTTTTTTATATTCTTTTAATGTAATCAAAATCAATTTACCCAATCGCACCTTTCTTAACAACAGGCATTTGGAAATTCAAAATTTTTTTTTAAAAACGACCCACCATTGATCAGATATATGCAAGTCAAAAATTTCAGTGCAATAATCTTCCTCCAAATTCGTAAAAATGTTATCTAAGCAGCTACTACCATTTGCAGTTATTCTGGTATTTGTAAAAACTGTACCCCTGATGTTAACAAAATTTAGTAGTGAAAATAGTGTATGTTTATGCCCGTTCTCTTTTAACATTTCAATATTAAAGTCCCCCGCTATAAATACAATATCATAACCTCGAACATTATCCAAAAGTAGCTCTAGCTGCGTGAAAAACAATTCTTTATTACCTGATGGTGGTCTATAAATTGAAACAATTACAATACTTTTTCTATTTAGTACACACTCGACGCTAGAACATTCAAATTCACCTTTTTGAGCTAAACCATTTAACTTTTTAACCATTTTACATTTAATCTGCTTTTTAACATACACTGCACTACCACCATGTTGACCGTTACTACGACAGTAAGCAGCCCCTAATTTAAAGTCCTTAATTCCTATTTGCTGTAGTTGATCCTTGGATTTCCAATGTTCAGTTATGCACAGAAACAAACACTCTGGAGATTCTTTTAGCATGTATTCCATTCTATCAATGCTGTTTCCCAGTGATTGCACATTTTGGTGAATTAAGCTGTGTTTTTTCCTATCACTTGTCTGTTGCATTTCTATAGAAAATTATTACTGTTTGCCATTTTGTTTCCATATTCTATAAATTGCCGGTATTTTTCAATTTTTTGCAAAAATGCAGGACATTTGGAATCTCTTGCTGTATGTATTCGATCACGTAGATTTAAGCGTTTGCAGTTTGGGCAGTCTAGAGGTGTATTTTCCGGGCAATGTTTAGCTTCATGAGTTCCGCCGCATTTGTGACAGCAAAGTGTGCTTTTACAGTGTTTTGCGACGTGGCCAAACAAACAACATTTGTAACACATTGCAATGTTGTAGTACTCTTGGACGTATACTTTGGTTAAATCAAAATGCACTTTTCCACTCTGGATGAGCCATCTAAAAACGTTTGGTTTGGTCTGTAATATCCAATTTTCTTTACGATTATTTCTGCATTCTTTCTTTGTTATGTACTTAATCGTTTTTCTGACCTCATTTCCAGTAAGCGTCTGAAGCTCTGGGTTTTCATCAATAAGTACTGATATAAATTCGTTTGGTTCATATCCTTTTTCAATACCTGTGATCTTTACTAAAGGGTCGGTATTTTGTAGCTCTTTGAATACATAGCTATTGTCCTTTTCCAATACTTCCTTCAATTTAGTTTGCTGTAACTCATCCTCACACTCCACTAATACTGCCCCACCGTGTAATTTTTTTACGTTTGAAAAAACTTTAGAACAATTCCCATCATTATTTAGGCTTTGTTTTATTTCCTTTATAACTATTTTTGGGTCGGCTTGGTCCTTTATTTTAATGATTGTTTGATGTTTTTTTAACTGCGGTGGAGTAGTCCATTTTACACTATCCTGGTTCACTAAATTAGTGCCTTTTCTTTGCAGGATGGTACTGTACGTTTTCTGCTCTGTCGTTTTCGGCAAATTTGGATCGAATTGTGCATTTTCCACGTGTCCCTTATTTTGTGATGTCTGTAGTTGGTTTATCACTGTTTGAGTTTTGTAATTTTGGTTTAATAAAGATGCTAATTTTACATTATCTTTTTCTACGTTGCCAATTCTGTAAGCGAGTTTCGTGATCATCATGGACACACCAAAAGCCGCATCACGAATATTTTTACCAATATCCTGGCTGACACATTCTGAAGCGTGTTGAATTACTGCTAAAGCTTGCAGGGTTTTTTCTAAAATTTCACTAGTTGAATCTGTGGTAGGCACCTCAGGGTCAACACCTAAAATACAATCAGACTCCCTTCTGATTTTTTGGCGTTCTGAGAGACCTGGACTTGAATCGGATCTTAGTCTTTTCTGAGTTGGTTTTGTGGCTTCATTTTGTAAAAAATCATCTGGGATTTGCTTTGGGGGTGTTCTTAACATTGTCTTTTTTGGTTTAAAAACCTCATTTCCCATGTTTTCAGTCATATTTTTGCCTAGTTCTCTTTTGTTTGTATCATCCAAATCTCCAGCTAAAAATACCTGTTTATTTGGTTCTCCCTGTATTTTATCAGCGTTGCTGACCTTCCTTTTTTTATATTTCTCGAGATAGGTCTTTATTTCTGCACTCTTTTTGTTGGTATCTGCACCGATAATTTTATTTATTTCGTCGCTCGCAGATAAAGATCCTATTGAATAATGTCTTGTTGATTGTCTCGTTTTTATCCCAATATTTAGACCATCACTCTCACTATTCATTTCTAATAAAAAAATGTATGTCCCTTGTTTATGTTTTATACTTAAAGCGAAAAAACAAAAAAGATAACAGAGAAACAAAAAACTGGCGCGTATCAAAACGATCTCAAGAAACACGTCTGCTCCGCTCGATAGCTCGATACTTCAAATAGGGTTTATAGTACAAAAAACTACTTATAGAGAAAATTCAAATTTTATTAAAGATGTTTTAAATCAGATAATCAATATATACGAAATTATCGATTCTACTCTGCAAGATATAGAAAATTCTATTGCTTTTTCTAAGCTAAAAATAATGCATCCTAGCATTATAAGAACTGAAAATCTTTATTTCGAACTATTAAAAATCCAAAAGCAAATTGGTAAAAATCAAATGCCTTTGGAAATAACTTTAGAAAATACCTTAATTTTTGAAAAGTTGATAAAAATAGATTGTTTTATTTTAAACAATAAAATCACGTACCTTTTACGTATTCCTATAACCTACCCTGAAACATTTAATTATCTTCACCTCTATTCCGTCCCTGTACTGAGAAAGAGTCTGTTTAAGGTTATTATACCGCGAAATAAATTTTTGGTAAAAAATTAATTACACTAAAGTCTATTTGTTTGGACGATAGACCGATGTAAATATTAACCCTACACGTCATAGTCTGACGATCTCGTCGAGCCTCCACCAGCTTCCTATTCGTATTGGCCGACCGGACATTAAATTGAAAGAGGCGTGTCAGACAGCTATCGGCGGTATTTCGCAGGATTGTAATTAGGCTGTCTAGTGAAAAAGGCTATTCGACTTTCTTTCGAGTTTTGACTTGTTTTGTAGTTTTAATTTTTTGCGTTGATTTTTAATCGCTTTTTGTTTGTTCGGTTGTCAAGGCTGGCAATTATTTAAGTTTTTATTTAATTGTAAACAGTTTTGCAGTTTAAAGATTTCCTTCTCATTCTCAATGCGGCCCTGTTCAATTTCACCGTTTGAACCGATCACTTGTAGGCAGCGTGCATCTGTTTATATTCGGTCTATCGTCCAAACAAATAGACTTTACGCATATCGAGGTCAAGAATGTCAAGAGATCAAGTCCCAGTTATTCATCTGCGATAGAATGGACTTAGAAGAAATTTCAAAAAACAACCCTTGCACAGTTGAACTTTTGGACTCCAGTCGTGCCACCTCCACTTGTCGACAAATCGAAGCCAAAATTACACAACCAATCATCAATCAGTTAGATGTAGCTGATAAATGGATTTTTATACTGCCGAACCAAGAAATTGTCAAACTTAAGTGCAATCAGCAAGAAGAAAGCCAAAAATTGTTTGGTACATTCTTAATTGAAATACCCAATGGTTGCCTAGTCAATGTGAACCAGCAATCAATAATTAACAATCAAAAGCCAATATTAAGAAGCAGTCAACCAATATTGTTTCCTGATTTTGATAACAAAATCGACTTAATGCCGACCCTTAATCTTAGCCTTCATCTACAAGAAATCAAACTAGATGGACTTTATGAACTTGAAAACGAAATTCAAGACAATCAACCCCAATTATTCTTCAGCAATTTATCAGAATACCCAAGTATCTGGACTATTATGGTTTACGCATTTTTAACCCTTTGTGCTATATACTATTGCTATGTGAAGAAATGGTTTTTAAAGCACAAAAAGAAGACAGAAAAAAGAAGAAAAGAAGAAACATTGGAACTTCAAGATGTTCAACTACCCCGATAACCGTGAAGTTGAATCTCCGAGGGGAGGAGTTATGTCGCCACAACAACCACCATACTTGCTATATAGACATTATTAAATTGCAACGACAGCATAATTTATACTTTTATTGTTGTGATAGTGTTTTACAGTTCAGTCAGAGTTTAGCATTCGTAAAGAATAGACATAAGCTGTAAAGCACTAATTTTCGTATTTTGTAACTTCAGAAATAAAAACGTTTTTTAAAAACAGATTTCCTGGTTTCGATAAGTTAACTCACGCCTATCTAGTGAGGACGTTAGCGACTCCCTTCTTGTTCTGCACAAATTGGTGTGGACAAGTTGGGCGAATTCGCGAAACGCGATTCTCAAAAAGCTAGAGATGCCGGGTTCGCCCTTGGATTTTGCTTTTTACTTTTACTTTTTCAGTGTGTTCTGCTTTTTGCATTAAAGCCAGTACCCGCTAGGTGGCGTTATGGTATGTTATTTCCTGCTTGCGTTTTGCAAAACGGATTTAAGATACAGTAGTGTCGATTGCCTCGGTGCGACTGGGTTGCGACTGTCTGAATGAGTCCCAACAAGGACGAAACAGCTGTCATAGTCTACCCGGCCCGGGGTTGTCTATTTTCTTGGACTCCCCGTACTTTAATGCAAAAAGAACGACACACTTCCACAGTCTAAAAAGACTGATACTATTTTATCGTTTAAATGATGAACCTATTCCCAAGAAACGCCCCAAAAAAATATATATTTAAAAATGGTTCAAGAAGCATAAAATATATATATATATATATATATATATATATATATATATATATATATATATATATATATATATATATATATATATATATATATATATACAGTGACCGGCAAAAAGTTCGCAACATATGGGAAAAATTTTTATTAGGAGAGTATCGGAAAAACTTTCCCAGGGGATCGGTTCTGCATGTCCGATAACCTAAAAATCGATTTTGACATACGTCACGTGACCACTGGTATAGCGTCAAATTAAAAAAAAAATTGTTAATTTACAAAAAGTGAGGTTAGTTGACGAGATATCAAAAAAAGTTATTTGAAAAAATTGCTTAGAATTAAATTCTAGGTCCTTGTGCAAAATTTTAAGATTTTATTTAAAAAAATTGGAAAACTCAATTTTTTTTAAATATTTTTTTATCGATTTACAAATTTCCGGTTTTCTTCGTTTAGATAGCTTGGCTAATGTAAAGCCCATGTATCTGGATGAAAATAAACGAATGTAGTAGTTTTTTCTACAATTGACAGGACAAAATTAAAAAAAACAGGGTTTCGCCGGACGCTAGCTGTTGCAATGATTTGTATCTAGCAGCAGTGTCAAAATTTTAGAGACATTTCAATGAGATTACATTGAGAAAACCTTAATCGTCTTAAATATATCTGAAGTTCGACTTTTTGTAAAGTTAAGGGGATTAAAATAGATAATAAACAAAAAATTACCTGTTTATTTAATCGAAATTTTATAAACGAAAACCAATGTAAGAAAAACTTAAAAGTAGTCAAATTCTGTACTAACAACACAAAAAATCATTGTTTTTCCTTGGGTGCACAAAATTTAAAACTCAGTATGACCACCATTTCTCTCCATACATACTGTTGTTCTCGAGCGCAACTCTCGATTAACATTTCGGAGCATTTTACGATTTATTTGCAATACACAATTTATAATGACATTCTCTAAATTTTGTATATTCCTAAAGGGTCGATGTTTGTACACAGGGTTCTTTAGGTATCCCCACATAAAAAAATCTAACGGAGTCAGATCTACAATTCTACAATTGACAGGACAAAATCGAAAAAATAGGTGTTCGCCGGACGCTCGCTGTTGCAATGGTTTGAATCTAATGAAATGACTGTATCAAGATTTTATTAAGATTTTTCGCACATAAATTTAACAACCAGGTCTATTTAGTTGTACTTAAAACTACCAAAGGAGGCTCTGAAATTAAAACAACCAAATAATCTAGTAGGTTAAAAACAACAGAAAAATGTCAAACAAATTATAATATGTTTGATTTCAACCTATGTCATTGGTTTATGTCTCGCATCTTACTAAGTTTGATATTTTACATAAGTTTATTAATATTTTATTCCTTAAAATGGCACCCACACTACTTCTTCAGGAAAAGATAGAAATTATTTTAATTTCTGGAGATAATTACAAAAGCCATAGAGAAACAGCAGCAATTTTTAATGAGAGGCACCCCGATAAATCCCTCCATTATTCCACAGTATCTCGTCTAGTCAATAAATTTAAAGAAACGGGATCGGTAGAAAATCAGTATAAAGTTTCCCATGAAAAACCGGTAACAGGTGACGAAGGTTCTCTGGATGTGTGTTTGTCGATCACAGAAACACCCCAATTAGCAGTTAGTCAAATATCGGAGATCACTAACATTCACGAAAGATCTGTGCGGAGGATATTAAAAAGAAACAAATTTCATCCGTACAAACCTAAATTTGTACAAGTATTAAAAGATAGGGATTACGACGCCCGCTTCGATTTTTGTGCCTGGTTCCAGGGTATGATTGAGGAAGATTTTAATTTCCCAAAGAACGTTCTTTTCTCGGATGAAGCTACATTTACCTCTAACGGAACCGTCAGTTCACAAAACTGTAGATGGTGGGCCACCGAAAACCCAGACTTTGTAATTCAGAGTAAAGACCAATATAGCTTTAAGGTTAATGTGTGGTGCGGAATTTTCAACCTCAGAATAGTGGGACCTTTTTTCTTTAGAGACAATTTAAATTCAGAACGATATTTAGAATTTCTACAAACTGAGATATCTGACTTTTTAGACAATTTGTCATTAGCCGAAAGAAGAAATTTATACTTTCAACAAGATGGAGCTAGCATTCATTCCACAAATGAGGTGAAGAGATGGCTGGATCAAGAATTTGGAAACCAGTGGATAGGACGGTTTTCTGAAAATCCGTGGCCTGCGAGATCACCAGATCTGACTCCGTTAGATTTCTTTATGTGGGGATACCTAAAGAACTCTGTGTACAAACATCGACCCTTTAGGAATATACAAAATTTAGAGAATGTCATTAGAAATTGTGTATTGCAAATAAATCGTAAAATGCTCCGAAATGTTAATCGAGAGTTGCGCTCGAGAACAATAGTATGTATGGAGAGAAATGGTGGTCATACTGAGTTTTAAATTTTGTGCACCCAAGGAAAAACAATGATTTTTTATGTTGTTAGTACAGAATTTGACTACTTTTAAGTTTTTCTTACATTGGTTTTCGTTTATGAAATTTCGATTAAATAAACAGGTAATTTTTTGTTTATTATCTATTTTACTCCCCTTAACTTTACAAAAAGTCGAACTTCAGATATATTTAAGACGATTAAGGTTTTCTCAATGTAATCTCATTGAAATGTCTCTAAAATTTTGACACTGCTGCTAGATACAAATCATTGCAACAGCTAGCGTCCGGCGAAACCCTGTTTTTTTTAATTTTGTCCTGTCAATTGTAGAAAAAACTACTACATTCGTTTATTTTCATCCAGATACATGGGCTTTACATTAGCAAAGCTATCTAAACGAAAAAAACTGGAAATTTGTAAATCGATAAAAAAATATTTAAAAAAAATTGAGTTTTCCAATTTTTTTAAATAAAATCTTAAAATTTTGCACAAGGACCTAGAATTTAATTCTAAGCAATTTTTTCAAATAACTTTTTTTGATATCTCGTCAACTAACCTCACTTTTTGTAAATTAACAATTTTTTTTTAATTTGACGCTATACCAGTGGTCACGTGACGTATGTCAAAATCGATTTTTAGGTTATCGGACATGCAGAACCGATCCCCCGGAAAAGTTTTTCCAATACTCACCTAATAAAAATTTTTCCCATATGTTGCGAACTTTTTGCCGGTCACTGTATATATATATATATATATATATATATATATATATATATATATATATATATATATATATATATATATATATATATATATATATAATTTTATGCTTCTTGAACCATTTTTAAATATATATTTTTTTGGGGCGTTTCTTGGGAATAGGTTCATCATTTAAACGATAAAATAGTATCAGTCTTTTTAGACTGTGGAAGTGTGTCGTTCTTTTTGCATTAAAGTACGGGGAGTCCAAAAAAATGGACAACCCCGGGCCGGGTAGACTATGACAGCTGTTTCGTCCTTGTTGGGACTCATTCAGACAGGCGCAACCCAGTCGCACCGAGGCAATCGACACTACTGTATCTTAAATCCGTTTTGCAAAACGCAAGCAGGAAATAACATACCATAACGCCACCTAGCGGGTACTGGCTTTAATGCAAAAAGCAGAACACACTGAAAAAGTAAAAGTAAAAAGCAAAATCCATGGGCGAACCCGGCATCTCTAGCTTTTTGAGAATCGCGTTTCGCGAATTCGCCCAACTTGTCCACACCAATTTGTGCAGAACAAGAAGGGAGTCGCTAACGTCCTCACTAGATGGACGTGTAAACCCTCAAACTTACACATGGTCTCCTTGCAATTTCTCCCTTGCAATCTATAATTTTTATGCTTCTTGAACCATTTTTAAATATATATTTTTTTGGGGCGTTTCTTGGGAATAGGTTCATCATTTAAACGATAAAATAGTATCAGTCTTTTTAGACTGTGGAAGTGTGTCGTTCTTTTTGCATTAAAGTACGGGGAGTCCAAGAAAATGGACAACCCCGGGCCGGGTAGACTATGACAGCTGTTTCGTCCTTGTTGGGACTCATTCAGACAGGCGCAACCCAGTCGCACCGAGGCAATCGACACTACTGTATCTTAAATCCGTTTTGCAAAACGCAAGCAGGAAATAACATACCATAACGCCACCTAGCGGGTACTGGCTTTAATGCAAAAAGCAGAACACACCGAAAAAGTAAAAGTAAAAAGCAAAATCCAAGGGCGAACCCGGCATCTCTAGCTTTGTGAGAATCGCGTTTCGCGAATTCGCCCAACTTGTCCACACCAATTTGTGCAGAACAAGAAGGGAGTCGCTAACGTCCTCACTAGATAGACGTGTAAACCCTCAAACTTACACATGGTCTCCTTGCAAATTTCTCCCTTGCAATCTATAATTTTTATGCTTCTTGAACCATTTTTAAATATATATTTTTTTGGGGCGTTTCTTGGGAATAGGTTCATCATTTAAACGATAAAATAGTATCAGTCTTTTTAGACTGTGGAAGTGTGTCGTTCTTGTTGCATTAAAGTACGGGGAGTCCAAGAAAATGGACAACCCCGGGCCGGGTAGACTATGACAGCTGTTTCGTCCTTGTTGGGACTCATTCAGACAGTCGCAACCCAGTCGCACCGAGGCAATCGACACTACTGTATCTTAAATCCGTTTTGCAAAACGCAAGCAGGAAATAACATACCATAACGCCACCTAGCGGGTACTGGCTTTAATGCAAAAAGCAGAACACACTGAAAAAGTAAAAGTAAAAAGCAAAATCCAAGGGCGAACCCGGCATCTCTAGCTTTTTGAGAATCGCGTTTCACGAATTCGCCCAACTTGTCCACACCAATTTGTGCAGAACAAGAAATAAAAATTGTAGATTGCAAGGGAGAAATTGCAAGGAGACCATGTGTAAGTTTGAGGGTTTACACGTCTATCTAGTGAGGACGTTAGCGACTCCCTTCTTGTTCTGCACAAATTGGTGTGGACAAGTTGGGCGAATTCGCGAAACGCGATTCTCAAAAAGCTAGAGATGCCGGGTTCGCCCTTGGATTTTGCTTTTTTTTACTTTTACTTTTTCAGTGTGTTCTGCTTTTTGCATTAAAGCCAGTACCAGCTAGGTGGCGTTATGGTATGTTATTTCCTGCTTGCGTTTTGCAAAACGGATTTAAGATACAGTAGTGTCGATTGCCTCGGTGCGACTGGGTTGCGACTGTCTGAATGAGTCCCAACAAGGACGAAACAGCTGTCATAGTCTACCCGCCCCGGGGTTGTCCATTTTCTTGGAATCCCCGTACTTTAATGCAAAAAGAACGACACACTTCCACAGTCTAAAAAGACTGATACTATTGTATCGTTTAAATGATGAACCTATTCCCAAGAAACGCCCCAAATATATATATATATATATATATATATATATATATATATATATATATATATATATATATATATATATATATATATGTATGGCAAAGGGTGCTTTTGAAGACCTTTTTTAATAACCATTGGTGCTTCTAAGGACACTTGGTGCTTATGGGGACCGTCCTCATAAGAATTTTATATCTATCGAGTTTTGTAGGGACAGTCCTCATTATATCTTTTTTATGTCCATTGTGTTTTATGAGACTTTTTTAAGTGGCTGTCCCTATATAATCCATTTAATATCGATTGTGTTTTGTGAGAACTTCGGATTTTTATTTCTAAGGTGGTTTTTAGGTACCTACAGCAACTATTTAAAATAATGAGAAGCAAATCATTTAAAATTTAATTAATAAACAGTTCACCGTCAAATAATAAAAGGCTATTAAAAGCAAAAAACAAAAATTAAAACCATTAATGCTCATTTGCCGTTTATTTTTCCATTTTCAGGTGAAAATTTAAAGGCAACTGTTTTATTTTGAACTTTGAACAACTAATGCCCGGTTTCTCAAAATTTAAGGTTATTTGAGCGATACACTTTTGTAGTGGGATCGGAATCAGCTGATTGACGTTTGTCGCCCATGGCCCAATTTTTTGTTTTTTCAGTCGTTTTTCTTCTGTTTTTAAGACGTTTTGAGTGTTTTAATTGGTTTTTTGTATTGGTAGACTTGATATTGTTCTTTTTGTGTATGTGCACTATTTTTTATACTTAATTCATCCTGTTTTGGGTAAGTTGTCAGTTTGTTTAAAACTAATAATTATTTTATAAAGAATACTTTTTAGAATATGGATTACAATAATAATTTAATTATTATGTATCTAGTCCAGAAGAGACAGAGAGAAGAGACTCGTGGTGGATCTCAGAGTTGTGATGGAGCAAAAAAGACTTTGGTATTAAACATAACCAAAAATTTTACTAAAAAATAAGCCTAGTTTTAACTTTTTTGGACGAAAAAAGACCATAACATGGCATTAGCGACTCTAGTTTGTCAATGTTGTTTTCTTATAATGACCCAAAATAATTTTAAACTTAAAGGTTAGGTTATAATAAATCTTTGTTTTAAGGTTTTGTTAAATATTGGCCTAATTTGTGTTGTTCTTTTTTAGATCGAGGCCTATTATTGCAACATTGTTGTTGAAGCATTTAATCAGGTATTAATCAGGTAATTGTTTGATTTAATAGCGGTATTACTTTGAGCCAAAGATATTTCTGCTTTATCGTGTTGCTGTATCGTGTAATTTACATTTTACTCGTATGTAGAATATTAATGTGTGTAAAGAGTATGTGTTATTATCATATTTTAGATAACTTCTGCTGCAACAGGTTTTATTGAATTAACCATCACCAAATAGAATGGTGGCCCTGTAAGAAGACTACTAGGCCTCTTAAAAGAAAGAGAGCTAAGCCAGCTACTGAGGTCAGCAATTCTACTGCATATGAAATGCATCATGAAATATATGACATGATGCCAAACGTGAGTATTTAACTGTTGCAGGTAATGTTTATTTCTAACTAAAATTTTATTTCTACAGCTCGTGACGAAGACTTTTGGTCGATGCATCTACATAACACATATGAAGCCATGTATCAGGTTATACAGTTCTGCATAAGTATCAACTATTTAAAGTTTATTTTTAAGTTAAAATTAGGTCAGTTCTAATGTTTAAATGCAAGAATTTGCTTTAAATGTTAATGTTCTGTTACTGATCGAATATATTCTAAAAAAACGTATTTTCTGGGTAATTTATGAAATAATTTATAAGCATCGTATTACTGTAATACTTTAAATCAATAAACTAAAATAACTGTTTTGTTTTATTTACGCGTCCACCTTAGGAACACGTTTTTTCAAATTGTTTGACCTCAGTTTTAGAAAAAATCTAAATATAACTGCCCTAGAGCAGGGGTCTTCAACCTTTTTTTTTATTAAAGGGTCAGATTTGGGATTCCTTATCGACCGGTGGGCCAGAAGTGAAGAAGGTCGCAGGCGAAAACTTTTCGAGACCACACCCAAATTTCGTCAAGAATTCGCCCAACTATTTTCTTAAATGAAATTATTGTTTTTTTTTCGTCTAAAAGAGGTAATATAACGAGTTGGCAATATTTAAAGTTTTGAGTAATTTATTAATAAATAGGGTTAATTCGGGGAAAAAATAATAGATGGCGCTTAAGTAAGCTCGATAGGTTGGCTTTAATACCGTCGTATTTACCCCACTTCTGTCTGTCCTCAAAAGCATCAGTATATACGTAAACAATTCGCGCTAATTTTTGCTGTCCTCATAAGCACCTGTTTATTGCTGTACATTAATCAATATATTAAAAAGTAAAAGCACAACAAAACGAAACTTTTTTACTTTCTTAACTAGATTGCGTAATGAAAGTAAGCACTTAGAAAGAATTTCCAGAAATTTGACTTGGAAAGGAATAAAAGGGTATTGGTAATGGTAATGAACATTATATGGATCTATTAACGTAGATGATTTTTTTTTACTTTGTTTGGATCGCGCTAATTTATGCTGTCCTGATAAGCACCGGTTTATTGCTGTACATTAATCAATATATTAAAAAGTGAAAGCAAAACAAAACGAAAATGTTTTACCTTCTTAACTAGATTTCGTAATGAAAGTAACCAACAAGAAAGAATTTTCAGAAATCTAGGCGTGTTTTATTTTCTATATTATTTTTTTATTTCAGCTGTCCTCAAAACCACTAATACATCAAAAATTATGTCGCGCAGTTTTTGCTGTCCTAATAAGAACCTTTAATTAATTGTCTCAATTATAGTTTCCAAATATGTATTTTAACAATTAATTTTTACAAGAGAATGACTTTTGCTTTTTAGCCCCTATTGTTAAGGTGTTTTGAAAGAATTGCACATACTAAAAAAACAGGTTGTCAACAAATAGCATCTTTTTAATTTACGTTTTCGTCACAGAGCAGAATACCTAAATTGTTTTTCTTGTGTTATTATTAGCTGTGAAGCGTCTTCGGTTCACTCCGCGTCAAATGTTTTGCAAAGCAGCGGCTAAATAGGTACTCTGCTGATTCATAATCCGAGTTTACACGGTTTCAGTAGCTAAAGCGAATCACTAAAACAAGTTGCTAAAAGACTCTGGTATATGGTTTTGTCATTTTAATAGGGGTAGGGGACCGCCACTAGCCTAGCACACACCTGCGTACCAAAGTACCAAGTTATCGGCGTTGGTTACAAACAGACAGACCGACAGATAGCAGACAGAGAGAAATGGAACAAAAAATGTTTAAAGAGACTTAACACGCAAAGACTAATAGTAAATGTTATAATTTTTAATAAACCATAGATAACAGCTTTAATAAACTTTCAAAAATAATTTCTAGACTCGAAAATCCAAAAACACGTGAGCTGTAAATACACTTCAAAATTAGGGTTAGGTTAGTTTGGGAGGTGTTGACTACGTTTATACGGATAAGTTTGATACGTAACATAACTTTCTTTACTGAAAATACCTCAAAACTCAATACCAAATTTTTGTTCTTGATGTCTTTGATTAAAACGTACTTTCAAAATGTGAAGTGTGTTTTTGTTCTAAAATAAATATGGACTATTTAAAATTGTTGATAATCAAAGATCCGGTATAAACTAAGTCACTACTGAATTTTAGAACAGCTTTTATCTTTCTTCTTCAACTATGAAAAAATAGATGAGACATAATCGGACATGATCCTTACATGTCTTGTTTAAAAGATTTTCACTAATTTTCGCAAATAAGAATAAAGGGTTGTAAGGCCAGCGCAAAATATATGTAAAAAAATTAATAAAGCGCACTTAAAAATCAATAAAGATTATAAAAACAATAAAATTTGTAGTTAAGGTATGAATCCGCTTTTAAACAGATTGCAAAGCCTGTTGTTTCGGATATCCTTTGTAAGTCCATTTGTGGACGTAAAAAGGATACGCAGGGACTTCCAATTTATGTCCATGACTCCATAGATAAACAGAAATTCCCTACTTTCCTCCCCCACTTATCACGATGTGTCCTTATAAAAACCGTTCTATCGAAAATTCTTTCAAAAGTTCCTAAAATAACCTTTGCATCTAGAAGAATAGGTACTATTACATTGTATCTTTATGTAGGAAAATATGTCCTTATATGAACCGTTGATTACAATTTCCCTCCAAACAAGTCGGCCGCAGGCGAAAAATTTTCGAGATCACACCCAAATTTCGTCAAGAATTCACCCAATTATTTTCGTAAATTAAATTTTTGTTTTTTTTTTCGTCTAAAAGAGGTAATATAACGGGTAGGCGATATTTTAAGCTTTGAGTAATTTATTACGTAAGTATTTATCGAATTGTTTTTTTTTGTATGCGGGCCGCAAAAAAATGAAAGGCCCGCCGCGGGTTGAAGACTCCTGCCCTAGAGGTTTGATTAAGTGCAGCAGAAACAGAATTTTCATTTATTTTTTGACTACAGTAAGAACGAACAGCAGAGCGAAAATATAAAATTCAGTTTAGGACACCAAGCCTTCTAGAGATTGTTATAGCGTACACAAAACAAATAATAATGCTAGAAACAAAATCTAATCCATATAAAACACAGGGAAAAGTCCTTCTTGAGAAAATTTAAATTTTAGGTCCATTGTCGGAAATAGAAAATGTTTCGTTACTCGAAATAGGGTTAATTCGGGGAAAAATAATAGATGGCGCTTAAGTAAGCTCGATAGGTTGGCTTTAATACCGTCGTATTTACCCCACTTCTGTCTGTCCTCAAAAGCATCAGTATATACGTAAACAATTCGCACGAATTTTTGTTGTCCTCATAAGCACCTGTTTATTGCTGTACATTAATCAATATATTAAAAAGTGAAAGCACAACAAAACGAAACTTTTTTACTTTCTTAACTAGATTACGTAATGAAAGTAACCACTTAGAAAGAATTTTCAGAAATTTGACTTGGAAAGGAATAAAAGGGTATTGGTAATGTTAATGAACATTATACGGATCTATTAACGTAGATGATTTTTTTTACTTTGTTTGGATCGCGCTAATTTTTGCTGTCCTGATAAGCACCTGTTTATTGCTGTACATTAATCAATATATTAAAAAATGAAAGCAAAGCAAGATGAAACGTTTTTACCTTCTTAACTAGATTTCGTAATGAAAGTAACCACTAAGAAAGAATTTTCAGAAATCTAGGCGTGTTTTATTTTCTATATTTTTTTTTTATTTCAGCCGTCCTCAAAACCACTCATACATCAAACCCTGGCCTTACAACCATTTATTCTTATTTGCGAAAATTAGCGAAAATCTTTTAAACAAGACATGTAAGGATCATGTCCGCTTATGTCTCATCTATTTTTTCGTAGTTGAAGAAGAAAGATAGAAGCTGTTCGAAAATTCAGTAGTGACTTAGTTTACACCGGATCTTTGATTATTTATCAACAATTTTAAATAGTCCATATTTATTTTAGAACAAAAACACACTTCACATTTTGAAAGTACGTTTTAATCAAAGACATCACGAACAAAAATTTGGTATTGAGTTTTGAGGTATTTTAATTTAAAGTAAAGAAAGTTATGTTACGTATCAAAATTATCCATATAAACGTAGTCAACACCTCCCAAACTAACCTAACCCTAATTTTGAAGTGTATTTACAGCTCACGTGTTTTTGGATTTTCGATTCTAGAAATTATTTTTGAAAGTTTATTAAAGCTGTTATCTATGGTTTATTAAAAATTATAACATTTACTATTAGTCTTTGCGTTTTAAGTCTCTTTAAACATTTTTTGTTCCATTTCTCTCTGTCTGCTATCCGTCGGTCTGTCCGTTTGTAACCAGCGCCGATAACTTGGTACTTTGGTACGCAGGTGTGTGCTAGGCTGGTGGCGGTCCCCTACCCCTATTAAAATGACAAAACCATTTACCAGAGTCTTTTAGCAACTTGTTTTAGTGATTCGCTTTAGCTACTGAAACCGTGTAAACTCGGATTATGAATCAGCAGAGTACCTATTTAGCCGCTGCTTTGCAAAACATTTGACGCGGAGTGAACCGAAGACGCTTCACAGCTAATAATAACACAAGAAAAGCAATTTTGGTATTCTGCTCTGTGACGAAAACGTAAATTAAAAAGATGTTATTTGTTGACAACCTGTTTTTTTAGTATGTGCAATTCTTTCAAAACACCTTAACAATAGGGGCTAAAAAGCAAAAGTCATTCTCTTGTAAAAATTAATTGTTAAAATACATATTTGGAAACTATAATTGAGACAATTAATTAAAGGTTCTTATTAGGACAGCAAAAACTGGGCGACATAATTTTTGATGTATTAGTGGTTTTGAGGACAGCTGAAATAAAAAAATAATATAGAATATAAAACACGCCTAGATTTCTGAAAATTCTTTCTTGTTGGTTACTTTCATTACGAAATATAGTTAAGAAGGTAAAAATGTTTCGTTTTGTCTTGCTTTCACTTTTTAATATATTGATTAATGTACAGCAATAAACAGGTGATTATCAGGACAGCAAAAATTAGCGCGAATTGTTTACGTATATACTGATGTTTTTGAGAACAGACAGAAGTTGGGTAAATACGACGGTACTAAAGCCAAACTATCGAGCTTAGTTAAGCGCCATCTATTATTTTTTCACCGAATTAACCCTATTTCGAGTAACGAAATCTTTTCTATTTCCGACAATATACAAAAAAAACAATTTGATAAATAGGTAATAAATTACTCAAAACTTAAAATATTGCCTACTCGTTAGATATATTACCTCTTTTAGACGAAAAAAAGCAATAATTTAATTTACGAAAATAGTTGTGTGAATTCTTGACGAAATTTGGTTGAAATTTTTCGCCTGCGGCCTTCTTCACTTCTGCCCCACCGGTCGATAAGGAATCCCAAATCTGACCCTTTAATAAAAAAAAGGGGTTGAAGACCCCTTCTCTAGGGCAGTTATATTTAGGCGGACTTGTTTGGAGGGAAATTTTAATCAACGGTTCATATAAGGACATATTTTATATACATAAAGATACAATGTAATAATAGTATTTTTCTAGACGCAAAGGTTATTTTAGGAACTTTGGAAAGAATTTTCGATAGAACGATTTTTATAAGGACGCATCGTGATAAGTGGGGGAGGAAAGTAGGGAATTTCCAAATAAATTGTGTGATATACCCTTTCTAGGCTTTTTGAAGCAGTTCAAAACGCAAGTTAATTTGGTAATATTTTGAATACTTACCATAGTAGATTTTATTTTAGATATCATCGCGGAAGAATATGTAACGTACAATGACGAGAAGGTGTCAAATCTTTAATATATCCAATTTATTTACATTTTAAAACTACTATTAACATTATTTTGTACCTGGGCGTTTTCTATTTTCTATAGGTATTATTTTTATTTTAGGTGTCCTCAAAACTACCAATACATCAAAAAGTATACCGCTCAGTTTTTGCTGGCCTAATAAGAACCTTTATTGTCTCAATTATAGTTTCTAAATATGTATTTTTAACAATTAATTTTTACAAAAGAATAACTTTTGCTTTTTAATAGCTATTGTTAAGGGATTTTGAAAGGATTGCACATACTAAAAAACATAGGTTAAGTCAACAAATGTCATTTAATTTACGTCTTAGTCACAGAAAAGAATACCAAAATTGTTTTCTGTGCATTTATTATTAGCTGTGAAGCGTCCTCGGTGCACCGTCGCGTCAAATGTTTTGCAAAGCAGCGGCTAAATACTGTGCTGATTCATAGGCATAAAGCTCTCACATTCCATAACCCTACATTTTCTACCCCTGGTAAACGGTTTGTGTTAATTTTATTATGAGATCATCTGACAGAACACATCTTGGTACCAAAATTTAGTAAAAATCAACTTACAAAAAATAAATATCCACCATTTTCTCCGCATCTGCTGTATGGTTTTAATTTATTTTATTATGGGATCATCTGTAACTTATGACAGAGCTATGTCCCAAATTTCGTAAGAACCGACCACTTAAAAATAAAATAAGCCCTAAGATTCTTCGCCTCTGGGATATGGTTTTATGTCATTTTAATAGGGGTAGGGGACCGCCAGTAGCCTAGCACACACCTGCGTACCAAGTTTCGTATAAATCACTAAAGTACTTCTCTAGTTATCGGCGTATACAGACTATTTTTTTGAGAGACCAACAGACAGACAGAAATGGAACAAAAAATGTTTAAAAAGACTTGAAATGCAAAGATCTGTATTTTTTTAAATATAAGGACTTTATTAACGATCACAATAGCTCCCCATATATGTATGTACCACTATTTGGTATTATGTCGGAGCTAGAAAAAATAAATAAATCTATTGAACGCCGGTTCGTGTATTTTTAATATTGTTCCAAGGAATTATAAATGCACTTAATATTTCATGAAATCGTTGGCACATAGCTGATTGACAAAATGTTCCGAAACATATATATATATATATATATATATATATATATATATATATATATATATATATATATATATATATATATATATTATAACGGTTTTATGAAATAAAATAAATAAATGATACTTACTTTTATGTTCTATAAAATTTGCAATGGCGTCCTTAAAATTTCCTATCTCCGTTATATAAAACTTCCGGCCTTGTGTTGTGTCCTTTTATTTAATTAAATAAAATTACTGATATGTTATTAAATTTTAATTATCACCACCTAGAATAGTATTCTAGGAAAATTAAATAATTTTTTTTTTATTATTTAATTTTATTATTAATTTTGGTTGAAGTATGCCTTTAAGATTCAATTTTTATTTATTTAAAAGAGAATTATAATTTTAACCGAAATAACTTATCCATAATTTTATTATCTTACCCTTTACACACAACACACAGAACAGCAGTGAGCAAGTTCTCAACCTCATGGTCGTCATAGAGTTCAGGGCCATCCTTTACTTGACTTTAAGTATACCTTAAGAAATTTTATACCTATTCTTTTATTTATAAATGAAATTTTAAATAAATGTTTATGATCTATTAAAAACTATTGTTGTTCATATATATATATATATATATATATATATATATATATATATATATATATATATATATATATATATATATATATATATATATAGACCTGTAAAATTAAAATATCTAGGGAAGCAAGTAAATAAATGAATTAACACAAATTTAGGTTTTAAATATTTTTTTTTTTTAAATTTATTTAATTTTAATACCAAAAATTAGTTTACAAATACATCTTAAATGTATTTATCAAACTTATTACTATAGTTATCTGCAAAAGTTTTTATTATATTATCAGACTAGAAAAGTATTAAAATATTCAAATGCAATAAACAACTTTTTTAATCTTACTCTGGAATTTTATTTCCTAGATGTCCACGCGCGGCGACACCGTTTCAATGAACTAGCACGACAAACAAAACAATTTTCTGCCGGTTGAAGCGTGTGATTTTATTTAATACTTTTCTATTATAAATCTACCGATAAAGTAAATCCTAAATTATTTAAATTCGATCGTATAAATTACTGTACTTATTTATCAATTAACAGTGAAGTGACGAGCGCTTGTTCTCTAAAGAAAATCACTTAAAATTGCAACCAGTGCGGGATAATAATGGTGGTCGTTTTTAAAACGTATTCACTCTGAAAGTTTAGGATTTCGTTGTCTTTGATTGCTCTGCTATCACGCAACCAAAACTCATTGTTTGTGGCTTTCTTGTATTTCACCAAAACACAATTAAAATTTTCATATGAAGAAAATTTATCACACACTCATATTTTATAGTTTTTACGCAAAATTACAACACAATGTTTACATATCATTTAAAATACTTAACTATAATTATTTTAGGTTAGAACTGCATTACGTTTTGGCCGTATCGGAACCGGCGCCGGCACCCGAGAAATTTTGTACCCTGGTGCCGGCGCCGGTATCCATGCATCAAAATTTTGGGAACCGGCGCCGGCTGCGGAGTCACTTCCTTAATTAAATTAAAAATACCATCTATGCTACTATATATATATATATATATATATATATATATATATATATATATATATATATATATATATATACATATGTATAATATATATATATATATATATATATATATATATATATATATATATATATATATATATATATATATATATATATATATATATATATATATATATATATATATATATATATATATGCATTTTGTCTTACACGCCTCCAAAATATATACGCTTTGGACGCATACGCCTCAAAAATCGGAGGCGAATGCGAAAAATCGGAGGCCAAAGCGTATCCCCATGTATAATGGTCGCAAGCGGTTCGTAGGGTCATAAATATGCGTTGTACCAATTTTAGTCTGGAGACGTTTTGGTAGTGTACACACGCACAGTTACACAACGTAGTTCACCATAATTCCACCACGTGGCGTTACGATCTTATACATATATACACTAGGACAATCTGCTGTACGATCTGGTATCCAAATAGGAATTGCATATTATACCTCCGGAAAATTGGCAACATTGCTAGGAGGCAAATACGTACGAAGAGAATATCAATTAAAGATACACCCATTCCGATATTTATTATTTTGACATTTGGTTATAACGAATCATATTTGGTTGCAAAATTACATTAAACCAGTAGAAATTATTGAAATGATTTTTTGTAGTAACGAATTTAAGGATTTATAGGTATCTTAGGAGGGTTTATTTGGGTTTTATGGGTTATAGGTACTCATTTTGAACTTGTACGCGGGATATCTTAAGTAATCCAAGCTATTTCTGGAATGATTTCTGTGCTGATTTTAGGCAAAAAAAAGTTCACAACAATATTTCATGGAAAGTGCTTCATCCAGTACATAAAGCATAAAGCGTCAAATTAAAAACAAAACAGCTTATTTTTTTTATTTGGACAACTGCAGAATCTGTTTGTTGGGGCTAGAAAACTCCAGTTATTATCTCTTTACTTTTTTATTTGTAACTTGTACTTTCTAATTAAATTTTTGAATAATTATAATAGTGGACTGTATTTTAATAATAGTGCTGAGAGAGCATCTTCTTGATTTCGTCTCTTGACGACGACTACTGTTGTTTTTTGTTTTTTGGAAACCAGACGGGACGCTGCTCCTTTCTGCTACAATGTTGTCAATAAGTCCTTTCACATAAATATCGAATAGGGAGGTAAAGCACTAATGTCTAAACAGGGAGGTCAAGCACTAATGTCCAAACATACTGCCCCCCTTGAAAATTCCTAGGGCAATTTTCAATAAGTTGGGATTGTCTTTTAATCAAACGGCAAAGGACACACTTTGCTAAAGACACGTTTGAAAGTTCCCTTTGCGGTTTTAACGGTCACCACCCGCACTATATCGTCTCGTCCGGGAAAAACTTCAGTTATTCGACCAATCGGCCATTCAAGTAGTGGTATGCTATCCTCCTTTATTAAAACCATCATCCCTGGTTTAAGGACACAAGGTGAGGACTTCCACTTGGATCGTGATTGAAGGTTGTTCAAATATTCATGATGCCACCTCTTCCAAAAATGTTGCACTAACTGCTGCAATCTCTCATACTGGACAAGTCTGTTTGGCGGAACGTCTTCAACATTTCGTTGTGGTAAGCTGGTTGCCATTCGTCCGATAAGGAAGTGAGAGGGCGTCAAGGGATGAAGATCATTTGGATTTTGGGACAAAGGAGTCAAAGGACGGGAATTCAGAATGGATTCAATCTGAACCAACACCGTATATAACTGCTCAAAGGTTAAATGAGCATCTCCGACAATTCTCTTAAGATGATATTTACACGATTTTATACAAGCCTCCCAAAGGCCACCAAAATGCGGAGAGCGCGGTGGGATAAAATGCCATTGAATTTTATTATCGGTAAAAAACGATTTAATCCCAAAATCGGTTATTTTAAAATCATGAATTTTTTGATAAATTTCATGAAGATCGTTAGCGGCGCCAACAAAGTTAGTGGCGTTATCGGAAAAAATGTCACTTGGTAGTCCCCTTCGAGCTACAAAACGCTTTAATGCGTCTAAAAAAGCATGAGAGGAAAGATCTCCCACAAGCTCGAAGTGAACAGCCTTGGAAGAAAAGCATATAAAGGCACATAGATAAGCCTTTACAAAGGTTCTGTTACGGGGCTTGCCGTCTTTTACCATGAACGGTCCAGCAAAATCCAAACCTACTTTGCTAAAAGGCGGTGAATATGACACCCGTGATGACGGAAGGTCACCCATTTTTGGGAAAACACTAATCGGGTTTGCCTTAAAACAAGTAAGACATTTTCTTATTATTCCTCTCACCAAAGTCCTGCCATTTAAAAGCCAAATCTGTTCTCTCAAGCTATATAAAACAGACTGAGAACCAGCATGTAACATTTTTTCATGTTGATACTTTATTAAAAGCTTGGTTAAAGGATTTTTATCAGACAATAATAAGGGATGTTTTTGTTGATCGGGCAAATTTGAGTTCCTTAACCTGCCTCCTACTCTCAGTAAACCGTTTTCTAAGAAAGGGTCTAAATTTAAAATTCTAGTTTTATTAGGTAAAGCCTTTGAATTTTTAAGAGCTTGTATTTCTTTAAAAAAATCTTGTCTTTGCGCTACAAAAACTAAAGTATTTAAAGCATTATCTATCTCAAATGCTGAGAGAGGACCTGTTAATCGAGAATTTTTATTTTTTGTGTTATGATAAAATCTTAAACAATATGCGGTGACATGTAACAATTTCAAATATGAAGAAAAACGTTCTAACAGTTTAAAGTCATCATTGGTTGAATAAAAGTTTAAGACTTTATCTGGACGTCTTTCGGGGACATCGTTATTATAAATCGTACCTTGAATTGGCCATTTAGAAGAGTCTTCCTTTAGCCAATGTGGACCAAACCACCATAAATCAGGGACCATTAATTCACTGGGGCTCATTCCACGGGAAATAATATCGGCAGGATTTTCCTGCGAACGAACATGGTTCCACTGAGAAACACCAGTTATTGTTTGAATATTAGAAACACGATTTGACACGAATGTTTTTAAGTTACTGGGCTCCATAGAAAGCCATGACAGAACGATTGTTGAATCTGTCCAACAATAAGTTGCTGCAATGTCCACCTTTAGGGAGTCTAAAATCTTTTTTAATAAGATGGCCAGCAAAAGAGCGCCACACAACTCAAGTCGTGGAAGTGATAAACTTTTTAAAGGAGCCACCCTTGATTTGGCACAAAGTAGTTGGGAATAATAAACATTTTTTGAGTTTTTTGAAACTAAGTACAAACAAGCTCCGTAAGCGGAAATCGAAGCGTCACAAAAGCCGTGTACCGTTATTTCAACTGAATCTTTAAGGCATACACGTCTCGGGATAGAAATTTTATTTATATCTAAAATTTGTTTATAAAACTGAACAAATGCGGTGAACAAGTTCATAGGAACTGTTTGATCCCAGTCTATTTTTTCCTTCCATAGTTGTTGAAGAATTAGCTTGGCGCGCATACTTATGGGCCCTATTAACCCGAGGGGGTCAAAGATTTGTGAAATCACGGATAAAATAAACCGTTTAGTAACTCGTTTATGTGGACTTTCATCAAGATTGACAGAGTAAGTTAAAGCATCTTTATTAGGGTCCCAAATTAGGCCCAACGTTTTTATATTCTTATCATCTGTAATGAAATATTGAGGAAGATCAGATTTAGTTGAGAATTCTAAAATATCTTTATTATTTGATGCCCATTTGCGTAACTGGAAACCGGCACTAGACAATAAGTTTGAAATGTTATTTTTAAGCTTTTTAGCTTCTTCAATAGTAGATGCTCCGCTAATAAGGTCATCCACGTAGAAATCTTTTAAGATAACGTAACATTCTTCCGGATATTTTTCTATATTATCAAGGGCTACCTGATGTAATGATCGGACTCCTAAAAAAGAAGCGGGTGCAGTACCGTATGTGACGGTGTTTAGCCTATAATGTTTTATCTCGTCATTAGGATGAAATCTCCAAACAATACGCTGTAAATCGCGCTCAGTTTCGTTAATATATATCATCCGGTACATTTTTTCTACATCACCGGTAATCACATAGTTATGACAGCGAAACCTAACAACAATCGAAAAAAGTTCATCTTGAATTACAGGACCGACCTTTAACACATCATTGAGGGACAACCCCGTTGATGTCTTCGCAGAAGCGTCAAAGACTACGCGACACTTTGTAGTCAAACTAGAGGTCTTAACTACACAATGATGCGGCAAATAATAGTGAGTTTTATCGGACTTTATTTCATTATTATCGATTAGAGACATATGTCCTAAATCAATGTATTCTTTCATGAAGTTATAGTACTGATTTTTAAGGTTTTTATCTTTTAATAAACGTTTCTCAATGCTTTGTAATCGTTTCAGGGCGCATTCTTTAGAATCACCGAGTTTCTGAAGATTATCTTTAGTTGGTAAACTTACAATAAATTTGCGTCACTACTACGAGTAGTAGTTTTGGTATAATGCTCTTCGCATTCCAATTCTTCTGAAGAAAACTTGGAAGCGGGCAGACATTCTTCAACCTTCCAAAATTTTTCAAGTTGTTGTTGAATGTTTAAGTGATTTGTATTTAAATTACAAACAGTATTATTGATATTAAATAAGGTTAATGGACCTGAAATTATCCAACCAAGGTGTGTTTTTTGGAGAATTGGCATATCCTTGCCCAATTTTATTTGTCCTACACATAATAAGGTCCAAAAAACACTGGCTCCTAAGAGCAATTCAATGGGTTTAGAAATGATATAGTCAGGATCCGCCAACTGTAAATTTGTAGGAATGTTGACAAGATCATTTTTAAAAGACATATTAGGAAGGTTTTCTGTAATCTTATTTAAAATCAAAAAATTAAGTTCAGCTTGAAAATTATTAAAGGTGGAAAATATTTTAGCCTTTGCGGAGTGTTTTATATGAACAAGATTTTTACTAATACCACTAGTAGACACATTTACATTAATTTTTTCAAGTCCTAACTTTGTTAATAAATCATATGTCATATAGTTGGACTGGCTGCCAGAATCTAACAGCGCTCTGCATTTAATTGGTTTTCCATTTACGTCTTTAATATAAATATTAACTGTGGAAAGTAGAATATAAGAATTTAAATTCTGATTAGTCAGAGTAGTTACTGAATCACGTGAGAAATTATCTTGAGAGTCGGTAAGAATATTATTATTTGAGGGTTGAATTAAATTATCTTGAAAAGATTGGGAATTTTCGAAATCCGTAATTTCAACTGCGGGCAACGAGTTTTTTACTTCAGTTGACTCTAAATGCAGAATAGTATTATGGTTCTTATTACATTTGCGACAGTCTTCACCTTTACAATCTTTGTTAGAGTGACCTGCTCGCAAACATTGTGTGCAAAGGCGTAATTTTCTTATTTCATTTATACGATCTTTTATAGAAAGCTTCAAAAGGTTTTGACAATAATATATTAAGTGAGATCCCTTACAAAAACTGCAAACCTTACAATTTTGTTGAGATAAATGTGAATATATTTTATCTTTAGGTTTTTTATTGATCGGAACCTTGTCACTAGTTGACTTCGACTTAAAATCAAGCATTTCCAACGCCTGACAACGTCCTGACAAAAAGTTAATAAAATCGTTATAACTTGGCATAGATGTGTTATCACTAAGAGACAATTCCCATTCTCTTCGTGTCCTATTATCAAGTTTCGAAGATATAAGGAAAATAATTATTGAATCCCATGTCTTAACAGGCTCGTTTAAATTTTCGAGAGCACGAATATTTTTTTGTAAATCATTTAATAATTTCTCTTGGACTCTCTAGTTAAAGGGAGTATTTCAAAAATTGCCTTTAAGTGGCTGTTTATGATAAGTCTAGAATTTTGATAGCGTTCACACACAAGCTTCCAAGCTACAGAATAATTACTATATCTTACCTGTAGTGACTGGATGCATTGTAATGCTTCTCCCTTTAAAGATGACAAAAGGTAGTAAAATTTTTGAGTGGGAGCTAAATTTTTATTTTCATGAATAATACCTTTAAAGGCGTCGTGGAACTGTAACCATTTGTCAAAAGTTCCATCAAGATGAGGTAAATTAAGAGGGGGTAATTTAATGTTTAATGTGGGATCAGAAACTGCAGGCTGTTGAGACGCCCGAGAACTAATGTGAAAATCATTTAATAGTGCCCTAGCTTTAGAGACCGCTGTAAAATAAGCTTTTTCAAATTCAGCTCTTTCAGTTTCGTGAGTGGGGTCATCTACTAAAGACTCCAGTTCTAATTGACAAAAATCAAATTTATTTAAAACATCATCAATTCTTTCAAGGCGAGTGCCTAGTTCAACATAATCTTTATTATTTTGAAAATCTAACAAATAATTTGAAAATCTGGTTATTTGTCCTTTTAAGCTGCCTCTTTGGGCTTTTAATTTTTTAATCTCAGCTTCTGACATTTTTGGTATTTTTAGGGTAAGGGATAAGGAATACAAATGAACCTAAATATTAAAAAATACACTATTGTTTGACGTATATTATTTATTTTATTTTAGCAGATAACTGCGGCTTAAAAACCAGTAAAACGAGTTAATGTAATTGATGTTTGTGTATTTACCTCAACGAACTTCATAAATTTACACAAACTTGCACAAAAGCCAAATTTAAATTTATTAATTCAATGGCATTTTAACGTCAACCATGCGAAAAGACGTTATTTTAGCAAACGCTAAATCTCTCTATTTGCGTGAGGTACAAAAATTGGCAACGCGGTATCACCAGGGATACGGCGGCCAGGCGGGCGCTGTGGGTTTTAATTCCTACGCGCGCTCGACCAATGATATCGCAGGAACGTGACAAATTGAGAACTACTTTTTGTTACGTCATGAGACGTTTCAACAATCAAAACATTCAAAATGCAAGGTGCGCGTCCAACCTAACCAATATGTGGGAATTGGGAGGATGGAAATGTTGGAAATAAATGGTTTAAAATGAAATAACACTGTAAATAATCCTAATGTTAACAAAACATTAAGAGAAATGTCAGATCGCTCATTCCATTTGAAATTATTAAAGGTTATTTTGACAGTTTTTACACGATCCAGCTCAAACTGAAGCCAGACTGAATTATAAAGGAACAATTGATATTATTTATAAAAGGAACGGACTCACTTCGATATGCGGCAACTTTACGGCAAACCAGCAGCAAGGTGTGGATTAAGCGGCAAGCGGCGGCTATGTTCGGAGTCTGAGAATGGGCAAGGCACCAAGGGAACTCTGGCCGATTCTTCTGTATCGCTGGAGCTAAATCCGGCTACGGCTCGGACCAAATGTTGGGGCTAGAAAACTCCAGTTATTATCTCTTTACTTTTTTATTTGTAACTTGTACTTTCTAATTAAATTTTTGAATAATTATAATAGTGGACTGCATTTTAATAATAGTGCTGAGAGAGCATCTTCTTGATTTCATCTCTTGACGACGACTACTGTTGTTTTTTGTTTTTTGGAAACCAGACGGGACGCTGCTCCTTTCTGCTACAATGTTGTCAATAAGTCCTTTCACATAAATATCGAATAGGGAGGTAAAGCACTAATGTCTAAACAGGGAGGTCAAGCACTAATGTCCAAACACTGTTTATTTAATATTTGATATACCTAAATAAATAGTAGGTATTTTTGGAGACCGCATTTTTCGTGTATTCAATAGGTTTTCTTTGGTTAGAAAGAAATAATAATGTTTTTTGTCAGTTTAGTATGTTTTTTAAATAAATAACTAAAACTATTTAAACTAAAAAACCATACAGGGTGTTTCAAAAAAGATGTGTTATTGCTTTAAGGGAGATTCCTTGTAAAAAAATAAGACGAAAAGTTAATATGAAGATGGATGCGCAAACGCTTGGTTTTCGAGATACAGGGTGTTAAAGTTTTACAATTTCTTTTCAGTTTTTTCAAATTATTTCGAAAATCACTTTAGTAATTTGGGTGAAATCCGTATTTCACATTGAACCCCTGTAAAATCTAAACGGTTTGACGTAGAGCAAAATGGTGTATAAAGCTTTAATAATTTATCTAACGGCGTCAGTAACCAGATTGATTAAAAGTATTACACTTTTTGGTTTACGTGTAGGTAGTTAACGTCCTTAAATAGAGTATTAAAAATTAAGATGGGGATAATATGAAACCCGTTTTGCTCTAGTCAAGCCGTATAGATTTTACAGGAGTTCAAAGTATTTATGTATTTATTTATTTATTTATAATATAATTATAGTATAATATATAATACAAAGTTAAGTAATTAGAAATTTATTTGGGTAAATCACTATAAACACATAGGTTAATCATCTGCCCGTAATTTATAGTGATATGGTAATATTGTTTATATTTAAAATAAAAATTATATACAAAAATATTAATTTTAAAATACAGGCACAGATTAGGACCAGATGCGAATCTTACGCTTTCGACGGTGGCTCAATTTCGAGAAATTATAAGGCGGCGATGCTCCTTATTATTTAGTCTGTCGCCGATGGTCGCCGAACGGTGAATTCCTAGCTGTTAGCGTGTGCGAGCGTCTCGGTGGAATAGAGAGCAGGCTAATGTTATTACATCAGTTTTGTTGCGTTGATTTTATGGTTTAAATTGTTGTTGTACTAGGTTGTAGTGTAATTTTAATAAACGAGATACGTTTTTGTATTTGTTAATGATATAATTTTATATAAAATGCCACACAATATCATGTTTTAATATTTTAAAATATAATCCATAATGTCTCTGAATTAAAACCTACCAAACGCGTGGAAAATTCCATTCACGGTTTCGACGCTCGAAGCGACCGGGCCGCTCTGTCCGTAGCGCCAAGACCGCGGAATCCTGGTATAGGAAAGTTATTAAGAGATTCGCATCTGGTAGGAGTAATCTGTGATACAGGTAAAAAACAATATTAAAGCTATAAATTAAATAATCATTATACAAAATTAATAATGTTATCCAACAGTCAATAATTAAAAAAAGTTCAAGATAGGATGGTACCTATATAAGATATTCATGGGCGCCCGCAGACTTTTTTCTCAGGGGGGGGGGCAAAATGAAAGAAATAATTTTAAAGATTTTATTTGTAGTGATTTCTACAAATACACTAATAATTAAAATCAGAAAAATTCGGTCAAGTGCAAGCTATATTTGCACAATTAGTGTTCCGTGCCATTAGCCCCCATTTAACCTGAGCAAAACTTGGCCGCCCAATCTCCGCCCATCTCCCGCGATACCCGCCGCCGACAGCACCAACGCCGTATCACAACGCGTATGCGCGGAGCTGAGTGGGGTGAGCGTTTCGACTGAGCCAAATTAAAAATTTTGAAACGCGTGTAAAAACAAAAGTTGTTCCTTACATCGTGAGAAACATTTTTTGGCGAAAAACTTTTTCTCTAAAACCAAAGGTTCAGCAGTTTTTTTTCTGACAACCCACGAAGACCGAAGTCTGAGTACTATGTACCGTGGGTGTACTGGGGAATCGACTCACACATCCAGAGCTGGAAACACCCGTAGGGATTTCACCAGCCCTTTAAGAGGATGTGTGGGGTGGTACCACCTCGGTCGAGGAAGAATTCCTCTACCACCTTCCAACAACAATCATAAAATATCCATGGTCGAAGCGGGATTCGAACCCGCGCCTCTCGGTTGCAAAGGTGGCGCCGTACCAACTCGGCCACCGGAGACCCCTCCGGAGTTATAAGGAAATAAACAATTAAATTGTTTATAACAATTAATTGCGCTAGAATTTTTCAATATCGATAATTTTGGCTCAATCTACACCTAATTCTCAATGTTCATGATTTTTTCAGATTTTTCTGAGCGGTTCTTTTGGTGATGAGGGTGGGGGACAGCAATTTTTAGGAGTTTTTCCTGCAAAAAGGTTTTAAAATTCGTATAAAAAATGCATAAAAATACATCGTATTGTTAAATTCGTCCTTCATTTTTTTCCATTTCCCAATTTATCCCATAAAATTAACCCCCAGAGTCAAAATTCAACGTTTTATATTTCACGTCTATAATTGGACCACCACACTCTATTTCTGTGCTAAATTTCAAATTTTTACATCCAATAGTTTCAGAGAAAACCGCTTATGACAGACACCAAGGTGATTCCGTTTTGCTAATTTTAGCACGGATCACTAAAAAAAAACATGTTAAAAACTTCTTCATAAAGTAAACATGCAGGCTGTAGAAAATTTATAGTAATTTGGTTGCCGTGCAGGTTGCATTGAGTTAGGACTGGGTTTAAATAATATTCCTAATCCTAATTGATGTTTTGGTGCGTGGCATTGTAAAGATGTTCAAACATCCCAAAAATATACAACATTTAACATAAAAAGAAATATTATTTATTACAAAAATAATAGATATTTGGCAATTCGTCCAACAAAAAGTACGAATTATGACAATCTCACAATCTCAGGGGGGCCACGGCCCCCACCATGGCCCCTCCCTGCGGGCGCCCATGAAGATATTATTATACATGAAATGTGTTTTGAGTATTACATACAACCTAAAAAGAAGATAATATACGGGCGGTCCTATTTAAAATAAGCAAGTTGACATCTTTTTCCGGTATAATAGGAAGCACCAGATTCTCGAAAATAATTTAGCCGAAAGGCCCCCAGCGACTTTAGTATACTACCTGCCAAATTTTTAATTTTATTTCATTTTAGTTCTTCCTATATAGGTTGATACAGTTCCCAAATAGATACCCTGTATATTTTTTTATGATAAGCCACCGTTTTAAAGAAAATATAATAATGGTCTTCAATTCACGTCCATCAATATTTAATTTTATTGGATCCCATAATTTATTTCTATAGGTATCCAATATTTTGGGCACCTTTATAATTTTATAAAAATCAGACAGGGACATTAAAAGAAGATTTTAAAGTTTTTCCCAAAAATGGTTGTTCGTATTCAAAATGATCAAAATATATTTTTAAGCTTGTTTATTGCTTTAACTGAAAGAACTATTAAACTGACAAAAAATCATAATCGTACAAGTTTTTTCTTAAAACTTTACGTGTACCTGGATCAACTGAAAAAAAAAAACTCATAATAGAAATTGTTTAGTTTTGTATCCACAATTATTGTATTACTGACATTTTGCATAAATATGATCTTAGTGGCTTCTTTAGAGGGTTGTATGAAGAAGCCGGCAGTATGATTGATAAAACGTTACCAAAAATATTGAGCAATTTAAAGCAACTGAATTTAAATTCTCTAGCTTAAATGGTTTTTACCCAAACTAACAAGAGATAACAATTAGAGTTTAATTTTATTATAAAATTATTAAATAATTAAAAAAAAACAATTTCTATGCCTATGGATTGATATTTATCATAATTTTGATTTGGTATTTTTGTCCCATAAAATTATGTCAATGTACCAAATTTTAGCATACATCGTTTTTAAATTATAATAAAATAAAGTGTTGTAAAAAATTCTTTTCGAAAACAACCTTTTATTATTTAGATGTACTAAAACAAAAAAAAAATAAGTATAGTTTTTTCATTGTGGCATGGGTGGATCCTAATAAAAGTAGTATCAAAGTTATTACAAAGTTATTACATTATGTTAAATTTATTGCCTTAAAAGCTCGTCGCGCGCGAAAAGTTCATTAATTTTGTTTGGCAGGAATTGTAAGTAGATACCTCAGTATGTATTTTTTTCTTTTCTATTCGCGCTACAAGCTTTTAAGACAGTAAATTGAACATAATATATTATATCTGTTTTAGTGATAACTTTGATACTACTTTTATTAGGATCCACGCATGCCACAATGAACAAAATATACTTATTTTTTTCGTTTTAGTACATCTAAATAAAAAAGGTTGTTTTTAAAAAGTATGTTTTACATTTTATTTTTAAATTTTTAGTTACGTGTTATTCTATGCATTTCTGATAATGCATCATTATTATAAGACATTTTACCTGTTATTGTATTCCACTCGTCAAACCCTATCATTGGATACCCATATCAAGGGCATTTTGAAGAAAACGGTAATCCGCCATCTTGTGGCGTCCACTATATTGCGTTCAGAATGACGTCACAGCTTATCTTATTCTACTCGTCAAACCCTTTCATTTGATGCTCATATCAAGAGGATTGTGAAGAAAAAGGTAATCCGCCATCCTGTGGCGTCCGCCCTGTTGGGTTAAGAATGACGTCATGTAGCTTATCGTATTCTACTCGTCAAGCCCTTTCATTTGATACCCATGTCAAGGGGATTGTAGAGAAAAAGATAATCCGCCATCTTGGGGCGTCCGCCATATTGGATTTAGAACAATATTACATATACTATATTGTATTGTCACCGGACTTGTACACGTGTGCAAAATTTCAAAGCTCTAGCTTAATTAGTTACCAGTCGAAATTTTGATTGCAATATTTATCCTAAACATACATACATACATACATACATACATACAAGCAAACTAAGAGGTGAAGTTAAATAAAAGCTTGTAAAAAAATGATTTCAAAATTATTGTAATTTCAGAGCATATTATTTTAGTTTTAAAATAAAGATATTTTCAAATTAAAACTAAACTATCGCTCAGCTCAACCAACTCAAATCAACGAACTTCCTCTGAACCGAACAAGAAATAATATAAAATAATACGAACGTTAAATCCGGAGGCCGAAACACCGTGTATATGCTCAAGCGTAGACACGCATAACACCCGACATGCAAAAATATAATAAATTTACTAAATATTTGGTAGTCGAGAGCTAAAAATAGATCAAGGTCATGAAACCGGTTCATTTGCCTTAAATCAGCGGGCGTTAACAGAGGCAATACTGTCGGAGGCCAGTACGAGCGTAGTCCTTATACACATACACAAATCGAAGGCAAGTAAGACATTATTTGCTCGGAAGCGTGTTACATTTAACAGTTTACCGAAAAGCTGTATATATTCCTTTAATGAATTTGCTACCCCTCGAGTGGTGCCGAGATAGCCCATAAATTATCGTTCCTAAATATGCAAAATACACACCGTAAAACGCATTGGTTATAGTGGAGGCTTGGGTGGTATATATATATATATATATATATATATATATATATATATATATATATATATATATATATATATATATATATATATATATATATTATATAGAAGCGGCCCCAGTACCGAGCCTTGGGGCACTCCTGCTTCTATCTACCTGGAATTTGATAACTCTTCGTCAATTTTGACACTGAACGTTCTATCTCTTAGGTAGTTTCTGATGATTCTGCTGATTTTCAAGGAATATCCTGCAGAAATCATCTTGTAAGCTAGTCCTTCATGCCAAACTCTGTCGAAGGCTCTGGCTACGTCAAAAAAGACGGCTCCGGTGGCCTCCTTTTTTTGAAAGCCTTCGGTGGCATATTCAACTATCCTCAACAGTTGTAGTTCCGTTGAGTGGTTTCTCCTAAATCCAAATTGTTCGTTTGTCATGAGGTTCAGTGTCTCAGTTTCCTCATTTAAGTGTCTCGCTATAATTCGCTCTGCTACTTTCCCTAGGCCTGCAAGCAGGCTTGGGTCTCTAGTTTTGAGTAAACTTTTTCTCTTTTCCTGGTTTATTAAACACCATCACTTGTGCATGTTTCCATGTCTGAGGATAGTGTTCTGTTCTGTTCTGTTATGATGTTAACCAGGGCTGCTATGCCTTTTCAGGGTAACTTTTTGATCATTTGATTAGTAATCCCATCTCTGCCAGGTGTTTCCTGATTTTTAGCCTTCTTATTATGGATTTTACTTCTCCTGGTGCTGCGGGGCTAGGTACATTATCGTTTTGAGGTCTCACTAACATAAGTGCCTCATTTTCTTCAACGAGATCTTCTAGATCATCGTTATCATCATCTAGATGGACGTTTAACCTAGCCTCCCTTTCAATGGGATCAGCGAGTGCATTTGCCTTCTCTGCGCTGGTATAAGCCATCCCGTTTGCTCCATGTAAGGGTGGTATAGTTGTCTTCTCGCGCCTTTTCTGCATTTTCCATGCAGAGTTATCTTCGAGTCTGAGACTCTGCACTCGCTCATCCCATTTACTGGCACGATGTTCTTTTAGAGCATTTTTTAGCACCTGACTGTTTCTGTTTAGAGTTACCTTGCCGTTTACTCAGCCTGTATTTTTTCCTGAGCGTTCGATTCTCAGTGACTAGTGCTCTTATTTCCCTCGGGATTTCTCCGTAGAGATTTTTAGGTGGTAAATATCTTTTAGTCATAGTACTTTCGTCATAGGCTTCCAGAATATGATTCTTCAGGCTTACTACGGCTGTTTCAAGGTCAGCAACGCTTCTAATCGGTCTTATGATTATTTTTTCATGAACTCTTTCTGAGAAGGTCTCCCAGTTTGTGTTCTTCTTATATATCACCTCAGCCTCGTTAATACCTTGTCCGAGTACTAGTTCTATCGGATTATGATCCGATGTGTACTCTTCCAAAGTTTCCAATGTAAATTCCTGGATTACGTTTTTCATGACGACTAGTACGTCAGGTAATCCACGTCCTCCAATATAAGTACAGATTTCGGGGCCTATTACTACGGCGCCCTCTGCCTCAGTGTATCTTTTTAATTGTCTCTGACATGATTTTTTCAAAGTCAACTCCAATATTGGATGACTTTTTATCTGATTCCACATTCTGTGGTTTAGTTTTCTTGTCAGAGGGCTTTGTTGTAGGATTCTCTGCAGGTTTTGCTGCAGATTTTTCTGCGGGTTTGGCAGTTGGCTGAGGCGATATAGGCTTCTATGTTATTTTTATATAGACTTCACATCCCTTGTAATTTGCAAGGTGTTTTCCTTTGCACAGGGCGCAGGTCGTTCTTCTTCTGCTGTAGGCTTAATTAGCTTACATTCTTTTGCAGTATGATTTTCTGCACATCTCACGTATCTGAACGTGAATGTGCATGGCCATATCTTTGGCATCTATGGCACTGGCCTGGTCCTGGCACACGTCGCTTTGGTTCAATTTGAACGTTCAAGTCATATAAGACGTTCACATCAAAAATTTCTTTATTTCGTGTTTTAACTATGTAAAACGGAATCTCTTTTTTGGTTTTAAATGAAACCATCCTTGTGACTTGAGCGTCCAGGAACCCACGATTTTTAAGTTCGTCTGTCAGCTCGTCAATGTGTGCGTTTAACGGGAGGTTTTTAATGACCGCATGGATCATTTTTTCCTCTTCCGATTGGTAGGTATAAAACGCTATTTCATGTTAATATAGAAACTTAACTAAGTTTCCAAAATCTGTCGCGGTCGTGGGGAACACCTCAGTCACAGTTCTGGCCTTGGTGAAATCTATCTTTAGGATTTTTATTGCCTTAGACAGTTTCAGCCAGTTATCTGTGGTTATGGTAATTGGGGGAATTTGAGGGGTTTTTACAACCTCCATCTCGATATCTTCCTTCCTTGTCTCTTGTCTTATTTGTTTGTTTGTCTTAGCTGTTCCCGACACTATAGCGTTAAATGCCGGTGTCTCTGTTTTTTCATTTTCATTTTCCAGTCTTGGTTTTTTGTTTGTTTGTTGTTGTCTGTATTGTTCTTGTTGTTTTTGTTCTTGTTGTTTTTGTTCTTGTCTTTGTTCTATTAGTATTTGTTTCATGTTTGGCGTATCTGTTTGTATTGTTTGTTTTTCTGTTTGTATTTGCTTTGTTTGTGGCATTAGTTTTGTAATGTGTTCCATTAATGTCTTGTTCTGTTGTGTTAGTTCTGTATGTCTAGTTTTTTGTTCATTTTCTATATGTCTTATTTGGTTTTTTAGTTCAGCTATTTGGGCGTATAGCTTGGCATTCTCTGCCTGCGACGCCTCATTTTGGGCGTATAGCTTGGCAATCTCTGCCTGCGACGCCTCATATGGCTCCCTTAATCGTATCGAGTCTTCTACGGAGGAGGCTCTCGATGAGCCTCTGTTTTTGTTTGGAGATCTTAATATCGTCTCTGAGTCGTTACTATCCTCAGACTCCGAATTCAGTATATCGAAATCTTCATCGTCGGAAGTACTACGTCTTTTGTCTGTCATGTTAGTCTTATTTATTTTAAAAAATTTTCAAAATTCACTTTAATATCACTTCACATCTTAAATCTAATAAATGAAATACAATACAATCAAAAATAGGCAACGGAGACCGTTGCCTATAAGCTATCAACCCAACCCCTATACTAGTTTATCTTAGCAGCTAACTAAATAAACTTCACCACTCACTTCACTTTATCTCACCCACTGCACTAACAACTCACTGCACTACGCTCGCTTTCGATCGACCACTCTGCAAGGCGCGTCGGTGAATACTGGATGAATGCGTACCTACTATTACCCTGTATTGTGTGATTGGTTTCGTGCCAGTGTCGTTAGACACTCTTACACTCTTAAGATTGGTAACCAGGCATTCCTTGGGGAGGGTAAGGGGGCTTTGTTTTTGCGGGGGTGAGTTTACTTATGTGATGGGGGTTGCGATGTTTTTGTGGAGCGTCCGTGGGTTAACGACCGGGATTGGGTTCTGGTTGAAGGTGTTTTGAATTGTGTTGTTTGTGTGTATGTTCATGTTGTTGAGGAGTCTGGCGTGTGCTTTTTGCGTGTGTTCTGTGATTGTGTCGATGTTGAGATCTGTGTGTATGTCTGTTACGCGTAAGTATCTTGGGGCGTTTAGTATGGAGCGGAGTATTTTGTTTTGTTGTATTTGTATTTTATGTATTGTTGTTTTGGCAGCCTGGCACCATGCCCCACTGCCATACATCATTTTGGGGCGAATGGTTTGTTTGTATAAGAGGAGTTTGTTTTTGAGGCTAACTTTGCTATGTCTGCCCAGGAGCGGGTAGAGATAGCCGAAAGCTTGTGCACCTTTGCGGATTTGTGTTGTGATGTGTGTTTTCCATGTTAGCTTCCTGTCGAGGATGACCCCCAGGTACTTGAGGGTTTCCCCCCACTGTATCCAGGTGCCGTCCAATACAGTCGGCTGTACGTTGAAGTGTGGTCTGCGTGTTATTATTATGCCGTGTGTTTTTGGAGCGTTTATTTTGAATTTCCACAGGGAGAGCCATGCATGGAGGGCATTTAATTGTCTCTGCAGTGCAATGTTGATGGCTCTGGGGTGTCTGGCGGTGCAGTACACCCCTGTGTCATCAGCGTACATTGACAATTTAGCGTTTTGGGTTCTTGGAGGGTCTGCGGTATAAAGATTGTATAGAATTGGGGATATTGGGGAACCTTGGGGGACCCCCGATTCTATGGGGCATATTGTGGAGTAAGCTTGGTTTGCCCTCACCAGAAATTGACGTTTGTGATGAAGGACTGGATCAGCTGAACGTATGGGAGTGGGATATTGAGTGTATAGAACAATTTGTATATGAGTCCTTCGTGCCAGACTTTGTCGAAGGCTTTCTCTATGTCCAGCACCACAAGGTCTGTGGAGGACCCGTGGCGCAGTCCACGTGAGATGTCCTCTGCCAGCTTGGCAAGTTGGAGTGGAATGACTGGCTCTGAATCCGAATTCTTCGTCAGGGAGGAGATTTTGTTCCCTGATGATGTCCCAGAGTCGTTCCAGAAGGATGTTCTCTGCGATTTTGGCCAGGGATGAAAGTAGGCTAATGGGACGCCAATTTTGTGGGAAAGTCTTATTTTGGTCAGCTCTGGGGAGCATGGTTATTTCTGCCGTTTTCTAGCTATTTGGATACGCTTTTAGCCTGAGCATTGCGTTGATAAGATTCGTGAAATTTTGAATCGCGTTTTCCGGCAGGTGTTTTAGGGCTAAATTTAGGATTTTATCTTTTCCCGGGGCTTTTTTGGGATTAGCCATTTTTATTTGGGTTTTAACCTCTTCGAGATTTGTGGGTGGGATGGCGGGAGCGCTGTTTAGGGCTATGTTTTTGATGGCTTTGGCGCGTCTTTCTATACGATCTTTCCAATCGATGTCGTAATCCTCGTCCTCGTTGGGGGAGAACTGTGCCTCGAACGAGGTTGCGAAGGCATTCGCCTTCTCCTTATCCGAGTACACAATTCCGTCCCTTCCGCGGAGCGGCGAGATGATAGGCTTTGTTTTATTTTGAAATATATTGGCTGCGCGCCATATGGAATTGTCTTCTGGAGTTAGCTCCTGGATGTAGGTTTCCCACCTCTGATTTTTGAGGGTATTTATCTGGCTCTTTATGGTGTTGGTTAGTCTATTGGCTTGTATTTTGTATATGGGATTTAATGTGTTTTTTTGCGTGTCTTTTGAGTCTGTTTCGTTCCCTTATCAGCTCCCTGATTTCTCTGGGGAGATTGTAGGGGTTGTGTGCTGTTGTTGGGTGTGCTTGTGTGCTTTGTTCAGCGGCTTGTGTTATGCTTTGTGTAAAGTGATGTATGTCATTGTCCAGGAGAGCGGGGTTTGTTATGTTTTGTGTATTTGCGGCGTTTTCTGACATAATGATGTGGAATGTGTTCCAGTTTGTGCGTCTGGTGAGTGATGGGGGGTTTATTTCGTGTGTTGGTCCAATGATGAACGAGGCTGGTGAGTGGTCTGAACTTAGGTCGTCTATGACTTCTATACCGACATCATAGTGGAAATTCTTGGAGAATGCCATGTCTAAGATGTCGGAGGAGTTACCACTGCTGAAAGTGGGTTCGATCGGGATATGGGGGGAGTAGATATACTTTGGGAGTTCTGCCCCCACCCGTCCCACGGGGGAGATCTTATCTCGAGATCTATGCCATATACATATATATATATATATATATATATATATATATAGATATATATATATATATATATATATATATATATATATATATATATATATATATATATATATATATATATATATATATATATATATATCTCGGCCACCTTTGCGCAGGTGTAAATTTCAAGTACGTCATCGAAGTCTACGTCGGTGGAGCGTACATCAGCGATATAAATGTCAGCTGTCAAATGTCAAATGTCACCTGTCAACTGTCACCTGTCACTTGTCAAATGTCAAAATTAAAATTGAACATACGTCACGTGTGAAGGATGACGTCATAAGACAGGAGAAAAAAATTAGTCAGCTATCACTTGTCATTTAAGATATGTCAACTGTCACTTATGAAACGCCAAAATTAAAATTGAACATACGTCAGGTATGAAGGATGACGTCAGAAGACATGTGTAAAAGCATGTCAGCTGTCACTTGTCATCTTCGATCTGTGAACTGTCACCTGTCACTTATGAAACGTCAAAATTAAAATTTAACATACGTCACGTGTTAAAAATGAAGTTAGAAGACATGTGTAAAAGTATGGCGGCTGTCACCTGTCATTTAAGATATGTCAACTGTCACCAGTCACGTGTTGAACGTCAAAATAAAAATTCAAAATACGTCACGTGTTCGGGGCGGTGTCCGAAAGCGTTTAAAAAGAGAATGCGTCGATCGGCCCTTTGGTTCCGGAGATATAGTTTTTTGCGATTAGTGACCGAACGGCTGAAGGGGGAGAGACGAAATTCGCATGGGGGATAGTGACGGAGTAGATCTTTTGATTTGTCAAAGCATTTTTCAAAAATCTCGACTTTGAGGAAAAAATTAGATTTCAAAATTTTTACATCACCCTGTATAGTAAATTTTGGATTAATTATATAAGTTAATATATATATATATATATATATATATATATATATATATATATATATATATATATATATATATATATATATATATACATGACACAGCTAGAAACCCACCTAGTATGCTAGCACTATATGCCGACGACACTACCATCTTGGCACGTAGTAAGAGCCCTGGCATAAGATGCAGAAGGTTACAAAGTAGCCTCGATACGATACATAACTGGTGTATTAGGTGGAAAATAAAAATAAATGGAGAACAAAGTCAGGCAGTACTACTCCAAAAGAGAAGACTAAGACCAGTCAGAAATATCAATGTGGATGACACAGAGATAGAATGGTCTAACCAGGCCAAATATCTTGGAATTATCCTAGATACAGGACTCACGTGGGGAAAACACGTTAGATATGCAATAGCCAAGACCAAGGCGGCTATGAGCCGTCTCTACCCACTCATCGGTAGACGTAGTCCCATGAACAGAAGGACAAAGCTCACGATGATTCGAGCTATAGCTAGATCACAACTAACCTATGGGTCCACTGTGTGGGGCTACGCGGCTAGAACCCACATTAATAAAATAGAGCCAGCCGAAAATCTATACGTACAGAGTATTAGCCTTGCCACGGTAATGCGGGGCTCTGCCGTGGTGGACTACCCTTTCCCTAGCTACTCGTGGGATCCGTATGGAAAACGATGTAAATCTACCGCCTGACGAGGAAGGCCAAGTCCTCGATCCGCAAGCAATTGTGGAAACTATGGAGGTCGGTCATACGCCTCCCCAAACAGAAGCTGGGAACAATCCTACTTCACATACTGGAGTCATTCAGGAAACGGCTTCCTTGGAGGAGACTGGGAAAAACCTCTCTCCATCCAGGAAGACCGAAGATGAATCGGCTTCAGAACCTACCTCGGATCAGGAAAGGGAGCTATTGAAGTCCCCGAAACCGACCGAGAAGGTTACTGAGGAGGAGGCTGCAAGGGCACTGGCGAACCTTAACATAAAGCGCCGGAGACTTGCAGGCTCCAAAAGAAAGAAATTAAGCCGGCTCCTCTAGAGCGGAATGGCATAATAAGCCTCTCTTGACACGGTGCTCGGTGAGCAAAGCGAGCAGAACCGGCCGCAGGAAGGAGATGAACCTCCATCCAAGGCGGCCGCGGGAAGCAAGCGAACTCGATCCGACGCCAGTACGCCAGAACAACAGGCGAAAAAAGCGCAAGGAGGACGAGGCAAAGCCCAAGCCCACGTACGGAGCAGTTGTGGGGGGATTAGGGTGGGGCTAATCCACCCTGAACACCCCACGGCTACCCTAACCAGCGATCAGCTTAGGACCCTGCAGTTAGCAGTTCTTAAAGCTGTGAATCAAATTCCTGACGGCGGACCGCAGGTGAGATTCCAGAGCTGCTCAACTCGGCCTGGATGGTTACAAATCACCTGTGTCGATGAAACCAGCAGGAAATGGCTGGAGATGACTTCTAAAAAGCTCCAGCCCTGGGAAAGAGCGAAAATTAAATTCGTTCAAGGCCAGGAACTACCAAAACCTCATATCTGTGTGGCCTACATTCCGGATGACAATGTCGACAATAGACTTGCATCTGAGGAGGTGCTGCTCAGAATGAGAAACCAAAACCATGGCCTGAACACCCGAGAGTGGACCGTTCTACATCGGGAAAATTCTGGCCCTGGTCAAACATGGACATTTTCGGTGGACGAGATGTCCATGACAGCATTAGAAGGGATGCACTTCAGACCATACTTCGGGTTTGGGCAGGTACAACTCCGCCCAAGGGCTCGCGTTGGGCAGGGACCGACGCAGGAGCAGCCCGGGGGGTCTGGGGCAAAGAAGATCCCGTCAGGAGAAAGCCGGGTACAACCGCCTCCTAAACAAAAACCAAAAACCGTACCACCCCGGAAAGGCAAATCCATCCCGGGTGGTAGCTTGACGGACAAAAAGACTTCCGACCAGTCGGGTAAGGGCAAATCCATCCCGAATAAGCCAGCACTGAAAAAAGGTGCCAAGCCCCCCAACCAGAAGAGCGGGAAAGAGTCTAAGGACAAAAAACCACCCTCTGGAGGTGCCAGCAGCTCAGGTCCATCTACCGGATCTGGCAAAACTGGTGGGGGCTTGAAAAACTAACCTGGATAGTAATGCCCAGTGTATCAAACTGCTGCAGGTAAATCTGGAGCATGCCAAGGCCTCTACGTATGTCACTGGCAAAACATTTATGACAGAGCTAGTGGACATAGCCCTGATACAGGAACCATGGACTTCCAACACAGGCCGAGTAACCGGCCTGGGTAACATATCCGGTAAGGTAATAGCAAGCGACTCGGGTGAAAAACCCAGAGCCTGTATCCTTATCAGGAACAATATTAACTATTTTGTGCTTTCAGGCTTCTGCACTCAAGATATGGTGGCAGTCCATGTCAGGCTTCCGGAGAGGGGGAGCATGATGGAAATAATCGTCTGCTCAGCATACTTCCCGGGGGACAGAGATGCAGAAGAACCCCCTCCTACAGCAGTGCGAGAGCTTATCGCCTACAGCAGGAGGAATAACATCCAGCTGGTGATCGGATGCGATGCCAACGCACACCACTTGGCATGGGGGAGTACAGACATCAATCCAAGAGGTGAGTCACTTTTCAATTATCTACTGGGGGAACAACTAACAGTAAATAATATAGGCTCGGAGCCTACCTTTGTAACTAGAAATAGGAAAGAGGTATTAGATTTAACAATCAGCTCTAACTTCCTGAGCAACAAGATAACTAATTGAAAAGTATCTTCTGAACCATCGTGTTCAGATCATAGACATATTCAATTTAATATTAAAATAGGGCCAAGGCCAGTAGTACAGTACCGTGATCCCAGGAGTGTGGATAGGGACGGATTCAAACTGTCTCTGCAAACCCACCTCCAAAACGGACTAACTACAATAAACAGTCGTGACCAGATAGAGATCGCCGCGGAACAGCTGAGGGTCGCGGTGACTTCTGCGTATCACGAAAATTGTCCGTTAAAAGCAAAAAAGGACAACAGAAATGCATCATGGTGGAATAAACGCCTAGATATAAAAAGAAACGAAGTCCGACGTCTATTCAACCGGGCTAAAGAAATAGGTGAATGGGATCAATACAGGTCTGCTCTGACAGAATACAACAAAGCAATCCGCAACGCAAAAAGAGAATCTTGGAGAAGGTTCTGTGAGGGTATAGCGGATGTACCAAGCAGTACCAGAATTCACAAAATTCTATCCACAGAACCGGTTAAGGAGATGGGTTCGTTAATTCGACCAGACGGCTCCTATACTGAATCTAGGAAAGAAACGTTAGAGCTTTTAATTAAAAACCACTTCCCGGGCAGCCTAATTCTGGCTGATCAAACAGTCTCCAGTGAATGCCGACCGAAACGGCCTCAGAAAGAAGACTGGGCGACAGTCAACAAAATAATTACAGCACAAGCGATGAGAGGTGCAATCTCCTCTTTCCAACCTTTCAAATCGCCAGGAGAGGATGGTATCTTCCCAGCTCTGCTACAGATCGGACTGGATATACTACTACCCTCTCTTATAAGACTTTTCAGAGCTAGTCTAGCTTGGAGTTATATACCATCTAGCTGGGTCGCGACTAGGGTAATTTATATACCCAAGCTGGGTCGCACTGACCCACATCCCAAGTCGCTTCGATCAATCAGCCTGACATCCTTTCTGCTGAAAAGCCTGGAAAAGATACTCGACGGGCACATGAGGAGTGGTGCACTAAACAATCATCCCCTCAGCGCGCACCAGTATGCCTACCAGGCTGGAAAATCAACAGAGCTGGCACTAAATAACCTTGTCGCGAGCATTACTGACTCCTTGGATAGCAGGAAGATAGCGGTAGCAGCTTTTCTTGACATAGAAGGAGCATTTAATAATGCACCACTAGACTCACTCTACGAGGCTACGATCTCTAGAGGGGTCGAACCTATAATATGTAACTGGATACGAACTATGCTCGAATGCAGAGTTATCTCGACTTCTTTAGGTGGAGAGACTATCAAGTTTAGGGCTGCTAAGGGATGTCCTCAGGGTGGGGTTCTTTCCCCCCTACTATGGTCACTCTTGGTGGACGACCTGCTTGCTATGGTCTCTCTGTGGGAAGTCGAGGTGCAGGCATATGCAGACGATCTAGTCATACTAATTAAAGGCAAATCTGAGGAGCTGATCTCAAACACTCTTCAGGAGGTGCTAAACACCATCTACGATTGGTGTGTGAGGGAAGAAATGTCCGTCAATCCCCACAAAACGGTCATTGTACCATTTACTAAGAAAAGGAAGCTGGAAAACTTAAGACCTCCTTCCTTACAAGGTGAAACTATTCCTTTTGCAAATGAAGCGAAATATCTAGGAGTAATTCTGGACAAAACGCTCAATTGGAACTCACATATGGAAGCAGTGATTCATAGGGCGACCCTTTCCCTATGGACGTGTCGCAGAGTCTGTGGCAAGTCCTGGGGCATGTCGCCTAAACGAATATACTGGCTATACATAATGATCGTCAGACCAATGATAGCATATGGCTCTGTCGTCTGGTGGAGGAAGGGCCATCGGCGTCTAGCTCAAGCCAAGCTGTCCGGCCTACAGCGACAAGCATGCCTGACGATTACGGGTGCCTTCCGCACCACGCCAACGGCATCTATGGAGGCCCTACTAGAACTACTCCCTCTCCACATATATCTGGAGAGAGAGGCAAGATGGGCCACATACAGACTCTATCATGCAACAAATAGCATGCAGACGTATGTCATGAGGGAGACAAGTCTGCTGTAGGGCACTTTAGCTCACGGCATTCTGGGCATGCCCTCGGACATCATGCTTAAAAGGTTAAGCAACTATATGCCCTATACAATAATCTATCCTGGAAGGGAAGAATGGGTTCGGAATAAAACTGACCTACTTAGAGCAGATATTTGCTTATTTACCGATGGATCCAAAACTAGCAAGGGTGTCGGAGCCGGAATATGTGGCAATAACCCAAAGACAGAGCTGACATATAGCCTGGGGTCATTAGCGACTGTATTCCAGGCAGAGGTGTACGCCATTGAGGAAAGTGTAAGAATGCTGGCAAAACGGCAATACACACGCAAAACAATAAAAATCTTTTCTGACAGTCAGGCTGCTCTTAAAGCGTTGCAATCCAGCTGGTGCACCTCAAATATGGTGTGGAAATGCCCTGAGGTGCTGACTGTAATCGGAAAACAGAACAAAATCACCCTGGTGTGGATACCGGGACACACCGACCTCGAGGGCAATGAAGCAGCCGACCTGCTCGCTAAGAGAGGGGCAGCGTCGAAGTTTGTAGGTCCCGAGCCGGTATTAGGCATTTCCTATACAGCGGCCAAGCGTGCGCTCTCAGCCTGGGCCGAAGAGGAATGGGCAAGATACTGGTCGAGAATACCGGGTCTGACACTCAAAGGCATTCATAAACAATCCTTTGACACATCAGACTGCGAATAAACTACTGGAACTAAACAGGTCGCACCTCAAAATCCTAGTAGGCTTACTTACAGGCCATTGCAGGCTGAGACATCACATGCAGCGGATCGGACTGGCGCAAGACGCCGACTGCCGACTCTGCATGGAGGATGAGGAAACGGCAGAACACATAGTGTGCACATGCCCTGCGGCAGGTAGAATAAGATTTTCATTATTTGGCGAGGGGGTGCTTCCGCCAGGAAATCTAATCTACGCCTCTCCCAGCACTATAATCATCTTCATTCAGAGGCTGGATCTTCTGGAAGAAATCTAATAGAGATGTGAGCCACAATAGATCGCGATGGTCGCAGTGGAGGGTCAGTTCTTGACCCACTCACCTTAATCCTAATCCTACATAATATCCTAAGCGCACAAAGCTTAACTTTCCTCATAAATAAGGTTAAAGGCCTGTAAAGTAGAGTAAACCAATCCTCGAATTGTCTACTTTATAAACCTTCGGTTTAGTCACTTTTCGTGAATACCACGCATATAGTACGAATCCCCTTGCCTGCGAGGCACTTCCCCATTCATAAAACACATAGGGTTTAAAAGCCTCTGAAGTAGATTCGAAAATCTCACCAGATCAATCACTTCAGGAAAATCCGTGAAAACAAAAGTACAAATGGACTATGTAAAATAAAACATATGTACCACAGTACCCTCGAGCCAGGAGGTTCAACTTTTAACAAGAAAAGGTTTAGAAAACTGGAAAACAGCGTGGATAATCGGTTAAATATTTGCTGTTAACCAAAACATAATTACGCTTATAACAAGTGTATTTGATTTTCCATTAAAAACTTTTATAAAGCTAAAAAGACTCAAATGTATTACAATACTCCACGAAACAGTTAAAGCATCAAAGTTCCCAAATTTTGAATAATACGGGAGATGTTCCTTCGACCGACGCGACGCCGTCGAAATGAGCAAAACGGTGGAGAGTATATCTCAGCGGACGGAGGTTTTTCAAGGGTGCCTGAACGCTCAGACCCAAACGCCGCTCGAGATTGCGTGAATTTTATTCAAATATGCTGCAGCATATTTTCTCTATCAAATATGCTGCCGAAAAGACATTAGTTCAGTAGTTGTAATAGTACGTTTTCTAATATTAACTTTGTAAATAAATATGTAAAATAGGCCCCGTATAAATAAATACCCTGTGTTACATAAGCCCCTAAGCGCACAAAGCTTAATTTTTCCAATAACTAAGGTTTAAATGCCTTTAAAGTTGAATAAACCAATCCTTGAATTGTCTACTTTATAAAACTTCGGTTTAGTCACTTTTCGTGAATACCACGCATACAGTACAAACCCCCTTGCCTACGAGGCACTTCCCTACTTCACAAAACAAAAAGCCTCTGGAGCAGATTCGAAAATCTCACCAGATCAATCACTCCAGGAAAAGCCGTGAAAACAAAAGTACAAATGGACTATGTTAAATAAAACATAGATACCACAGTACCCTCGACCCAGGAGGTCCAACTTTTAACAAAAGAAGGTTTAGAGGCCTGGAAAACAGCGTGAATAATCGGTTAAAGATTTGCTGTTAACCAAAACATAACTACGCTTATAAAAAGTTAAATTGATTTTTAATCAAAAACTTTTATAAAGCAAAAAAGACTCAAATGTCTTACGACATTCGACAAAACGTTTAAAGCATCAAAATTCCCCAATTTTGCTTAATACGGGAGATGTTGTTCTTTCGACCGACGCGACGCCGCCGAAATGAGCAAAACGGTGGAGAGTATATCTCAGTGGACGGAGGTTTTTCAAGGGTGCCTGAACGCTCAGGCCCAAACGCCGCTCGAGATTGGGTGAAATTTATCCAAATAGGCTGTATCATATTTTCTCTATAAAATATGCTGCCGAAACAGCACATAATCAGTACGTTCAGTTCTATCAGTCCGTTCAGTTCTTTCAGTCTGTTCAGTATACATCTAGTAGTCTATATTATAAAGATATCTTTTTTTCTGAGTGTTCATATTCGGTAAAAGTAAAAGTGTTAGCGTACCTACAACTGTTAAAAGAAATTCGACCCTTGTCGTGATAATACGTTTTTAATAATATTTTCATCAAAGAAAATTCACAAGAACTAGGAAAATTGTTACACTTAACATCAAAACCTATGTCTCTCGGCCCACGAGGCTCAACTTAATTAAATCCGTAAGGTTTAAAAGCCTCTAAAGTGACCCCGAACAATTGGAAAAATGGTCCACTTTATAAAAACCTCAAATTTAAAACCGACGTGAATACCACTCGTAAGGGTACAAACCCCTTTGCCCATGAATCACCTCTTTAAAATTTTAGTAAGGTTTAAAGGCCGTTGGATCAGTTAAAATAATCACACAAAGGTTAAGCTGGTCCAAGAAAATTACAAAAAAGCAAATCTTGCTTTACAATGTTAAATAAACTTTAAGTTTATTAAATAACATTACAACATCGTCCGAAAATAAGTTATCTTTTTCAAAGGACAGAATGCAGATAAAAGTGTCAGAAAGTAAGTTATCTCTTTCAGACAAAAAATGAGTTGTTAGGAAATAAGTTATCTTTTCCGAACGACCACAAGAAAAATATCGCTAGGAGTTAAATTATCTATTCCAAACGATAAAAAGTCCTTTCCAAAAAACCCTGATTATTCTCTAAAGCTAAAGTTCTCATTTCAAAGCATCATCGGAGATGTGTTCGCTGCATCTCCAGCCGTCGAAATGAGAAAATGCAGCGGTCGTCATAAAAATCTTGCGATTGGCAGAACAATTTGAAAAGAGGATGTGGGTTAATTTATCTATAAAATAACGTTGCCAAAAAGGCATAAACCAGTCGCTTTTCTCCTCTCATGGAGAAACGATTCACCAAATCGATTCATTCCCTTCACGGGGTGACGATTCACCCAAGTAGTTTGTCACTGGTTATCACTAAGTTATCTGTTGCATATTCAGTCTTCTAAATTGGCACTAAGTTATCTGTCGCCAAATTAGTCTGCTCACAGTTGTCACTAGTTATCACTAAGATATCTGTTGCATAATTAGTCTGCTCCAAGAAATTCGGTTCGAACAGGAAAGAACTTCACAAAAAGTATTTTTCAAGATTTTTTCAACAAGAGTCTTTTTTAAGACTACAACTTTAACTCACACTCCACGAGAAATCCTTGGCAGTTTCATCCGTCGGATATCACAAAATCAGACATCAGCTAGACCTTCTAATGAACAGGAGCAACGCTGAACTTCAAAGAAACTCTAGATCGTCTTGTGCGTGATCGTGATATAAGTCGTACAACCGACTTACGATTCGTAGGGGATTTTGGCTAAGTACTCCACATTGAACTAGTGGACGAAAGGTCTCTATTCAGCTTCAGTACTTTGTATTAGACTTCTGCGGCAAACCGGAAAAGGGCTGTCGTGCAGTTGCGCCTCGTGTTTTTAAAAGACTAAATATCCAATAACAGGTATGTCCTCGCAGTACTGGAATAAAAATTCGCAGACCTTACAAACTTGTGTCCATAATTATTGTTGGCATTCCTAAGGAACAGATTGGTATAAAATTTCTCACTTAGGAAATTTTCAACTTCACAAAACCATAGTATAACTTTAACTAAAAGTTTTCTTTTACTTAAAACAGTAAAAAACTTCAACTTAAACTTATACGTTTAAAATTCACGATTTTGACTACCCCGGCATAGACAACATTTTTAGGACTAAAACTTAGAAAAGTTTTAAAAAACCAAACTTGTAAAATTATTAGCTTTTCGCAAACGATTTTTAATTTTAACCAAGTTTCAACAAGCTAAAAATAATTTTAACTTTCATTAGGTATAAAACTAATTTTAAAAATAAGTTTCAAATAAAGTTTACACTTTAAATAGTTAAGTTCAGAAAAACTTCAACTTCCAAAAATCACAAATGTGATGTAAAATTTTAAGTAAAGTAAAATACAAAACTTTTTCCAAATTTTTTAAGTTTTAACTTTTTAAATAGTTTTAAACTTCATAGTTACTAAACACGTAACAACCACTTTGCATAAAGTTAGTAAAACTTTTTACGCCACATTGTTGTCAAAATTGTAAATAATTTACTTTAAGGAAAGGTTAACAAAATCTTTTAAATATTGTTTTTAACAATAATACAAACGCTTTGTAAATAAATTGCACAAGTTCTTAGAAATTAAGATAGGACAAAGACTTTTAATCAAGCCCTTTAAAGCTTTGTTTCTAATTTTAAGAAAAACTGTAAAACCAAGTTTGTAAAAAGCTATACCGCTTTTAACATAAGTTTTTAGTTATTAAAAATTTCTCTTCGAAAATTCAAAATTAAAATATTCCAGTCAGAGTCTATTCATTCAGACCAGAACTCAACTCCAATATCCAGAACCCTGTTTCATCTCCCTCTTTCGTTGAGGCGGTTGGAAACATTCCTGTTCAACCGGGTGGAAGGCGGGTTCCTCAACAAAACCCCATCCCTGGCGGTTAAAACAAAAAGCAAAACAATTTACGTAACAAGCTGGCGGACTTAGAACCCCCGTTAGTACGTAGGTTGATCAGATCTTAAAATATTTATTATTCGGGATAAATTATTTCAAAAAGATCGTAGGCAGGCACACGGACGACACCCTACTCAAAGAAATTCGTTTCCAACGGGAAAGAAATTCACCAAAAGTCTTTTTCAAGATTTTTTCAACAACAGTATTTTTTAAGACTACAACTTTAACTTCACACTCCACGAGCAATCCTTTGCAGTTTCTTCCATCGGATATCACAAAATCAGATATCAGCTAGACCTTCTAATGAACAGGAGCAACGCTGAACTTCAAAGAAACTCTATACCGTCTTGTGCGTGATCGTGTTATGAAGTCGTACAGCCGACTTACGATTCGTAGGGGATTTTGGCTAAGTACTCCACATTGCACTAGTGAACGAAAGGTCTCTCTTCACCTTCAGTACTTTGTATTAGACTTCTGCGGCAACCGGAACAGGGCTGTCGTGTTTGCACTATGACAAGTTGAAAAATCCGGGCAAATTTAAAGTTGCGCCTCGGGTTCTCAAAAAACTTAAATTTCCAAGAGAAGGTATATCTTGGCTAGCTCTGGAATAAAACTTTCGTACACCATACAAAACTTAGAGTGTCTATAATTGTTGGCATTTCTAGGGAACAGATTGGTATAAAACATTCTCAACTTAGAACTTTTACACAAATTTTTGTGAAACATAAAAGACTAAAAAGATATTCAACACATACCTAAAAACATTTAGTGTATCGCAAAAGACATGACCTACTTCGACAAAAGACTTTTAAAGGTTTTGCTCCGAAGAAAAAACTTGTTCAAATTTTATCATAAACTTGGAAAAATATTTCCTACGCGGAAACATAAATATGCAATTTTAATTTCATAGGTTTAAGGATCTTGTAAAAAAGCCGTTGCTTTTTAAAAACATAAGACAAATCTAACTTAAAGAACAAATTAAATTAAATTTTAATTTCAAAATAATTTTGAAAGTTGGAGTTTAAAACTTTTAATTTATTTTACGTTATAATCAACTTAGAAAAATCACGTTTTATTAGTTTTTCATGACAAAACAATTCTTTAAGTTAGCAATAAGTGGTTATTACTAAAAGAGCAAAGTAAGTAATAATTAACTTTAGAATAAGTGCGCCCACGCTAGCATTTATTTTAAGCCCTCTTAACCGCGACATTCCCGTAATTAAACTTTTCAATTTTAAAATTCTCTTCCGAGAAAAACAAACAAAATAAAAATGTCCCATCAGAGTCTTAAAAGTCAGACCACAATAACAACTTCCGAAAGCCACAACCTTGCATCATCCCCTTCTTTCACTGAGGCGGTTGACGGCTTCATGAGCAACCGGGTGGAAGGTGGGATCCTCCAAACAACCCCTGCTGTTGCGCCAAAGATGGAAACAAAAATCCATTCTTAGATTACTTAACAACACCTGTTAACCATCTGGAACAAACTTTCAGTTGTCCAGAAAACACTCATAGTGTTACGTTCAATCCAAATGTACCTGTAGGTGTCCTAGTGGACATGGAACCCCCACTAGAACAGGCTGTTGAAACCACGATTGACACGAACTTTTTGTTTCAGAGCACACCTCGAAATGAAAACGTCGAAAATCGAAGGCCGGCACTAGTACGACATGGCATCCCTGGTGGGGATCTTCCGAAATGCAATTTCCCTCAAAAAATAACTTCAAATACTCAAAATTACCCCACTCAGGATATGCATGATCGCTTAACACGACATAGGATCCCTGATAACTTATTGAATCCTACTCAGGATATTAGTACATGATCGTCAAATACGACATGAAACTTACATAAAGAATTTAAAAAATTGTGACATCCCCAACACAAAAAATTTGCAAGTACTGCGTCAAAGTACAATCCCATTTAAGATCGCCTTAGACGCCGGTCAAAATAACTTACAAATTCCTATATATATATATATATATATATATATATATATATATATATATATATATATATATATATATATATATATATATATTATATATAAGTATATGTAATTTTTAATACTTTTAAGAAATTAAGCTAAAAATTTAACTTAAAATGTAACTAATGATGCCTTACTTATTAAACAAACATATTACCAGAGTATTACTCAATTTGCGCGTAAGTAAATTGAAATTGACCATAACTTCCTGATCCTTTTTATATGTAACATATTCCGTTTTTCTTTTTATGTTTTTTTTTAATAAAAAGAAAACCATACATATAAGATATCATGTAATAATTTCCATTATTGTAGCCTTGAAAAAGGAAAAAATAAATTTCCGAAAGCTTGGCGTTTGTGAAAAAAGAGTTTTACTTCGTCCCGAGACCGCTACCCCAAGAAAATCAACAGTCGTTCTATATATATATATATATATATATATATATATATATATATATATATATATATATATATATATATATATATATATATATATATATATATATATATTGGAACTGTTTCTTGGGGACAGGTTCATCAATTAAACAACAAAATAATATGAGTCTTTACGGACTGTGGAAGTGTGTTCTTCTTTTGCATCAAAGTACGGGGAGTCCAAGAGTATGGAACCCCGGGCCAGGTAGACCATGACAGCTGTTTCGTCCTTGTTGGGACTCATTCAGACAGTCGTAACCCAGTCGCACCGAGGCAATCGACGCTACTGTATCTTAAATCCGTTTTGCAAGACACAAACAGGAAATAACATACCATAACGCCACCTAGCGGGTGCTGGCTTTAATGCAGAAAGCAGAACACACTGAAAAAGTAAAAAGTAAAACTCAAGGGCGAAACACGGCATCTCTAGCTCTAGTGAGGACGCCGCTACTCCCTCCTTGCTCTGCACGAATTAGTGCGGACAAGTTGGGCGAATTTGCGAAAAGGCGTTTCTCAAAAGCTAGAGATGCCGTGTTTCGCCCTTGAGTTTTACTTTTTACTTTTTCAGTGTGTTCTGCTTTCTGCATTAAAGTCAGCACCCGCTAGGTGGCGTTATGGTATGTTATTTTCTGCTTGTGTCTTGCAAAATGGATTTAAGATACAGTAGGGTCGATTGCCTCGGTGCGACTGGGTTACGACTGTCTGAATGAGTCCCAACAAGGACGAAACAGCTGTCATGGTCTACCCGGCCGCATATTTACAGATGTGTTGACATCAGGGTGTTGAAATCAGCGAGGGTTTGGAAAAACAGTACAATTACAAATGCTAGCAGATTTGGACACCAGAGGCGATCATAGTGTTGAAACCAATTTTAGATAACCTGAGCAGTAGATAACCTTTTTCCATGATTGTGCCTGTACGGAAAATAACAATAAAACGTTGTTGGAATATTGAAAAAAAATATTTATTAAAGCAAACAAACAAAATAAAAATAAAATATTAGGTTAATGAGCAGATCCATGCCCTTCAGCATTAGGCTGTTTTTGTGAGATGTTAAGATGAATAAGAAATAAAAGCTAACCCAGATCGGCCCTACAAGGTGCAGAAATTAAAATTGCATAATAGTCGTGAAATATGCTCTCGGACAGGTTTGCTCAGTTTTAGGTTTCATCAGTATCTTTTTTAATAAAATGTCAGGTGTATGCGGTGCTGCCAAAATTTTATACCAATACGAATCGCGCAGTCGCAGTAAAAAAACTCGGCAAAGATAAAAAATTAAAAAATATACTAATGAAACCTAAAACTGAACAAACCTGTCCGAGAACGTATTTTACAACTCTATGGCCACAAGAAGAAATTATATTATTTCTAAGAACAGCTTTAATGCCAAAATTTCACAAAAAATAATTAAATAGTAACAGAGCCCTAACCCGTTGCCAATACACCTTTTTTGTTTCTCTACAGAAATATTGTTAAAAAAATATAAATTTTTATGCTCGGGGGGCTCTAAATTCGAGACTTTCTTGAGACCAGTACCCAGTACCTGACATGCTGGGATTCATTAACATTTCCACTTAAAATTTGATCGCCCCCCATAAACAAAAATCTAGTCTTTTCGCTGCATCTCTCTCTACCTATGTTTGGCTACAGTAGGGTTTGAACAGAAATAATTTATTTTCTTTTAAGATCATCTGAATAATGATTTTTTCACAGCTTCTAGAAGATATTTAGGACTTCTTAGGGACATCACAGGAGTTCTCTAACAGACTGAAGAACTAAAACTGTGGCAGCATCTTTTTGGTCATATTTCTTCTTCTTGATGAAACCTAAAACTGAGCAAACCTGTCCGAGAGCGTATTTCACGACTATTATGAAATTTTAATTTCTGCCCTTGTAGGGCCGATCTGGGTTAGCTTTTATTTCTTATTCATCTTAACATCTCATACAACCAGCCTAATGCTGAAGGGCATGGATCTGCTCATTAACCTAATATTTTATTTTTATTTTGTTCGTTTGCTTTACTAAATATATTTTTTCAATATTCCAACAACATTTTATTGTTATTTTCCGTACAGGCACAATCATGGAAAAAGGTTATCTACTGCTCAGGTTATCTAAAACTGATTTCAACACTATGATCGCCTCTGGTGTCCAAATCTGCTAGCATCTGTAAATATGCTACCCGGCCCGGGGTTCCATACTCTTGGACTCCCCGTACTTTGATGCAAAAGAAGAACACACTTCCACAGTCCGTAAAGACTGATATTATTATTTTGTTGTTTAATTGATGAACCTGTCCCCAAGAAACAGTTCCAAAAAATATATATATTTAAAATGGTTCAAGAAACGTCTAAATTATATATATATATATATATATATATATATATATATATATATATATATATATATATATATATATATATATAAAAGCGAGGGAAATATTGGGGAAGCTGTCTGTAAGGTAGTGCTAGACACGTGTTTCGTGCTTATTAGCACTCGTCAGTAGCACATAACCAAGTTAATAGGTGGGAAACTTGGAAGTTAAGAAAAAAAAGAAGAAAAAAGAAAAACACAAAGAGTTCACAGACCAGGGACCTGCCAACTCATTTGTGGTATTTTGTCAGGAGACCCAGAGTTTTCTGGGCAACAGCCAACATCACCACGGAGGTTGCAATAGCCCCTGCGTGATACCTCTAACCCCATGAAAAAAGAAAAGGTAAAGAAATAGCGACAGTACCAGTTATGAAAGCGAGGGAAATATTGGGGAAGCTGTCTGTAAGGTAGTGCTAGACACGTGTTTCGTGCTTATTAGCACTCGTCAGTAGCACATAACCAAGTTAATAGGTGGGAAACTTGGAAGTTAAGAAAAAAAAGAAGAAAAAAGAAAAACACAAAGAGTTCACAGACCAGGGACCTGCCAACTCATTTGTGGTATTTTGTCAGGAGACCCAGAGTTTTCTGGGCAACAGCCAACATCACCACGGAGGTTGCAATAGCCCCTGCGTGATACCTCTAACCCCATGAAAAAAGAAAAGGTAAAGAAATAGCGACAGTACCAGTTATGAAAGCGAGGGAAATATTGGGGAAGCTGTCTGTAAGGTATATTATATATATATATATATATATATATATATATATATATATATATATATATATATATATATATATATATATATATATATATATATATATATATATATAATGTCGCGCTAGGGGTCGTCAGGGTTGATAAAATAGGCTGCGGTATAATTTATTCAGGTACACAATTCACTTATGTTGCTAGGTTGGGTAGCGTAGAGGGCAGCTTCTATCGGAGTACTCGGTCAGCCTAAAGGGCGGGCGCTAATTGTACTGTTCGTGCGGCACCACAGTGACGCCTTCTGTCGGGACGCGACAGTAGCGCGCTCCCACTCGGGACACGACGCCTTTCTTTGCATCTCGCTGGTACGCTTTTTATATGAACCCCTCAAGAACAGTTTATACAAACAGTACAACTGGTCAGGGTTCATAAAATAAAGGCGAGGCCAGCGATATGCAATTGCAGCACGTAGAGTGGTTTCCGAAATGTTAAATAAATAATATCAAAAATGTATAGAAATTTGGAAAAAATGATGAATATCTGGGGAAATATGACATTTCCCCCGCGCCTGTAAAAGCTAGCCCCTAGCTTAAAAAACTTACACAATACATATATACAAAATATCACATATTTACAAAATACAAATATACAAAACGGAGATAAATAAAATATACAATGAACAAACATAAAAACATTATTAATAAACAAACAATTGGAGCTCGCAGGCTCGGTACACTCCATATTTATTTGGGTGAAATGAGGAATGGTAAAACTAGCTTAAAAATGGAGAATAAAAATGGTTACTGTCCTGGTAGTCTGGTTCACATTTACACACTGTCTTTACAAAGTTCTATTATTAGGGAGTTCCAACACGTTACTGATCGAATAGCCTACACACCGACAAAACCCGACACATCTTAGGCGCCACACGTTGAGGCAGGTCGTCATGTATTTCTCGTTCAGATGCAGCAGTCACGGTTCCTGTGTCCTGGGGGTGGGATCAGCTAGTTTTGTTGCCGACTCCCAGTGCAGCAGGGGTCTCCCTCCTCCGAAGAGTGCGGCCATCCGGACTTTGGGTGGACTGAGCCGTGAGTGACGGGAACTTTGCTGGGCTGATCCTGAGGCTAGTTGTGGTCAACCAGCGCTGCAAGTTCCTTAGGTATGTACGTTGTACCAGTGTCATCACGGCTCGTTGTGCAGCAGTTCAGTCTGAGTCAGGGAAGACCAGGCTGGCGAGACATGGTGGACCGTGCGTGGCTGATGCATGACGCTGGCTGTGTGGACGCAAGCGGCGACTGGCCTTTGGGTTTTTGGTGTGTTTGGTGGCTCTCGATCCAGGTCGTGTGGTCTCCCAATGGTACATGAAAACAAAAAAAGACTACCGGCAGTTAAAAGGAAAAAAACAGTTTATAAATAATGAAAAATAATGAAAACCTACATGATGCTATGATGTTTAAGTAAAAGTAGACAGACTAAGAATATTCACCCGGTTTTTACATACGACTTCTATTGGTATCTAAGTATTACTCTCTTGGAGACAGTGAGACATACGTCTCTAATTCATCAGGGGGAAAAACAAAATTATACACATTTACATAACAATTTAAAACCCAAATATAGCGTAATCACATCATCAAATATTTACCATATTTACCATCCTATTTATTCATCAATAAAGTCACATAAACTTCAAATACGACTTGCATATAACTCTTAATATTTCACACAAGTCACATAAACTTCAAATACTACTTGCATAAAACTCTTAATATTTCGCATAGGCAGACATTCAACCCTATAGGAAGGTCATCTTCCATGTCTCCCTATACTCACATAATGACTCTTAGTCATTTAAATAACGGTATACATACCACCATCGAGTAGGCGAACATTCAGCTCTATGCTCAGGGCCATCTTCCATGTTCCCCTACTCGGAAAACATATTATGACTTTTAGTCATAAATAAAATAAATAATCATAACACATAAAACCATCAAATAGGCGGACATTCAACTCCGTGTTCAAAGTCGTCTTCCATGTCCCCCTATTTGGAAAAAAATATGACTTTCAGTCATATAAACAAATAAATACCCGATTACAAAATGCATATGGTAATCATTAATCATTATTGTACGCTATATTTAAATTTACTTAATAATAATAATATTCGACTTTAAAGAAGTTGGATTTAAAAAAAATTCTGACCCTGATTTATTTTCCAATGTCTCAGTTATAAAATATACCCTTGTTTTTGTTTAAATTATTTTTATTAGACACCGTATATTACAATTTAACTTTAACAACACTTTCCTGGGTGAATGGTATCTTTAATATTAAATATCAATTGTTTACTTTTCTGCTGATTAAATAAAATAGTGAACTGTCTACCTTTACCTTCATGGTTTATTTATAATAATGAACTTAATAATATTTCTACCTGCTAATTTGTTTGTTTATTAAAAACGCAAAACATTAAATAAAATAAAATAAATGGTATCCTAAATGATTGCACTGACAATCTAAAATTTACTACCGTAATTCATAAATAAGCATATAGTACAAATATGTAAAATATTCTTAAAATTTCCCAAGCATAAAACATTCAAACACATTTTGGGTATACCCTCTTTCATACTAACACACACTGACACACATTTAAATACTAAATATTTGTTTTTACCTAATTATAAAAACAAATTTGAAAACTTTATAATTATAATTTTTAAAATTGAATTCATAAAAAAAATTGAAAAAATAAAATTCAGTCAAGAATAGCTTGTTCTTTCTTACAATCTTATTCTTACCATACATCAATTCCCAAAATTCTTTTATCCAGTTGAGCTCCCTTATATATTTCTTGAGATTAAATAGATTTTTCTTGTTCTTAATTCTCAAGTCCCTTTTTAAAACAAAAACTGCATTTAGCCCAGATTACATGACAAAAGTCCATGTATAAAAGAATACCCCTTTCTTTGATTTCCCAAAAGAGTACTAGCCCCATTTTTTTTCCACAGACGGCTTTTAGAAAAAAAATTATTTTATTTTTTTTGAAGGTCGGTCCTGTAAAAAAAATGATTAGTCAGTTAGAAAAAAAAGTAAAAAATGGGCATCTTCCTAAAAACAGGTAAAAAGTTTTCGATTTGTTGCTAGGGGACCTTGGCGGCTGGTCACTAAACATCACAGCCGAAATTTAAGTACTTATGTTAAGTGTCAAACCTAAAAATGATAAAAATGTAAATAACTCTGTGGCACCTTATCAAGATGGCGTTAAAAAGGCAGTACAAATATACCTATAAAAAAATATTTTAAAAAAAATAGGAAACTTTGAATGGCGCTTCCATATTTAAAGATGTTTATAAAAATAACGATACTATTTGCATAACACTTTGGTAATGATATTATAATATGTAATAGCATGTTCAACTTTAATTGATAACATAACAAGTACGCGAACCTTGTGTATTAAATTTCAAAATACACTTTAAGTTCATGAGCGACGACCTCAATGTCATTAAAACAAAATATTATAATTCATTGTCGCCAAATAAATTTAAAAATTTCCATTTTAATCTCAGTGCCCTTAATTGTTGCTCGTTAGAAATAAAAAAAATTTACCGTCGTTAGTGTATTTGGTAAAACCAACGATATTCCGTTATTAACAACCCCCAGTTACTCTTGCCTTTTTCGTTCTCTTTTAATCTTGTTAAGCTTCGTACGGGCCATAAAAATTAAATAAAAGGAATAACAGGAATAAAAGAGTTGAGGGCAGTTTAGTGAATAACCCCAATATATAATAATTCTAGCCTCGCCAGCGTTAACGGGCACGAGGTGGAACTACTTCTATATTTAGCAACCCTCTCAGACTAATTTAAGAAGCACTAATCAAAGCACAAACTAAATAAAAATAAGCAACATATTGAACATATTACTTAGCATCGGATGGACGAAGAGCGTCATTTTTCTAGGCAGCAAAACAAAAAGAAACTAGTTTAGTACCCTTGGAATCTACCTAGGTACATTATTATTTAAAACTACCTTCTAATTAAAGCAGACCCTACACGATCATTATTAAAGCTTTGCAGGACCGCTCTAACCTACTTGGAAATTAAATTAGGATTCGATTTGAAAATAAAATACAGATATTTATTTCCTAACATTGTGTATCAAATCAAATCAAATCAAATATGAATATATTACTAATAATATGTATTGTACATTACATTTATCAGCTCGTCAAACATAACATGTAAAAAAATATTTTTAAAAGTAAACTGTAAAGAACATACCGAATTTAGAGAAACAGAAAAACAGTTAACTGGGTCTACTCACTCAAGAACTCCGCTGTGGAGTAGTATGCTGCATTTATAAGGAGGTTTTTTAGCTTATTATTAAATATATTTATTGACTGACTAGTGACTAGCCTTTATCTCAGGACTAAGTTTGTTATAAATCTTGATACCCATTGACATGGGTCCGTCCTGTGACAGCTTGAGACGGTTATAAGGGACTGTTAAAACAGACATATTTCGCGTTTCATAGTTCTGAAAGTCTGAATTCTTTTTTAAATTAGAGAGGTTTTCCCTGGTATATAGAGCAAGGTGGTAAATATATAGACAGGGTAGTGTTAGAAGTCTTAGTGCACGAAAAGCCGGTCTACAGTGGTCTTTGAAGAAGAGACCCGCCATAATCCGAACTATCTTTTTTTGAATTATAAACACGTCGTCAAAACCACTTGCCGCGCCCCAGAAGACGAGGCCATACGACAGGCTAGCTTGTACGAGACTATAGTATGCGTGTTTAAGCACATCTATTGTGACAGTATACTTTAATTGTCTAATTAAAAAGCAATGCGAGCTTAATTTACTTCTTAGATGGCCTAGGTGTACTTGCCAAATAAGTTTACTGTCAATGTCCTAGAACTTTTGTACAGTTGACCTGAGCAATAGAGGCCTGGTTAAGTTTTAAAAGCCAGCTTTGATCAACTATGGTATTCTTTGTACAGAAATCTACAAAATTTGCCTTTTGCCCATTGAGCTGTAGGCCATTTTTTATCACACCAAAGATTTATTTCGTTTATTGCTGCTTGACTTAGTTCTAGTTGTCTGTTTCTAGTCAAGGCACTGACTAGTAGGGTGGTATCATCGTGTAGAATGATCGAATGAAGTAAATTCAAGCAAATTATTGCAGATTATTCGAATGTTTTAATATTTTTATAATACTACAGTATTACTGCTGTGTGAAATACTGACAGTAATACTAATAATGATCGTGTAGGGATTGCTTTAGAAAAATATATTAAAATATGCTCGCGTGTTTGTATAGTTGCCTAAGCAGTAAGTAAAGCTTTGGAAACGTGGGATAGTCCAGGGACGGCTCTAACCTAGTTGGAAATAAAATAACGATCCGATTTGAAAATAAAATACAAATATTTATTTACCCACATTGTGTTATTTGAAAATGCGATATACGAAAATACTTCGGTTACAGTGATATACCATACAGGGTATCTGAAAAGTCTTAGCATGGGCAAATATCTTTACTATTAATAAAGATAGATACTCCAAATTTTAGTTGTATCTTATTGGTTAATAAATCTACTTTTTTATGTAATCTGACTTTTTCAACCCCCTTGGGGGTTTACGCTAGGGAGTTGAGGTCAAAAATTTTAAATGCAACCCTATGCCGTGTGGTACCTTATTTTAAAGGTCCTTTAGAGAATGGCAGATGTTACTTCTTGGCAGAGTTCCAAAGTGGACTTTATTACTGGCAAGAAGTTCATGGGGGTCACTCTAAACAACTTTTAACGTAATAAGTAAGGCAGGCACTGTTGGTCTGTTACCAGAGTCGTCGATACCGAAAATAAGTACGTACGTATACGGTATTTGACAAAAATAATTTTATTCATGGGCGTTGCTGTGACTGTGTAAAATAAAAAAACGGTCAAGTGCGAGTTCGACTCGCGCATATAGGGTTCCGTACCACCGTAAGATTGTGTTTATATATTTTTAATAAATTTGCTGATGTTTCATCCCATATTATTGTTGTGCGGTGTCACAATGTCACATAATTAGGAATGTTCAAAAAAGTAAGACGTCATAAAATCGTAGAAATATGTTAAATACGTAATTGTAGTTTTACTATTGGAGATATATTCTTGAAAGTGGGTAGTTTTGAATATAGACACCAAAGTCCATCCCCTGAAATTTCGTGCGCATTTCTAGCCCTTTTGGTTTGCGCGTGGTAAGTACTTTGGTCTACTGCGCATATGTCAAAAAACAAATAAAGAAGTCGAACAAAAATTGGGGAAAAAGTTATAAAGTTAAACACGTAGAGGCACCTTGGCTATTGGATTGGAGATATATTCTTAAAAGTGAATGGGTTCAAATGTAGACACTAAAGTCCATCTCCTGAAATTCCGTGCGCATGTCTAGCTCGCTCGGTTTGTGCGTGATACGCATTTTGTTCTACTGCGCAGATGTCAAAAAATGAAAAATATAAAAAACGACAAATGAAGAAGTCGAAAAAATTCGAAAAACGTTAGAAAAAAAGTGCCCCACAAAACAAAAAATAAATGTGCGCGCCGACTGGTACTGTATGGCACAAGAGGTCGACTAACGGTCGGTAAATTGATTATTTTTTTTGAAGACTTTTAAAAAAAATTTGACCTCAACTCCCTATCGTCTCCCCCCAAGGGGGTTGAAAAAGTCAAATTACCTAAAAAAGTAGATCAATAGTAGACCAATAAAATACAACTAAAATTTGGTTTCTCTATCTTTATTAATAGCAAAGATATTTACCCATACTAAGACTTTTTAGACACCCTGTATGTTATATTACTTTTACCGAAGTATTTTCGTATTTCACATTTTAAAAATTACACAATGTGAGTAAATAAATATTTGTATTTTATTTTCAAATATCGGACCCTAATTTTATTTCCAACTAGGTTAGAACCGTCCCTGGAATAACCCACGGTTTCGAAGCTTGCTTTATAGACTGTACCCATGATACAAGTACCTAAAAGAGTATCATGGACTGTACCTGAAGCCACGCTAAAGGGTTGTTGACCCCATTCCGACTGCCAGAGTGATTCCGATTGGCCGAACCGAACTCATGCGTCATAGTCAGCTGTGTGAGCAGTTTAATAATACGGTTTATATTATTTTTGCTATTTATTTCTTAATTTGTGAAAGAAAAAGTTAATGCCGTTTAACATTAACAAAAGTTAAAGCCGTTTAATATTAACAAAATCTCGTTTCGTCGCTTAGTGAGGTGCATTTTAAATTTAGTTGCAGTTGGGGTATTTATTTTGGTTTAAACAACTGTTCTCTAGAGAGTTTTATTAAATTTGTGTTATCGGCAGTATTTTAACATTTTGAAATGATTAATAGTGCTTGGTATGTGTTTATAGTGTTGGGTATTTTCAAGAAAACAAAACATTTCGTAGTGTTTGTTGGACTTTCATGTTTTAACCAAACGGCTGGGTTGTATTGTGTAGTAATAGTAATAAAGTTTATTATTGTTTGGACAGCGTGAAAGTCCGACAGAGAATGTTCGTTTCCGTTTCATTAGGACGCCAAGAGCCTCGTATGCGTCGTTTATCAAAAAATCTTGATTTGACTTACAGGAAGATGGTATGATGAAGGTAAAATTTATTATTAATTCAGTTGTGAGGAATTTCGCTTAAAAATTAAGGGCCATATAAATAAACCTGTTAATAAATGCCAAATCTTCTGTTAATTATGATTTAAAATAGGCAAATAAAAAAAAATACATAAGTGTTGGGAGTTTTTTGTTTAAAGCTAATTTGGAACCAAAATTTTTGTATAGGTGCTCTTTTTCTTCCAAAAATTTCTGGTCGGCCTAGTTGAACAAAATTTTACTCTTGTTTTGAACAGCTGTTCTCTGGCTTTTTTGTGTTGTAGTATTTTAACTTTTTGAAATTGAATGTTTTAAAAGATTTAGTATGATTTCTTACTTTAAAGATAACAAATCTATTATTTTTTCAAATCAGTTACATAGGAATATTCTAGATAGAATTGGCAACATCACAGTGACTTCTGACATCAAAACAAAAGTGTTTTTTCTGTAACTGACATTTCTCACTGTTTTTAATTTTTCCATGTATTTATGACAGTGGCGCGCTGATACAAAAAAAATTTTTTTGAGGGCTGATATCAACCTTTTTTTATACTGAAACGCCATTTATGAATATTTTTATTCAATCTGAATTCATATCAGGAGTTACCCATTCCAATATATGCAGTGAATTTCATAACACCCTGTATATATATATATATATATATATATATATATATATATATATATATATATATATATATATATATATATATATATATATATATATATATATATATATATATATATACGTAGATATGGCAATTCAAAAATCAAAAGTCAACCTTGCTTCTCAGAAGGAAGTTCTGGATTTATTCAAGCTGATGTCTGAGAATGTGAGGAATCAGAATAAAATCTTGTTACAAAACATGAATTCAACACAAACAGAAAAGACCCCGTTAAGGGCTACTTTTGAAGGGCTCTGTCACGAAAAACCTCTTGAATTTTTACAAGACTTGGAAACATGGTTTCTAGAAAACGAGACCATAGATAGTGAAAGAATCTTCTATGCTCGCTCACAGCTTACCGGAGGAGCTAAAATACAGTTCGATCCCTACAACCCCTTCGTAAAAAATTATAACAAATTCAAAAACAAATTTACCGAACGGTTTTCATGCGTGGAAGTCTTGGCCGATCTTCAAGCCAAGCTCTATGGTGATCACCAGAGGAAAAACGAATCCGCGGAGCAATTCATACTGATGAAACATGCTTTATTCTCCCGATTAAGACCAAATAGTTCGTTGGATGAGTTTATAAACATTTTATTGGCGCAGCTCATGCCCAATATTAGGTCCAGACTAAGAGGTATCGAAATTCGATTCATCGATAGACTGATCACCCTAACTAGATGCGTAGAAAAAGATTTAGCAGAAGAGGCTAAACTTATAACACCGCTAAAACCTACAACGGTTCCAACTACAACAAAACCCAATGAACGCCCCCCATATAGACCGAATAATCCGGCAAATTTTAATAATAATAGACCGAATAATCCGGCTAATTTTAACAACACCAATAATAATAAAAGTTCTTGGGCTTTAAGGCCTTACCATTATTGCCAAGGAAAACACCTCGATCATTCTTGTCCAAAAAAGACAAATTTCCCTTCCAGAACTTTTAACAATGTCAATCAGGACACACAAACCAACGAAAAATCTAGCAAACAGACAAAAAACTAGATTTGGGTCGGTCTTCCCCCCAAACAGAAACGTGAATACCGACCCCTTAAATAAAAACGAAAAAAACAACACGACTGACAAACCAACAAAAAGACAAAATTTCACAACAAATACAACCACTCCAAGAAAATTGATCGTTGTCACTCAGGATGAAACACAGCCGGTACTACCCGCGATCTGTGATGATCGTGAGTATAATGAATCTGATCTCAGAGCGGCTTGCCCCACGAAAATTAACACCTCTAACAGTCAAAACTGTGCAGCTAGCCTGCCAAAACGCAAACGCACAGGTTCTAGGATCATGCATAAAACACTTTAGACTTGGAGAAAAATATTTCAAACAAACAGTTTGGGTAATCAAGGACCTTGACGCGGACTTGATTCTAGGAACACCTTTTATGTTGGACGAGGACGTAGTTTTGGACTATCCTCGTAAGTGCATTTACGTGGGAAGAAAAGAGCGCCAAACTCTTTATTGGGTGCGCCCACGTAACGACAAAAGTGGAAAAATAATCTTACCGGAATTTAAGCCAGAACATTCAGACGCTTTAAAAAATTTAATCTATGAATTTAAAAATTTGTTTCAAACTGGACTGACACAACCTACGACCAGGACAACGAAACATCAAATAAAAACTAGATCCGACAGCCTAGATTTTGCGTAGATTTCCGTGAAATAAACAGCATCACCGAAGAGGACTAGTGAATCTGCCTAGAATCACTACGCCGGCAAAATATTTTACGCTTCTAGATCTCAAAAAAGGATATTGGCAGATCCCAATGGATCAAAACTCCAAACAATATACGGCTTTTACTACTCCCGGTGGTGCAGCATACCATTTTAATGTTATGCCATTTGGGCTACGTAATGCACCCTCAACATTCCAAAAACTCATGACCACCGAAGTACTAGTGGGAATTCTGCAGAAGTTCGTGATCGTATATTTAGACGATATAATCATTTATTCCGACACAGCAGAAGAACACTTACGGCAGGTCTTAGAACGATTATAACTCCATAACTTAAAAGTTTCAGGAGATAAATGCCAACTATTCACGACTGAGCTCGAATACTTAGGGCACTACATAAACAACAATGTAGTGGAACACCTAAGCAAACACAAAATTCAGGTGCAAGACTTCGCTACACCTTGTAAATATTTGAAGCAAACTTCGATTTTTCTTTGGACTGTATTTTTATTGCTTCTACACTTAAAATGGGTTTAATTTTACATGAAAAATATGACAAACTTTTCTCTGTGTCACACTTGGCACGTTCTCTGTAACTATGGTACCTATTTCAAAATACGGGTAACAATAAATGTTTATACGTGGTTTGAACATACTCCCCACCTTGAAAGTAGTAACTTTCAACACAAAACACTTTTAAAAGTTTTAGTCATTGAGGGGTAAGGGACACATTTTCGCCAAACTTCATTTTACTTCACCTCGAGAAGTCTTTACAGTTGCCACTCTTGCTACACCATCTTTACCGGGATGAACACTAACTACTCTTCCGAGTCTCCAGTTCATAACTGGCGTATTGTCTTCCTTAATAATCACCAAAGTCCCAACTTTTAACTGTGGTTGGTTAACTTTCCAGCGTACTCTTTGTTGTAATTCCGAAACAAACTCCTGGTGCCATCTGGTCCAAAAATGATGACGCATCTGTTCCAATAACTGATATCTGTTCAGTCTATTTTCGGGAATAGTGCTTAATATTGGTTCTGGTAATGAAGTTACTGGACGACCAATTAGAAAGTGAGCCGGGGTTAATGGATTTAGGTCTCCGGGATCAGAGGAGAGAGGGGAGAGTGGACGGGAGTTTAAAACTGCCTCCACCTGCACAAGAAGGGTGTACATTTCTTCGTACGTAAGTAAAGTGTTACCCAAAATACGCTTTAAATGATATTTGCTTGATTTTACACAGGCTTCCCATATTCCTCCAAAATGGGGAGAGTTAGGTGGTATAAATTTCCACTCAATACTGTCAACTAAAAGTGCGTCAATTACTGCAGTTTGATTTTCTTGAAGGAAAGTAGGTACCTAGTTTTGGCAGGTCAGAGCTGGCAGCTTTAAAATTAGTACCGTTGTCAGAATAAATTAACGACGGTTTTCCACGACGTGACATAAACCTTTTTAATGCCAACATAAATGAGTATTTGCTTAAATCTGTGACCAGTTCTAAATGTATCGCCCTTGTCGCAAAACAAATAAATAGAGCAAGCCAACATTTCGAAGTTTTTGCGCCACGGTCCTTTCTATCTTTTAGTAGGTACGGACTCCAACTCTCAGATCAGCTGGGTTGTCCTTAGATGGCACATGCCGCCATGTCCAGTTACCAGTAATTGACTGAATTTCCGCTTCACGAGTCTTTACAAAAGTTTTTAATAAATTTGGTGGTATTTTTAGCCACCCAAGAACCACCGTTGAGTCGCACCACAAAATACATTCGTTAAATCTAATTGTAAGTGATGAAAGAGCTTTTTGTAAAAGTCGTGACAAAACTAATGCCCCACAAAGCTCCAGTCTAGGAAGCGTAATCGATTTGAGCGGAGCCACTTTGGCCTTTGCGCAAAGCAATCTCACATGTACCTCATTATTTTTGTTTACTGATCGGATATAAATACATCCGCCGTACGCGGTTTCTGAACTATCTGAAAACCCGTGTAACTGTACGTTAACTGAATCTTCACATATGACATGTCTAGGTATGCGCAACTGGTTTAAAACTGAGAGCTGATCACGAAATTCTACCCAGGCTGTATAAAGTTTCAAAGGCACTGCTTCATCCCACGTTAATTTTTCCAGCCACAATCGTTGCAGTAAAATTTTCCCTTTATTATACAAACTGCGAGTAGACCGAGCGGATCAAAAACTTGCGCAATGCCTGCTAAAATGGTACGTTTTGTAACCGGAAGTTTCCTTGATACTATATTTATATCGTAAGTTAAACTATCAGTGTGACAATGCCAAATTAAACCTAACGTTTTTGCATTCTCATTCTCGCCAAAATTAACGACACTGTTTGTGGATGTAGACGTGTCCACGTACTTTAAAACTCTTGGGTCGTTTGAATAAAACTTGCGTAAGTGCGTAACTCAAAACATCCCGTACCTAATACTTCTGCAACGTCACTTGCAATTTTCGCAGCCCTTTCGACCGTGTCTGCGTTCGTTAGAAGATCGTCTACATAGAACTCTTCTTTTATGATTTTTGATATTTCAGGCTCTATTGTCTCATGGTCGAATGCAAATTGCATTAAACAACGAATGGCAAGAAATGGCGCTGCGCTAGTACCGTATGTAACCGTTTGTAATTCGTACGTATCTAAGGGTTTATCTGGACTTTCCTGCCACAAAATTCTTTGAAGAGGTCTTTGGTCAGGCATAACTAAAATTTGCCTGTACATTTTTGCAATATCTGCCGCAACTATGTACGTATGTTGCCGGAAACGTAGCAGAACCGAAATTAAATCTTTTTGTACGTTCGGTCCCACCATTTGAATTTCATTAAAACTTACACCCTTGGAAGCTTTCATTGAACAATTAAATACTACGCGAAGTTTAGTAGTTAATGAATCTTCACGAACTACACTATGATGTGGCATATAATATAAGTGCTCAAACTGAGTTTCACCCTCAACCTTTTTCATATGTTCTAGTTCTGCGTATTCTCTCATAAAATTTACGTACTGCGATTTTAAGTCCGGTTTTAATTCCATCTTTCGTTCTAGCGATAAGAATTGTTTCTTGGCTTGTATGAATGATTCACCAAGACTACCAGGAGAGGATTTAAGCGGAATTTGTACCATAAATCTACCATCCGAACACCGAATTGTCTTATCAACGAACAGTTTTTCGCACGCTATTTCTTCTTCCGACTGAGGTACCTTAGAAAGATACCCTTCCTCTATTTCCCAAAACCGACTTAATTGATCTCGTATTTCTGTGTTCTGTACAAAATTACAATATGTTTTATCTTCTGAAGTATTATTTGAAAGTACGCCACTGGGTCCCGAAATTACCCAACCAAATTTTGTTTTTTGCAATAAGGGTTTATTGATTCCAAGAGATATTTGTCCTATACAAATTAATGACCAAAATATATCCGCCCCTATTAACATATCAATTTGAGAGGGGTCGTTATAAGAAGGATCTGACAACTTTATATGCGTAGGAATAATTATATCTAGGCAAATTTCCGGTGATATTAGGAAGTACTAAACAAGAAATTTTTGTATTAAACGAATTCTGCAAAGAATGTACTGTAATGTCACATTTGTACTGAATTTTTAACATCGTTTGATTTAAACCGGCAACGTTCATATTTATATCTTGTTTATTTAATTTTAAATTATTAACTATGTCCGTTATAATGAAGATCGATTGTGATCCTGAGTCTAACAATACTCGAATAGTATGCGGCTTATTATTTTTGTCTAGAACTCGTACTAACGCTGTACTAAGAAGAACTTGGGTCGGACTGTACGACATTCCACATACTGTACTTTTTTCTTGTACCGTCTGAGAAATCTGAAAAGCTTGTGTATCTGTTGATACATTTTCGCTTGTACTAGTGTTATTACTTGGAGAACTCACCGATGTCTCCGTACTATTTAAATTATTTGACCGTGCTTGATTTTGGCAATTATTATTTTGACTTTGACGGCTATCTATGTGTAACAACTTATGGTGTTTCAAAGAACAAATTTTACAAGGATATGATCTACAAACATTACTGTAATGTCCAAATTTTAAGCAGTTTACACATGGTTTTAACTCTTGAATCTTTTTTATACGATCCTGTACATTTAAACCTAAAAATGTTTCGCAGTTAGAAATCTGGTGTAATTGTTTACAAATTGCACAATTTTTCACCGCTGCAAACAAGCTTCTAGTATTAGAAAACTGTCTTCTAGTTTCCTTGGTGTTTATATGATTGATTTTTAAAGTTTCTAATAAATCAGCTTTGTTATTTAAAAAAGTTTTTAAATCACTCAGAGTTGGTAATTTTTTACTTAAATTATTACTGTTTTTGTACTTTTCCCATTCACGGGACGTGCTATTATCAAGTTTTGTACTTATTAAATAAATAATTAAAGGATCTACGTTAGGCTCATTGACTTGTTCAAGACACCTCATATGTTTAGATACGTTATCTATCAAAGATCTTATGCGATCCGACGACTCTTTTGGAATAGACTCTACATTAAAAAGGGCTTTAACATGGTTTTGAATTAAAATACGGGGATTGTTATATCTTTCTAGCAAAACGTTCCATGCTACCTCGTAACTTTCAGCAGAAAATTCCAAAGATTATACAGCCAGTGCAGCCGCCTCAGTCAGACTGCCTCTTAAGTAATGAAATTTTTCTATTTTTGACAAAACCGTGTTACAATGAATCATAGATTCAAATGTGTCGCGATATTCTAACCAGATTTGAAAGTTTCCATCAAATTTAGGTACATCTATGGGGGGAAGCCTAAGACAAAAAAATCCTTGAGAGTTACCATCATGATCAATTTGAGAATGATTTCTTACAGACTGCATAGATACTGATGGTGAGCTACTATTGTTATTTTCCGTTTTCTTAAAATTTACTAAATGTTGTTCAGCTTTTGCTATTAAACCGTAATATTGTGTATCAAATGACCTACGTTCTTGTACATCAATATCTATACCTCCTAACTCTTTTTCAATTTGTGTTTTAATATCTTCAAACTCTACTAAAAGAACACCCTCTAGAGCATTTTTTCGGGTTTGAAGTTGTTGATAATCTATATTTGTGACACTATTGTTTTGCAACTTGGCTTCAAAACTTTGTAAATAGATACTAAAAAACGTTAATTTAGCTTTAAGTGCAGCTCTTTTACGAATATGTTCCTGTTTTGCCATTTTGGAGAAATATTAAGTAAGCCTTATCAAATTTTAGCGTACACTATCATAAACAAATTTTTGCTAAAATTGATTCGACTTCCTTGTACAAATAAATCTTTCAAAAAATGTACTTTTAACAAATTATATAAGACATTCCATAGAAAGTCTGTACTGAAATGTTCAATTTGAAAGAATTTATGTTCAATTTATTTTTGGGTACTACCTTCCTTATTTTACCACTTAATTATTGTACAAAATTTCACCCTATCCTGTACAAGCAAAGCCAGAACTAACGAGCTAGGAAAATATTTTAGGATAAGGATCAAACAACAGCGATAAAATAGGAACGAATCACTCTGTACGCTTCTTCTTGTGGAAAAAACACTATTTTTTCTTCTTGACAATGTCTACGTACACTACCTGTTTATTCGTGCATTTTTATTCAATTTTGCTAATGCAATATGTCGCTGGCAGGACGTACGTCTATGTTCGCTTGTCATGTAACTAATCGTCCACGTTCTTGACGAAAACTTTACCCATCCGACGAAAGAGGGACCATGTAAATATTTGAAGCAAACTTCGATTTTTCTTTAGACTGTATTTTTATTGCTTCTACACTTAAAATGGGTTTAATTTTACATGAAAAATATGACAAACTTTTTTCTGTGTCACACTTGACACGTTCTCCGTAACTATGGTACCTATTTCAAAATACGGGTAACAATAAATGTTTATACATGGTTTCGAACACACCTAAAAGCAAAAAACAAATTCAATCTTTTATTGGATTGTGTAATTGGTTGCGAGAATACGTGCCAAATTTGGCAGAGTTGTCGGCTCCGTCGGCAGACCGTAAATTTAAATGGAGAGCAGGAGTCATTCGACAAAACCAAAGACGCTATCAATACTTGTAAACCATTGCACAGACCAGATTTCACAGAAACTTTCATTATAAAACAGACGCTAGTAGCTTGGGCATGTCTGGTGCAGGCGCGGCCCGTGAGTTTTTTTACAGGTGGGTCAAAATTTTGTGGGCAACTAGTGATATCAACGGAACAAGCAAAATACACTTTTTTAATTAAGAAAGGGTTTTTAATAATGTGCCAAGAAATTATTTACCTACAAATAAACACTGCAAAAATCAGAAAATAGGTACTGCAGAATATTGAACATTACTACTCTAGATGTTTATGGATTTTTTCTATGTGTTTTAATACTCTAGATTTGTAGATTTTAGCGACTTCCGTTTTGATAAGCATAGTAATACGATATTTGTCTACGCACGTGCAGGCTGTAGTAAATATGAGAATGCCAACAATTTTAAAAATATTTTATCGAGTAACAACTTGTTGCCAGTACACCTTTTAGAGCCGATCTAATTTTTTAACTAACAAAAAATTAAAAAAAGGTTCTTGATCCAACACAGATTCGAACCCTCGACCTTCGGATTAACGCGCTGAGATAATACCATCTGGACTACGCTGGCTATGTGAGAAAATGGGTCCGATACCGTTAATTTGATGCCTAGCGCTGACCTGACAGAAATCGTATTTATAATTTTTCATGTTTAACCACTAATTAATATTATTAATACGATGCAAATACAATGCGCATATTAGGTACCTGTACCTAATTAGTTTTTCTTTTTCCGAACCAAATGTTTTGAAATAGAATATTTTAGGGGGCGGTTTGAGAGTATTTCCATAGTGGGAGTGGCCAGATATTATGGGTGGGCCGTCGACCAATTGTGTCTCTTTTTAACTTCCTCAAGCGCGTATGTCTGATTCTCTCTTACTTTTAATGAATTTATATCGTCCATAGAAACCTATGAGATCAATTTATATATATGACCCAGCCCGGAGCAAGCTTGGATATCCTTTGACGATGGCTTGGCTTGATTCTTTCTTGGGGAGTTTTCGCATGGAACTTTGGAATAAAAGATTCGTTTTTGGTTTTAAAAAATTAAAAAATAAATTATTAGGTCGATAACTGAAAATTTTAGGTGCGTCATTGACCAAATGACCTTATGGACGGGCCGCGCCTGGTCTGGTGTTCTGTATCTGGAAGAAAACGGGCAAAAACATATTATCGCACACGCTAGCGCAAAATTTTCAAAAACTACCCATAAGTATCACATCAACGAGCAAGAGTGTTTAGCTGTAGTATGGGCTGTTAAAATGTTCCGAGGCTATCTAGAAGATAAGCCCTTCATTCTTAGAACGGACAGTAAAGCCCTGACCTGGCTAAAACAGTTTAAATACTCAAAAGCAAAGCTCACTCGTTGGTCGATGCTACTTCAAGAATACAACTTCAAAGTAGAACATGTCTCAGGAAAGCAGAACCAGCTTTGCGACTACCTCAGTCGTAATCCTGCCAAAGACGTTAAATATTCTTATGTTCCTAATGACACACGGTTACTACCTCCAGAAGAGGCAAATTTTACCTCTAAAATAAATCTCATGAAAAGTTGTGGAGACTTGTACAAAAAAATCGTAAAGTATCAAAGTCATACACGATACATTCGACAAGCCATTCACGCACTACAATTACTAGATAACCAACTCTCTGCTACTCCGGCTCAAAGAAAGTTGCAATGCAACTTCATTATCAAAAACAATTTACTGTGGCGACGTGGAACGTCGGGTGAAAAAACAGTCGTGCCAAAGCATATGGCAGAACAAGTCATTTATTTTTACCACGACGTGACCGACGCGACGCCGCACATCCAGGCATCGATGAGACGTACCGGAAGATAGCCAACATTTACTACTGGGGTCACCAGAAAGAAAGCATCGCGGAATATATAAAAAAGTGTATCATTTGCTCTGTCTGCAAGACCCAACAGAAGCAGAGGAAAGCACCATTAAGGGCTAGAACTCCCAAGTTTCCCTTTCAAATGATTTCGATTGACATATTAGGACCACTGGATCCAACATCTCCTAAAACGGGCAACAAATACATCATTATTTGCGAGGATATCTTCTCCAAATGGGTAAAGGCAAAAGCCATCATCGACCCTAAAGCCGCGGAAATCGTAAAATTTCTACAAACAGAGATTTTTGCTAGATACGGCACGCCTGAAACCTTGGTTTCAGACCAAGGCGCTCAATTCACAGGCTGAGTCCTAGACAAACTCTGTCAAGACAACGAAATCAATCCCGTATACTCTTCCGTGTACCACCAACAGGCAAACCCTGTGGAAAGAGTATTCCAGGAATTTAAGAAAGTTCTCAAACTTCTAAATTACAATAAACGAGCAAACGTCTGGGAAGACAACATCCCAAAAGCGCGACAATTTCTAAGAAGCAGAGCCTGCCGTGCAACCGGTGTGACTCCCGCTTCTATTATTTTAGGATATGAAATACCGTGTCCAAGTGAGTGGAAGATAAAATGGCCACAAAGTCGTGAAGTACTAACACCTGTACAACGAAAGCAGAAAAATCGAGGCACTTACAAACACCTACGTGACTATCAGTTACAATCTTAACATGACGAGTCAGAGCCTGTAACTTCGTACAAAATAGGAGATTTGGTGAATGTGCCCAACATGCCCAAACCACAAGCTTCTCCCAACCTTGGACTGGACCCCATGAGGTCGTAGCAGTAAATGGGGACACTACTTACGACGCGACGTAGTGATAGACGGAAAGCAATGGAACGTTCATCTAAATGACCTACGCAGAGCTCCGACGGGTAACCAAGTTAATCTCGATAGCGATGATGACGCCCTGTCAGAATCCGAAGAATCGGAGTATGAGTACCCTGAAAACTTAAGACGAACCGTCTCAAGTTCTGACGACTCAGAAACCGAGTACGATATGGCACCGCAAAGAATCAGCGATCGCCCCGAAGTCGAATCACTTGTCGCTACTACTGAGAACGACGTACCGGTGATTAACTTGAATGACGACCTGGAACTTTCGGCCGAACATCAAAATTTACTCGATCAATTAGACAATGCAACAAATACCATCACAAGATCGGTAGTTTTTCATAACCGCCATCTTAATACCATACAAGACTAAACTACTGTTTACTACTGCGAAATTTCAGTTTCTACAAGACAACAAACAAATATTTCACGAATCCGCTTCCGTCTAGGTGGGAGGGTGTTGTAATAGTACGTTTTCTACTATTAACTTTGTAAATAAATATGTAAAATAGGCCGCGTATAAATAAATACCCTGTGTTACATAAGCCCCTTAGCCCACAAAGCTTAATTTTCCCATAACTAAGGTTTAAGTGCCTTTAAAGTAGAATAAACTAATCATCGAATTATTGTCTACTTTATAAAACTTCGGTTTAGTCACTTTTCGTTAATACCACGCATACAGTACAAACCCCCTTGCCTACGAGGCACTTCCCCACATCACAAAACACATAGGGTTTAAGTAGATTCGAAAATCTCACCAGATCAATCACTCCAGGAAAAGCCGTGAAAACAAAAGTACAAATGGACTATGTTAAGTAAAACATAGATACCACAGTGCCCTCGACCCAGGAGGTCCAACTTTTAACAGAAAAAGGTTTAGAAGCCTGGAAAACAGCGTGAATAATCGGTTAAAGATTTGCTGTTAACCAAAACATAATTACGCTTATAAAAAGTTTAATTGATTTTTAATCAAAAACTTTTATAAAGCAAAAAAGACTCAAACGTCTTACGACATTCCACAAAACGTTTAAAGCATCAAAATTCCCCAATTTGACATAATGCGGGAGATGTTGCTCCTTCGACCGACGAGGTTTTTCAAGGGTGCCTGAACGCTCAGACCCAAACGCCGCTCGATATTGGGTGAAATTTATCCAAATATTATCATATTTTCTCTATAAAATATGCTGCCGAAACAGCACATAATCAGTACGTTCAGTTCTATCAGACCGTTCAGTTCTTTCAGTCTGTTCAGTATACGTCTAGTAGTCTATATTATAAAGATATCTTTTTTCTGAATGTTCATATTCGGTAAAAGTAAAAGTGTCAGCGTACCTGCAGCTGTTAAAAGAAATTCGACCCTACTCAAAGAAATTCGTTTCCAACAGGAAAGAAATTCACAAAAAGTCTTTCTCAACAATAGTCTTTTTTAAGACTACAACTTTAACTTCACACTCCACGAGAAATCTTTTGCAGTTTCATCCGTCGAATATCACAAAATCAGACATCAGCTAGACCTTGAAAACTGTAAAACCAAGTTTGTCTGTGTTTTTAGTTATTAAAAGTTATTCCTTGCTTAGAAAACAGCCATTTTTCATAAGCAAGGATAACATTCAATTAGGATAAGTTGCGTTTAAAAGGTACCATCCTTAATCCCTCCCTAACCGTGGCATACCCTACATTAAAAATTTCAGTTGTTTTAAATACAAAAATTTCTCTTCGAAATTCAAAATTAAAATATTCCTGTCAGAGTCTATTCATTCAGACCAGAACTCAACTCCAGTAACCAGAACCTTGTTTCATCTCCCTCTTTCGTTGAGGCGGTTGGAAACATTCCTGTTCAGCCGGGTGGAAGGCGGGTTCCTCAACAAAACCCCATCCCTGGCTGGTAAAATAAAAAACAAAACAATTTACGTAACAAGCTAGTGGACTTAGAACCCCCGTTAGTCTGTAGGTTGACCAGATCTTAAAATATTTATTGTTCGGGATAAATTATATTTTAAAAAGATCGTAGGCAGGCACACGGACGACACCCTACTCAAAGAAATTCGTTTCCAGCAGGAAAGAAATTCACAAAAAGTCTTTTTGAAGATTTTTTCAACAATAGTCTTTTTTAAGACTACAATTTTAACTTCACACTCCACGAGAAATCCTTTGCACTTTCATCCGTCGGATATCACAAAATCAGACATCAGCTAGACCTTCTAATGAACAGGAGCAACGCCGAACTTCAAAGAAACTCTAGACCGTCTTGTGCGTGATCGTGTTAAAAGTCATACAACCGACTTACGATTCGTAGGGGATTTTGGCTAAGTACTTCACATTGCACTAGTGGACGAAAGGTCTCTATTCACCTTCAGCACTTTGTATTAGACTTCTGCGGCAACCGGAAAAGGGCTCTCGTGGTTGCGCTATGACAAGTTGAAAAATCCGGGCAAATTTAAAGTTGCGCGTCGCGTTCTCAAAAAACTTGAATTTCCAAGAAAAGGTATATCTTGGCCAGCTCTGGAATAAAACTTTCGTACACCATACAAAACTTAGAGTGTCCATAATTGTTGGCATTTCTGGGGAACAGATTGGTATAAAATATTCTCAACTTAGAACTTTTTGCACAATTTCGTAAAATCTGAAAAAGACTGAAAGAAATTCACATACCTAAAAACATTTAGTGTATTGAAATCACATTACCCCCTTCGACAAAAGACTTTTAAAGATTTTGCTCCGAAGAAACTTGCAAAACTTTTTCATAAACTTGGAAAAATAATTCCTAAAACGGAAACATAAAAGATTTCATTTTCATAAAATTAATGATCTCGTAAAAAAGCTGTTGCTTCTTAAAACATAAGAAAAAACTTAAAGAACAAATAACTTTATAATTTTATAATTTTATTAAAAATAATTTTGAAAGTTAGAGTTTAAAACTTTTAATTTATTTTACGTTCTAATCAACTTAAAAAGAATCACGTTTCAGTTTCTATGACAAAACAATTCGTTAAGTTAGTAAAAAGTGGTTATTACTAAAAGAGCCAAATTAAGTAACAATTAACTTTAGAATAAGTGCGCCCACGCTAGCATTTATTTTAAGCACTCTTAACCGTGACATACCCATAATTAAAATTTTCCAGCCAGATTCTCCAACGCTAGTCCGGTCTAAATTGACAACCAAAAGTTTTAAATTGACAAGTGTAGGAATAAGACAACTACGTTTTATTCTATGAACTTATTTCTGAATTTTCTCGCAAAATCAAGAAAAGGACAATTTTAGTACTTACTTTCAACAATAATAGAACTAAATTCATTACAGCAACACGTTCCAAGATGAAAATCATTTGGAAACCAAGTAAATCGCTGAAATATCACAATAATTCATAAGTTTTTAATGACGACTTATTAACAATGACAGGACAAAAACCTGTCAAAACATAACTGATCAACTATAAGATCTTAATTTAAACCAGTTCTAAATCTTAAACTTTCTTAGTGAATCTGAACGTTCAATTTTAAAATTTTCTTTCGAGAAAATCAAACATAATAAAATGTCCATTCAGAGTCTACATAGTCAGACCACAACAACAACTTCCGAAAGCCACAACCTTGCATCATCCCCTTCTTTCAGTGAGGCGGTTGACGACTTCATGAGCAACCGGGTGGAAGGTGGTTCCTCCAAACAACCCCTGCTGTTGCGCCAAAAATGGAGACAACAAATCCTTTCTTAGATTACTGAACAACACCTGTTAATCATCTGGAACAAACTTTCAGTTGTCCAGAACACACTCATAGCGTTACGTTCAATCAAAATGTACCTGTAGGTGTCCTAGTGGACATAGAACCCCCACTAGAACAGGCTGTTGAAACCATGATTAAAACGAACTTTTTGGTTCAGAGCACACCTCGAAATGAAAACGTTGAAAATCGAAGGCCGGCACTAGTACGACAGCGATTGATGTTCTCGGTCAGTAATACTGCTGTAAAAGCTCAATTACTGATGCTTTCTTAGAAACTTTTCAAGTTTTCTTAAGCTCTTTGTCTCTTAAAAGCATTCAATTACTTTCAAAAGAGATTCACTCAAAACTTGAATTTCCGTCAAGTTTTTTGTATTTCTTCGAAAGAGCATTGTGAAAAGCGAGATTCACAACACGCTCGCGAGTTTTATCCACGTGTCCGCGACGTGATTGGTGGATCGCGCTCCAAACAGGCGGATGCTCCTCCTACCATATCAAATAGAAACGTTGTTGTAATAGTACGTTACTACTATTAAATTCTTGTAAATAAATATGTAAAATAGGCCACATGTAAATAAATACCCTGTGTTACATATGCCCCTAAGTGCACGAAGCTTACTTTTCCCCATAAATAAGGTATAAAGGCCTGTAAAGTAGACTAATACAATCACCGAATTGTCTACTTTAAAAAAATTAGGTTTAGCTACTTTACGTGAATACCACGCATTAGAGTACGAACCCCTTTACCTACGAGGTACTTCCCCTTCACAAAAAACACTAAGGTTTAAAGGCCTCTGGAGTAGATTAGAAAATCTAACAAGATCAATCACTTTAGAAAAATCCGTGTAAACTTAAAACGTTTGGTTTATGTTAAGTTTAAACATAAGCACCACCGTATACTTGGCCCAGGAGGTCCATCTTATTAAATTAAAAGGTTTAGAGTCCTTGGAAACAGCAAAAACAATCGGGAAAAGATTAGTTGCTATCTAAAACAAATAACGCTATAAAAAGATTATTTGATTTGTAATCAAAAACTTTCTTAAACATAAAAAGACTTTAAGGTCTTACAATATTCCTATAACGGTATAAAACAGCAAAATTTCCCTATTTTAAATTATACGGGAGATGTTGTCCCATCGACGATCGCCGTCGCAATGAGGAAATCCGTGTCGTACCAGTGCCGGCCTTCGATTTTCGACGTTTTCATTAAGAGGTGTACTCTGCAACAAAAAGTTCGTTTAATCGTGGTTTCAACTGCCTGTTCTAGTGGGGGTTCTAAGTCCACTAGTATACCTACAGGTACCTACATTTTGATTAAAAGTAACGCTGTGAGTGTTTTCTGGACAACAGAGGCGTACCGTGACTTTTGGTTTGGGGGGGGGGGTTGTAGGTCACTTTTGGTTTGGGGGGGGGGGGGGGGGTTGGTAGACAAAACCCTTGTTTTTATATAAATTTGTATATACTACCGTGCTGTATAATGTTTATAATAACTACTATAAGAGATCAATGGGGGGGGGGGGGGGGGGTTTAACCCCAAAACCCCCCCAGCGGTACGCCTCTGCTGGACAACTAAAAGTTTGTTCCAGATGATTTACTGGAGTTGTTAAGAAGTTTAAGAATGGATCAGTATTTTCCATCTTTGGCGCAACAGCAGAGGTTGTTTGGAGGAACCCACCTTCCACCCGGTTGCTCATGAAGCCGTCAACCGCCTCACTGAAAGAAGGGGATGAAACGAGATTGTGGCTTTCGGAACTAGTTGTAGAGGTCTGACTATGTAGACTCTGATTGGACATTTTTATTTTGTTTGTTTTTTCTCGAAAGAAAATTTTAAAATTGAAAATTTTAATTATGGGAATGTCACGGTTAAGAGGGCTTAAAATAAATGCTAGCGTGGGCGCACTTATTCTAAAGTTTGTTATTAAGTTATTACTTAGTTTGGCTCTTTTAGTAATAACAACTTTTTACTAACTTAAAGAATTGTTTTGTCATCAAAACCAAAACTGGATTTTTCCAACTTAATTAGAAACGTAAAATAAATTAAAAGTTTTAAACTCAACTCTCAAAATCATTTTTATTAAACTTATAAAGTTATTCTTTCTTTAAGTTAGCTTTTCTTATGTTTTAAAAAGCAAACAGCTTTTTTACAAGATCCTTAAAATTTACAAAAGTAAAAATTTTTGTTTCCTTTCAGGAATTTTTTCCAAAATTTATGAAAAAATTTTACACGTTTTCTTCGTAACAAAGTCTTTTGTTGAAGTGGGTAAATGTTTTTTTCAATACACTAATAGATTTTTTTAGGTTTGCAAATTTCTTTTAGTCTTTTTCAAATTTCACAAAATTGTGCAAAAAGTTCTAAGTTGAGAATATTTTATACCAATCTGTTCCTTAGAAATGCTAACAATTATGGACACCCTAAGTTTTGTATGGTATTCGAAAGTTTTATTCCAGAGCTAGCCAAGATATACCTTTTCTTGGAAATTTAAGTTTTTTGAGACGCAAACTTTAAATATGCCCGGATTTTTCAACTTGTCATAGAGCAGTTACGACAGACTTATTCTCGGTTGCCGCAAAAGACTAATACAAAGCACAGAAGGTGAATAGTGACCTTTCGTCCACTAGTGCTAGTGTGGAGTACTTAGCCAAAATCCCCTACGAAAAACGTAAATCGGTTGTACGACTTATATCACGATCACGCACAAGAGGATCTAGAGTTTCTTTGAAGTTCAGCATTGCTCCTGTTCATTAGAAGGTCTAGCACAGGGATGCACACACCGCGGCCCGCGGGCCGCATGCGGCCCGCTGTCGGTGTTTATGCGGCCCGCCAACGAATTTTAAAAGCGATATTTGTGCGGCCTGCCATCGACTTTTAAAAGTATTCGTCGCCGCGCTCCGGTCCAAGCATATTGTTACGAGACTAGAAATCTGTAGCATCAACTAGATTACAGATTCGCGAAACACGTCGGTAGATCCCCGAAGAAAGTGGATGGTTCTCGATGTTTGGTAACTCGTATAAATTCGACGCATCGCCGGCTACCGGGGCAGTTAAGTTTTGACTACGGATAAGCGAACGTTATACTGTTTGAGAACTGTAATCTGTGACGAGTAAATATTTCGTCGTTCGAACTTGGCTTTTACTGACTGTAACAATATAATATTAATTTTGATATGGATAAACCAGGCCCCAGTAAGAAACGTAGTCGTAAGGTTGAAGATGAAAATCGACAGTTTCATGATATTTGGACCGAAAAATACTTTTTTATTTCATCGCATAACAAAATTGTCTGTTTAATATGCAAGAGTAGTGTTTCTATTCCGAAGGAATATAATGTGAAAAGGCACTATGAAACCCAGCATCCTACTTTTACCACATTAACTGGCGAAAATCGAACGCAAAGAATTTCCACTTTACAACGGGAACTAATAAGCCAGCAATCTATGTTTACAAAACCAATTCAAGATGCTGAAACAGCCACTGAAGTTAGCTTTGAAATATCTCGAATAATAGCGAAAACTTGTCGGCCTTTTAAAGATGGTGAGTTTGTTAAGCAATGTTTGGATATCGCCGCAAAAAAAATTTGTCCGGAAAATGTAAAGAAGTTTGAAAAAATTCAGTTAAATCGGATGACTGTTCAAAGAAGAATTACCGCATTAGCAGATAATATAGAAGAGCAATTAGCTACGAAATCGAGAAGTTTTGAGTATTTTTCTATAGCGCTCGACGAATCTACAGATATAAGTTCAACTGCTCAACTATTAATATTTTTACGAGGTGTAACGCAAAATTTTGAAGTGAGTGAAGAACTGATTGGTATAAGTTCTTTGACAAGTCAAACCAAGGGAAGTGACATGCTCAAAGCTCTTCTAGAAAAATGTTCTATAATGGATTTGGATTTAACGAAAATATCTGGAATTACAACTGACGGAGCACCTTCAATGGTTGGAAGTACATCTGGGATAGTAACTATGTTAAAAACATATTTACAAACTAAAAACATAAATACCAAGGAATTAATGCAGTTTCATTGTATTATACATCAAGAGGCCCTCTGTTCAAAATTATTGGGATTTGAAAATGTTATGAAAGTTGTAGTACCTACCGTAAACTTTATAAAATCACGAGGTCTCAATCACCGACAATTCCAAACACAAATCCAACTATTTCTGGCGGAAAAGAAAAACGACGTCCCCGAACTCGACAACCCTGATTGGCTGTGTGACTTAGCGTTTCTTGTAGACATCACAAATCACTTGAATGTCTTAAATACGCGACTCCAAGGCAAAGATCAATTGATTTCGCAGCTATACTCTCATGTTTCGTCCTTTCAATGCAAATTGAGTCTTTTCAGGACACAAATCAATTCAGCCAATTACGGCCATTTTCCGAACTACAAAAAAATTATGGAGAAGTTCAATAAAACTGACGTCAATTTCGCTCATGTTGAAAAAATTGATATTTTGATACAAGCTTTTGAAAATTGTTTTGTAGACTTCAAAAAAGTTAAACCGCTATTAGACATTTTCAGCAATCCTTTCACCATTTCACCCGAAAATGCGCCGGAATCAATGCAGCTGGAATTAATAGACATGCAAAATGATGATAATTTAAGAAACAAATTTAATGAAGGTAATTTACTCAACTTCTACCTTTGCGTTGATAAAAACGCTTATAAAGAGTTGCGAATAAATGCATTGAAATGCGCAGGCTTATTTGGATCGACATATATTTGTGAACAAACGTTTTCAGTGATGAAACTTAACAAAACGAAAAACCGAAACCGCCTGGCAAATGAAAATTTGGAAGCAATTATACGTGTGGCTACAAGTAATGTGGAGCCAAATATAAAAAAACTTGTTAGTTCAATGCAATGTCATGCATCAAAATAATAAAACATGAAATATTACATTGTAATGATTACATAATTATTACAACAAACATTTTTGAAGGTTCTTTTATTTTTATCATTGTATTTCATACTATTTAAAAATAAAAATTTTTGTGTTAATAAATATTGTTTGTAGTGGCCCGTCCTTGGCTTATATTTTTCCCGAGTGGCCCCTGCTCCCTATAAGTCTGTGCATCCCTGGTCTAGCAGATGTCTGATACTGTGAGGTCCGACGGCTGAAACTGCAAGATGATTTCTTGTGGAGTTTAGAGTTGAAGTCTTAAGAAAGACTATTTTTGAAATTTTCGGAAAGTCTTAAGAAAGACTTTTACGAATTTCCTTTCTGAAGAAACGAATTTCTTTGAGTCGTTGCGAATTTCTTTCAACAGCTGCATATGCGCTAAGGACTTTTATTTTCACTGAATATAAACATTCAGCAAAAGTTATCTTTATAAGGTAAAGACTAATCGACGTAGACTGGTGACTGATTGTGATCAAGGAAAACGGTCAACTAACTAGTGCCGTTTCGGCCGTGTAATTTATAAGCAAAATTAATACAGCCTTTTTTGGAAAATTTTATCCAATCTCGAGCGACGCGACGTTTAGATTTGAGCGTTCAGGCACCCTTGTAAAACCTCCGTCCGCTGAGATATACTCTCCACGAATTTGCTCATTTCGACGGCGATCGGCGAAGGAACAACATCTCCCGTATTATTCAAAACTGGGGAATTTTGATGCTTTTACCGTTTTGAGAATGTTGTAAGACGTTAAAGTCTTTCTTATGCTTAATAAAGTTTTTGATTTAAAATCAAATAAACTTTTTATAGCGATATTTGTTTCAGATAACAACTAATCATTTCCCGATTGTTTTTGCTATTTCCAAGGCCTCTAAACCTTTTTTATTAGAAAGTTGGACCTCCTGGGTCAAGGGTACTGTGGTATTTATGTCTAAATTAACATAGTCCATTTGTACTAGGTTTTTTTCACGGATTTTTCTGAAGTGACTGATCTTGGTAGATTTTCGAATCTACTTCAGAGGATTTTAAACCTTAATGTTTTTTTGTGAAGGGGAAGTGCCTCGCAATCAAGGGGGTTCGTACTCTAATGCGTGGTATTCACGTAAAGTAACTAAACCTAGTTTTTATAAAATAGACAATTCGATGATTGCTTTATTCTACTTTACAGGCCTTTAAACCTTATTTATGGGGAAAAGTAAGCTTCGTGCGCTTAGGGGCATATGTAACACAGGGTATTTATTTACACGGGGCCTATTTCGCATATTTATTTACAAGAACTTAATAGTAGAAACGTATTATTACAGCATCCGTGCGGAGTATATCTCAGCGGTCGGAGGTTTCAGGAGGGAGCCTGAACACTCAAATCTAAACGCCGCTCGAGATTGGATAAAATTTATCAAAAATGGCTGTATTAGTTTTGCTTATAAATTACGCGGCCGAAACGGTACTATTTAGTTGACCGTTTTCTCTTGTTCATTATCAAGCTACCAGTCTATGTCTATAGTCTTTACATTATAAAGATAACTTTTGCTGAAAGTTCATATTCGGTAAAATAAAAGTGATTTGCGTACAGGTACGCTGCAGGCAGAAGAAATTCGTTTCTTCAGAAAAGAAATTCGTAAAAGTCCTTCTTAAGACTTTCCGAAGATTTCAAAAATAGTCTTTTTTAAGGCTTCATCTTTAAGCACCACCTGAAAACATCTTGCAGTTCCAGCAGTCAGATTACACAGTATCAGACATCAGCCAGAACTTCTAATCAAAAGGAGCATCGCTGAACATCTTGAAACTCTAGAACTTCTTGTGCGTGTACGCAATATAAGTTGCACAACCAACTTATATCGCAAATGATATCATATGACAAAAAACGTTTTTTTCGTAGGCGTAGGGGATTTTGACCTAGTACTCCACATTTGCACTAGTGGGCGAAAAGTCACTATTCACCTTCTGTGTTTGTATTAGACTTTTGCGGCAACCGAGAATAAAGCTGTCGTAACTGCTCTATGCCGAACAATCCGGGCATATTTAAAGTTTGCGCCTCGCGTCTTAAAAAATTCAAATTTCGAAGCCAAGGTATATCTTGGCTAGCTCTGGAATAAAACTGTCGAAGACCATACAAACTTAGGGTGTTCATAATTGTTGACATTTCTAAGGAACAGAGTGCTATAAAATATTCTCAATTTTAGAACTTTTGCACAATTTTATGAAACAAAAAAAAAATACTAAAAGAAATTCAACGTACCTAAAAACTTTTAGTGTATCGTAAAAGACATTCCCACTTCGACAAAATACTTTTAAAGATTTTGCTCCGAAGAAAACTTGTTAAATTTTTTCATAAACTTTGGAAAAGTAAATGCTTAAAAGGAAACATAAAAAATTTTTAATTTTGTAAATTTTAAGGATCTTGTAAAAAAGCTGTGTGCTTTTTAAAACATAAGAAAACCTAACTTGAAGAAAGAATGACTTTATAATTTTATAAGTATAAAAAAAATATTTTGAGAATAGGATTAAAACTTTTAATTATTTATTTTAAGGTTTCTAATTTATTTTAGAAAGAGCAATTTTCAGTTTTTTATAATAAAACATTCTTTAAGTTAGTAAAAAGTTGTTATTACTAAAAGAGCCAAACTAAGTAATAATAAACTATAGAATAAGTGCGCCCACGCTAGCATTTATTTTAAGCCCTCTTAACCGTGACAATCCCCTAATTAAAATTTTCAATTTTAAAATTTTCTTTCGAGAAAAAGCAAACAAAATAAAAATGTACATTCAGAATCTACATAGTCAGACCATACTTAACACTTCAGAAAGCCACAACCTTGTTTCATCCCCTTCTTTCAGTGAGGCGGTAGACGGCTTCATGAGCAACCGGGTGGAAGGTGGGTTCCAAACAACCCCTGCTGTTGCGCCAAAGATGGAAAATACAAATCCATTTTTAAACTTCATAACAACTCCTGTTAATCACCTGGAATCAACTTTCGGTTGTCCAGAAAATAGTCACAGCGTTAGTTTTAACAAAAATGTACTTGAAGGTCTACTAGTGGACTTAGAACCCCCACTAGAACAGGCAGTTGAAACCACGATTCTTTAATCGTGGAAAAATGTGCACTTATGTATCTCCTATTATAACATCACATTCAACTTTTTTCTATATTATCCATATTAACACAGATCTCGAACTGCCATGTATTAACAATCAAATGATAGCGCAAGGCGTATCGGACGACTGATACCGCATATAGCTTTGCGACCACGGTCGTCCGATACGAGGCTGACATTCTACTTTACATGTATTTTTGGACTTTTCCACGTTGTGTACTCGTACAATCGTTTTATCAAGCCCCTTTTCCGATGTATTGTGATGTTCGCCAACATTCACAACAATGACGTTCAGTTACCTAGTAATTTTTTGCCTCATCCAGCCTAATGTATAAATAAAACGGAAACCAGACTTGGCCTATTCCATGGACTTGTGCTTGTAGTGTGGTGACGTCAGATGAGCTGCTAGAAAAAATAGAGGCGTGACCTATTTTGAACAACTTTAAAAATTAATTGCGTAGCCGTTTGAAGCGCTCTTTGCCATATACATATACTTTAAAAAATGGATTCCAAACCCATTGTTCTGGAAAATATATTACTTAAATTGTTCTATTTTTATAAATTTGCAAAAAGACTCAGACATCATCCTAAAAATCTAGTTTTATCATCCTTACACTTGTCAGTTTGAAACTTGAATGTCAAATTAGATCGGCCCTAGCGACAGTGACTCCCGGGGTAATTTTCCGTTGATATGAAAAATCCTTTGGGTATTATTTTCTATTTTTCTTTAAGAGTTCCCGGATTTAAAACTTCGAAACAAATTATTTCAAAATTAATGCAAATTTAATTTTTTATAGATATTTTATACATTCTCTGAGTGAATTTAAAGAAATAGCCATCCTAAACATTTTTTTATGAATTTTTAACATTTTTTATTTCTGTAAAAACTATTCTTACAACTCAGCAAATTTAAAAAAAAAACATTGAATGAAAACACTGATGCTTTAATGCGATATATAAAATTCTAGCGTGATAAGCTGAATACACACGGAAAGATTTATCGATCGATTAGAGCGATTTATCGTTAGATTGGTAGAATTGTACAGATAAAACTGCTTGTTTAGGTCTTCATGTAAAATATCAAAATTTGGCCGATAAATCTACGGCAAATAATTTTGAGCGATAATTTGATCACTGTACATAAACATTACAATTAAACAGAAGGTAAATCTGTCGAGAATCATCTGACGATATTTTGTAAAGCATCATCTGCGTGTTAGTACTTGTCGGAGCAAATATTGGGAGATATGCACATATGACATGTAATACACTTTTAAGGTTGTTTTCGTTCATGTTGTTTTAGAGCACTAAAGGAAATTACCCAAGTCTACCAAATAAATTGTTCAGATTTTTTGGTGTTCCGAAAGATCGACGATCAGAGAAAAATCTTACCCAATTTAAAGATAAATCGTTGCAAACGACACATACGTAACGAATGAATAGTCAAATAAATTGTCTACAATAATTCGCTGTAATAAAACTTCGTGTTAGTATCTTCAGGAAGATTTGTCTGAACGATTTTTTAACGATTTATCTGATGATTATTTGGTACAATTTATGGATCACAATAAATCTTTAAGTGTATTGAAGGAAAAATCTGCAGAATATTGCAAAATGGTAAAAAATATTTTCTCAAGTCACAGCTTATAAAACTTTATTAAATAATAATAATAATCACGAAGGCTATACCTATAAAATAAGGGAAAAAATGTTGTAGTAAGTCAACTGGTTCAATGTTATAAGATGTTAAATCTGAACAAAAAATTGTGGGCGTCTCTTTTTGGCATTTAGTGTATGTGGAAGTACTTGTATAACCATATACTAACTTGTTATATTTTTTATAGTATAATATTCTGGCCTAAAACGCTGTCATAACATTAGAAGTTCCGTTGTATTTAAGTGGGACATACGTCTGCGAATCCGAACAACATATTTCTTCTAAAAGTCACGTAAAATGCATTACGATATATTAATAACCAAAATTCACCACTAAAGGAATTCTTGTTGCATCAGCAAAAGCACTGAAGGTTTAAGGCAAAGATGCAACATCGTTCGAACGAGGCTTCTAAGTTCAAGTTGATTTCAAGTGGCTTCGGCAGAACGGAAAGTGAGCTGTGGGGGATCGGGTTTTAAATATTGAAGTGATACAAATTCTTATTTAAATTTTTCCGACAATGTAATTTAAAATTTGATTTAAATGTAAATAAAAAACCCAAACTATTTATTTTTTATTTTTCTTAGATATAATATGTCTTGTCGGGTCGGTAAAAAATTTTCACAATTTTTCCAAAGAAAAACTAATATTCGAAAATGTAAATTGGTATAATACTTGCATATATTTATATATATATATATATATATATATATATATATATATATATATATATATATATATATATATATATATATACATATATATATATATATATATATATATATATATATATATATATATATATATATATATATATATATATATATATATATATATATATATATAAACTCTGTTTTAAAATAGTATAAAACCGTCGAAAATGTAAGAATTTTCATAAAAAGGTTCTTCCAGGTCAAATTCTTTAAATACTTAAAAACACATAGCTCAGTGACGCTGCCACATGATCAAGCCATGCTACCTTTTTCCGCCGAGGGGAGGCGCGTATACTTAAGCGCTCAGAGCAGTAGTTATGCTGCCAGTCTAATTTTTCATTTTAATTAAAAAAGAAAAAGTAAATTTGCGTTTGATTTTTTTGGAATTATTGTACGGCAATTTAACTCTACGGCTCTTAACGGGAACGGACGTCATCCAACCACGGGGGGGGGGGGGGGGGGGGTGGTGCACTCCTTGCGATCTATTATTAAAAGTATTTTCATTTGGTTCGCTTGTTAGAGATATCCTGTACGCCGATCCAACCCGACAACCCGTAACTGGAACGAACGTCTAGGGAAATGCTCTAGATTCTAGATGACGAAACTAAACTCTTAACTTGTTGAAAATTGTATATTGTAATTTGACGGGTAACAGAAAATTCGACGCTTCTGGACAATGTCCGATTGAGCACCAACACTTTGTAAAAATATTACTTATATTATTATTCTCTGAGTCTTAAATTAACAATCAAGACGGACAAACCTTATCATAGCTTATTCATATTCATAATGCTACTTGTAGAGCGTTAACATATGTCTGTGTATATAAAACTGTGTGAAGGGTTTTATTAGGAACAGGTTGATCAACGGTAGTGGTTGCCTAAGTGCGCTACCGAGGGTTTTCGGCACCTTAGTAATAGGAAACCAACACCAGCTCACGAAGAGAAGTGAAACATGCGGAAAGCAGTTGCATTTTCATATGTATGTTATGCTTTGAGATGTCCGATAATTTACTTTTGGATATTTTTCGACGATGGCTTGGCTTGATTCCTTCTTTGCGAGTTTTCGCATGGAACTTGCACTTCTTTGAAAGAAAAGTTTGGTTTTAAAAAATAAATGATTAGGTGGATCATTGAAAATAAATTTGGGCATTGACCAAATGACCTTCTGGACGAGCCGCTCCTGCGTTTGATGGCTTTTCTTTCACAAATTTTCGACAATATTAGCTTCACTCTTTTAGTACCTGTCATGGTTTCGTAGTATTACTCTTTTTTCGTTTTAGGACTGGATGCTCTATTGGAGCGCGTGACTGATAGCGGTTTGTCCTTTGGAGCTGCTAAAAATTAGGAATCTCAGTATTTTAGTTTTTTCAATCGAATGGGTGATATGTCATTTTCGTTTTTTGAAGTTTAGTAAATGTATTAGGGTCACGTTAGGAATTGGTTGTAATGGTATATTTGAATATTTTGTTATGACACTTGGGCTTAAAGTTCCGACTTTTATTCGGTCTTTTTGTCTGAAGTCAGTAATTTTTGCAGCCTTGCGTTTCGGATTGGCTTCGTTAGTAAGTTGAGAGACTTTGGGTTTCATATTGAATGGAAGGTAATAATTTTTGTCATCATAAAGTAACTTTAGAGCTAGCGCCGTCTTTGATTCACCAGAATAAATACATTTATAACTTTCCTCTGGAACTGATCGTCTTCTATGATTCTCAAACTGTTGTTATTATTAGATCACATGATTTTTTGTGAGTAGAAAAATCTAGTCTCAGCGCTTGTTGAAAGTAGGAAGGTACTATCCTTAATTTTCCTGTTGGTTTTAGCCTAATGCGGTGGGAGTCGACATCTTAGATGTGTATTTCCCTTTTATAGTTTAGCTACCTTCGATGGTTAACGTTTCTGGTTTAGTTTGGCCAGTGCGGATCATGTCTTGTCTTTGAAAAAAAAAACACTTTTTGCATTTAAGCTGATCATGGCTGCCATTCGCTAGACCCAGTTAATGACCTTAAGGGTCTTTTGGACAGGAGAACCAAGTCTTTTGGACAGGAGAACCAAGTCTTTTGGACAGGAGAAAGACAGGAAAGTCCTGTGGCCAGGAAAAACCGATTTTTTCTGGACAGAAAATCGAGTCCTTCTTGTTGCTGGATAATGGAGAACATCTTTATTTTTACTGGGAGACTTTTCTCCGGCAGGGTAGACAGCTGGTGTGCCCTCTACAGTGGTGCTCGACATTCCTAGCCCGTCTTAGCCTTAGTCCAGGACACTATCGTCTGGGGCCCACAGCCCTCATTCAGGCAACATTTATCCATTTGCCTAACCATTTTTTGTTATTAACTTTAATTGTGTTGGATACATATATACAGTGGAGAAGCTAAGAGGCCAATCTCCAGAAAAACTACTGAATGACTTCCAGGTTCAGCATACTAATAAATCCAAGCAGTTCTCCTCCTACTCTTTGTGCATCTGAGGCACTAAGTGAAGCGCTGGAGATTGGCGACACTAAAGTTTATGAAATTGCTGTACAATCTAAGTCATCATCAGAAACACACAAGATACAAACCGACGCGTTGTTACCTTGTTACCGGAGGTAGGAAAGCGCAAACCAAAGCGCGGGACCAAAACGCTCCGACACCAACTACAACCTTGTCCGTTTCTAGCATTTTTATTTTACGCATATTTCCCCATAAGGAAAAATGCTATCACGGTTATTATTTACATAAACTTATTAATTTAAGTCCTTTATAACTTTCTTATTCTGTCTTCATAACAAATTAAATAATTTTCTACTTTCTGAAGAATTGCACCATGGCATATCACGATCTCTGATTTCATTATCAGTAGCTAGTTTTGAGAGTTCGGTATTCTGTTATTTCGTCAATTCGCCATTCCGCTGACAATATTTTTAGATGAATGAACCATATTATTCTGACATGACATTTCTTGGTTATCCGCTTGAAGCAGGGTTAGCCACAACTTGATTTTTTGGCGAGACCGCTTCGGTCTTTTAATAATGATGTCATAAACAAGCGGATTTTTAAAATCGCCAAAACGAAACGATTTTTTCATTTGTTTATAAAACCATCTGTCAAGTTTTATTTCTCGTTTGTTGGTTTTATTTTTTGTTTTAAATTATTTTCAAGTTTTAACCCTATCTTTATGAAACTGTTTTACAGAAAGTAAAGTTTTTTGAACTAACTACTCTATTATTGGATGCTGGAAGTTTTTCAGTCATTTAACTATTGTTTTTTTAATTTTCAGATGGTTGAACGAGTTTTATCCAGGTATTTGTATTGTAAGCTCTTTACGTTTGGAGGAGATGAACAAAATTAAAATATTGAGTTTGTGAAAACACAGAAATAAATGTAGCTGTCCTTGACAACAAATAAAAATATAAGACATGCCGTAGATCATAATGGATGCCTTGACAAGTATAATGAAACAGTTTTCTATCAGCTTTTTCGTCTCCGGAAAGGCACCTATTATATGTTATTGGTGTGTATTTTAAGAAAGGACCACTACAACTTAGTAAAAAAACAATATCCTAGGAGCAATAAGCCAGTGTACACAGGAGACAGATTTAACCTTATTCCATCGACAGTAATGGATATAGTTAATGAACTGCTATATTTTGTGAATGCGCTAAAAAAAGATTACATATCACCGAGAAAAATTTTTACTAACCATAAGTAAAAATCTAATTATCCTAAGTAAAAAGTTGTATACGATATGTGACAAGTATTTTCTGTACTTAGGGTAGCAAACACTAGGTTGCTAACACAGATTGCTTGCTAGTTTTTTTTTTTTTTCTAAGAGAGGATTAGGAATCTTCAAAAGACTTGCAGACGAGTGTTCTTATGTGCCTGCAGAGTGTCACGATTCATGCCCTGAAGGGGTCATGCCTACGGACTAAACCCTTCCCTCTCTGGACTGCCATTGTTTTCTTCGGGACCGCCTCCCGGCATTTCATCGAAGAGGGTGTCCGAATGTTGGTCTCATTTTTTCCTTTCTTCCTCCTAAAACTGGTTGTTTTCTGTTTCCCTGTTTTTCATTTCAGTGCGCTTAGTCTCTAGGATCGTCCTGGCGTAACTTTTGACCTCGTCCCAATTGTCCTTGCTTTCTAGCATTTTATTAATCGTATTTTCGGGTGTTAATCTTCCGGTCTTTTCTTCTGCTCTTTGCGTCTCTTCGTCCCACCTAACGCATTCATAGAAAGTGTGTTCAGCCGTGTCTATGGATTCACAGTAAACACACTCATTTTCCTCACTAATCTTAAATCTATGTAAGTATTCTTGAAAGGTTCCGTGTCCCGTCAGGAGTTGTGTTACGTAGTAATCTACCTCTCCGTGCCCTCTGTCCATCCAGGGGTTTAGGTCCGGTATTAGCCTTTTGGTCCACTCAGCAACTCCTTCATCTCTTTCCCATCTTTCTTGCCATGTCCTCATTAGGTGTTGGCGTGCAGTCCTCTTTTCTACACCTTGGCGTGTGAGCGCTCTTTCTTCCGCCAGCAGATCCATCGGTGGGGTTCTGGCAATTACTAGTAGGGCTTTTGTTGATGAAGTGCGATACGCGCTCACAGTACTGATTGCTACTTTCCTCTGCAGTTTAAGTAGCATATTCCTATGTATGCCTTTTCTCATGGCTGTTTTCCACACCTCTGCCGTGTATAGGACAATTGACTGCACGACGGAGCATATAACTCGCCTGCTGTTTTCCTTGGGCCCTCCTGTTTTTGGCATTAGTCTGATAATGTTACCCAATGCCTTGTTCGCTTTCTCTACGGTTTTCCTTATGTGGGTACCCATAGTCATGTTTCTGTTCAGATGGACGCCTAGGTACTTAACTGATTCTTGCGTTGTTATGCGAATCCCCTGTATGTTTACCGTAGCACTCTTTGTTTTCCTTCCGCCCGCGAGGAGCACGGCTTCTGTCTTTTGTGGAGCCAGTTTCAGTTGTTTGTTGGACATCCACTCGATGACATCTTCAATTATCTTGTTGGCTATTTCTTCCATACGTGAAGCATCTTTTGCGGTAACGATGATTCCGAGGTCGTCCGCATATGCAATAAGCCTTACGCCTCTAGGGACTCGTAGTCTTAAAACACCGTCGTAGTACAGGTTCCACAGAGTGGGACCCAGTACTGAGCCCTGCGGCACACCACATGACATGTCCATTCTCTTGCTATCTCCGACAGTTAGTGACCTTTCTGCAAGATAGCTGGCCACAATATTGTAGAGGTATGGTGCCATTTCCCTGTTCCTTATTTCGTTTAAAATGCCTTCCCATGGCGCAGAGTTGAAAGCGTTTTGGACGTCAACAGTAACCAGGATACATCTTTCCCATGACGTTCTTTCTTTTGCTTCTTCAGCTAGCTCCTGCACCCTTTCCAAGGCATCTATTGTTGATCTGCCCTCTCTAAAGCCGTACTGTTCTATAGAGAGTCCCCCCTTTCTCTCTATTTCTCTTTTTAGTCTTTGTAGTATCAGTTGCTCAAAAAGCTTTCCTATTACATTTAGAAGGCAGATCGGTCTGTATGACTTTTCGTTTTGGCCAGGTTTGTGTTTTTCTAGGAGTATTAATTTAGCCACCTTCCACTGTTTTGGGAATTCTCCCTTAGCCAGCAACTGGTTTAGGACCCTCAGGTAGGTGTCCGGGAAATTCTTCACTGCGGCTTTGAATACCTCTGGTGGTATCCTATCTGGTCCTGCTGCTTTTTTCTCTTTTATTTTGGCGCTAGCTTCTAGCAATTCTTGTTTCATGAGCCTTGGGATGTCTGTATTTTCCACCTGCATCCTGGGCCATTCTATAATTGGATGTTCTGGAAATAGTGTTTTCGCTATTTCGTACTGTTTCTCATCCGTTAGGGTTATTATCGGTGTATGCTTTATCTTTTTCATGACGATTAAAACTACTGATTGGAAAAGCTTTAGAAATGAACTGGAAAATAAAATTATCCTTAAAATCCAATTAAGAACCAAAGAACAATTAGAAGTAGCAGCTGAAAAGTTCAACAACATCATACAAAAAATAGCCTGGGACAACACAAAGGCGTACACTCAAAAAACAATGGGAAACAACTATCCAATGGAAATAAGAGAACTTGTCAAAGAAAAGAGAAGAGCCAGAAGGAAATGGCAACACACTAGGGATCCATCGGACAAAAATATTCTTAACAACAAAACTCAACAACTTAAACGAGAAATACAAAAACTTAGAGAAGAATCTATAAACAGCTACCTAGAAAATTTATCAGCTGATGAAGACAAGGATTTCTCCTTATGGAAGGCAACGAAAAAACTCAAAAGGCCAATCACCCAAATGCCACCCATCAAATTAAGGGATGGTACTTGGGCAAGAGATAATAAGGAAAAGGCTGAAGCATTTGCAGAACATCTAGCCGAAATTTTTCAGCCAAATGATATCCAGTCCAATGTCAATATGGAAGAGTCTGTGAATATCCAAGAGAATGAAATAGCACTAGTCACTCCTAAAGAAGTAGCGAACGAAATCAAAAACAATTTAAGCGCCAAAAAAGCCCCTGGGTTTGACCTTATAACAGGAGAAATTTTAAAACAACTACCAAAAAAAGGTATAGTTATGCTGACTTACCTAATTAATGCAGCACTTAGATTAAAACACGTCCCTAGCGTCTGGAAAGTGGCTGAAGTCATTATGCTACCAAAACCAGGCAAACCACCGAATGAAGCCAAATCTTACAGGCCCATATCACTACTACCAATTATTTCAAAATTATTTGAAAAGCTTTTCTTAAAACGACTTAAGATTATAATAGAGAACAGTAACCTAATCCCAAATCATCAATTTGGCTTTAGATGCAAGCACTCCACGATAGACCAAGTCCATCGAATAACAGACATCATAGAAAGGGCACTAGAAGAAAAGCTAATCTGCTCAACTATCTTCCTTGACGTAGCTCAAGCTTTTGATAAAGTTTGGCACAAAGGGCTAATTAACAAATTAAACAGAATGTTACCAAAACAATATGTAGAGTTGCTAACCTCCTACATTACAGATAGAGTGTTCAGAATTAAACAGGAGGATGAATACTCCAAACTGAAGGAAGTTAAAGCAGGTGTGCCTCAAGGAAGCGTCTTGGGACCCGTCCTTTATTTACTGTACACTTGTGATCTCCCACAAACAGAAAATGTAACTGTGGCTACATTCGCTGATGACACTGCTATATTAGCAGTAGGAACAGACCTAGATGCAGTAACCAGACAACTCCAACATGCTAGCGACCAGATTTACAATTGGACCACAGACTGGAAGATTAAGCTTAATGAGCAAAAATCTATTTGTGTCAACTTTACCAACAAAAGAATAGGCAATCATCAACCAATTAACATAAATGGTATCATAGTTCCCTATGCAAATACTGCCAAATACCTGGGGATGACCTTAGATGCGAAACTAAGATGGAAGGAACATATCAGAACTAAACGCACTGAACTAGGGCTCAAATATAGACGGTTGTATTGGCTCTTGGGACGAAAATCTAAGCTGTCAATACACTGTAAAATCATGATATACAACCAGATTTTAAAACCAGTCTGGGTTTATGGCATCCAGTTATGGGGCTGTGCCAAGGAGAGCCACATCAAACGCATCCAAACCTTCCAAAATAAAGTATTACGGAACATAGTTAGTGCACCGTGGTACATACGAAATAGTGACCTACATCGCGATCTTGGTATCCCGTATGTCGCTAGTGAAATTAGAAGATTTGCCATCAAGCACGAGTCTCGACTCCATCAGCACGTTAACGTCGAAGCCATTAGGCTTCTTGACAACCAGGACCTAGTTAGAAGGCTGAAGAGGACCAAGCCCTTTGAACTAGTATAGACTTTTGAAAACATAGTACAGTGCGCAAGTGTGTGAGTGCTAAGTGCCATGGCCATGAGTCACAACAGATAAACCTTTAGGACTCCATTGGGTGAACTTTAGTATATAAGGATTTTAGTTTTTAAGAATTTAGAGAAAAATTAATGGTTGGTCTTGCAGACCAGTTTTAATAACAGTAAACGCCGCAGGCTTTATCAATAAAAAAAAAAAAAAAAAAAAAAATGACGATTTGGTATCCTTTACCCCAAACGTCATTTTCTACCTCCTCTATGATTGTGCCCCATGCTCTGTTTTTGGCTACTATGATTTCTTTTTTGAGGTCGGATCTCGCTTCTTTGTACAGATTCTTACATATTAGCTTATGTTCCTCTTCGCTTCTTCTATTAGCACGTACCATGTTTCTTTTGTGCGTCAGACATTTCTTTCTTTTTTCTGCTATCTCATTGGACCACCAGTACACCGGTTTCCTGTTTCCTAAGCCTCCCTTCTTTCTAAATACTTTATTGTCAGTTCATTCAAGTCTATGTCATCCTTTTTCGCTCTTATTTGCCTTCCCACCTCCTTAATCAGCTCCGGCATGTTTTCTTCCTTTATCATCCACCCTACCTTGTTTGTTTTTTGTACGTTTTGTATCAGTTCCCTTCCCATGATATCGTAGCAAATATGCTGGTGATAGCTCAGGTTCTCTTCTTCTAGAACTCTCCAGTTTTTTATCTGCTTGGCTACCTTTCTTGTGCTAAAAGTTATGTCGATAAAGGTTTTTCTGTGACCTCTTACGAACGTAGGGACCTCTCCTTGGTTGTGGACTATCAGATCGTCTTCGATTAGCCACTCTACCAGTTTTTCACCCCTCTTATCTTCAGTTTTGGAACCCCATAGGTGCGACTTAGAATTAAAATCCCCTCCCATGACAATTTCTTTCTTTTGTCTTTTCATATCATCTTTTAAGGTTGAAATGTAGTTCTCGTAGTGGTCCATATTTACATTTGGGGGAATATAGCAGCCATATATCACCACATCTTCTGTTTCTATCCACACAAATCCTGCTCCGCATCCTGTTTGGTAGACGCGTATCTTTTTGTTACGTACATAGATGGCAACATCTTTGTTCGTGTCTGTAATCCACCGCGACTGAAACACTTTCTTTTTGTTAGGCTCCGCCAGAACGATCACGTCCGCTTTGTGCTCTTCCGCGAATTTATATGCCATGTCCATGCCCGCTCTTCCTCTGTCTATATTCCCTTGGATGACTGTAAGTTTTATTTTGTACTAGTTAGTCTCCCCTTCTTCTCCTTTCTCCGCTCTTGCACTAGTTTCCGGTATTCAGGGCATATCATGGTTTCCGCTCTGTGTCCGTTGGCGTTACACAAATAACATCTTTCCTCATTTTTGCAGTCCTTCCTTAGATGTCCTTGTTGGCCGCACTTGTGGCATAGGTCTTTCGGGGTTTTCTTTCCGCATCTAGCTGCGATATGTCCTACCATATGGCAGTTATAACATTTGGGCACGGATTCTAGTTCCTTTACTCTCCATCGGTTCCAACCCTCTCCGATCGTCTTCCTTGTCAGCATTTTCTGTATAGTGTCAGCGTCTGCTGTCACGAAAGCATATTTAAGCCCCTTTGAATTTGCTCTTTCTGCTACCCTACACTAGAATTCTTGGCTCCCGCCGAGCTTGTTTATTTCTTTCTTTATGGTGTCTTTCACTTCCTCAGACTGTGTCGTTTCATCTATGTCTAATACCATCATGGTTTGGTTCCGTTGCTTTGTTTCTACCTTGGCCCTGTTGTTGAGTTTGTCTGCTATCAAATCTATGAATAGACGTTGGTCCTTTTCTTCTCTTCCTTTGACCTTTATTAATATGTTTCCTTCAGTTGTCCTGTTGATTCCGTTGATTTGTACGCCTACAGTGTTTATCTCCTGTTTCATGCTTTTTATAATATCTGCATAGGAGTTTCCCACCGTCGGTTTTACTATTATTGTTTCCCCGTTTCTATTTCTTCTTCTCTGTTCTCCCGTTTTGAATTGTTGTTCCTCCTCTTCGTCAGTCCCGTTGGGATTTCTTGTATTGCTCATGTGCAAGAGAATTTCCGTATCCTTTTTCCTGCACACATATTCCAGTATCTTTCTTGTTCTGGCTTCATGTATGTTCCGCTCTACTGTACATACTGCTACTGGCCTTTTCATTTTATTAGTTATATCTAACACTTTGTTGATGTTTTTTAGTAGCTCCTGCTTATCTTTTGGTGTTTCTCCGCCGGACTCGGTCATGATGATAAATGTATATCGCTCCCCTTTATCATTTATGCTATGGTCATCTGTTATTATAACGTTGGATGTTTTACTGTACATCATTTTGCCTGGGGCTAACTCTCCATTCTCTATTATGTTTCTCAGATGCTGGTTTCTTTCCAAAATTTTTTGTATGAGTTTTCCTTCCCTTTCTTGCCCTTCTTTCAGGATTAATATATTATCATACTCCTCCTTAATTAGTTTGTTGGCGGTAGCCGGGTGACACTTTCTGTATAACTCTACAGGCCATCTTGTTTCTATTATTGCTTGAAGCTCATCCTGGTCAAGATCCATGTTTAGCGTGTTTGCTATTTCTTGCAGCAGCTTTTCTTTCTCTTCTTGTTCTTTGGTAATGGTTTGCGTGCTTGCGTCTGCGGTCTGTTTTTTGTTTTCCTCTTTAGGTTGCTTATTAACTGTTTGCGCACTTGCGTCCACCACCTGCTTTTTGCTTTCCTCCTTGGAACGTTTATTAACGTCTGGTGTAATCTCAGTTATCACAGCGAAAATCTCATCAATAAATCTTGTATTTGCTTGCAGTTCTTTAACGTATCTGTCCAATTTGGTTGCCGAATTTTTAATGTCTTTTTTGGTATTTGGGATTTCAGTTATTACTGTTTTTATGGTATTCACTTCACCCATGATTCTGCGCATTGTTTCCTTCATCTTGGAGTAGTCTTTTTCCATTTTTATCAGACGTTGTTGTCTTCCCTGTTCGTCTTTTTCGGATTCTTCTAAGTATTCCGTCCTCTTCCTTTTTGTTTCCCTGTTGCCGTTTTCTATTTGCTGATCTCTTTTTTCTGTATTTTCTTCCGTCCGAGGCATCTCTGGTAATGAGAACGTTCTAGGGTTTGCTTAGTGCTTGCTAGTAGTTCATAGATTAGTAGCTACTAGTACTTACTTTAGTTATCATAAATAGTCAGGTTATTAGTGGTAAGTGTCAAGAATAATAACCATTAGTTAACACTAAAATTATCACAAGTACGCTAGTTAAGTTGTGCACGAATAAAATATTAATAGCTGCTAATAGTTGGTTATTTGTGATTAGTATTTTAATTGCACACAGTAATGTCCAGACTATTAGCTACTAGTAATGTACTTTATTTATCACTGGTATGTATGTTATTAGTAGCTAGTATAAGGCTTAGTTGCTACTACTTGTTACCTTAATTATAGCAAGTAAACAGCTAACTAGCTGCTAGTATTAGAAATTAATTATGGTAAGTCTTCACTTTATTACCACAGTATGGTTGCGCTGAATTCCTCTTTCACATTTCTGTTATTTTTACCTATTAAAATAAAGGATCAAAACCGAAACCCTCAGCAGCTAGCTAGAAATAGTATGTCTATTGTGCATAAAATCCGAAATTTGGTTCTTCAAAGGAAAAAATATAAAATAAAAAATAATTCTGATTTCAAAATTGTTCTTAACAATAATTTTAAGATAACTTCAATCGAATATGGTAAAAATCTTGGATTAATTTTTGATCAGTATCTAAATTTTAATGAACATATAAAAAATATAATTAAAAGAGCATACTACAAACCAAGAATTTTATATATGTAAATTTAAGGACTACTTAAATACCGATACTAAACTTAGGCTGGTTGATTCAATTATTCTAAGTGGATTAGATTATTGTGATATAATTTATCACAAAAATATCAATAACGAAGATAAACAAAAATTACAAATTCTTCAAAATAACTGTGTTCGTTTTTCAATGGGACTAAAAAATATGATCACGTATCACCTACCTTTAACAAACATAATATAATTAAAATTAGAAAAAAGACGCCAAATCCACTTATCCTGTTTTATATATAAAATAATTTTAACTCAGGAACCTAGATATTTATTTGAAAAAATTTAATTCAGGAATAATATAATGTTAATACTAGAAGTCACAACGCAATAAAAATACCTAAACATCATACTAAAAAATATAAGTCTTCGTTTAAATATACATCTTCCGTAATTTTTAATAATATTCCTCCTAGGCTAAGAGGCTTAAGCTATATAACTTTTAAAAATAATATAAATAATTATTTAGTAGGGGTAGGATTGGAAGAATGATTTCTTATAAATCAAAATCCTACCTATTTATGCCAACTAGTATACTACTGGCCTTTTTTGGTTTTCTTTTTTACTTTTATCAATTTTATATTTATATTTTAAATTGTTTTTATTGACATAAATAAACATCTTTATTATTATTATTTATATTATTTCCCAAAGGGTGAATACCACCTTATACGAGATTCCGCTTTCCCTTTAAGGTCCTGGTTATTGACCCTATTTAAGAACGAACATAGATTAAGTAGAGTGCAAAAACGCCATAATTATTGTTTCAGTTCTAAAAGAGTGGTAAGTGGTAACCGAGCATACATTTGGGATCTTAAAAGGTCGCTTTCGAAGACTGCATTTTATTAATACCTACTCTATAAGTAAAGCAGTTGAAATTATAAGTGCTGCTTGTGTCTTGCACAACTTTTGTTACAGGTACAATGATGAGTGGGATGGGAACATTTTTACTGATGAAAATAAAAAAAACTAGAGCCACAAAGTCATGATGCCCTAAAAAACAGACAAGAGGCACTTATTGGACAAGTTAAAAGAATTTCTATTCGTAATAATGTGACCGCAAAATTTAAAATTTATGATGTACCTAAATAAAATACCCTAATAGGTACTTGCACAAAATTTAAATATTTCTAAATTTAACATATTTTAATAGTAAATGGTATTTAAAGGCTATATATAAAAAAAACTATTCCTCACAACGAATTATTTTCCGAAATATTTAAAAAATAAAATTATAAAATGTTCAAATCTTCCAAAAGCGATTTTGATTGGTTTGCGTCACTAAACGGCAAAACGTTGCCATCTCCTTGACAAGAATTGTACACTTTGACCAAACTTTGACGTTGCCAACTATTTACTGTACCTACATCATTTATAAAATTGTACAATGGCGTTATAAATGATAATTTAAGTATAAAGGATAGTAATTATAAAACATGTAGAATTATGTCATATTCCAAGGCTAATAATTACTCCAAAGCATCAATAAGTATGAGAAACAATAAGGATATTATGATTTAGATAACTTACTGTTGACAACGCTGGTGAAAATAGTAATTACAGCAACAACAGTGTTTGTCAATCAGCGGACCTTAAAAACCCGATAGACCACTTGTTCAATGTTAAGAATGTGTTTCCATTAAAAACAATATCTAAACAATAATAAATAATATCTGGGATAACACAGGTAATATTTTTAGGCGTTAAAAAGCGTTTTAACAATAATTTTTATTGAAGTGTATTACGATTGCCCACGACGTACTAAGTTGTAATCACAGACAAATCCGAATAAGTGGGGTTAGTTTTCACCTTCACCGCGAATGATTCGTTTACGTTTTTTAATTGATAAATGATAACAAAACTTCCTATTCTGTCCTTTAATAAAAAATGACTGAACCCGGGTTTATAAAACATATTCGAACAATTTTTCAAAAGTGAATGCAGTTATGGCTGCTCAGTTTTTTCTACAACTGGTGTGAAAACTGGAGGTAATTAGGTACATTTTTTATGATTTAGTACAGTCGTTACGTAGTATGAAATGCTTGTTAATTTTTAAAACAGATACATGCTCATTATCTTCTCTATCTATTTATAAAATTTCATTATTGTAAAATATAATTTGTATTAGGTATGTCATGTTATCTTTTAAAGCTTGCTAAACAATGGATATATAAATCATAGAAATTATATTCTATGGATGATTAAGTTTAGAAGGGGGTACTCGATCCAGTTAAGTATTCCTCTAAAATGATGTAATAGATAGCAACACTGTTTCATAATCTGCTTTTGATTGGATGAAGAGGCATCATTAAAAATGTAATCAGTAGTGTTTTGCATACCGCGAGGTATTAGCCTCAATACCACGATACATTTACAACGGTATGCCACGCTCTGACGTCACTTCGAGGGAAAATCCTAAACTGATTAGACGCTTGCGCCCCTTGTACATAAGTACAGGTCAGTTTATTCTCGGGTAGTGTGTTGAGTTAACGTTTATTCAAATATTATTACAGGTCACGTTATTGTCGGGTAGTGTGTTGAGTTGACGTTTATTACAATATTATTGTCATAATTTATTTGCTCAGGTAATAAGCGCCTAGTCAATTTAAGTTTTCCCTCGAAGTGACGTCATAACGTAACATACCGTGGTAAGTGTATCGTGCTCAATACTAACTATTAAGCATTATCCCAGTTAACATTCAAATTTTAAAACTTATTACTGTTGGTACACAGTAAAAAATCCAGTTGATTAACCACAAGAGATGTCTGATTTTATTGGCCGGATTAAATTTTTTGATTTAATTTGTAATTATTTTCTAAATCAGTTTCATAATCTTCGTTATGATTCAAACAAATTACTCATTCTCGATTATTTTGAATCGATACTGATCAAATGCATAAAAAAGACAAACATTTTAAATCATATTTCCTTGTTAAAATAATCACAATAATCAGTATCAATCACCTACTGACTAAAAAATACTCAAACTTCTAAACCAAGCCGCCAACACATGCGCAGTACGCAACCTTTTAATCACAAGGGAGTACCGATATCTATCCACCCCGCTGCAATCTGCAAAACTTCCATTTAATCGGCAGTAGGTATGGCGGTTTCTGTGGTAGTGCAATGTGCAATGTGAGGTTATAACGAATGAAGTGGTCAACCTGTTCTAAAATTTTACGAATATTCTTTTAAAAACTTTGTTGTTACATCATGTTGGTGAAATTATGTTTCAAAAACAAAAGAAATACGCAAAAATCTCAGATCTTGAATCCAATCCCTTGGAGGAACTCATGCATGCACCAATGTAAGTTATTTTCCATGTATTTTCAAAGAAAAGATTTGTCATGCCAGGTCTTCATTAGTGTTTTATGTATTTATTTACAGATGAGTAAATAATTTTCGTGTTTTTACTTCATATAATTATTTTCAACTTTTACACTGTAAAAAAAAATTATTAAATTTTAAATCAAATTCAACCCAATTTTGACTAAATCCAGGTCCACGCCTCACCTCCCCGGATTTTTGTTTATGATATGGGACAAACAATTCCCATGCTTTGGGAATTTGCATTACCTATCTTTTATATAATTTCATCTGTTTGTTCTTTAATGTGTTCCCTTTTCTTATGTATTATAGTATTGTCATTTAATAAATAAAATCGACGCCCTAATCAGGTACTTTATAGGGCGGAGAGGGGAAGGGCGGTGCTACTGATGATTGCATATCAATCACATTGGATTTAAGATTTAATAAAAAATGATTAGAGTATTATGGAAATTTAATCATTATGGAAGAAAATTTTAATAAAAATTGATTTAGATGTAATCAGAATTAATTGTTAGGTTAATCAATTTTGAATAAGAAAATTTAATCACAGATCCTTCGATTTAATCAATATGCAGTGTTAATTTTTTCAATCAATCTGGCGTGGACCTGGATTTAGTCAAAATTGGGTTGAATTTGATTTAAAATTTAATCATTTTTTTTACAGTGTATCATAATATGCAGTTATTAAATGGTATGTATACCTTCTTATCCTTTTAGTGCTGACAGAAAGAGCTCTGGTGAAGTATGGACAGTTAGAAGGAGAAAGCAACATGTGCATATTAAAAGGGAAAGTTTGCCCTGAACGTAAAAGTTAGGGGTAAATAATACAAAGTTACTGTAACAGTCGATGAAGTGAAGGAGAAAGTCAATAGTACTATGTCATGATTGTGCTGCTTCATTAGTAGAGGGAAGTTGCCTAAAATTAGGATAGTGCCTAATATTGGACACCTGGGTAACTATCTCTTATAGCAAACATACATTTCGAAACTGGGTTATACCTTAGAAGTCTTAAGAGCAACTTATATTGGCATTAGCATAATTTACTGATATTTTAAATTTGCTTGCCAAAAGATTTTGTAGTGTCCATTTTGAGCGCACGAATATTGAAAATAAGGAAAGAAATATAAATATTTGTTTGTCTGGGCCCAGTCACATATTATAGCCAAACTATTTATCAAGTTTTCGCGATAAAATCTTAGTTTTTTTCTCTTAAGAAGTCTAACCTACAAATATCTTTGGGTGCCCAATATTCAGTGGCGTGCCGTCGGTGGGCTAGGGGGGCGCAAGACCCTCGCCCTCGTCGTAACGACGAACCATGACTGTTTTGGTACATAGTAGCTTTGCTGGATGCTGAGTATTACTGACGTACTAAAATACTATTTGTTTTGATTGTATAACCTAATAACAGTAACTTCTTATCATTGTTAAAAACCCTATAATTTACCAACAAGTGAATTATTTAAATCTACCTGGAAGTCATTCTTATTTTAACTTTCTTTTTTTCTATAGGCACGTTTGAATTTTTTCAAAAAAATTATCTGAAGATTCACTGCCTATTATCAGGACGGATTTAGAATTTCGTCTTTGGAGGGATGCAACGTCACGCGTCGAGGCTACACAAAAGTATAGGCGGGCAAGTTCGCGTGCAACTTTATATTTTTATTGTTTAGGGTTCTAAGAAATGTACACTATTTCATAATGGACGTAATATCTGAACCTGTTCTTGCGAGAAAAGCACGGTTTGTCATCTTAACTTACCAATATCCTAGCATTTTTTTATTTATACCTTCTATCTATTTGGACTGATATATGAAAATTGAAAGCACGTTTTTTCGAAAATATATTTTCTCGAAAATTTTTTCGATAATACAGTTATTCGAAAACTAGGGATGTCTTCAAAAAATTCGAAAAGTTGGCTCCCAAAAAAATTTTTTTGTTTATTTTCAATATTCGTGCGCTCAAAATTGACACTACAAAATCTTTTGGCAAGCAAATTTAAAATAACAGTAAATTATGCCAAAGCCAATATAAGTTGCTCTTAAGACTTCTAAGGTATAACCCAGCTTCGAAATGTATGTTTGCTATAAGAAATAGTTACCCAGGTGTCCAATATTAGGCACTATCCCAATTTTAGGCAACTTCCCTCTACTAATGAAGCAGCACAATCATGACATAGTACTACTGACTTTCTCCTTCACTTCATCGACTGTTACAGTAACATTGTATTATTTACCCCTAACTTTACGTTCAGGGCAAACTTTCCCTTTTCATACGCACATGTTGCTTTCTCCTTCCAACTGTCCATACTTCACAAGAGCTCTTTCTGTCAGCACTAAAAAGATATGAAGGTATAGATACCATTTGATAACTGCATATTATGATACTATCAGTAATAAGTTTTAAAATTTGAATGTTAACTTAGATAATGCTTAATAGTTAGTATTGAGCACGATACACTTACAACGGTATGTTACGTTATGACGTCACTTCGAGGGAAAACTTAAATTTACTAGGCGCTTACCTGAGCAAATGAATTATGACAATAATATTTGAATAAACGTCAACTCAACACACTACCCGACAATAAACTGACCTGTACTTATGTGCAAGCGTCTAATCAATTTAGGATTTTCCCTCGAAGTGACGTCGTAGCGTAGCATACCATTGTAAGTATATCGTGGTATTGAGGCTAATACCTCGCGGTATGCAAAACATTATTGATTACATTTTTAATGGGGTCACTTGATCCAATCAAAAACAGATTATGAAACAGTGTTGTTATCTATTACATCATTTTAGAGGAATAATTAACTGGATCGAGTACCTACCCCGTTATAAACTTGATCATCTATAGTAGGTACATAATTTCTAGGATTTCTATATCCATTGCTTAGCAAGCTTTAAAAATTAAAATGTACACATACCTAAAACATATTATATTTTACAATAATGAAATTTTGTAAATAAATAGACAAGATAATGAACATGTATCTGTTTTAAAAAATTAACAATCATTTCATAGTACATAAAGACCGTACTAAATCATAAAAAATTAACCTAATTACCTTCAGTTTTAACACCACTTGTAGAAAAAACTGAGCAGCCACAACTGCAGTCACTTTCGGAAAATTGTTCGAATATGTTTTATAAACCCGGGTTCAGTCATTTTTTATTAAATTATAGAAGAGGAAGTTTTGTTAGCAATTAAAACACGTAAACAAATCGTTCGCGGTGAAAACCAGGGTTGCCAGATTTTAGTTTCGTTTTTATCGTACACGACCTACAAAATTACCGTTTTTTTTTTTTGTGGAAAATTATCGTACAAGTCGTAAATTCATGGAAAGCCTGTAAGTATTATTATAAATACCAAACACTATGTAAATTTCCATGGTCCATAGTTGGCTCGATGACGTTACGAAAGTGTATTCAAGTTGATTCTGCTTAATTATAATAATGAAATAAAATGAAGTTGTTAATATTCATAAACTTCATGGAATAAAATTTAAAATTAGGGAACAATAATAAAGAACAACTTAACTCAAAAATCTGACTTACTAAAACTTAAAAATTAACGAATCTAATTAGTCAACACGTAAACTTAAATTACTATGACTATGCAGTAGCATACGTCATGTCAACGATTAACGCCCAACGCTCGAGTCGTGTCGTAGGGTACTTGGAAATTTTCTTGATTTTTTTTTTCAAAAATCTGGCGTATACGCAAACTTGAAAATTATCGTACAAAGTGCGTACAATAATGATTTGTTATCGTTTATCGTACGTGCCCTAAAATTTTCGTACATATACGATAATAATTATCGTAAGTCTGGCAACCCTGGTGAAAACTAACCCCACTTATTTGGCCAGGGTTGCCAGGTTTTAGTTTCATTTTTATCGTACAGGCCCCACACAATTATCGTTTTTTTGTGAAAAATTATCGGTCAAGCGGTACAAGTCCTGAATCCATAGGATATAAATATCAAAAAATATAAATTAGCTTGGGATTTTTGATCATAATTAATTCGATGACGTCGCGAGAATGTATGTAAGTCGATTCTGCTTAATTATACAATGAAATAAAATACAGTTGTTACTATTTATAAACTTCATTGACAAGCTCCGATTTAAATTGCAGTACCTACATCCTGCCGTATCTTTGCCTAAATATAAATAATATTAGAATACAACTAGTGACAAATAAAGCAGGCATACCTTCAACGAAATTTCGCCAGCTCTTATAATTATTATCTTATACCACTCCTTCCTAAACAGTTGAGTTCTTCTGAGTTTAACATTTCCTCGAGATTAGTCTTATTGTTTTTTTTTTACATTCTCGGTGATTCTTTAACCACTTCTTGAAACTACATTTTTTAAGAAACCATGTTTTTAGAAAGTACATTTGTTAAACATTGTTTAGAAAAGGACTTCGAATATTCATATTAAAAGAAAAACACTTTTTTAAAGTAATTTACTAAATAGCAGTAGTAGCAGTAGTTGGGTAAAACTTGATTTTTATTTAAAAAAAAATCAAAAATCATTGATTTAAATAAAAATATCATGATTTTTTTGATTTTTTCTTAGTGCACGGTACGTATAAATTTTTAATGTCAACATTCATGTCCATTTTTTGGAACTATTTTAATTGTATGTTTAACTATTTTAATTGTTGTTTGTAATTCATGAATTTCAGTATTATAAAATTAACATAAAATAGAATTCACAAAAAAGCCATTCTGAACAGGACGTTGCGTGTCGACCGACATGTCTATACAAGAAAATTCCTGTAGCTTCGTGTTTTCTACGCACGCGGCCAAGCATCATTTTTCTCAGATTATTCGCGCAGTGAAGTAAAAAGTGCAAGTAAACGGAAATTTAAAAAGTGTTTTGTGAATTGTGTTATTGTGTTAATATGTCTGGAAGAAAAAAGACAATATCTGGCAGTTTTACATAAAAAAAACTGACCCAAAAAAATTTGGATGTAGAGCAGTTTGCAAAAAATGCAAGAAAGAAATACAAGGAATTGTTCAAAGGATGAAAATGCACCATCAAATTTGTGAAGAACAAGTATTGACAAGTAGTGAAAATAATTATGGGGAATATTTTCTAGATTTCTGGGGTAAAAAATCGAACTTTGTATTGTTTGAAAAAAAATCTTTTTTACATCAATTGGGGTAGGTTGAAGGGTCAAGAACGAAAGGGGTCAAATAAAAAAGTGTGTGGCATTTTATTTTTCAGGTATTTTTGAAATCTGAAGTCTTAGTATATTTGCCATTTGTGTAATTGCATAGTGGGCCTGTTTATTTTTTAAACAAATCGATATTTTTGGTGATCCGTGAAACGGGAAAAAATTTTTTCAAGGGCATCGCGTACGGTATCATATGAAGGCTTATTGAAGCATGAATTCAACAATATATATGATGTATTTTTTTATGCATTTTTTTAAAGATTGTTTGGAAAAAACGCTTAAAAATTGCTGTCCCCCACCCTTATCACCAGAAGGATCGCTCTGAGAAATCTTTAAAAAATCGTGAACATTAAGAATTAGAAAAGTTAGAGACGTTTTACAAAAAAATAATTACCCCAAACACTTCTGTGAACCGATCATTAAAAACCGGATTAATAAAATATACAATAACTCCACAAATCGCGAAACTCAGAACACCGAAAGTAATTATATTTCATTACCGCACATACCCCTTATAAATCAAAAAATTAAAAAAGTCCTTAAACCATACAACATAAATATCGCCGAAAAACCAAACAATAGTACTAATAAATTATTTACACATTTAAAACCGAAAACACCTAAAGAATTTCAGACAAATCTAATATATAAAATTGACTGTTCTGATTGTCCAAAAACATATATAGGACAAACAAAACAACATTTAAAAAACCGAATAAAAGAACATAAGAATAGCCTGCGTAATACCAACCATAACCCCACAGCCATATCCAAACATGCTCTTGACGAACTACATAATTTCAATTTCAATAATGTTCAAATTTTAGAGTTTGAATCGAATAACAAAAAAAGGAATATTAAAGAAATGATTCATATTAAAAAAACCAATAACACCATCAATTTCAGGTCAGATACCGAAAATTTAAGTTCAGTTTATGGAGGCCTAATTATGTCATAAAAATAAAATTTTTGCATTATTCACAAAACATTTTGTACCTATAGTGGATTTTCCATCCATTATACCTTCTAAAAGGTACGATGCAAATTTGGTTGTTAAGGCAAGTTAGTAAATAATAGTTTAACTCTGTGTCTCGTAGAGAGTACATGGTTGTTAAAATGTAGTAGTATTAGTGCTAAGATTGTTCATCATAGTTAAAAGGTATGTCTATTTGTGTTATTATTAGTAAACCTGATAAAATAAGTTCTTTTTAAAAATTTGTAGTTAACTTTCTGATGATGGTTTAGTCAGTCAATAAACCGAAACGTCAAAGATGACTATTGTTTTAATGTAAACATTTTGACCGCAACCCCATGGAAAAATAAAACCATATATTAAGAATTAGGTTTAGATTGAACGAAAATTATCGGCATTGAAAAATCCTAGCGCGATCAATTGTTATTAGCAATTTAATTATTTATTTTCTTTAACTGCTAAACCATTAATTTTAGAGAAAAAGTTTTCTAACAAAAAATATGTCTCAAGATGTAAGAAACAACTTTTGTTCTTACACATTTTCAAAACTTGTAATTTGGCTCCGCGCATACGCGATGTGATACAGCGTTGGTGCCGTCGGCGGCGGGTAGCGCGGCAGATGGGCGGAGATCTGGCCGCCGAGGTTCGCTCAGGTTAAGTGGGGGGCTGATGGGGAACACTAATTTTGCACTTGGCCGTTTTTTTTACGCAGAAACACAAAGGCACTGACCAGTTTTGTCAATACGTCATCTGCGTCGACTTCTACGCTGGCTTCCAAAACAAGCTGTGCAAAGTCTCCACCGGGAGCATCAACTGCTTCAGAGTCAGAGTCCGGGTCAGTTGGAAAGAAGAGGAAAGCTGAGAATCCTACCATAACTAGTTTTTAGTTAGAACGTCATCAGCTGATAAACAAAATATTGACAAACAGATCGCGAAAGCAATTTTTGCTACGAACTGTAGCTTCCGATGCATAGAAAATGTGCAAGTCAAAAAAGCTATCCAGATATTGAGACCTGGCTATATCCCGCCATGCCGCAAAACCATAGCGACAACACTTATAGATGAGATTTACGCTGAAGAAAAAGAAAACTGTTGTTCTTTGCTCTCAGGAAGTAGTGTAAATATGTCGATTAACGGATGATCAAACGTCCACAACGAGCCAGTAGTGTGCGCTACAATTACAACCGAAGAAGGACAAACATTTCTGTATGAAACTATCGATACCTCAGGTCAAACTCATACCTCAAAATATTTGACAGAGATTTGTTGTGACCTGATTTCATCATGTGAATCACAATACGGATGCAGTGTAAAGTCCTTTATTATAGACAACGCTGCAAATATGGCGGGTATGAGAAAAAGTATAGAAGAAAAAATTGAGTCTAAAATTATAACCTATGGTTGTTCAGCTCACATTTTAAATCTATTGGGAAGTGCCTGGAAATCAAAAATATCAAAGAACACGTGGTCCAGGTGGTAAAGTACTTCCGCAACAATTATTTAGCAAGCGCAAAATTTAAGCAGGCAAGTGGTAAGACGCTAGTGATGCCAAGTGATGTGCGGTGGAACAGTGTTACCGATTGCTTAGAATATCGCTCATTGGAACCTACTGCTGCAGATCTGTGAGGAAAACAAAGAGAGAATTGATAATACAAACTTCCAAAAAGTTTCAGACATTGGCCTCAAACGCAGTGCAGAAGAATACTTAAAGATTTTAAAACCAATAGCGATTGCTTTGGATACTTTACAGGCAAAAGGTGCTACAATTTCGAATGCCGTGGAACAATGAAATAACTTACAAAATATCTTTGAAGAAGAAGAAGATCCACAACTATCACTTCAGCAACATCAAAAATCTCAGCGCCGATATGAACAAGCACTGACACCTTATCACTTTATAGCTTATATGATGGACCCGTCTAACCAAAAGTACAAGTTGACATCATGTTCTCTGAAGAAATTGCGAAAAAGTCAGTGGAATTCAGTGGTGGCTATCACAAGCTGATGATGATCCAGAAGACAAAAAACAGATACCTGTGTTAAGACAATTTCTTTGTGCAATTGCTTCTTCAGCCTCAGTGGAACGAGTTTTCAGTACCTTTGGGCTGGTACATTCCGATTTAAGAAATAGACTGGGAGTTGAAGAAGCAGGAAAATTAGTACTTTTGTTTAAGTATTATAATGAGGATTAAAATAAAGCGTTTCAGTTTAATATTTTTTATTTTCCATTGAAGCACTTTCTTGTGAAAGTTTATTTCTTGTTTTTGTAATTAAAAAAGATCGACTAAGTTATTTATTTTCGTTCAATAAATTTTCTCCAAATTATCATTGGCTTTGATTTAGATCAAGTGAATTTTTTTTAAAATCATCTGATTTAAATCAAGTGATTTTTTTTAAGTCACTTGATTTAAATCATGATTTTGATCTTGATTTAAATCCATTGATTTAAATCAGCCCAACCCTGTAGCAGACACAAGAAATCGTTAACCTGACCGAACAGAAAAACGGTTCGTTTAGGTTATTCAGGATCTTTCTATCATTTTTTCATTGAGATTTTCTAAGTCAGAGTGTTCATAATTTAAATTTAGAAAAATTGTTTGAGTTTGCTTGGGGCAAAAAATATATTTTCGTAGATCCATTTCCGAAAAAGCATGTTTTGAAGTTGTTTTTCAGAAAAATTTTCTTAATTTAACATCAAAAAACATGATTTTGAAAAAAAAACAGAAAAGTTTGTCATCTTAGCTTACACGCGACAAGACAAATAATTTGCCCAACAATGTCCAATTGTCGAACAATTATTTTTTGATCAACATGAAAGTGTATATATTGTAGCATTTTTTATTCATGCCTTCTGCTCATTTGGGGGGATGACCGAGTACTTACGAAAGTACAATTTTTCTAAAAGTAATTTTTGAATTTTTTTTTCTCAAAAATACATTTTTATATAAGGCATGGTTTCAGAAACATGTAAATCAAAAATGCCAAAAAAGGCTTAAATTTTTAATATTACATATTAGTATTGATCTATTATTCATATTTTTGTGGTATAGGTAATTCATTTTAAAGACCTTAGATAGACGGAATATGTTTATAATATTTTGTAGACTATGTAGGAATTAGGGCTTGCAATCCCGAACGTATATTTGCATCCCTGGATTTTCGAGATCAAAGAATCAAAATCCCGGGATTGATTCCGAAAAGTTGTAACAATAATAAAAGTAAATTTATTTATATTATTGTAATTTTAAAATAAATTGAAAAGAAAGTTAATGCAATGTTTATAAAATTCGTTATTAAAATCTATTTTGTACAAGGCTTTGACGGGGGGAGGGGGGCTGCGCTCAACTAAATCCGCGCCAGCCTACTGTGAGTAATTTTGCGCCACTCCAAATCATTGTCTCCCCGCGCCCCACAAGGCACGGCATATATATATATATATATATATATATATATATATATATATATATATATATATATATATATATATACAGTGACCGGCAAAAAGTTCGCAACATATGGGAAAAATTTTTATTAGGTGAGTATTGGAAAAACTTTTCCGGGGGATCGGTTCTGCATGTCCGATAACCTAAAAATCGATTTTGACATACGTCACGTGACCACTGGTATAGCGTCAAATTAAAAAAAAAATTGTTAATTTACAAAAAGTGAGGTTAGTTGACGAGATACCAAAAAAAGTTATTTGAAAAAATTGCTTAGAATTAAATTCTAGGTCCTTGTGCAAAATTTTAAGATTTTATTTAAAAAAATTGGAAAACTCAATTTTTTTTAAATATTTTTTTATCGACTTACAAATTTCCAGTTTTTTTCGTTTAGATAGCTTGGCTAATTTAAAGCCCATGTATCTGGATGAAAATAAACGAATGTAGTAGTTTTTTCTACAATTGACAGGACAAAATTAAAAAAAACAGGGTTTCGCCGGACGCTAGCTGTTGCAATGATTTGTATCTAGCAGCAGTGTCAAAATTTTAGAGACATTTCAATGAGATTACATTGAGAAAACCTTAATCGTCTTAAATATATCTGAAGTTCGACTTTTTGTAAAGTTAAGGGGAGTAAAATAGATAATAAACAAAAAATTACCTGTTTATTTAATCGAAATTTCATAAACGAAAACCAATGTAAGAAAAACTTAAAAGTAGTCAAATTCTGTACTAACAACATAAAAAATCATTGTTTTTCCTTGGGTGCACAAAATTTAAAACTCAGTATGACCACCATTTCTCTCCATACATACTATTGTTCTCGAGCGCAACTCTCGATTAACATTTCGGAGCATTTTACGATTTATTTGCAATACACAATTTCTAATGACATTCTCTAAATTTTGTATATTCCTAAAGGGTCGATGTTTGTACACAGAGTTCTTTAGGTATCCCCACATAAAGAAATCTAACGGAGTCAGATCTGGTGATCTCGCAGGCCACGGATTTTCAGAAAACCGTCCTATCCACTGGTTTCCAAATTCTTGATCCAGCCATCTCTTCACCTCATTTGTGGAATGAATGCTAGCTCCGTCTTGTTGAAAGTATAAATTTCTTCTTTCGGCTAATGACAAATTGTCTAAAAAGTCAGATATCTCAGTTTGTAGAAATTCTAAATATCGTTCTGAATTTAAATTGTCTCTAAAGAAAAAAGGTCCCACTATTCTGAGGTTGAAAATTCCGCACCACACATTAACCTTAAAACTATATTGGTCTTTACTCTGAATTACAAAGTCTGGGTTTTCGGTGGCCCACCATCTACAGTTTTGTGAACTGACGGTTCCGTTAGAGGTAAATGTAGCTTCATCCGAGAAAAGAACGTTCTTTGGGAAATTAAAATCTTCCTCAATCATACCCTGGAACCAGGCACAAAAATCGAAGCGGGCGTCATAATCCCTATCTTTTAATACTTGTACAAATTTAGGTTTGTACGGATGAAATTTGTTTCTTTTTAATATCCTCCGCACAGATCTTTCGTGAATGTTAGTGATCTCCGATATTTGACTAACTGCTAATTGGGGTGTTTCTGTGATCGACAAACACACATCCAGAGAACCTTCGTCACCTGTTACCGGTTTTTCATGGGAAACTTTATACTGATTTTCTACCGATCCCGTTTCTTTAAATTTATTGACTAGACGAGATACTGTGGAATAATGGAGGGATTTATCGGGGTGCCTCTCATTAAAAATTGCTGCTGTTTCTCTATGGCTTTTGTAATTATCTCCAGAAATTAAAATAATTTCTATCTTTTCCTGAAGAAGTAGTGTGGGTGCCATTTTAAGGAATAAAATATTAATAAACTTATGTAAAATATCAAACTTAGTAAGATGCGAGACATAAACCAATGACATAGGTTGAAATCAAACAAATTATAATTTGTTTGACATTTTTCTGTTGTTTTTAACCTACTAGATTATTTGGTTGTTTTAATTTCAGAGCCTGCTTTGGTAGTTTTAAGTACAACTAAATAGACCTGGTTGTTAAATTTATGTGCGAAAAATCTTAATAAAATCTTGATACAGTCATTTCATTAGATTCAAACCATTGCAACAGCGAGCGTCCGGCGAACACCTATTTTTTCGATTTTGTCCTGTCAATTGTAGAATTGTAGATCTGACTCCGTTAGATTTTTTTATGTGGGGATACCTAAAGAACCCTGTGTACAAACATCGACCCTTTAGGAATATACAAAATTTAGAGAATGTCATTATAAATTGTGTATTGCAAATAAATCGTAAAATGCTCCGAAATGTTAATCGAGAGTTGCGCTCGAGAACAACAGTATGTATGGAGAGAAATGGTGGTCATACTGAGTTTTAAATTTTGTGCACCCAAGGAAAAACAATGATTTTTTGTGTTGTTAGTACAGAATTTGACTACTTTTAAGTTTTTCTTACATTGGTTTTCGTTTATAAAATTTCGATTAAATAAACAGGTAATTTTTTGTTTATTATCTATTTTAATCCCCTTAACTTTACAAAAAGTCGAACTTCAGATATATTTAAGACGATTAAGGTTTTCTCAATGTAATCTCATTGAAATGTCTCTAAAATTTTGACACTGCTGCTAGATACAAATCATTGCAACAGCTAGCGTCCGGCGAAACCCTGTTTTTTTTAATTTTGTCCTGTCAATTGTAGAAAAAACTACTACATTCGTTTATTTTCATCCAGATACATGGGCTTTACATTAGCCAAGCTATCTAAACGAAAAAACCTGGAAATTTGTAAATCGATAAAAAAATATTTAAAAAAAATTGAGTTTTCCAATTTTTTTAAATAAAATCTTAAAATTTTGCACAAGGACCTAGAATTTAATTCTAAGCAATTTTTTCAAATAACTTTTTTTGATATCTCGTCAACTAACCTCACTTTTTGTAAATTAACAATTTTTTTTTTAATTTGACGCTATACCAGTGGTCACGTGACGTATGTCAAAATCGATTTTTAGGTTATCGGACATGCAGAACCGATCCCCTGGGAAAGTTTTTCCGATACTCTCCTAATAAAAATTTTTCCCATATGTTGCGAACTTTTTGCCGGTCACTGTATATATATATATATATATATATATATATATATATATATATATATATATATATATATATACCGCGACCACCACGGCGTCCTTTGCCGTCTGGACCACCACCACCACCACCCTCCCCCCAATTTCGCTCTTCCAACCGCTAAGTCCGTACCCCACAAAATGGTAGGAGTGCTAAACAAAATTCTATTAATTAGCTTGGGTGGATATGAATTATCTATGAACAATTGAGCCAGGATATCTGAGTTTTTTTTATGTAGAGATGGATCTGAGAGTTTTAGAATTATTGATTTCATTTGTTTAATCAGATTCACTTTCATATTATGTTTATGATACGAGAAATAATTCAGGTATCGTCCTGAGCTGCAAGGTTTCCTGTGCCAATCTATCACGATTTTGTTGTTGTGATTTCGTATAAATTTGGTATCTAGGAATGGAACCGAGCAGGTAGGGTCTTCAGTTTCTATAGTGAACGGGATGTGTGGATCGAAATCATTTAAGGTTTCTAGTATCTCGTTAATTTCATTTTGAGGTAGTGCTACTATTATATCATCAACGTATTTTTTTAAGAAGAGGGGATTAAAGGAGAGAACAGGAAGAACTGTGTCTAGCAATTCATCCATCACATACGTTGCAAGTATAGGAGAGACAGAAGATCCCATTGGGGCACCAAAAGTTTGTTTATAGTATTTGTTGTCAAATGAGAAATATGTGTTATCAAAAAGAAATTTAATCAATCTAAGAAAGGAGTCTCTGTCTGTATTACAATAGTTGCTGATGCGATACCAACACTTATAGATGGCCCCGTGTGCAGCATCATAGTAAACATTACTGAAAAGAGAGACAACATCGAGGCTTGCAACCACATAACCATCAGGAAGCTGTAATTGGTTAAATTTTTCATAAACTTGAAAGGAGTCTTTAATATAACAATCATTATCGGGGTCATATGCCTTTGTGAGGATTTCGATTATAAAAATTGCAATAAATTCCGTGGGTGCACCAATTGAAGCTACAATTGGCCTGACAGACAAGTTTGGTTTATGGATTTTTGGTAACGAGTACAATTTTGGAGATGTACTTTTGTAACCTGTAAGCTTTTTCTTTGTGGCTTCATCTATTTGTCCGGTATTATATAATTGTTTGATTAATTCATTACACTCTTGTTGTTCTGTTAGGGACATTCAAGGGGGGAACAATACCGGCTAGTTCTTCAGAGCAAAATCCGAGGAAGTAGCGGTAGAAAGGGATAAATCCCCTACGCGGCGATGAGCGAGAGAAGGGAGTTTTCTCGGGAGAGCTGAGTCATTGATAAGTTGAGTGGCTCTCTTTTGGATAGAATCAAGGATCTTAAGTGTCGAAGGTGATGCCGCTTCCCAGATGTGGGGAAGTTAGATGAGTAACCGTCAACCACAAAAGATATGCGCAGATTAGAGAGGAAGCTGCCGATCCAGGTACATAGTTTGGTAGGAAGACCGTAAGAAGGTAGTTTGTTGAGGAGTGCGGCATGCCATACTTGGTCAAAAGCCTTGGAAATATCGAGGGCAACAATCTGAGATTCGCCATGAAATTCAAGAGACTTGTTCCAGTTATGTGTGACAAAGCTAAGGAGATCAGCTGTGGATCTTTGGTGACGAAATCCGTACTGTCTGTCATGGATGATTTTGCGTTTTTCTAGATATTTTGGAATTTGCAAGTTGATTACTTTCTCCATAACTTTGCTGACAACGGAGAGAAGAGAGATAGGTCTATAATTGGATGGAAGGGACTTGGAAGCTTTCTTCTGGACAGGCTGCACACGAGCAGTCTTCCAGCTATCTGGGAAGATACCCTTGTCATAAGAGATCTGGAAGAGATGAGTTAAGATGGGTGCAAGTTCTGGAGCGCATTTTTTTAGAACAATTGCTGGTATGCCATCCAGACCAGAGGACTTTTTGGTGCCAAGGGATAGAAGAATTTTTTGAACTTGTTTGACCTTAAGTATTATATCTGGCATTTTGTGGGGTACAGACTTAGCGGTTGGAAGAGCGAAATTGGGGGGAGGGTGGTGGTGGTGGTGGTGGTCCAGACGGCAGAGGACGCCGTGGTGTTCGCGGTATATATATATATATATATATATATATATATATATATATATATATATATATATATATATATATATATATATATATATATATATATACCGCGACCACCACGGCGTCCTCTATATATATATATATATATATATATATATATACATATATATATATATATATATATATATATATTTATATATATATATATATATATATTATATATATATATATATATATATATATATATATATATATATATATATATATGTATATATATATATATATATATATATCACCCTATCGTTTTTGCTTCCGAAAGGGGTCTAATCCCTATCATTTCTGCTACGGCTGCAAACTTGCTGCCGTATATCGGACGCAAGACTAACTTAGGCGTTTTTTTCGAACATGGCTATAAATTTTAAGTCCCACATTCTCGAAATGGCTGGTCCACAGCACCATTCTTTACGTAAAGAAATAGTTCTTTGATAGTTTAAAACATAAACTATTGGCGGGGAATAATAGCGGGACGAAATGGAAGTAAAAATGATCGAGAAATAAATGAAGACGTATAAATTTTAATTGTAAAAATTTCCGATAGAGGCGCAAAATTATACATGCGTATATTAAAAGTTTTACTGGTCGGTGGATTTTGCTACCAGAAACTTGACAACGCTAAAGTACGGTAAAATTGTATTTAAATGTTAGTTCTATAATTATGAAGTGTGCGTGAAGCAGTGAACAGCATTGTCGCTAAGTGGTGTGCTTTTTAACCGTCTTCTCAAGAGGAGGTTATCAATTATTCGGCCCGCATGTGAGATGTTCACGCATAATTCTTCAACGGACTTTTTTTTGGTTTGCCGATGACTTTTTCCGAATGGTCCCGTTTTAAGTTTTTTTTTGCTGAAGTCAGAGGAAACCTAAAGAATTATGATAAATAAAAAAAAACTCGAGAAGATCGACAAACTTTGTGTGTATAGTTCGGAATGGGGGCACCGATTTCAATATTTTTTTCTCCGTTGTGTTTACGTCCGGTGGTTTTGTTGTAACATTGTAATGGAATCTCACAACTCACTTTTCACTCACTTCTACTTGTCGTACCGATTTGAAACTTTGCAGACTAACGCAATTTCGATAACAATACAATAACATGTTTTTGCTCATTAAAAACAAAATATACAGCATGTCTTTGAAATGAAAAATTTTTTATTATTGATTTTACGAAAAAAAGTGTCTCTTTGTAAAAAGTTCTGCATCATAAAAAAATAGCACTGTCATTCAAACATTTGATCTAGTACGTATAGGGTGGCTCAAAAATGAAAAAGTCACAATCCACGTGAAGCTAAAAAGACAAAATCGTTATTTAAAGGTACACTGCCACTGCAAATGTACAATTCAATAAAATGGTTTTTTTCATTAAAAAAAACATACAGCATGTCTTCGATATGTAAAAAAAATTATTATTGATTTTACGAAAAAGTGTCTGTTTACAAAAAGTTCTGCATCGTGAGAAAATAGCATTGCTATTCAAAAATTTGATCTAGTATATACAGGGTGGCTCAAAAATAAAAAAGTCCTGATCCACGTCAAGCTAAGGAGACAAAATCGTTATTTAAAGGTAAACTGCCACTGCAAATGTACAATTCAATAATATATGTTTTTTTCATTAAAAAAATATACAGTATGTCTTCGAAATGGAAAAAATTGTATTATTGATTTTACGAAAAAGTGTCTGATTATAAAAAGTTCTCCATCGTAAAAAAACAGCATTGTCATTCAAAAATTTGATCTAGTTACTTACAGGGTGGCTCAAAAAGGAAATAGTCATAATCCACGTGAAGCTAAAAAGACAAAATCGTTATTTAAAGGAAAACTGCCACTACAAATGTACAACTCAATAATGTGTTTTTTTTTTTCATTAAAAAAATATACGGCATGTCTTCGAAATGGAAAAATGTTTTTTATTGATTTTACGAAAAAAGTGTCTCTTTATAAAAAGTCTGCATCGGGGGAAAATAGCACTGCTATTCACAAATTGAATCTTGTACATACAGGGTACAGGGTGGCTCAAAAATACAAAAGTCCTGATTCACGTGAAGCTAAGAAGACAAAATCGTTATATAAAGGTAAACTGCCACTGCAAATGTACAATTCAACAATGTTTTTTCATTAAAAAATATACAGCATATCCCCGAAATGGAAAAATTTTTATTAATGATTTTACGAAAAAAGTGTCTGTTTATAAAAAGTGCTGCATCGTAAAAAAATAGCATTGCCACTCAAAAATGTGATTTAGTACGTACAGGGTAGCTCAAAAATGAAATAGTCATAATCCAAGTGAAGCTAAAAAGACAAACTCGTTATTTATAGGAAAACTGCCACTGCAAATGTACAATTCAATAATTTTTTTTTCGTTAAAAAATATACAGCATGTCTTCGAAACGAAACCAAAATATTATTGCTTTTACGAAAGAAGTGTCTGTTTATAAAAAGTTCTGCATCGTAAAAAAAACAGCATTGCCATTTAAAACTTTGATCTAGTATGTACAGGGTGACTCAAAAATGAAATAGCCATAATCCACGTGAAGCTAAAAAGACAAAATCGTTATTTAAAGGAAAACTGCCACTGCATATGTACAATTCAATAATATGTTTTCTCTCATTAAAAAAATATACAGTATGTCTTCGAAATTCGAAATTCGAATCGAAAAAAAAAATGCATTATTGATTTTACGAAAAAACTGTCTCTTTATAAAAAGTTCTGCATCGTGAGAAAATAGCATAGCTATTCAAAAATTTGATCTTGTATAAACAGGGTGACTCAAAAATAAAAAGTCCTAATCCATTTCAAGCTAAGAAGACAAAATCGATATTTAAAGGTAAACTACCACTGCAAATGTACAATTCAATAATATGTTTTCTTCATTAAAAAATATACATGTCTTCGAAATGGAAAAATTTTTATTATTGATTTTACAAAAAAAGTGTCTCTTTATAAAAAGTTATGCATCGTGAGAAAATAGCATTGCTATTCAAAAATTTGGTATTGTACATACAGGGTGGCTCAAAAATGAAAAAGTCCTAATCCACGTGAAACTATTTAGCTTTAAAAAATAATAGAGGGGACGAGGTGAGAGGGGATAAAACTGGAGCGACTGAGAATTTTTTGAAAATGTTGACTAATATGTCATTTTCGGGGTAATTGGGGTCAGAAAATATTTTTTTGCTATGAGATGTTAAAAAAGTATCGTAGGGAGGGGGGCGAATAAAAAGGGGCGGCTGGGAATTTGTCCAAAAATGTTAACTAATAAGCCATTTTCGGGATTACTGAGGTCAGAAAATCTGATTTTGTGTAACAGATGCTAAAAAAAAATTACGGTGAAGGGAGGGGAGAGGGGATAAAACGGCGGCTGAGAATTTGTCCAACAATGTTAGCTCATCATTTTCAGAGTTATTGAGGTCAGAAAATCTAATTTTGTTGGAACCGATTTTAAAAAAATTAACGGGAGGGGGGAGATATAAAAGAGCGACTGGGAATTTGCCTAAAAATGTTAAGTATTCTGTAAGGCTGCCCACTTGAATGCTACACCAGTGGCGACCTTGGAAAAATATGCGTCCGGTGAGCGGGCGTCCTTAAAAAATACGCGCCTAGGGAGCGGAAGACCTTAGGGAAAACACGAGTAGGGGGAGCGAACGACCTTGAGAGAAATAAGCCTCTTTAAAACGGACGACCTTAGAAAAATACGCGTCTGGGGAGCGGACGATCTTGGGGAAAATACTTATCTAGGGAAGCGGACGACCTTGTAAAAATACGCATCTAGGGAGCGGGCGATCTTGAGAAAAATACGCATCTGGGAAGTGGACGACCTTGATGAAAAGTCGCGTCTGAGGAACGGAGGGCCCTGGGGAATAGCGGACGACCTTGGGAAACGCGTCTGGAGAGCGGGCGCCCTTAAGGAAAATACGCATCTAGGGAGCGGACGACCATGGAAAGAATTACGCGTTTGGGAACCGGAGGACCTTAGAGAAATGCGCGCCTGGGAAACTGACGACCTTGGGAAAATACGCGTCTGGGGAGCGGACGCCCTTTAAGAAAATACGCATCTAGGTTCCGGATGACCTTGGAAAAAGTACGCGTCTAGGGAACGGACGACTTTGGGGAAAAGGAGCTGGTGGGAATTTCTTCAAAAATGTTAACTATTATGTTATTTTCGAGGTTATTGAGGTCAGAAAATCTAATTTTGTGTAATGGATGTTAAGAATATCGTCGGGCGTGGGGGTGATATTAGAGCGCAACTGGGAACTTCCCCAAAAATGTTAACTAATCTGTCATTTACGGGGATATTTAGGTCAGAAACCTAATTTTGTTGAAACTTATATTTAAAAAATTAACGGCGTTGGGGGGGGGGGGGGTGGATAAAAAGGAGCGACTGGAAAAAATGTTAACTAATTTGTCATTTTCGTGGTTATTAAGGTCAAAAAATGTACTTTGGTCTAACATATTTAAAAATATATAACGAGGGAGAATAAAAACAGGCGACTGATCATTTTTCAAAAACAGTTATCTGATATATCATTTTCAAAGTTATTGAGGTCAGCAAATCTAATCTAAACGAATGTAAACAAAATTAACGGCGGGGCAGAGGGAATAAAAAGGCGCGCGGGGTTTGGAATTTCTCCAAAAATGTTAACTAATTTCGGGGGTTACTGAGAACAGAAAATCTAATTTTGTTGAATCTTATTTTTAAAAAATTAACGGGGGTGGGGGGGGGGATAAAAAGTAGCAACTGGGAAATTATCTAAAAATGTTAATGTTGTTTTCGGGGTATTGGGGTCAAAATATTTAATTTTGTCTACTATTTAAAAACAAACTAACGGGGGGGGGGGGGGGGGCGAGCGAATGGCAATTTCCCCAAAAATGTTAACTAATAGGTATGTCAATTGAGGTCAGAAAATCTAATTTTGTCTAACGAATGTGAAGAAAATAAACGGCACGGAACGGAATATTTCATAAGTTTTTAACGACGACTTATTAACATAACAGGAAAAAAACCTGTCAAAACATACCTGATCAACTAGAATATCCTAATTTAAACCAGTACTAAATCTTAAACCTTTTTAGTGTATCTGAGCGTTATTGTTTGAACACGTGTTTTTTTTCAATTTTTAATAAATCAACCCCTAAGGGGGTATTACAATGGAGATTTCAAGTTTGTTATGGAGTAAAATTTTTATACCGTGGAAGAAGTTGGGGGCGAAAGCTAGTTATTAAACAAAACAGCGATGCCTGCATATCTTATGTTAATAGGTATACTGCAATTGCTGCAATACAAAATTACCGTTAATGTCAAAAGTCAATGGTGTTGTAAGTGGAGTGTAAAGTAGAAATAGAACAGTTTTACTGTACAGGGTGTAAGTTAGGAACAATGAAATTTTATTTTCTATTAGATTCAACAGCCGCGTAAAATTTTCTTTTCTTGTTGGAGCTTTAAAAGTTTTAGTACTTTTAATTTTAAGGCTTTATTATTCCAAAAAAAAACTATACCATTTTATATTTGATTTTACAATATAGCAAGTAATCGATTTGGGATATAGTTTGTACTATCCCATTTTAAAGATATAATATCAAGAAATAATCGCACTTTCTTATGGCAATTACCACATTATTATAAATTGTGGTTATTAATTTTAATTTGACATTTCTACACATCCATATTTTTGCATTTTTAAAAATCATTTCTAATTTTAGTAATTTCAACTTTTTACTTCTCTCGCTAGAAAAAATCACTTCCCGGATTTTTTTCAGATCTTTACGTGTTGGGGTCCCTATATCAGATGGGCTCCCATTTCCGTCGGTTTGTCTGTCCGTCTGTCTGTCGGATTGTCTGTTGAAGCGAACGCTTAAAACTGCTTGATCAAAACGAAAAGGAAAAATTTTGCATATGGACTACTTTTCAACCTGGCTTGGAACAGGCTGTATATCAGGTGAAATATATACAGAGCACCTTCAAAATTAGTTTCTATTTTTTGTTGCTCAAACTCGAAAACGATTTATGTTACAGAAACTGTATTTTGTACATATAGCTGACGCTTTACCGCTGACATAAATTGCAAAACTTTTTGAAGCTTAAGTTTATCAAAATGATTAAGTTTTATAGACGTTTTAGATACGTTTCCTGTGTAACATTTTCACCTGTTTCGATTGATGCGTTTTTTCGGTAAAATTAAATCTTAAAAAGTTATTTAAGAATAACTACATTTTGGAATTTTATTTGTTATATGTGGTCGACATTTTACATTATCTTTTTAGTGTATTAAAAAGGTTTATTTCGGTTAGTAAATTTAACTGTACTTAACTATTATTTAAATCGCTCTTTTCTTAATAAGTTGGCGAGAAAAATTAAAAATAAACTAACAGTATTTTTGGTTGTCTTACCTTAACACTTGTCAATTTAAACCCTTAATTATATAAACCTGAGCACTGAGCAATGAAGAAGATCTTAATTGCCAAATTACAACTGTCTTATCAATAGTGAATCCAGCCAAAAAGCATTAAGAAGAAACTTGCTTGTGTCTGTCGACATTAAATACTTATATCTGTTTTAGTTTTATTAGGTGGATAATTTTTGTTGCACGCCCTGCCATATTTTGAGCTTATCTGGTGACTTAACCCAAATAAAATAAACGAAAGTTATAATAAAAATAGGTTTTTATTATAATTCGAAATCTTATTTCCAGGTTCCAGCAAAACAACTCAAAATAAACTTAAATCGTGGAATGAGGTAAGGAGAATCCATGGCCAAAAACTCATTTTTATAGCGATCTCATATGTAAAGAATGCGGAGAACTCTTGGTATAAAAAGCGCCATTCTGTGATAGCAATGTGTACATGCCAGTGCCATGTCAGTAAATTAAAAGAAAAATTGTCAGCCTTGATCTGCCACCTTATATTATCACTTTTACCAAAAGGAGCGTAAATGTCTGACAACGTTACTGTTATGAATAATATTGAAATTTGTGGACGGCTAAGCATTCCTAATTTCACATAAAAATAAATTAAAAATAATATTATATTATATAAGCATGGAAAATACTTACCATATTGTGATTCATATATTACTTTTGTTATCAATCTTTTTATTCTTCAATAAATTTTACAAATTAAGAAACAAGCAGTAAAAATGTTCTTAATATTAATATTATTCTAACTTGTATTTTCAACTTGCATTTTAGGTTAAAAAAATAAATTATAATTTAAAAAACTAAAAAACCCGCATTTATGAGTAGCGCACTAAAAAGTTCAAAATAATTATTTTCCTCTTATAGTTACCTAACATTAAACCGGGGTGTGTAAAGCAACTTACTCAATGCGCCTTCCTTTACTCCGCACACATGTATATCCCGGTTTTCTATTAACTTGTAGAGCTATAAAACATTTGGTCTTAAAATAAGTAATTAAATTTTAAAGCGTGGGGCGCACTTACATATATAGAGGTAGCTACTCATAAAAGCGTGTTTTTTAGTTTTTTAAACTATAATTTATTTTTAACTTTTTAGTGCGCTACTCAAAAAAGCGTGTCTTTTTAGTTTTTTAGTGAATTAGTTTTGGAACACACACGAGGTCTCAAAAATAAAATTAAGTTTTTTATTACCGATTTTACAAAAAAAATACCTATATCTTTATAAAAAGTTCTACATTGTAAAAGAAGCATGGTTATTCAAAAAGTTGATGAAGGACAATACAGGGTGGCTCATAAAGCTGAAAGTCCCAATTTTAATTTAAATTTTTAGCCACCCTCTATGCCCTATAAAAAATATTTAAATATATTTTCACAATGTAGAATTTTTTATGAAGATATACTTTTTTTGTAACGGCGATTTTAAAAAATTAATTTTACTTTTGGGACCTCCTGTATGTCCTAAACATAACATAAAAATAACTCTTTTATGTACATTTGCAGTGGCAATTTACCTTTAAATAACGATTTTGTTTTTTTAGCTTCACGTGGATTAGAACTTTTTTATTTTTGAGCCACCCTGTATGTACAAGATCAAATTTTTGAATATCAATGCTATTTTCTCACGATGCAGAACTTTTTATAAAGAGACACTTTTTTCGTAAAATCAATAATACATTTTTTTCCATTTCGAAGACATGCTGCAGGTACCTATATTTTTTTAGTGAAAAAAACCTATTATTAAATTGTACATTTGCAGTGGCAGTGTACCTTTAAAACTTTAAATACATATTTTGTCTTTTTAGCTTCACGTGGATTATGACTTTTTCATTTTTGAGCCACACTGTACGTACTGGATAAAATTTCTGAATGACAATGCTATTTTTTCACGATGCAGAACTTATTATAAAAAGACACTTTTTTCCTAAAATCAATAACAAAAATTTTTCCATTTCGAAGACATACTGTATATTTATTTTAATGAAAAAATCATATTATTGCATTGCACATTTGCAGTGGTAGTTCACGTTTAAATAACGATTTTGTCTTCTTAGCTTCACGTGGATTAGGACTTTTTTATTTTTGGGCCACCCAGCATACATATACAAGATCAAATTTTTGAATAGCAATGCTATTTTCTCACGATGCATAACTTTTTACAAACAGACACTTTTTTCGTAAAATCAATAATAAAAATTTTTCCATTTCGAAGACATGCTGTATAGTTTTTTAATGAAGAAAACATATTATTGAATTGTACATTTGCAGTGGCAGTTTACCTTTAAACAACGATTTTGTCTCCTTAGCTTCACGTGGATTAGGACTTTTTGATTTTTGAGCCACCCTCTGTATGTACAAGATCAACTTTTTGAATAGCAGTGCAATTTTCTCACGATGCAGAACTTTTTATAAAGAGACACTTTTTTCGTAAAATCAATAATACTTTTTTTTTCATTTCGAAGACATGCTATATATGTTATTTTTTTAATGAAAAAACATATTAAATTGTACACTTGCAGTGGCAGTGTACCTTTAAATAAATATTTTGTATTTTTAGCTTCACGTGGATTATGACTTTTTCATTTTTGAGCCACCCTGTACGTACTAGATAAAATTTTTGAATGGCAGTGTTATTTTTTACGATGCAGAACTTTCTATAAAGAGACACTTTTTTCGTAAAATCAATAATAAAATGTTTTTCATTTCAAAGACATGCTGTATATTTTTTTAATGAAAAAAACACGTTATGTACGACAATTAGAAGTGGGTGAAAATTGAGTTGTAAGGTCCTATTACAATGTTACAAGTCAAGCTAATAAAAGCATATTAATAAAAGATCGATGGTTTTGTAATAGACTCATAGCACCTTGGTTATCTCATCCTGCTCTTGGCGTAAAGATTTACATGTCATCATCATATTATGAGGAAACAATTAATTATACATATGCAAAAATTGAGAATAAATTCTCTAACCACCTGAAAATTCCTTATACAATAAGGATTTCAACAAACAATGGTAAAACAGCTATTCTCCGGGCTATATGCCCCTCCGAGCGCTGAATTACATACCAATTAATTATACCTTTAAATTATATACAGCCCAGATATTCTACTAATAAACAGTTGTCGCAAAGTGTCGTATTGAGGTATGTTGCGCCTGTAAGCTGAAGAATTTTAATTCAAACGGCACTGTGATCTATAAGCATGTATAAAACTAGTCCCTCAAGCCGTTTCGGGTGACAGATTAGTAATACCTATCATTGGTTCAAAAGCGCTGTGTAATCTTTCCCACCCTTCGGACTTTTCAAAATTCTGGCAACACGGCAGTAGTAAAAATGATAGAGAAGTGTCCAAATATTATACAGCTCGGAAGCAAAATGCTTCGACAAATGTACAAAATTATACGCCGGACGCAAATTTGATTATAATATGAAAGGAGTTGAAAATGCTGCATAATAAAAGAAAATGTATATTTTAGTTTTAAGAGATATTTAAAAGAAAAATTAGGAGCAACACAAAAAAAGGAAAAAAATCGATATACTCTTGAAGTGCAAAGCCTAAAGCCTCTCTTTCTAGGGGACGCAAAAATGATGAAAGATGTATATATATATATATATATATATATATATATATATATATATATATATATATATATATGAAGAAATATTGATCCGGGAGTACATCCGTTCGTTTGTTAAATTCCTGTTGGAATCTGGCAGACGTTTCGCCAAGGTCTCACTTGGCATTATCAATGCTTACTCGTTGCTGTCAAGTCGTAAACTGATGAATCTTTGTCGTGAGTCTCGATATTTATGGCCTGCGCCGGAGGTTGTAGCGGTTCTGGTTAGCTGGCGTTGGCTCCGCCCCCTCAGTCGTTGCTTCGTTGGCTGTTTGTTGTGATGTGGTTGCGAGTTGATGCGCTTCGGCTTGCCGTTTTACTATTGTCTTCCATGTACTGGACAAATGCAGAGCGTCGTCCCTTTTGTTTAGATGACCGGTCTTGTCTATTTCGATGGCTTCTCGTATTATCCTAGTTTTGTAGTTTTCGACATTTGCCAGTTGTCTGCAGCTATCAAAATTGATTTTGTGTCCTGTTTGATGTTGATGTTGAAACAGGGCCGATGTAGTCTGTTGTGTTCTTCTAACCTGGCTGAAATTCGTCTGTTGGTTTGTCCGACGTACATTTTATTGCAGGTACCGCATGCTACACTATACACACCTTGGTTTTCTAGTTTAATTTTCTGTTTTGGATTTTTTAATGTTGTTCTTATGGTTACGTTACGTTCAAACATTATACACCTCTATGGGGAGGAGACCTTCAAAGCCACTAAATTCTACGAAAAGCTGAGAGAGAATAGATGTACTTTGTTGTGCAACCTCAACTTTTTAATAAACTGCCGCAATGAGAACCTGCGCCCAACTTTCACGAAACTCTCCTATCACACCAAAACTAGGAGAACACAAGCCATACTGGACAAAGCAAGCACCGCTCTACTAAAGGACCAAATAAGACGAACCCGTCATGAAGTAAGTGATATCGAAGGACAACTTTACAAACTTCACCTAAGCCTTAGTCGGCAAATTCATCAAACGCTGTGGGACCGTCTTGAGCTCCTAACGCACTGGCGCACCGAAGCTGATAAACAATTAACATCCGAAAAACTACAGAAAAAGCTAGAAAATCTGCAAGCAAACTCCAGAAGACAACCGCAACGGCCAGTGTCGAACAACAGCCATACGGTACACAACATATCAAAATACCAGCTCTCCGACGCCGAAACAAGTGTACTGAGCAAAGGATTTAACTATGCAGTTGCCCCAAGAAAAATACCTATGGAAGATATTATCTCTAACGTAGAAACAAGCCTATCAACTTTAGACGAACAAACGGCGGAGCAAGCACGACAAGATGTCACGAGGATCCTGAAGTCTTCCAAACCACCTCAACTTAATCTAAGTCACCAGGAGAAACAAGCTCTCAAGAAACTGAATATGGCTGAAAACATCACTATTCTGCCAGCTGATAAAGGAAATGCCACTGTCATCATGAATTCTGAAGACTACAACACAAAAATGAAACAACTCCTAAACGATCCAAGCTACAAACCTGTCTCCAGAGACCCTACAACATACTTGGAAAAAAAAAACGAAGTCCAAAATTATAGGATCACCCATAGACGAAGACATCAAACAGAAGCTCATTCCTAGAGAAAAATCGAGTCGATGTCCGAAATTCTACGGTCTCCCAAAAATCCACAAAGACGGAGCCCCTTTACGACCAATTGTCAGCGCTTTTAACTCTCCTACACATAATTTAGAGAAATACCTGGCTAGTATACTGCAACCCATAGTTGAAAAAGCAGACTCTTATGTTAAAAACTCTGAACACTTCACCCATATTATAGACTCCTTCACCATAGATCAGCACGACATCATCGCAAGTTTCGACGTCAAATCTCTGTACCCAAGCATACCAGTAAATGAAGCACTGCAACAAATAGCAGATAACGAACAGCTCCCGACGCACATAATAGAACTGTCAAAACACCGCCTACAAAACGCCTATTTCATGTACGATGGACAAATTTACCGACAGATTGATGGAGCAGCAATGGGGTCGTCACTGTCACCTGCAGTAGCCAATCTTTTTATGGTGTATTTCGAAAAGAAAGCTCTTGAGTCAGCGAATCTTAAGCCAAAACTATGGATTAGATACGTCGATGATATTTTTGTTGTTTGGTCCTTTGGCAAAGAGAAACTTCGGAAATTCTTAGACCATCTAAATTCGATACACCCACGAATTCAATTCACACTAGAGCTCGAAGAAAACAATCGGCTTCCTTTCCTAGATGTACATGTATTTAAAAATGAACATGGACGACTAGAACACACGGTATACAGGAAACCAACTCACACCAATAGATACTTGAATGCCGAATCACATCACCACCCATCACAAATACAGGCAGTAGCAAACACGCTGATCTCCAGATCCATCCGGCTCACCAGCGACAACAACAGGCCTCAGGAGCTAGAAAAGATAACCACGGCTCTAAAACAGAATGGATATAAAGATAACACAATCAGAAAAGCAATAGAACTGCAACAGCATCCAAGGCAGAAACAACAGGAAGACTCTGAAAGCAGACCAAAAACCATATTGCCATACATCAAAGGAACTACTGATAGGATTGGTCGCATTCTTCGTAAGTATAATATATCCACTGTATATAAACCACATCAAACCATAAGAACAACATTAAAAAATCCAAAACAGAAAATTAAACTAGAAAATCAAGGTGTGTATAGTGTAGCATGCGGTACCTGCAATAAAATGTACGTCGGACAAACCAACAGACGAATTTCAGCCAGGTTAGAAGAACACAAACTGGCTATCAGAAACAAACAAACTACATCGGCCCTGTTTCAACATCAACATCAAACAGGACACAAAATCAATTTTGATAGCTGCAGACAACTGGCAAACGTCGAAAACTACAAAACTAGGATAATACGAGAAGCCATCGAAATAGAAAAGACCGGTCATCTAAACAAAAGGGACGACGCTCTGCATTTGTCCAGTACATGGAAGACAATAGTAAAACGGCAAGCCGAAGCGCATCAACTCGCAACCACATCACAACAAACAGCCAACGAAGCAACGACTGAGGGGGCGGAGCCAACGCCAGCTAACCAGAACCGCTACAACCTCCGGCGCAGGCCATAAATATCGAGAGTCACGACAAAGATTCATCAGTTTACGACTTGACAGCAACGAGTAAGCATTGATAATGCCAAGTGAGACCTTGGCGAAACGTTTATATATATATATATATATATATATATATATATATATATATATATATATATATATATATATATATATATATATATACCGCGAGCACCACGGCGTCCTCTGCCGTCTGGACCACCACCACCCTCCCCCCAATTTCGCTCTTCCAACCGCTAAGTCTGTACCCCACAAAATGCCAGATATAATACTTAAGGTCAAACAAGTTCAAAAAATTCTTCTATCCCTTGACACCAAAAAGTCCTCTGGTCTGGATGGCATACCAGCAATTGTTCTAAAAAAATGCGCTCCAGAACTTGCACCCATCTTAACTCATCTCTTCCAGATCTCTTATGACAAGGGTATCTTCCCAGATAGCTGGAAGACTGCTCGTGTGCAGCCTGTCCAGAAGAAAGGTTGCAAGTCCCTTCCATCCAATTATAGACCTATCTCTCTTCTCTCCGTTGTCAGCAAAGTTATGGAGAAAGTAATCAACTTGCAAATTCCAAAATATCTAGAAAAACACAAAATCATCCATGACAGATAGTACGGATTTCGTCACCAAAGATCCACAGCTGATCTCCTTAGCTTTGTCACACATAACTGGAACAAGTCTCTTGAATTTCATGGCGAATCTCAGATTGTTGCTCTCGATATTTCCAAGGCTTTTGACCAAGTATGGCATGCCGCACTCCTCAACAAACTACCTTCTTACGGTCTTCCTACCAAACTATGTACCTGGATCGGCAGCTTCCTCTCTAATCTGCGCATATCTTTTGTGGTTGACGGTTACTCATCTAACTTCCATCCTATCAATGCTGGTGTCCCCCAAGGTTCAGTCCTGGCACCAACCCTATTTCTTCTTCACATTAATGACCTACTCTCTTCAACTACCAATCCCATCCACAGTTATGCTGACGATAGCACTCTTCACTCCAATATTCATTTTTCCAGACAAGTTTCGAATCAGGAGTTGGATAATAGACGCAGATCTATGTACACCTATCCCTTTCCCAAGATCTTCAATTAATCTTAGACTGGGGTGCCAAGAACCTTGTTCAGTTCAACGCCTCCAAAACCCAGTCTTGCTCCCTCTCACGCAAAAAATCTGGTAACGCTTACCCAATCCACATGAATGGCCAAGCCCTACAAAACAATGAAACATTCGATCTTGTTGGCGTCGCTTTCGAACATGATCTCAGCTGGCACAAACACATTACTTCACTAGCCACATCGGCAGCTAAAAAGCTTGGTTTTCTCTTTCGAGCCAGAAAATACTTCTCCCCTTCCAACTTATACACTCTCTATGTTTCCCAAATAAGACCTAACCTAGAGTACTGCTCCCACATCTGGGAAGCGGCATCACCTTCGACACTTAAGATCCTTGATTCTATCCAAAAGAGAGCCATTCAACTTATCAATGACCCAGCTCTCACGAGAAAACTCCCTTCTCTCGCTCATCGCCGCGCTGTAGGGGATTTATCCCTTTCTACCGCTACTTCCTCGGATTTTGCTCTGAAGAACTAGTCGGTATTGTTCCCCCCTTGAATGTCCCTAACAGAACAACAAGAGTGTAATGAATTAATCAAACAATTATATAATACCGGACAAATAGATGAAGCCACAAAGAAAAAGCTTACAGGTTACAAAAGTACATCTCCAAAATTGTACTCGTTACCAAAAATCCATAAACCAAACTTGTCTGTCAGGCCAATTGTAGCTTCAATTGGTGCACCCACGGAATTTATTGCAATTTTTATAATCGAAATCCTCACAAAGGCATATGACCCCGATATTGATTGTTATATTAAAGACTCCTTTCAAGTTTATGAAAAATTTAACCAATTACAGCTTCCTGATGGTTATGTGGTTGCAAGCCTCGATGTTGTCTCTCTTTTCAGTAATGTTTACTATGATGCTGCACACGGGGCCATCTATAAGTGTTGGTATCGCATCAGCAACTATTGTAATACAGACAGAGACTCCTTTCTTAGATTGATTAAATTTCTTTTTGATAACACATATTTCTCATTTGACAACAAATACTATAAACAAACTTTTGGTGCCCCAATGGGATCTTCTGTCTCTCCTATACTTGCAACGTATGTGATGGATGAATTGCTAGACACAGTTCTTCCTGTTCTCTCCTTTAATCCCTCTTCTTAAAAAAATACGTTGATGATATAATAGTAGCACTACCTCAAAATGAAATTAACGAGATACTAGAAACCTTAAATGATTTCGATCCACACATCCCGGTCACTATAGAAACCGAAGACCCTACCTGCTCGGTTCCATTCCTAGATACCAAATTTATACGAAATCACAACAACAAAATCGTGATAGATTGGCACAGGAAACCTTGCAGCTCAGGACGATACCTGAATTATTTCTCGTATCATAAACATAATATGAAAGTGAATCTGATTAAACAAATGAAATCAATAATTCTAAAAATCTCAGATCCATCTCTACATAAAAAAAACTTAGATATCCTGGCTCAATTGTTCATAGATAATGCATATCCACCCAAGCTAATTAATAGAATTTTGTTTAGCACTCCTACCATTAACATGCCTATATTAAATGAACATAACTTAATAAATAATAACAATAGTATAACTGAGGTGACACAAACAACTAAATTCATATCACTTCCCTTCATTAAGGAGATAACTCCGGCGCTGTCCAGCATAATAAATCAGGTAGTCAATGTCAAAATCGCGAACAAACCAGTACTCACAATTTCTTCGGTGCACTCCAGGCTCAAAGACAAGGTCCCTCTTACTCGAAGAACAGATGTAGTTTACAGCATTCCTTGTACAGACTGTGAAAAAATATACATAGACCAAACAACAAGACCATTGGCCGACAGAATCACTTCACACAGGAGTGATTGTAGACTGCATCCAGAGAGATGTGCTCTAGCAGAACACGCTAATAACTTCCTACATAAGTTTGATTATAATGCAGCCAGGATACTTGCTACACAGAAAAATATCTCAAAAAGATCTTTTCTTGAAATGGCCTTTATTTCACAAGAACCTAATTGCATAAATAAAAAAACCGATATCAAACACCTAAGTGAAATATATTCATATCTACTGTTTTTGGACAAGGATCGTCGTTTGAACGACTCCGAGATTCAATTATAATAGCAATTGATTGTATAATAATAATTATTATTTTTTTCTTTCACAATAAATTCAAGGATACTTGCCCATTTCTAACATATAACAAAATCTCTTTACTAAATCTCAAATAAGTCTAATTGAAATTCAAAGATGTCTCAATCAAATAATCTTTTAAATTCATCCGCTAGGGTTTACTTCCTGACCGTAATATAAATCTAACAAGTTATTTCAACAAGGTAATAATACACCTAATTTTACAGACTTCTGTAATCAAGTTTCACATATAATTCAATACAGCACACAGATGTCGCTAATAATTGACTTTTGACAGTCCATAGTGAGTTTCCCGCTCGAACAAATTAGTATGTCATCTGGTGCCACATGGCTAAAATGAATTTTAAAAAACTAAGAAAGAAATGATTTTCAATTGATAACTTTCGTGTAATTTTAATCTGTCTGTGCTATTGTATAACAAATTTTAAAATAATTGAGTAATTCGCGACGCTTGGTTTTCGACCTCACTCTGGAAGGCTTCACTGATTCCCTAGCCCTAGATAATGCTTTAAAACATTTAATGAACATCCTCAATTAAGTTGTAAGTAATAAACCTGCTTATAATCTCACTAGCAATTCTTTGTAGTCTCCCTGAAGATGAAAATAAATATTTTCGAAAGCTTGGAACAACTTTAAAGAGTATTCTTCCATTTGCTGCGCAACCCGATTATATATATATATATATATATATATATATATATATATATATATATATATATATATATATATATATATATATATATATATATATATATATAACTGTATTTTTTTGCTTTCTTGGGTAGAGGTTTATTATGAATAATTAAGACAACTTTTTTGACGTTTCGCCCATTGGTTTTGGGCTTTTTCAAAACTGTTGTTGTTTTTTTTTATTTAGCTTTTTTCAAAAACATATAAAATGGAGTTACATTACTTTTTTCTTTTAAAATACAGTGTTTATACAATGAAGACATAATTAAAAACAATGAATGACAATACACGTGAATTAAAAATTGTTTGGCTAAAATTAATTATAAATTACAAACATAAATATATAAAATATACGCACCTCGAGACATTATGATGTTTAAAAATGTACACTCTAAAAACTGTACTAGCATACCATACTAGAATCTTAGGTTCCAAGACTAGAAAAGTTTGTTAAAATAGCCTCAAGAAGAAATTTAGTAACGGATACTAAATTTTATTGCTAGGCCGATTTCGGCATTCGTTACTAGTCCAATCCTAGTTGCCAATACTCATTTGGTTGGTTATTGCAAGAATTATAGTAATGTTGTCGGACCATCTTGATTAGTACTAGTAAAATAGTTTATTATTAGAGGAACCAGATATGCTTAGTCGCACTGAATATGCATATTGCTGCGAAGGCGTAGTTTTACTATTGTAGTTAAAATTATTATTCTACCCGATACCAGTAAATTTACTATGGTAATTGTCGTTACTAGCTATAAGTACTAATTTTGATGTTAACTAAAACATAAATTAATTGTTACGAATATCAATTTTTTATAGTAAGTCTTGTTATGGCAACATATCCTATTATAATTATATTTATTATTTTAATTACTGGTAACGTTTCGCTCCGAATATTTGGCCGTTACCAGAAACTTTATCACTATATAAAATACCAAATCGTTGCCACTACTTAGCAGAATAAAGACAATAGTGGTCCAATAAACTAATATAATCCTGTTTGTTTAGTTTGCCGCAATTGTTTAGTTTATAGTAAAGCTTTTTCGATAATTAATTTTATTATTAACAAATCAATAAACTATAATATATAGTATTATTACTCGACACCTTTATCTACTTGCATTTTCAATTAATATATTTTGTAACGGGATAGGTTTCTTTCTAGGCAAAAAATAAAAATATATTTATAGATTACTGAGTTTTAATTTTATTATTCATTATTAAAAAATAGTAATAAATCACTTTAGTGTTTAAGTTACTTAAAACCTAACAAACATTTAAACCTAGGTATCTGCACAAAATTTAAAATCAACTTCAAATCATGTTATAACATGTATATTAATAAGTAGGTATACTATTAACGTAAATAACGGAATATTAATATTTTAACAATAAATATATAATATAAAACTAAAATACGTTTCTTGAATTAACAAATAGTCCATCAGTTTGTCTAGAGGAAATGCAGGGAAAAGTACTTACCCAGCTGGAATGAGGAACAAACACGTGTCTGTCAGTAATCTCCACTTTAAAAGAATATAAATGTTCAGAATATTCAATTATCTTCAGTTTTTGGCAAATAAAATAAAATTTTCCATTACTGTCTAAAAACATATCTTTTATAACACCAAATTTTTTTTTCAAATTTGTTGATTCTAATTCGATTATCATAGAACGCTTAAAAAGTATGTTATGAATTCTAATCCATTTTGTGATAAAAAAAGTTTCTTCAATAGAAGAAAAATCATATAAATCAGGATATAATTCTTTGATGTCACTTAATGCTATTGGTTCAACGGATCCATTTATAGGATTAGAATGTTGCATATCGTTTTGTAAAAGTTTATGACAAAGTTTTAATTGGTGTTTTAGAGCTAATGTTTTTGTAATATTTTGACGAGAACAAGATACATTTGCTGTCATTTTAGATTCTCTATGCTTAGATTCATACCTCATACTCCAAAAGTTGACAAACGGACCCACCAACTTCGCAATATAAGGATAGTGAATTAGATTATGATGTTTTGGTTTTAAATTATCATGAAAGAGCTTTTTATAGAGAAAATTATGTTCAGAAACTAACCATTCAAGATAATTTATAACGTCTACAGTCAAAGACGAAGCAACGGAAATATCGACAATCTGCCGAAGAATTAGGTAAAACTTATAAACAGCGCAACTTTTGGGAACCAAATCGCCAACAATAAAATTAAAATACCGAACCAAACAAAGCATTTCAGATGAGGACATATTTAGTTTTTTTTTTGTGAAAATCCTGTGAAATTCCAGGAGGTTTATTATCTAACTCGTCGAGGCATGCCAGGGTATGGATTCTAAAATTAAGTTGTTCCAAACTAAAGTATTTTTGTTCTAATATGAAATGTTTTAAAATAAATAGAAAATCGTAGTTGCAAACGCCTTCAAGGAGATCGTGCATAACATCTACACAATAATTTTCTGCTGCATGAAAACTTTGCAACGAATTAAAAACACATTCCTGTTTGATACCACATTCAGTCACATTTTTATTTTTACAGTCATAATCGTAACTTTCTTTTGATCTAAGGAGTTTATCATTTTGTTTAAACAAAGTTTGCAATTCAGTTTTGTTGACTTGACAAAATCGGCATGGAAAGTTTGTATTAAAGCTCTCGGCAAAGCCAAGTATACCATGAAGACCTAAATTGTCACCTAATATCATGGCTAGTTTAAATAAAATATTTATCTCTTTTCCATTATATTGGATGTTAATTCCAACTGTCTCCAAATACTTCAATTCATCTACAACCTTTTTAAAAATATCATTCCCAAATGACTTTCGATCATCAGAATGGAACAAAAAAAACAAAAAATAATTTTCCAGTTTTGAGCTAATAGATGGCAATAAACATGGCAAATGTGCGTAAACAGCTCCTAGTTTGTGGATACCAGCATGCGACCCCAAAGGGTTGCCAGTTTCGTAATCATCATAGTATAAAAATATCGGCAAGGTAATTTTGTTCTCGTTATCTGGAGGACATATTGATAACCAGTACTTAGATTGAGTGAAAGCTGTTACCACTTCTGTATCGTGCTGTAGAGAAGTTCTATAGCCCACAATAGTTTTTAACATGTTTGTATTTTCGAAAATTTTACTAAGAACTAGTCGCATTGGAATGAATTGAGCAGTGACTGGCACAGACTTATATAAAAGGACTTGAGATGCTCTTATCCTTTCCTTCCTTTCACCTAATATATGATCAACAGGCGTAATAAAACAGTTGGAGTTTCGTAGAGCTTTTAACCTTAAAAACTCTGTCGATAAGTCAGCAAACGGGTCTTTTAATACCGAAAACATCTTACGAATATCTACAATATTTTTAGTCGGTGCAGACAAGTTATTTAAAATATCAACAACAAATTTTTCAAGAAAAGGAATCAAATCACTGTTAAAAAACATAGTAAAAGTGTCAATAATCAACTGAACATGTGATCTTGGCAAGAGAGATAGATTGTAAAGATGTGCAATAAACTTAATTGCTTCGTCCTTGATAATAAACTTAAAGTTATCCAGAAAGTCGTCTACAGTACTTTTACCAACATTAGTAGCATTATCAGAATGTTGTTCCTCTAATAAAATCGAATTTACAGCAGTTTGATCATCAATTGATGAACACCTAGAGGTTTGGTCAGGTGCTAAAGTTTCAGTTAAATTATTATGTTTTTTATGAAAATGCTGTTTAAAATATTTTATGTTTTGAAAATTCCTGTAACAATTTTGCTCTCTGCATTGGAATGTAGATAAATTGTGAAATTTATGTTTTAATTTTAGATGCATTAAAAGAGCATCAACAGTAGGAAATATTACAGAACATTCTGAGCATTTGGCCATTTTGTAAATCTTAACAAAAAAAACTTAAAGTAGTCGTTATTCTGTATTTCCTTTAGACAAATTATGGTAATCAAAATAAATCAGTCTTGTAAAAATTGATCAACTGATGTAAAACTTTTATCAAATTTGCTTTTAATTTTAAAAATACCCTTTTGTACACACATCCAAATATGCTCTGCTTCTGGGGAGTACTGAGCATTCAGTGCATGAGTTATCTTAAAACAAAGTTCTACGGCCTTAAGGGGTGTACATACGTTGTATAAGACTTTATCAACAGCAACAAAGCACTCGCTGATGTTATCCTCCGAAGATGCAACAACAATTGGCGTGGGCTGAAAGGTCAGACCCAGGTGATTCAGTTTATTTTTCTTTTCTTCGAGTTTGATGTGAAGATCCTCAAGTCTCTAAAAAACACAAAATAATTCAAATTGTTATTAAACAGCTATATCTACAAGTTTAAAAAATTTAAGGGCAAATGTCTTGGTTATGCATGGCAAAAATAGATATACCAAAGTTAAATGTATCTTATTGGCAACAAATGTACCTTTTTAGGACCTTTATATGACTTTTTCAGCTCTTTTGGGATAAATATGCTGCCCCAAGCTTTGTGGCCTAATGCCTAGAAATTTGATTTATTGTTTACCCTTATATGAAAAATAAATGATTGCTGCACTTCTTCCTTTGACGGTTTGTATTTTTTGGTCACTGTCTGGGCTCTTATAATGTTTGGCAAAATTTTCAAGGTAATAAATGACTTAACATCTGAAACGAAAATAATGTGAATTGCAACCTTCAGTCACAAAGCAATACAATGTATTTTAAAAGCCCTTTGTTCTTACCATCATCGGTTGCCTCTTCCAAAATGGACAGATAGTGTTTTATATTTGTGTCTTTCATATTCTTGCCCCGTTCGAGGACTTTTCGTGAAAATTCGGGCCAGTTAGCGTACAGATTCATATCATGTTCTGGATACATACTATTAAAGTCATTCTCTAACTGAAAAAAAAAAAAGTTTTTTAATAAAAACGTAATTGCTGTGGACAGCTTATATTAAAATATTTGCTAATATCATAAACTTACCAAAGTAAAACCTCTATTTTCACGTAGGACCCTGTATGTTGCATAGTAAGTATAAATTGGTGTATGTTTCAACTCATTCTGTCGTGTAATAAATGTCTTCGTCCAATACATTTCCACCTGACCCCAAGGTTCGATATTATTTTTTAACCAAGCGAGCGATTCTTCAGAGACTTCCTCATCATCCTCGCGAGGCAAAATGTCTAAAAACAACCAAGTTTAAAATCCTAAACGAAAAACACTATACCTATATCTACTCAACTTATATAAAAAATAAACCAAGTTTTCTTTGGAACTTACCGTCATCTCCCTGCTCACTGCTTAATAGACCCACCCTCCTTAAACATTTCCTTAAATTATAATATTTACAAAAAAGCTTTCCTTGGCCATCCTTTTTGTATTTTCCGTTTGAAACTCGTTTCAGAACCATTCGAAAATATATCTCCTTAAATTCACAAAAAAATTATATACAAGCCTGTCCCCAAATACTTAGGTGTTACATGATAAAAAAAAAATGCATTATCAAAAAATGTATTTGTACTTATTTGATTTTTTTGTAAAATGCAAATATATAAAACCGATTAATTATTATATATCTGAACTTTTATTTCAAAATTTGTATTAAGTCTTTATGTTAGTTTATGGACAACTTTGTTTTATTAAAAAAATTGTTATAAAATAATAAATGATTGCACTTTTCTCTTTAAGCATTTTTATGTTTTCCTAATTTATTAACACCCTGTATATCTGATCTAAAAAAAAAATATTGTGAATTCGTTTTCTCAACAAGCAGAACGTTTTAAAAAGAATGATTTTTGGTCAAAAACTGAATAATAAAGAGTTTTTCAATCTTTGGGACTCTATCCGCGGACACACTGTATGTTTGGGAAATTTTTTTAATCTACTAGATGGGTAGAGTAACTGTACCAAAAATTATCAAAATTGGTGAGGTCTTTAGTCAAACCTCCTTTTATTTTCGTTGATTTGATGTAAAATGACTTAAAGAAAAAATAAAAAAATAAACATAAAAGCTCTATGTATACAGTAATGTACCCTCGAATGTACCCATGTGGAAAGCTCTATATAATTTTTGATCTTACGAGAGTAGTCCCTTTCCACAAAGATTTATGTTTCATGAGAAAATATAATAAAATAAAATATTATACAAGACCACCTAAAAAAATATAAAGTTTAGTTTCCAAAAAATGATTTACCTTTGACTCGCCAGGAAATACAATGGGTATTTGTGCAGCAAGTTTTAAAAAATCCTCGCGATTCAGTCTCTTGTCAGTGTTTGGCCCCAGTTCATTTTCTATTATGATTTCTGATAACTTATTCCTCGAGTCATCGTCAAGTTTTTGCTTCATTTCAAAATACCCTAGTATATATTTTCCCTTAGGGGAGGCTTCCAATAATTTTTTTAAAGGTATTTCTTCATTTGTAGTGTCTGAAAAAGTAATCAAGTTAAAGTTAGTTATTATAATAGGTATCCTATGCTATTAAAAATAGAAACAAAGTCAAGCATTACAAGTTTTTTTTTTCATTTGCTTATTGCAATTTTCTACACCATTTACCCAATTTTTTAATAATATATTACCATTTTCTTCTATTTCTTCAATAATAACTCCTTTGTCTATAGACAGACAACTTATAGTACTGAAACTCTCAGTTGCATGGGACTGTTCTCCCAGTGAAAAACTTTTTTCATCAGTCTTTAAAGAACTTTCATCTTCAGTCCCTACCCAAGTCTCTATACGAAAACAAGACAAAATTATATTAAACTAAACTAAAATAACGGAACAAAATATAAGGAAGCAAAATCTTGTAATATTTAAAAAAAATAATCAGCAAGTTTCTGTTCGACAGTACCTACCTATGGTTTCTACAGGATATTCGAGAGCATATTGCTGCTCAAATTTGATTCTTAATCCGATGTGGGGTAATAAATCCTTTAATATTTGGCCTTTCAGATGTTTCCAGACAGATTCATCGATCTTATTTTCTAGAATTAAATTAATATTTTGCTTTCTTTCATATGAAAGTCTATTATACTATTTACTAACCATTCATAAGAACATAATATGACTACTTTATACAAATAAATTGAATTAAAAATATTGACTTTTGAGCTTCTTTTTAAAAATAATGATAAAATCAATATATTTTTAAAAGGCCCAAATAATGCTTAATCAATATAAAAAATAATATACCATATATCCCATTTAACAAAAACATAGGTTTGGTCAATATCTAAAAAAATTAACATTTTTAGAAAAATAACTGATTACACCACTAAACTCTACTTTATTTTGCCCCACGTGTATAACATTTAATTTATTTTTGACATTCCCAAATAAAACTCAGGCTACTACAGGGTGCACGGGCAATACATTAGAGGATATAGTATAGGGGCCAACAATATTCGAACAAAAACTATTTATGTTAATATAAATTTTATATAGGTATACAGTATGTCCACGAATGGGGTTTACATCAGGACAAATGGTCTAAAAATTTAAAGATACGACAAAAAAGTCACTCTTAATAAACGTTTTTGCGTGCCTAGTAGGATTCATCATAAAAATCTTCAATTTTTTTAAAGCAGGGTGGGAAAAAACTGCAAAAATGTTATTTTGCTTAAGAGTAAACATACTTTATTTTCAAAGATACGAAAAAAAGTCACTCTTAATGAACGTTTTTACTTGAATAATGAATAGGTAATACTTGTTGTCAATGTCTTTATTTAATGAAGTAAATAAGTATAATAATACGAACATTTTTATTAACATGAAAAGAATATGATAACAATTTCATAATTAAAAAACCCACCCTGTCTAAAAAAATTGGAGTTTTTTATGATGAATCGTACTAGGCACACAAAAACGTTTATTAAGAGTGACTTTTTGTCGTATCTTTCAATTTTTAGTCCATTTGTCCTCTTGTAAACCCCATCCGTGGACATACTGTATTGTTTTGCTTCGGTACACATACCGAGTGTTTTTTTTAGTCCAAATATTGTTGGCCTTGACTTTACTGAACTGGTAGATTACACATAATAGAATGGCTGTAAGTCAGGTAACAATTCCAAATATACCTAGATTTACACTTACATATTTAACTACCAATCAAATTGATATTTGGCACAGGCCCACCTTGACTGATGGTAATTTGTACGATTCTCTAACAAAATTAAGTAATATTCACCTATTATTGAGTCATTGCCATTGAATCAAAACACAGTCAGTACAAAAATACAAACCAGCAAAGAAAACAATTGCACTATTTAAGATAAACAAATTAAAACTTGCTTTAAAATTATTCAACATGCCCCTAGTCACTGCGAAAATGTTACCTGTTTTAAAGTTTGGTTATGTTAGGTCTAAAAGTAAAATAAGTTTTTATTTTCGAAGCCCTTTTTACATTTCTCTGGTTACAGCCAAATTTGTGCTATACATACCTAATATATTATAATACCTATATATTTTTTGGATGATAGGAACAAATAATAAAGCAAAATTAAAGCATTTTATGGCGACGAATGATTCATAGCTTTAGAGATAAAATTTAATATACGTACCCATGAAGCACTCAGTTAAACTATCTGCTAAACCATATTTAGTTAGTTTTTCGACGACAAATGCATACGACATTATTGAAACACAAAAATCCACTAATTATAGGCACAGGTAATCAAAAATCCCGGACACATGAATAGGCGTCACCGGCTTAATGTCTGAACAACCGAAATAATTTGAATTGAAATAAACGGAAATTTCTTAATCGACGAAGGAGGACAAATGACAATTGACGATCCTGCCGCCTGAAGAGATCAGTGTTGCCGGGTTTCGACGGCGATGCAATGCTGCCAAAAAATGTATCTGCTACAGGGTGGGTTTGATGGGTTATGCTAATTAAACTACCTAGTTGCGTGAACTAGGTAAACTAATATTTGTTGATTCCAACATTCCGACTCGGTTACCATTACTAAAATACAGTTAAGAATAATATTTAGTTTCCAAAACTAAAATATTTTGTTTAAACCAACCAAGTCATAACTAAAATTGGTTCAGGAAACTAAAAATTATTGTTAGGTATGCTAAAGTCTTTCTAGCGAGAAAAAATTAGCTTGGGCGACCAACGCATTTTTTAGAGTGTACTAACCAGGATTAGTATTGAGGTATTTTATCTCTACCAGTAATTTTTTTCTCTTTTTTCATGATTTATTTCTTATTTCTTTATTTTGTGATAAATTGCAGATTTTTTGGTGAAATGTATGTTATATACCGAGTGTTCTAATTTATGTGTTTAATGTATTAGGTTGTAGTAAATTTTACTGAGATTGTTAATGTCTTGTTTGTCGTTTACTGCGTTTGGTTCTTTTTTTATGTGGATCATTTCTTTAACAAGGAGTTTTTGGTAATTGTTGTCTTGGGTTAAAATTTTTGTGTTGTTGAAATCGAAGTTATGTTTTTCATTTTTTTCGTGTTTGTGTAAAGCAGTTGACGCATTTTTTGTATATTTGTGCCCGTTTAGTCTGCTGTTAAGATGTTGAGTAGTCATACCAATATATTGTTTAGGACAGTTTAAACAGGGTATAGCGTATACTACATTAGATTTAATTTTTATTGGATCTTTACTTTTAAGGGGAGAGAATAAAGATGATAAAAGATTTTGGGCTTTATGGCAAACAATAATATTGTGTTTATTTAAAATGTATTTAATTTTTTCTGATAATTCGTTCGTATAGGGTAGAGCTATATAGAGTATATATATATATATATATATACATATATAGATATATATATATATATATATATATATATATATATATATATATATATATATATATATATATATATATATATATATATATATATATATATATATCTATATCTATATATATATATATATATATATATATATATATATATGTTAGCGTGAGGGCTGGTTCATCCCCAATAAAAGTCTGAATTCTATAAATCCGTTATTTATTATCAATTGTATTGACAAATTATATGGCGCGCTACGACGCCTTTGACCCATCTGACCAGACTGTCGTCCTGCGCTTGTCGGACTTCCCGCGACTCGTCTATCCTGACTGAGCATGCGTCACCATTCAATTCATGTTGTAAAGGGGTTAAGGTGGATACCCCTAACACGGCTATCCTGCAATCGGAGCGTCCTCGCACCGCATATTTATCTGAAAATCAAAAATATGGAAACAGTATTTCGGTTGCAATTACTTTTACCAACAATTTTTTTTTTCTCTTGTTTTTTTTTTTTTTTTTGACAGCCATCTTAGCTTGTAATTTATTATTGATATTGTTTAATCATTGCATGTAGCATGTGTGACTTTTCTAACGTCATGTGTGTGGGGTAAAGGGGCATGCTGCTAACACAGCTATCCTACAATCGGAGCGTCCTTGCACCGAAAGAAATGCTAAAACAAAATCAAATTATAAATACCTATTAATAGTTTGAGATGCTATTTGTTTATTCCCTGTTTTCTTAATAGTCATCTGCGTCGAGTGTTTTACTGGTATGAAACAAAATATCTTGACTAAGACTCTTGTTGTTAAAAGTCGCAGTCATCTATAATACTATTAGTCACTAATCAATTGTTTATTTATACCTTTCAGCTGTTGATTGTTTATTTATACCTTTCAGCTGTTGATAGTAAATGACCTACTGACTGAACATAAAATGTGTTTGTTATGTTTGCTATTTTTGTTTAATACAATAATGAGTAGTATTTTTTTTTATCTATTGGAATGACCAATAATTTTTGTTTTTAATCTCGTAAGGATTTTCGGTGGGTACGCCACCCAATTTTGTTTTTAATCTCTTGAGAGCTTTCGGTGGGTACGCCACCCATTTTTGCTTTATTCGATGGGACTGCCATCTTCTTATTCTTTCTTTTAAGTTCAGTGGGATTGCCACTTCTCTTTTTGTAAGTTCAGTGGGATTGCCACATAACTTTATATACGCTTTAGGCTTAGGCATAGTGGTACTGCCACTATCCTTTTTTTTTAAGTTCAGTGGGATTGCCACTTACTGGGGACGCCAGTTTTGTTGTTATCTTGTTTATTTATTTGTTTGTCTGTTTCTTAATAATATGATTTAATATGATTTATATGTGTGTGTACACTCAATTTTGTCAAATCAAACTAGCAATTGTACGTTTTATTTTTAACTAACACCTGATTGTGGTTAGTACTTACTATTACAGTTTGCCAAACGACTATAATTGGCAAATTACCAAATATTATCGTAAACCTAAACCACAGTTTCGTTTTTTTAAAAACAAAATATTGTTCGGTTACCTTCTCTGAAAACCAGTTACAGACGAGACAACAGTTTGTAAGTTTGTTATACTATTATAATTGGTAAGTTAACAAATTTTTGTAAGTGGACTCGCAGTATGGTTTGCTAAAACAAAACATTTTTGTTGCTATACATTTTAAGAAGTTGATACAGACAGGATTTAGTTTGTTGCACTCCAATAACAGTATAGTAACAAATAATATTGTAAAATCAACAAGTGTTGTATTTCCAACAACAAAATATTGTTTCACTAGGTACCCATTTTAACGGGTCTTAACGCGTAGTAGTTGTTCATCGGTGGTCGTGTGCTGTGCAGTAAATAAACAAACATACCCTTTTATTTTCTTTCCTGTGCAGTTCCATTTCCATGTCGCATCTCTCTCAAGTAGGTATTTGCCCAGATAAGGAAGAATTCTCCCTTAGCAAATCATTTTTTGATTGATATTAATAAAATGTCAATTGAAAAAGGCACTAATGTCATAATGGATAAGAGCTGTAAGTACACGGAGTTAGTAAATTCTCTTATAAACCCCTTAGGAAGTGACCAAAACGTTTATGATTTTGTGAATGACGAAGATATAGCTTTAAGAAATCTGTTAAATAGTTGGGGATTTGGACACCTATATTTTTAAAAATAACCACAGCAAACTTACATTTTTGGAAAGATCAAAGATTCAACTTCACAATATTCAAGAACTATACTATACAGAGTGTTCTATTAAAATAACAAAGTTGTATGTGAAACTCGGACATTTTGTTTTGCATGTAATCAGTTGTTTCAGTAAAATGACAATAAAACTTATCAAACTGCAATACTCTGTATTGACATGTATTGTATATACTGTATTTCACTTTAAAATTGGGTATGCTTTAACGCAGCGTTTCCCAAACTATGGTACATGTATTACCATAGAGGTAAATCCTCTGACATTATTTTTAATGTTTTAGGATCCAAAAGTATGTTTTAAAGCATGTAATATTATGTTCGCTTTTCCCAGAAACTTTTTTTTTTTTTACATACGTATATTTGCGGGCAACACATTGACATTTAAGCTCTAAAATATCTGATTTTGTTTTTGTTTTTATTTTGTTATAAAAACCTTTACATTAATAATTTATTTATATGTCGAAGTCAAAGCGTGGCTGTAAAGTGTCGAATATTGTGTTTGATTTTATATTATAATAAGGTTTTTATTAGTTTAAAAGTGTAAACTAATGACAAATGTTTCAATACTACTAATTGTGTGTTTAGAAGATCTTTACTTAGTTTAGATTTAATTAAATCATTTATTTTAGGTTGCATTTTGTTTGTTGTAAAATTTATCAAAAAATTTAAATCAATATAAACAAACAATAAGCTCTGATAAAATCTGTATTTTATTTTAAGTTGTTAACATCAACAGACCACTAAGTTTGTCACTCGGTTTGCCATAAGTTAGGTAGGTATTCATGTCAATGAACTTCCCATTACAGATATTTGTTACTAAGACATACTAGGTTTGAAAAAAAAAAACATTGATGTTGTTACCCAACTAAATATAAACATTGCTGTGGTGAAATTGGGTTAAACTTTAGGTAAAAAGGTACCTTCAAAATCAAACTGTTCAAGTCATTGATTTGAGTTCCATATAATCATCCCTAAGGCCAGGATAACAACAGCTGTTTTGTAAAATTCTAAAGACAAAATTAAAAATGGTTTCATATTTTGGGCCACTCAGACTAGTTTGTACTACGTAAAATAAACAATAAATCTAATAAAATTGAAAGTCAATCTGAATAGGGTTATGGTAAAATTTCTAAATCGTAATGTGACTCTTAAATTTCATGAGTAAACTAAAATTGGATAACATTTTCCAGATGTCCTGAAGATGACCTTAATCTAACGAAACTCAGCATGAAACCCCTTTATTGGATACCCTAAAACAGTTGTAGCTTAAGCAATTTCAATTTTTTGCTTTTTCAAATATTTGCTGTACAGAAAAGTAAATACATAGATCAAAAATTAAACTATTATTAATTTGTTTGTGTGATTAAACCTACATGCATTGAATTAAAATGATTTAGTATTGTAGATAGAGTATCTCGTAAACGGGGAAATGATCAGTAAACAACAAAATAGTAAAATACAGAGTTTAATTGTAGGTCAAGCAAAGAAGGGTAAGTGGCCAAAAAAATGGTTAAAGTACTATCAAGTTTGTTGTTTTACTAAATAATATGGCGACTAATCAAACAAATGGTTGAATACCAAAAAAGAAGATCGGTGTAATATTTAATTTGTTGTTCTACCAAAAATTATGAGCACTGATCCAAAAATGCTTTAATAACAAAAAAGGCGATCAATTTACAATTTTACTTGTTGGTCAACACAATTTGTTTAACTATTCTTTTCTGGTTAATTTGACTACAGAACTAGATAGACGCATTTTTATATGCTCTTTTTAGTTGATTTTACGCACATTTTCTTTGAGTGTATCGATGAAGAAAGATAAATCTACTTACAGTTTATTAATTGATATTGTTTGAGGGCCACCTCCGAAGCTGCTCATAAACAGCTACGGTTGTGCGTTTTCCTTGCTTACCAGGAAGATAACATTCGTTTGGTAAAATTGCTTTAACGGTATATGGACCGCTGTACTTGAGTTTCAACTTGCCCTTGTAGTGGCTTGTAGTAGATACCCCTCGTTCGGAAATATTTTGTAAGTCCTGTAAATTTTGATTTTAATTTTCCTTCGTCAGCCAGCTGAGAATCTTCAACATCAACAAGGTGTCCCACAGTAAACAAGCTACTGCGATAACGAACTGCGTTAAATTGCTGAGCTCGCATATTTGCAGTGTTTGTTCTCGGTCCTGAGCTTTTGCAACGGCCTTGTCAGGGTCAACAAAATTATGCAATGACGGGTCTCCTAAAAACTGCTTAGTAGCTGCTAATCTTGAATTTGTTTCCAGCTGTAACACTGTGTGTACGTTATTGAGTGAATTGTATTTCAATTGTCTTCTATTGAAGGCAATACAGTTGTTTATATTTATTTTATCCAATCTTTTGATAGTTGGCACTTTCGGTAGGTCGAGCAATTCTAGTCCGTCAGCAATTTTCTCGACATGTAAACTAGATCGACTTCTTATCTTATATGGCATTTCATCCAACAATAACATCAATATCGCCTGGGGGATTATCGGGTACAACTGTAAAACTTATTTCTACCTTATGCCACTACCGGCAAAACAATTATTAAGTCACAGGATAAACAACTTGTGTTCCAAATTCCATAAAAGCACGTACGTTTCTTTCCGGTCTAATTATACCATTCAATGTGTTTGCAACGGATTGTTTAATTATTGATATATAAGCACCACTACCAGTAATGTACAGGAATGATTGTCAATTGTCACTTATGTAGTTCATTTTTTAGTTTAGTTGCAGCTTCGCTCGCTTTGGCGATCATTATCGCTCACATTTAACTCTTCTTTTAACTTCGTAGCATCGTCTAGCCACTCATTAACTGCGTATGCGCTGTCGTCCGGATCGTAGCTGGTTGGTTTGAATGTTGTGTACCCATGTCCAGATGCTGGCGCTTGCGTATTGGATCCATCTGCTACGGGAATGTTGGGCGTTGGCGGCAAAGGTTGAAGATGACGACATCGCGATCTTTGTCTGTTTTGCTAATTCAGCAATTTGTTGTTATTGAACGGCGACTAAGTTAATTAAAGTTTCTTGCCACTGTACCGTAAATCACTTTGGACTTGTTGAAGCCAAATTTTCAATGTCAGCTTCATCACTTTGATTAGAGACCTCACTGTTCTGACGCGAACGATTTTTTTTTTCGCCATTTTAACCAGCACTACTACACTGACTAAACTACTTTACTGTCTATTATCTAGGATGTCACGGAGTAATCCCACTTCTGATGTTAGCGTGAGGGATGGTTCATCCCCAATAAAAGTCTGAATTCTATAAATCCGTTATTTATTATCAATTGTATTGACAAATTATATGGCGCGCTACGACGCCTTTGACCCATCTGACCAGACTGTCGTCCTGCGCTTGTCGGACTTCCCGCGACTCGTCTATCCTGACTGAGCATGCGTCACCATTCAATTCATGTTGTAAAGGGGTTAAGGTGGATACCCCTAACATATATATATATACAGTGCTTTTTTTACTCGGGACATGGGATTTGCGTAGTAAAATTTTCACCCAAATGTTAACTTTTGTTCTACTCGGAACTAAAAGACGAAATTTGCAACAGAGGTTATTTAAATTCTTAGAAGACGGCACAGTGACTTATTTTTAACAGTAAGTCTATTAAAGATGTAAAAAATGACTTATTTTTTTGGTAAAACGCAATTTTTTTAACCTCTGTATGTCAGGTATTTGATTTTGACAATTAAATGCATTGTTTAAATTAATTTTTCACCTGTAAATAAATATACAAGGACTAAAAAACACAAGGACTAAAAAACTGTGATTTATCGTGAAATGGAATTGCTGGGAAAAAAACCGTTCAACGCGAATTGACAAACCTAAAATATGTACCGGCCGAAATTTGGCCCAAAATTTTGCAAATCCCGTGTCCCGAGTTAAAAAAAGCACTGTATACATAATGTATTCTGAAGGATTTCTTTGATTTCAGGTGGCTGTAAGCAACGCGGTAGTTTTTCTCCTGTGGATTCGCAGGTGCAGCGAACAACCATCGCCAACAGAAACCCAGTGCTATTGGAAATAATTGGAATAAATGGAAGGTGGTAGAGGATTTCTTCCTCGACCGAGGTAGTACCACCCCACATATCCTCTCAAAAGACTGGTGAAGTCCGTACGGATGTTTGCAGCCCTGGATGTGTGAGTCGGTTTTCCCCAGTACACCCACGGTACATAGTACTTAGACTTCGGTCTTCGTGGGTTGTCAGAACATAAAATAAAATTAAAACTTTCTAGGGTTGGAACCACAGTAAAAATTTAAAAGTTGAAGATTTTGAGGCCTCTCCCCCTAAAAGTCTACCATTGTCAGGACCTGAAATCTTTTTACAAGCTGTAATTAGAAATGTCACTGCAAGTGGGCCTTCAGTATATTAATCAAGGTAGCAGATCTACAACGCCTTTTCAAGTATTTTCTGAGTTAAAGTTTTTGCTATTTTATTGCTAATTTATTACCTTAATTTTAATTTTTTTTCTGCTCGATGTAAAAAAGAAAATGTGTAGTTCTGCTAGCTTGAGTTCAACCTACAGAGCCACGCTAAATAATGACTAAATTATTTTCGAAATATTATTATAGTGGAATTTTTGGCCAATGTATTGCCCCTGAAATATGTGTAGACCCTGAGAAAAAAATAACCTGTCAACCTGCTACTTTGTTCTTAGTTTTCGTACATATTTCATGGGCAATTAATTGGCCAAAAATGCAAGTATAAAAATATTTAAGAAAATACCTTATTTTAGTGGTTACTCTGCTAGCTTGTACTCGAGCTAATGTCAGTCAAGGTAGCAGACAACGCCTTTTAAAAAAATTTCTTAAGTCACAATTGTTGGCTGTTTTATTGCTAATTTATTACCTTATTTTTAATATTTTGTGTGGCTCCGCTAGCTTAAGTGCAAGTTAGCAGAGCCACGCTGAATACCCACTAAACCAAGTATTTTTATACTGGAATTTTTGACCAATTAATTGCCCCCGAAATATCTACAGAGACTAAAACCAATAAACCGTTAGAAAAAACAGTGCTTTTCAGTTTCATCGTTAGAGGAATCAAATACTGTTACCTAAAACCACAAAATAACAACTTTATAATCTATGAGTATCTACCATGTTCTAAGACTAATTTATTGCTAATTTACTACCCCATTTTTAATTCTTTTTCTCTTCGTTTTCTTTAAAAAAACTTATAAAGTTATTACAACAATGAATGAGGTCTACTTACTTTGTCAGGAGTACATGTAAATATATATATATATATATATATATATATATATATATATATATATATATATATATATATATATATATATATATATATATATATATATATATATATGTAAAAATGACAATCAGCTCTCTAACCACCTGACGATACCTTATATTATAAGGATATGAAACAAATAATGTTAAAACAGCTATTCTCCGGGCTATATGCCCCTCCGAGCGCTGGATTACATACCAAAATTTGCCGTATTTTTACTAACACTATTAGACAAAAAATACTTGGTTACAGTGTTGCCAGATGAATTTTTCAAAAAGCTGTAGCACTTGGCCCAAAATAGCGGTAGAAAACGGTAGGTTGAGAAAACGGTTTGGTCGCTGCTCCCTCTGGAAGCAAGTCTAGTGTGACAGTGTGAACTAAGTAGTATATTCCTATCGTTCTATCTTGTTTCTTTTTATAGAAATAGAGAATGCGAATGTATAAATAAATTCACTTCACATTGGATTTTTTAAATAGTTAAAATATACTTTTTAATAACTATACTTTAAAAATATATATATTGATATGGAAAATACTTAAACGATTTCTTGGTTAGGTGTAATTGTGAAAAAAGCCTGGTACAGACTCTGAGATATGTATCAAGAGACGGTATCGCGATACCGTCTCTTGATACATATCTCAGAGTCTGGAGGTAAGTAGCAGAAGGTTTCACGCTGTCTCCATACATGTCTCGGTATCCCCCCGTTGCGTTGACGGGAAACATGGAGACCAAACCAGCGAAACGGAGACATGTCGCAGCAGGTCTCCGAGTGTGTACGACTATCTCGTGAAATATTTTTGATATCTGTAAACAAAACGTAGGTAGAATGGCTGAGGAAAATAATCAAGCAAGTCTTTCTTCGGCACTGATTGCTTTTCTTAACCTGGTATCTTGTTTTCTATTTCTGGTCTAATAATTTCAACTAAGGCATAAAACACACCAGTGTTCATTCGAAAATAACTGAAGAAGTCATCAGGGGCAGAAACTTCGAATTCCTTTATTAAAGACATATGTGAAAATTTTTGCTTTTCCGTTAACCACTTTTTGTGCCATATATTTCTCTTTTTTTCTTCTTGACTAAACTAACACCAATAATAACACCCATTGTAAATATTTCTTTTTGCAAAGGAAACATCATGTTGCTCTAGTAAATGTGTACTATTGTTACATGATCCTGATATAATTGCAGTGTATGTATGGATACGCGACCTGAGATAAGTCTCACGATACGGTATCATGATAAGGTCTCTGATACCGTCTCTGATATCGTCTGATACATATGTCAGAGTCTGTAGCAGGCTTCATACTCCACTTATTTTAATATATTATGTCAAACAAACATAAACAAGATTTTTAACACAAATATTATTATTTTATATTATAATATCCATATATTATTTGTAAAAAAAAGTCGTAATAAATTTGGTAACCACCAAATTTGTTTAATAATTTTACATTAAAATATTTTTATTATTGTAAATATCTTTGGTCATTGGCCGTCTTAATTCATTGTTTCCCTTAAAATTAAAACAAGAACTTGTACTAAGCCGCTTGATGAGTAGTATTCCCATTATAGTATCAGTACTTAAAGGGTTTCCTTGATTAGATTTAAACAAATTTATAGTTGAAAAACTCTCTCAACAACATTAGCACTCACAGATGGCGCTAGCAAATTTGCGTACAAACGAAAAAGCGATATTTTACAGAGCTAAAACTGGAGAACGGTAGATGACTCCCTAAAGCGGTAGAAATACCGCTTTAGCCGTAGTTCTGGCAACGCTGCTTGGTTAGACTGCAAGAAACTACCAGGAAGAAGGAAGCTTTTTCTTTAGTTAGGATGTCGTTACCTGCATACCGGTTTCGAACTCTTTGGTTCTCGTCAGTACAGGATAAACGAACATACCTACCTTCCGCAACAGCAATCCTAAAAGCTAACCATGTCGAACTGCATAAGCAGTATGACACAGGCAGCGCCATCCATTAGCAGTTTCAAGCAGTCGGAGGAGTAGAGTTTACCGTGAGGTAAAATATTACAATGAATGAGGTCTACTTACTTTGTCAGGAGTACCTAAATGTTAATATATATGTAAAAATGAGAATCAGCTCTCTAACCACCGACGATATTATAAGGATATGAATGTAATATTTTACCTCACGGTAAACTCTACTCCTCCGACTGCTTGAAACTGCTAATGGATGGCGCTGCCTGTGTCATACTGCTTATGCAGTTCGACATGGTTAGCTTTTAGGATTGCTGTTTCGGAAGGTAGGTATATTCGTTTATCCTGTACTGACGAGAACCAAAGAGTTCGAAACCGGTATGCAGGTAAAGACATCCTAGCTAAAGAAAAAGCTTCCTTCTTCCTGGTAGTTTCTTGCAGTCTAACCAAGTATTTTGTATGTATCACGTGTGGCACATATGATTTGTCCTGGAGCCACAGCGACCCTATTGGCTATGTAGATTTTGTACGTATTAAGGTGATCCAATGTGTTTCTTGTGGGACACATTGGATGTACCAATGAAAAAGACCTATCACTGAACGAGACTTGACGCAAATAAGCTTGGTCTTAAAAGAAGTTTACCAGAAATTATCCAATTTTTCCTTTTAAATGTTTCCATATATCACTTTTACTTCATGCACATAAGTCTTTTAATAAAACTATCCTATAAAAAGGAGTTTTTATTTCTTTACTTAAAATCAAAAACTAAATAAACAACATTTTTACATTATTTATCATGAATATATATATATATATATATATATATATATATATATATATATATATATATATATATATATATATATATATATATATATATATATACAGTGACCGGCAAAAAGTTCGCAACATATGGGAAAAATTTTTATTAGGAGAGTATCGGAAAAACTTTCCCAGGGGATCGGTTCTGCATGTCCGATAACCTAAAAATCGATTTTGACATACGTCACGTGACCACTGGTATAGCGTCAAATTAAAAAAAAAATTGTTAATTTACAAAAAGTGAGGTTAGTTGACGAGATATCAAAAAAAGTTATTTGAAAAAATTGCTTAGAATTAAATTCTAGGTCCTTGTGCAAAATTTTAAGATTTTATTTAAAAAAATTGGAAAACTCAATTTTTTTTAAATATTTTTTTATCGATTTACAAATTTCCGGTTTTTTTTCGTTTAGATAGCTTGGCTAATGTAAAGCCCATGTATCTGGATGAAAATAAACGAATGTAGTAGTTTTTTCTACAATTGACAGGACAAAATTAAAAAAAACAGGGTTTCGCCGGACGCTAGCTGTTGCAATGATTTGTATCTAGCAGCAGTGTCAAAATTTTAGAGACATTTCAATGGGATTACATTGAGAAAACCTTAATCGTCTTAAATATATCTGAAGTTCGACTTTTTGTAAAGTTAAGGGGATTAAAATAGATAATAAACAAAAAATTACCTGTTTATTTAATCGAAATTTTATAAACGAAAACCAATGTAAGAAAAACTTAAAAGTAGTCAAATTCTGTACTAACAACACAAAAAATCATTGTTTTTCCTTGGGTGCACAAAATTTAAAACTCAGTATGACCACCATTTCTCTCCATACATACTATTGTTCTCGAGCGCAACTCTCGATTAACATTTCGGAGCATTTTACGATTTATTTGCAATACACAATTTATAATGACATTCTCTAAATTTTGTATATTCCTAAAGGGTCGATGTTTGTACACAGGGTTCTTTAGGTATCCCCACATAAAAAAATCTAACGGAGTCAGATCTACAATTCTACAATTGACAGGACAAAATCGAAGAAATAGGTGTTCGCCGGACGCTCGCTGTTGCAATGGTTTGAATCTAATGAAATGACTGTATCAAGATTTTATTAAGATTTTTCGCACATAAATTTAACAACCAGGTCTATTTAGTTGTACTTAAAACTACCAAAGCAGGCTCTGAAATTAAAACAACCAAATAATCTAGTAGGTTAAAAACAACAGAAAAATGTCAAACAAATTATAATTTGTTTGATTTCAACCTATGTCATTGGTTTATGTCTCGCATCTTACTAAGTTTGATATTTTACATAAGTTTATTAATATTTTATTCCTTAAAATGGCACCCACACTACTTCTTCAGGAAAAGATAGAAATTATTTTAATTTCTGGAGATAATTACAAAAGCCATAGAGAAACAGCAGCAATTTTTAATCAGAGGCACCCCGATAAATCCTTCCATTATTCCACAGTATCTCGTCTAGTCAATAAATTTAAAGAAACGGGATCGGTAGAAAATCAGTATAAAGTTTCCCATGAAAAACCGGTAACAGGTGACGAAGGTTCTCTGGATGTGTGTTTGTCGATCACAGAAACACCCCAATTAGCAGTTAGTCAAATATCGGAGATCACTAACATTCACGAAAGATCTGTGCGGAGGATATTAAAAAGAAACAAATTTCATCCGTACAAACCTAAATTTGTACAAGTATTAAAAGATAGGGATTATGACGCCCGCTTCGATTTTTGTGCCTGGTTCCAGGGTATGATTGAGGAAGATTTTAATTTCCCAAAGAACGTTCTTTTCTCGGATGAAGCTACATTTACCTCTAACGGAACCGTCAGTTCACAAAACTGTAGATGGTGGGCCACCGAAAACCCAGACTTTGTAATTCAGAGTAAAGACCAATATAGTTTTAAGGTTAATGTGTGGTGCGGAATTTTCAACCTCAGAATAGTGGGACCTTTTTTCTTTAGAGACAATTTAAATTCAGAACGATATTTAGAATTTCTACAAACTGAGATATCTGACTTTTTAGACAATTTGTCATTAGCCGAAAGAAGAAATTTATACTTTCAACAAGACGGAGCTAGCATTCATTCCACAAATGAGGTGAAGAGATGGCTGGATCAAGAATTTGGAAACCAGTGGATAGGACGGTTTTCTGAAAATCCGTGGCCTGCGAGATCACCAGATCTGACTCCGTTAGATTTCTTTATGTGGGGATACCTAAAGAACTCTGTGTACAAACATCGACCCTTTAGGAATATACAAAATTTAGAGAATGTCATTAGAAATTGTGTATTGCAAATAAATCGTAAAATGCTCCGAAATGTTAATCGATAGTTGCGCTCGAGAACAATAGTATGTATGGAGAGAAATGGTGGTCATACTGAGTTTTAAATTTTGTGCACCCAAGGAAAAACAATGATCTTTTATATTGTTAGTACAGAATTTGACTACTTTTAAGTTTTTCTTACATTGGTTTTCGTTTATGAAATTTCGATTAAATAAACAGGTAATTTTTTGTTTATTATCTATTTTACTCCCCTTAACTTTACAAAAAGTCGAACTTCAGATATATTTAAGACGATTAAGGTTTTCTCAATGTAATCTCATTGAAATGTCTCTAAAATTTTGACACTGCTGCTAGATACAAATCATTGCAACAGCTAGCGTCCGGCGAAACCCTGTTTTTTTTAATTTTGTCCTGTCAATTGTAGAAAAAACTACTACATTCGTTTATTTTCATCCAGATACATGGGCTTTACATTAGCCAAGCTATCTAAACGAAAAAAACTGGAAATTTGTAAATCGATAAAAAAATATTTAAAAAAAATTGAGTTTTCCAATTTTTTTAAATAAAATCTTAAAATTTTGCACAAAGACCTAGAATTTAATTCTAAGCAATTTTTTCAAATAACTTTTTTTGATGTCTCGTCAACTAACCTCACTTTTTGTAAATTAACAATTTTTTTTTTAATTTGACGCTATACCAGTGGTCACGTGACGTATGTCAAAATCGATTTTTAGGTTATCGGACATGCAGAACCGATCCCCCGGAAAAGTTTTTCCAATACTCACCTAATAAAAATTTTTCCCATATGTTGCGAACTTTTTGCCGGTCACTGTATATATATATATATATATATATATATATATATATATATATATATATATATATATATATATATATATATATATATATATATATATATATATATATACATATAAACCACCTTTAAGAAGCCAAAAATGCCATGTTCTGCAGATACTAGGAAGCCCACAGTGGTTTTAGGAAGCCCGATTCGGGCTTCTTAAAAAATTAGCATGTATTAAGCACAACCATGCCATATATATACTACCACGCGATTTTCCGAAAATTTTGTGGGGCTTCATAAAATCGATACAATATCTCAAAACATGTACCTTTAGTTCAAACGACTTGCCAGTAGGGGGAGATTGACTTTAGCAGTATATGTACTTAATATATGACACCGATTTTAGCCAGCCCAGTATGCCTTACGTATTATAAGAAGCCCTCTAAAACTGGCAACATTGTTTAGATCGCCGTTATTATATTCTTTTCTTGCTTTAATTTTAATAATCGTATAACTCTCTATGTTTTGGGTTATGAAGAGAGGAAAGAGAGAAAAGTTGAAAGAAATGCCATGAGTTTGGATTGCGTTATAAAAAATCCGCCATTATTTTATCATTAGGGTCCTATTACGCGAACTATGCTCTCTTGTATGGGGAAAATGTTAATAGTTTATTGGTATTTATAAAATAAATCGGTCAACATTCGAAGTTAGGTGCTGGAATTTTTAACAAAATTTCTATCGCTTATAACTTTTTATTTTGTATTTAAAAGGTTTTAATGCTTTTTTACTTCCAAAGTAGTAACAATTTTTTAAAGACTCGCCATGAGTGGAAATATTGAGACATATTGGGCCTATAGAGGAAGTGACATGCTGTAATTGTGTACCGGTTGGCCAAACAATATTATACAAATATTCTTCTATACGTAGAGAAAACTGTGTAAGATTGTCACTTTTTTATTTAAAAAATGCATGGAATGTTTCGTAGCGCTGCTACTTCGTCAAGTGCGGCTAACAAACTTACAAATGAGAATTGTTCTTAAATAGTTTTGTACCTAAAATTGGTTATCTGAGTAACATAATTTTACAGTGATATAATTTTATTTAGGTGAATTTTATTGTTAATATTTATAACAAAATTATCGAATAATAAAATAAATTATTAAAATAAGTTGAATAATGGTGATTTATCTATGTCTAGTTGGTCATTTAAGATTTGGTTTTTCTTTTTTAGTCTGTTATTTCTTCTGTCCATGTTCTAAGATGTACAGTTTTTACCTTTATTTTCTATATTTCTAACTTTAAAATATTCATTAAAGTTATGATTATATGTCAAAAGATGTGTTGCATATGCTGAATTATGTTTTTCATATAAAAAAATAACTTTAGTTACAAAATTTGTGACTAAAGTTACATTTGTAACTAAAGTTACGTTTTGTAACTTAAGTTACTTTTCTAAAGTAACAGTTACAAGTTACTTCGTAAAAGTAACTAGGTACAAGATACTGTTAAGGTATTTAAAAAAGGAACTAAGTTACAGTAACTAAGTTACATTCAAGTAACTTAGATATTTTCAAGTAACTTAGTTAGTAGTTATTCCCAGCTCTGCATGCACTAAAAATTACAGACTCGTAATTAAAATTTTTAACTTGATGATTTTATCTGCGATACGAATCGTCGCAGTGAAAAACAACTACTTCATCTTAGAGGTCTAGCGTTCCTAAAATGGTAAATTTATTTCTCGATATTATGAAAAATAAAATCGTCAGTTTTAGGGTTTTGCAGAATTTTACCGACGACAAAGAAAACTTTTAAATTTAATTTTAAATTTAACTACGTATTATAATTGTGCTGTCTAAAACTTCACAACAATCGAGATCCCAATGGAGAGCATTGAATAAAATAATGTATAAATATTTTTATGGTAAAAATAAATAAATTATTATTAGCTTCTGGGAAGGTATTTTTTATTCCGAAGATTTTCTGATTTCAACTAAAGTGCATGTTTTCGATGATTTTAAGGGCATATGACATTCTAAGACATTCTAGTGTCTGTCTGTCATCTCATCAATTTGACACCTCCCTGCATCCGACAGTCCTAAACCAATTTCAACAAAATTTTCGTGAAAACTATATCCTGTAAAGCCACATCCTTACGAGCTAATAATAGAATTAAAATTCTGAAACCTCGAGTTTTGTGATGGTGGTCGCTTTTTTCCTATAATTATGTAAAGAAAACCTAATTTGAGCACAGTGTTTTTAACGGAAGGAAAAAGGGGTAATTGAAAATTTATAATGTATGTCAATTTAGGTTTTTGGGGTTAAGATATTTCAGAACAAGTCAAATAAAATTTTGTAGCCGAAAATGTGGGAAGGTTTTTGATCTTTTATTCAGTACAGTTTATTCTTAACCAACAATTTTTAAGATGCTGCTCGTTTTGTTAAAATATTTATTTTATTGTTTTATACTTTTCTCAATTTCAGAACTTATACCTGTAAAAGAACTTGTTTTTTCGAAATGAATATTATAATAATTCCAAGACTTTACTTTCAACCCAAAAAACAGACCCAAAACAAGCAGGGAGTCCTGCGTTTCATGAAAAAAAAAATATTTTCCTACTTCGTTGAAAATGGAATGGAATTTTGGATGATTTGTGCACGATTTAGAAAGCGCAAAATCCTACTTTGCGCACGATCGCAGAAAAAGATTTTTTAAAATTTTTACAAGCTTATAACGATTGGTATATTGTTTTACTCTGAGGTATCGTTTTATTTTCTTAATATTTGGCAGTTAATCAATTTACAATTAGTTTAATAGCTTTATTAATGTAACATTTTAGTAAAAATTGACAGATTTTAAAATATTTTCTAAAAATATTTTTTCTTTAAAAGAACATCAAATAAAAAAAAAATATAAGAAGTACATGTACATAGACCATTCTAACACTTGCCCCTTTAGAAGACGTGCTGCAAGTTGCTTGTTTTCTAGCATAGCTTACGCGCTAAAATCATACTTTATAAAACTTGTATTTACTTGTACTTACTCTTTTCACCATTGACCCAATCAAACCCAATCAAACTTGTATTTACTTGTACTTACTCTTTTCACCATTGAGTGTATTCACATCACATCCTTTTACTACACCCCTTCTGTAAAAAGTATAGAAAGTGTTTCGAAAATCAAATGGAGGACAAACTCCGTATTCATCTTAATTATTCTTTTTCTTTTGACAAACCACATAGTCAGAAAAAAGGAATGAAATGGAACAAATTTTTTTCAAGTAAATATTTAAAAAATAATAACAACAAAAATCACGGAAACTGGCGATTCGCTCTAGTGGGCAGTGGACACCCACCTTTGTACTTTGGAAAGTTGAAGTATTTTATTGCTTTTAATAATACCAGTTTCTACTCGTTTTCTATAATTTTTTTTTTAATAAAGCGCCCACTCCATTGAACCCGTTGCGTTTTCTGCAATTATTATTTAGCCATTTAGGTTACAATAATTGTTGACGAACCGTGAGTTAACCTGCTGCAATTATATTTTCGAAAAATTTTAATTGTACGGAGTTTTAATCATTATTTATATCGTATCATAACGCCAAATAGACCTACTTTTTTCATTAGAGCGCCAGGTGTACTACGCCCTTAGCAAAAGTTATTTAGTTATATAACAGACTAAAAGATGTACATATAATATGTAATTTAGGAAGTTTGGAAAATGCAAATATTGCTATTATTTATATTATCTAAAATATTACAAAAATTTAGTTTACAAAAATGGAGCGCCTGATTGTGCCCCTGTGAAATTGTGCTCAGGGCGACCGCCCCTTTTGCCCCCCCCCCCACTCCGGCGCTGGTGTAAACCAAAACTAATTTGACACATATTTAAAAGGTTAGTTATGGACACAAGGAGGATCAAATGGGACACAAAATGATAATTTAAAATAAATATAGTTCTATGCTGAGTCCTGGCTTTTAGAGGACAATAAATTAAAATATCATAATTTTAGTTTCATGGGTGTTAATATATGCATCTTTGGAAAAAAGTTTATCTATGAAAAGTTTGGTAGACCAACATAATACATACAGGGTCCTGCAATAGTGCGTCAGGCTTCCATAGCTCCTACACGAATTAAGTTAGGAATTTCATTCATATGGTGACTTATACTGTATTACAGGCTGCATTTTAGGAAAATATTTTCGCATACACAGGGCGGACCAAGAAAGTGTGATAACATAAAGTTGTATTTTTTTTAATGGGACACCCCGTGTTTTTTTGCATATTTAGGTTTGTATTAGTGTCCTTCATAATTGCCTAAAATTTTATTTAATTTGCTTCGGTACTTTAAGAGCAATAAATTAAAAACTAAAAAAAAAAAGTTTTGCAGCCCTGGAAAAAAGATAAAAAAAAACAATCTAAAAGCATTTTTTTACCACGGCATTGTGTGAGATTTATAACAAGGGGGCTAGAGACACCATGAATTAAATAGTTTTTACCTACTTCATACAGGGTGTTCACAATAAGATTTTAAAAATGACACATTTTAAACTAATTTTTCTCAAGTTTTTTAAATGGAACACCCTGTATATTATTTTACCATTTGATGAAGAATTTCAAAACAAATATTTTTTGTAATTGCAATTTATTTCAAATTCCAAACCGTTTTCAAAATATTTATCAAAAATCATAAATGTCGCTATTCGTAATAAAGTTTTATGAACAAAATAGCTAGGCGGCCATGGAAAAACAAGCACTTTATTTTAAAAGATGTTCGAAATGTCTTCCATCTTGTTCAAGGCATTTACCAATTCTCGCTTGAAAGACCCTTTCCACATTTCTGAGCATTGCAGGTGTAATTGTGGCAAACGCGTCAATAATTCTATGTCGCATGTTTTGTTCGGTTGTTGGAGGTTCCCTATAAACGAGGTCTTTTACATGCCCCCATAGAAAAAAATCAAGTTTTGTTAGGTCGGGCGACCTCGCAGGCCATCCAACTGGTCCTCCTCTTCCAATCCAGCGATTTTCGTACTCATTATTTAACAGGGCTCTGACTTGTTGCGAAAAATGGGCTGGGGCTCCATCCTGTTGTAACCACATATTTTGTGCCTGGATGTTTGGAGGTAAATTCTGAAGCAATCCTGGTAAGTCGTTTTCCAAAAATTCCAAGTACATTTGACCGTCAAGAACGGATATATTCAAATATTTTGAATTATAAAATATGCGGGCTTCGTATAATCGGAAGTGTATCAAAGATATGGATCCTGGGGCATCCTAAAGATATTTCATATTAAAACACACGCAAAAATCGTTAGAACGTTAAAAAATGCTATGGCAACGCCGCAGGCTTCTTAAAATCGGGGAGTTATATACGGTATATACTTTTGGGCTTCTTAATAGCCGTACATTTAGCGGGACTCGTAATAACTTAGATATCTAAAAATAAATGTATCTCATATAAACCTATCATACTAACAAAGGTGAACATTTTATTTAACATTAAAACATAAATTCCTTAGATATACAGCCGTAGTCGCCGTTTAAGAGTGGGCTGCCCCTCACCTGTAGTATGTGCTGGGCTTCGTATCATGCATTAGGTATGTATATATATATATATATATATATATATATATATATATATATATATATATATATATATATATATATATATATATATATATATATATATATATATTTATATATATATATATATATATATATATTTATATATATATATATATATATATATATATATATATATATATATATATATATATATATATATATATATATATATATATATATATATATATATATATATATACAAGGTGTTATGGAAATCATTTAATATATTGGAATGGATAACTCCTGATATGAATTCAGATTGAATAAAAATATTCATAAATGGCGCTTCACTATAAAAAAAAGTTTGATATCGGCCCTCAAAAATATTTTTTAAGTAACAGCTCACCACTGGCAATAAACACATAGCCATATAAAAACGGCGGGAAACACCAGTTACAGAAAAATATCTTTTGTTTTGACATCAGTAGTCACTGTGACGTTGCCAATTCTCTCTACAATATTCCTATGTACTCGTAAGTAACAGATTTGAAAAAATAATACATTTGTTATCTTTAAAGTAAGACATCATACTAAATCTTTTAAAACATTCAATTGCAAGAAGTTAAAATACTACAACACAAAAAATCCAGAGAACAGCTGTTCAAAACAACAGTAAAATTTTGTTCAACTAGGCCGACCAGAAATTTTTGGAAGAAAAGAGTACCTATACAAAACTTGTGGTTCCAAATTAGCTTTAAACAAAAAACTCCCAACACTTAAGCATGTACTTTTTTTTATTTGCCTATTTTAAATCATATTTAACAGAAGATTTGGCATTTATTAACAGGTTTATTTACCTATATCGTCCTTAATTCGGTGGTCTTGTGGCAAAAGGTGCTATGTCGATATTTTGGCCAAATCACGTTTTTTGTGTTACATATTATATGGCAATAAGATCTATGTTCTCTAAAAACCATATGGCTGGATTTGCCTTAAAAATAGTTCTATTTTAATTTTTTTGTTGGGTTTTCCTGACCGTTATTAGATATAAATATTTTGTATATTTCCTGGTACTGCGGTCATGTGATGATTAATTGAAAAAAGTAAACTTTTTTATATTTTTACGTTTCGGTTTATTTTTTGCTAAACCATCTTCAGAAATTGTCTACAAAAAATTTTTGAACTTTAAACATTGAATTTTAAATATAAAAAAATATAACATACCTTAATTTAGCTTGTACACATTATACTTATACTATTACATTTTTGAATTTTGCTATGAATAATTACACAACTGAACTTTTAAAAGGTATCTTTTAAACTGGTATAATAGAGCGGTACATTTAGGGTTTTATTGCCGGGTAAAGGTACGCTTGGAAATTCCCATTTAGGTATAACTATATTTTCGTTTCTATTTATTTATGCAAAAATTTGCATTTTATTGCGAAATTTGGTTGTTGTAAATGACGCTTAAGTTTTCTGTATCAGTTCTAAAATTGATAGTGTTATTTGTTTTTTTAATATGAATCTTTTCTTTTATGTTACGTTTTTTATTATTTGTTTCATAATCCAATATTTGTACATCGTTGAAGTTCAAATTATGTAAATTGTCCAATGCATGTCTTGATAGAGCCGTGGGATTTGTATTTGTATTTCTTATGCTGTTTTTATGTTCCTTAATTCGGTTTTTTAGATATTGTTTTGTCTGTCCAATGTATGTTTTTGGACAGTCTAAGCACTCTATTTTATAAATTAAATTTGTTTGATTATCTTTGGGTGTGTTTGGTTTTAACTTAGTATATAGTTTCTTTGTTATATTGTTGGGTTTTTCAGCGATATTAATGTTATATGGTTTAAGGACTTTCTTTATTCTGTTATTTATTTCAGGGATATATGGTAATGAGATATATTTGTTTGTTTCTGAATTTTGAGGTTTGGATTTTCTGGTGTTATTGTATATTTTATTTATTCGGTTTTTAATGCTTGGTTCAAAGAATTTTTTTGGGTAATTATTACTTTGTAAGACATTTTTTATTTTATTTAGGTTTTGTGGTCTGTTTATCGGGTCAGTTAGAATGACAGCTCTATCAATAAGTGCATTGACCACACTTTTTTGTATTTATTAGGGGCGAATGAATTAAAATACATACCTACCTGACCACACAGGTTTATTATACCAATTTGTTTTGATGTTGCCATTATTATCATATGAGATGCTTATGTCTAAAAAGTTTATTGAATTATTTGTTTCTTTTTCATAAGTAAATTTAAGTCTACCGTGAAAACTGTTGAATTTATCCAGAGTGTATTGAAGCTTATTTTCAGGAATACATAGAATACAATCATCTACAAATCTTTTAAAGAAGTAAGGTTTGTAATCTAGAGATTTGATGATATTTTCCTCAACGTATTCCATAACAATGGTTTCATGAAAAGATAAAACTCAACCAATTTGAAAATATAATTACTAATATTGAAGAAGGAATCGAAAACTTAAACCCAAATGACAAAGAAATAATCAGAACTATATTAACAAATATATTAATTTTATTAAATATATTAACAAATTGTAAAAATACATTACTAAACTCACACAAAAAAACTAAATGTAAACTAAATTATTTATTAAAAGAAACTAAATCCTTTTTATTACAACACCCATCAATATATGTCCTCTCAGCAGATAAAAGTAATAAAACAGTCATCATGGAAAAAAATGAATATAATAAAAAAATGTCAGAACTTCTAAATGATTCATCCACATATAAAAAAGAATCCTACAACTTAACAAATAAAATACAAATGAAATTAAATAGTATTTGAAATAACTGACTTAAAAAAAAATATATAGATAAAAAATTAAAAAATAAACTAATCTGCCACAATGGCCAACCCCCCTATATATACGGACTACCAAAATTACATAAAACAAATAATCCTCTACGACCCATTGTTAGTACAATTGGGTCTGCCACGTACAACCTATCTAAATTTCTATCAAATACGCTATCAAATGCCCTTGGAAAATCAGATTACCATATTAAAGACTCATGAGACTTTCATAAAACAATTAAAAACAAACAAATTCCCAATAACCACATACTTGTTTCGTTTGATGTTGCTTCTCTATACACACATATTCCAATAGAACTAGCCATTAAAAGCATAAAAGAAAAATGGAATTTAATAAAAAATTTTACCACCATTCCCGAAAATGAATTTATTGAAGCAACAAATCTTTGTCAAAAATCTACTTTCTTTCAATACAGCAACCAATTTTATTCCCAAATTTATGGAGTAGCTATGGGGTCACCCATGTCTGCTACCATCGCAAATCTTGTTATGGAATACGTTGAGGAAAATGTCATCAAATCTCTAGATTACAAACCTTACTTCTTTAAAAGATTTGTAGATGATTGTATTCTATGTATTCCTGAAAATAAGCTTCAATACACTCTGGATAAATTCAACAGTTTTCACAATAGACTTAAATTTACTTATGAAAAAGAAGCAAATAATTCAATAAACTTTTTAGACATAAGCATCTCATCTGATAATAATGGCAACATCAAAACAAATTGGTATAATAAACCCGTGTGGTCAGGTAGATATGTATCTCAATTTTAATTCATTCGCCCCTAATAAATACAAAAAACGTGTGGTCAATGCACTTATTGATAGAGCTGTCATTCTATCTGACCCGATAAACAGACCACAAAACCTAAATAAAATAAAAAATGTCTTACAAAGTAATAATTACCCAAAAAAATTATTTGAACCAATCATTAAAAACCGAATAAATAAAATATACAATAACACCAGAAAATCCAAACCTCAAAATTCAGAAACAAACAAATATATCTCATTACCATATATCCCTGAAATAAATAACAGAATAAAGAAAGTCCTTAAACCATATAACATTAATATCGCTGAAAAATCCAACAATACAACAAAGAAACTATATACTAAGTTAAAACCAAACACACCAGGGCCGTATCTGCGGGGGGGTTTTGGGGGTTCAAACCCCCCACCCCCCCCCCCCCCCCCCCCCGAAATAAAGTGCGATAAAATCCTATAAAATAAAACAGCACTGGTAACGCTGGGCAATATTGAAAAACAAAATAAAACACAACTGGCAACACTGGATAACAATAAACGGTCGGTGATGCCTGGTAGCGCAGGCCGCTGCGTGGAGGCGCTGTGCTTCAAAGAATAGGATTCTCGGAGTCTCTTTCATTTGTTTATTGTTTTGAATATGGGTTGAGCAAGTGGCGCTTATAAAACTTTTGTAGTGACTTAGTAGTGTGAATAGTAGTGAATAGACTAATAATAATATATTTGTGTGAACTGACATTGTAACTTGTAACTGCAGTAGAACAAAAGGTAATATACAATATTATTTATAAAATAGGAATAAGTTTTTATTAAATTCATCATTTTCTTGCAGAAATTAAATCGCAATGGCGAAACGAAGTTTACAACGCTCATTAACAGATTTTTTGATTAAAAAGGGGGACCAAGGAAGGAGCCTCCACGCGTGCATTTCTTCTAGACTAACACGAAACTAACGAAATGCCGGCGCTCCCCGGAAACGATGTCCGCAAGGGCATCGGCCAATCCTTCCACCACCGGAAGCCAAAACCAATGCAAAAAGCAACGAAAAACCGGCACTTCTCAGAGCCATCTCTGACAATAGCTAGCCTGAACGTCGAAGGAATTACAAGGAACAAACAAGACCTAATTTCACAACTTTGCCAAACCCATAAATGGGACATTCTGTGTCTACAGGAAACGCACAGAGATGAAATATCACACAGGCCCGAAATCAACGGAATGCGTTTAGCAATCGAGGCACCACATAACAAACATGGGAGCGCAATCTTCATTAAACCTGAGATTGCCTTAACTTCCACGAGCAAAACAGTGGAAAATGGTATTGAGATCCTTAATATAGAGTGTGGCCACTTTACGGTAACATCAGTGTATAAACCCCCAGGTAATAACTTTAGCCTCACTATGCCAGAAAGCTTCGGGAATCAAAAAACACAATTCATCATAGATGACTTTAACTGCCATAGCCTTAGCTGGGGATACAGAGAAACCGACACCGGCGGCCAACTGCTGGAAGAATGGATGGATGCAAATAATTTCTCCCTACTCCACGACCCGAAGCTACCGTGCTCCTTCATGAGCAAAATTTGGAGGCGAGGATACAATCCTGACAACTGTTTCGTCAGTAACAACATCCTGGACTGCTGCATCAAGAACGTGTACTTCCAAAAACCCATCATAGACCTATTGGTGTCCAGGTCTTCTCAGCAATAAAATCAACCAAAATACCCTTCCAAAGGAGGTTTAGCTTCAAAAAGGCTGAATGGTCAGACTTTACCGAAGAACTAGATGAGAAAGTCGTAAAGCTAAACCCTACACCTGAGAATTACACGCACTTCGTAGAGGCCCTACGTAAAGTGTCAAAGAAACACATCCCAAGAGGATGTAGACAAAACTGTATCCCAGGGCTAACCGAAAACACCAAAGACATAATGGCAAAATATGAGGAGCTGTACTCCAGCGACCCTTTCAGCGAAGAAACAATAAATTGCGGTTCAACTCTTATGATAGCACTAAGTGAATGAAGGCAAAAGAAATGGAACGAAACCCTGGAAAAAATGGATATGACCCATAGCAGTAAAATAGCATGGAACCTGATCAAAAAGATCAGCGGCGACCCGAAACAGAACCAGGAGCCCGCTAGAGTAACAGCCAACCAAGTCGCTCACCAACTTCTCCTAAACGGTAAGCCCGCTCAGAAATGTCAAAACAAAACTCCAGCGCAACATCGACACAGAAATCAATCACCTTTCATCTCCATTTACTATGAAAGAACTCAACGAAGGTATAAACACAATGAAAAACGGTAAGGCGGCTGGAGTCGACGATATATGCGTTGAGCAGATCAAGCACTTCGGCATGGGTGCCAGAGGCTGGGTACTGAAGCTCTTTAACACCTGTCGAGAGGCATTTAGGGTCCCCAAACTGTGGAAAAAGTCTAGGGTAGTAGCGCTACTAAAAACAGGAAAAGACCCAAACTTACCAAAAAGTTATCGTCCTATCTCACTTCTATGCCACCTCTTTAAACTCTACGAGAGGCTGATTTTAAACCGAATCGGCAACATCGTGGACGCAAAAATCATACCTCAACAAGCTGGCTTCAGACCAGGTAAATCCTGCACCAATCAAGTTCTAGCACTCACGGAACACATAGAGGAGGGTTACGAAAATAAATTAATAACTGGTCTAGTTTTAGTCGACTTAAGCGCTGCCTATGACACCGTAAACCATCGCAAGTTGTTATCTAAAATCTACGAAACCACCCGAGACTACCAACTGGTTAAAATAATAGAATCGCTACAGCAAAACCGCCAATTCTACGTCACCCTAGAAGGCAAAAAAAGTCGCTGGAGAAATCAGAAAAATGGCCTTGCCCAAGGAAGTGTTCTAGAGCCGATTTTGTTCAACATCTACACAAATGACCAGCCAATACCCGAGGGCACAAAACACTTCGTATACGCTGACGATTTAGGCATGACAGCACAAGGAAAAACATTTGAGGAAGTGGAGACGAAGCTAGAGAACACATTGGACACTATGTCACTATATTATGACAAAAACTCTCTCAAGCCAAACCATTCCAAAACTCAAGTCTGTGCGTTCCATCTCACACACGGCTGGCAAATCGTAAACTTAATGTCGCTTGGAACGGAATCCCCCTCGAGCACACAGAGAAGCCAGTATACCTCGGGGTGACACTTGACAGATCCCTAAAATACAAATACCACTGCGAAAAACCCCGCCAAAAAGTAGCATCAAGAAACAACATTCTAAGAAAACTGTCTGGCAGCAAATGGGGCGCCAAGCCTTCCGTTCTTAGAACCACCGCTCAAGCACTCTGCTTCTCCACAGCGGAATACGCAAGCCCTGTCTGGTCAAGATTGGCGCATGCCAAGAAGGTTGACATAAGCCTCAACGAAACCTGCAGGCTGGTTACAGGATGTATGAAACCAACGCCCCTGTCATAGCTCTACCGGGCGTCAGGCTTCAGCAGCCCCAACTCTCGCAGGGCGGCACACGAATTCGGTGAGAAATTCAAGAAAACCTTCGATGATCGCCACCCTCTTTTTGGAAGCTATTGCGGATCTCAAAGATTAAAATCCAGACACCGAATCCTTAGAGGCACCCTGGACGAACCGCCTCCAAGCTATCCTCTAACTGAAAATCCTCCTAACGGTGTCTCATGTAATTTCAAGACGTGGAAAATGCTAAACCGCATTAGAACCGGGGTTGCCCCCGTGAAAACCAACCTAATCAAATGGGGCCTGACACAACCTACTGACGACAAGTGCGACTGTGGAGAAATACAAAATATGGAACATCTCCTAACCTGCACTAATTGTCCCGCAAGCTGCACCTTGGACGATCTTTGGCTAAGCAAACCCAGAGCAGTGGACGTGGTCCAATACTGGGCCGAGAAATTATAAATAGGCTATTCCGGACACGAAAAAGTAAAAGTAAGTGATTAAAAAGACTAAAACCTCAACAACTGAAGAAACTGCAAGTGGTTGCCATACTGCTGACTCAATGTTGCATACAGAGTTGCAGACAGAAACAGATCAAATAACGTCAATATCGCCAATAGCAGAAAATAATATACATGAGTTAGACATCGGTTGCTGTTTTGATCAAAAACTAAATGATGATCTCCAGTATAAACTATTGACATCTGACATCAAAGTTAAAATTTCAATTAGGTTGGCTAAAACGTTTTTAGTGGCTTAGCTATACAGCCATAGGTGATCAAGGTGCAGTGTGTAAATAGTGTGCAGTTTTTGCACGCGAATTTAGTGGAAAAGGAGGTCATCAAGCTCTTAACACATTAGTTTCAAAACATTTTAATAACTGGAAAGATGCCATTGAGGTGTTTGTTCGCCACAGTAAAACTGACTATCACAAAAATAACTCCGTTTTTGCTGATAATTTTATTTTAACTTTTAACAGATCTGCGCCAGATATCATGATAAAACTCGATTCTAGCCGTTCCAAGCAAATTGCTGAAAATAGAAGAAAGCTAACGCCTATAATTGAGACAATTATCTTATGTGGACGTCAAGAGTTAGCTCTACGAGGAACTTCCGAGTCTGGGCCATTAACTTTGGACCAGCCCATGCATAATGATGGAAATTTCAGAGCGTTACTGCGTATGCGCCTATCTTCTGGAGACAAGAATTTAATTGAACACATTCAGGGTCAGTCGTTAAACGCAATGTACATAAGCCCAATAATTCAAAATAATATTATTAAAATTTGTGGCGAAATAATACAAAATGGAATTGTGGTTAAAATAAACAGAGCAAAATCGTTCTCTATTCTAATGGACGAAACCACAGATATTTCACGTACTGAGCAGTTATCCCTTTGTGTAAGATACACAGACTTTAATAAAGAAAATGAAAACGCATCCTACACATTGCGAGAAGATTTTTTGCAATTTGTAGCTGTCCATAATACAACTGGTAAGAATTTAGCGACAGTAATGTTAGAAAGTTTACAAGCACTTGGAGTAGATTGTACTTACTTGGTTGGATAGGGATATGATGGGGCTGCTGCAATGAGTGGCAGTTTTAAAGGCGTACAGGCTATAATTAGAGATAAATATCCAGCGGCAATATACGTTCACTGTAGTGCCCATTCTTTAAATCTAGCTCTTGCCCATTCCTGTAAGGTTCAGAATATTAGAAATTGCATTGGAACCATAAAATCTATAGCAAACTATATAAAAATCTCAGCTATGCGCACTGAGATATTAAAAAATATAATAAAAGAACATGCTCCAAATACTAAATGGACTAAATTGACATCTATGTGTGAAACTAGGTGGGTGGAAAATCATGACGGACTAATTAGGTTCACTGAAGTTTTTAAACCAATTGTTGAAACACTAGAAGAACTAAAAGTAGTAAAAGACATTTGAACTTCCTCAAAAGCTTTGCAATTCCTGCGAGCGATTATGACTAGTGAGTTTATTGTCAGTATGTTAACTGCATCCACTTTATTTGCGTATACTCTACCTTTATGCAGAATTCTACAGTCTGTAAATTTTGATCTATCTATAGCTGTTGAACATGTGAATACTGTTATTAGTCAGGTAAGGAATATGAGACTTAATATAAATCAGGAGTTTAGCAATATTTTTGAAAAAGCCGAACCACTTATAAAGTCTGTGGATGACCAAGAGTGCATAAAAATTCCTAGAATAGTTTCACGCCAGCAGAATCGTTTTAGTGTCATGGTAGCTACTGCAGAAGAATATTTTCGTATTACAGTTGCAATGCCCTTTTTTGATGATTTCATAGAACAATTATTATCTGAAAGATTTGCAAATCATAAAAAATCACTTTCGTCATTATATTTTCTATTGCCCACTATGTGCGTTACACACATAGTGAAGGTAGAAGACTTTTCTTTATACGAGCAATTTTTGGACCTTGATACGCTATCCGCAGAGTTACAGTTATGGAAACAAAAATGAACTAAGTTGCCTCAAGTTGACAGACCAAAAAATGCTATTGATTCATTATCAGAATGTAATCGATCTATGTTTCCCAATATACATACTCTTTTAAAAATTCTTGCAACATTACCTGTATCAACAGCTTCCTCTGAAAGATCATTTTTAACATTGAGACGTTTAAAAGATTATTTGCGGAATTCAGCTGGTCAAGAGCGGCTAACAGGTCTGGCCCTTTTAAGCGTACATAGGAACATTAAAATTGATATCACAGAAGTATTAAATCGTTTTGCGAGGGAAAAGCAAAGAAATATTCAGCTATTATTATAAGTATTATTTTTAAAATTTTAACTGATTAAAACCTATTCAAAAACAATAGTTATTTTCTTAACCCTTAAAAAATTTTCACTGTCCAAAAACATACATTGGACAGACAAAACAATATCTAAAAAACCGAATTAAGGAACATAAAAACACCATAAGAAATACAAATACAAATCCCACGGCTCTATCAAAACATGCATTGGACAATTTACATAATTTGAACTTCAACGATGTACAAATATTGGATTATGAAACAAATAATAAAAAAGTAACATAAAAGAAATGATTCATATTAAAAAAACAAATAACACTATCAATTTTAGAACTGATACAGAAAACTTAAGCGTCATTTACAACAACCTAATTTCGCAATAAAATGAAAATTTTGCATAAATAAATAGAAACGAAAACATAGTTTGGGAATTTCCAAGCGTACCTTTACCCGGCAATAAAACCCTAAATGTACCGCTCTATTATACCAGTTTAAAAGATACCTTTGAAAAGTTCAATTGTGTAATTATTCATAGCAAAATTCAAAAATGTAATAGTATAAGTATAATGTGTACAAGCTAAATTAAGGTATGTTATATTTTTTTATATTGAAAATTCAATGTTTAAAGTTAAAAAAAATTTTGTAGACAATTTCTGAAGATGGTTTAGCAAAAAATAAACCGAAACGTAAAAATATAAAAAAGTTTACTTTTTTCAATTAATCATCACATGACCGCAATACCAGGAAATATACAAAATATTTGTTCTATTTTAAATTGTCAAGACGAGCTAAGTTTGTTTCTATTACATATTTTTATGGCCGAATGCTTCTTTTTGCTCTCCTGTCAAATTTTACTTTTCTCACATATCACCTTTTGCCATAAAACCACCGAATTTTTAAGCGAAATTCCTCACAACTAAATTAATAATAAACTTTACCTTCATACCATCTTCCAGTAAGTCAAATCAAGATTTTTTTGATACAAGGAAAAGTTGTTTCAAATAGTATCATTGTATTTACACTTGCCTAGCGCACTTAAGTATGTACGACAAAAAAGCTATAAAAACGAACGCGCTTCCAAACGATGCTTTACAAGGCTCTTGACTGGAAATACAGTTCAAATGAAACGAAAATGAATATTCTCTGTCGGACTCGCACGCTGGTCAAACAATAATAAAATTTATTACTATTACTACACAATACAATCCAGCCGTTTGGTTAAAACATGAAAGTCCAACAAACACTACGAAATGTTTTGTTTTCTTATAATAGTCAACACTATAAACACATACCATAGCACCATTAATAAATTGGAAACTTTTTTTTCACTGGGAGAATGACCGAATTTTAAAAGTCGGCCGATCAAAGTGCGCGGAAGGAGCTAGAGAAACCACTACATGAGCTAGTGATGACGTCGTGATGTTGCGCAGTCACCGAACGCGCCGCTGTGCCAGATATTTATAACGCAGGACAGTAAAATACATAGATAAAATTATTTCAATAATATGTTGTTTTATTTCACAATATAGTAATAAAGTTACAAAAATAAAAATTAATTAATGCCTTGCTTGTAAACTTCTCGTAGCATCCATTGTCTTCTCAACATATCAGATCTGTTAATCGGTCCTCGTCGACACATCAGCGTTCCACAGTAATGACACTTAGCAATCCTGAATCTCAACAATTCAATGTAACTGTAAGATTGCATGTGGTCAGATATACATTTGTCTTTTACAATTATAGCAAACAGCAGAAATTATTATTTGTGCTCCTGAAAAAGTATCAGCTGAAAGATTGTTATCTTGATCTGCAGGCTACATTATAGTTTCTGATAATAGTCATCGAAGGAAAGAGAGTGTCTATAAATATGGGTTGTCTGGATCAAAAATCCTTGAGAACACAAACAATAACAGACGTAAGGACACACGTTTACCTTGAAAATATGTCCTTGAATCGCTGTTTAGTCGTAGAATGCAACTTCGAGGTTGAATTAACTTGTTTGGCCTCCAAAGCCTCAACCTTCAGATAGGGTGGAGGATTTTATGGTGGGGTGAAAAGTATAACTTTGGTTTGTTAGGCAGAGCATTTCATAGTTCGCTAGAACAGTTCACCGAATAAGTACAGTTGTCAGTTAAGTGCAGTGAGTAAGTGAAAATGAATTCCGAGAATGTATCGCTGTTAAGTGCATTCAATTTGGATGGGAGTACCCAAGCAGAGCTGATGGAGCAGGAAGTTCTCGACCTGCTAACCCAGGGTGTATTCGAAGAGTGGCAAGATGCTGAAGTTTTAAATAAGGCATTTGTTGCAATCACGAATTATATTGTAGGATATGTGGTATAGATTTATGAAAAGAGGATGCCTAAAATAAACAAGGGCATAAGTGATTTTTCATGGCCTTTATGAATTTAAATTTTAAATTGAATCCCAAAGTGCGGTAGTTTAACTTAAAAGTACAAATAAATGCTTAAGCTAAAAGATATTAACAGAGTCTGTGAAAATTACAGAGTATAATAATAGGTAATTATACACACATACGTAGAAAAATTGCCACTTTCGCGAATTATATTGGATTTACCGGTTCAAAAGGTGCTGCTAAATCAATCTGAACCCTTATGAAAATATTGATATTTAAGCCTGTGAACCATTTTGTAAAAACAATTGCGAAAAGTAGTCACAAATCAGTACTCCCTCTGTTGTCACACTGTTCTTCATACTGTACAAGGTATTATTTAACGTAATGTGAAGAAGGATCGAGTGTACTTTGATTTTACGATCTATTTATTTATGCATATTAAAAGAGCTGATACCTGGGAATTACGTGTTTAACTATATGATACTCTTTCACACCACATAGTATATATAGATTACCTTCTGGCGTAAACGGGATCCTAGCAAGAAACCTATTGTTTAGGTAAAATCTATAATAGTGCTATAAATACACCTTTATTTAATAAAGTTAATTAGTAGCGTATGGGACCTACATAATAAGGAAAGAATATCGCTCAGGTGTTTGAAGAGTATGCGTTATACTATACTATGCCAAATTAAAGGAACAATTAAACTTTACCTGCACTGTGCACTAGAGCTTAAAAGCTTTTAAGCGTATAATTCAGGTAAAAAGAAAAAAGTACAAACTGAAAAAAGTACAAAATCTATTTTATTCTGTATGGCTGGTGAATTTTTTTTGGGGTTTTTCTTAAAAGAGAATAAAGAAAAATATGTAATGATGTAAGCAGATTGACAGTAATTTAAATTATTTTCACATCAACGTTCAGTAAAATATTTATCCGTATGATAATCTATTTGCTAATTAACAAAGCAGTGATCTGTAGGGATATAAATGTTATGAGGGTTACAAACATTCATGCATTTAATTTGACCTCTTGGCAGAAATTCAAAGATAATTTTCTTCTATTCTCTAAATTTTAGTCTTGAGTATGGTCGGTTTATTTCTGATATACTTAGCAGATAGATAGTAATGATGCTAAAATGTATCTGTGTTATATAACGTAAATGGAATCAACTAACAAATTTAAAAAGAATTATTTTGATTTTTCTTAATTAAACAGTTTATAAGTAGAAATAAATCGTGTTGCAAGTAGCTCGGATATCGATAAACAAATTTAATTTTAAACACGTATATTGAAATAATATTTCTAGAATTTGATAAAAAGACGTTTTTCCGTTATTTTTAATAAATGTGATATTCAGCAAGTGAAAATTTAAATGGTACTTAAGAAATAATAACACCTAAAGATGGTTTTTAAGCAATCGTAAAATATATACTATAAACATATACGAAAGTACTGCAACATTCTGCTTTACCTTTATATATGTCTTTAAATATTTAAATAGAAAAATTTTAATTAAAATTGTAGATGATAAAAATGGTGAAATTTCAATTATATATGCAAATTTTGGTGCGTTTCAGGTAAATTTGTAAAACACATATTTCAGAACTTAAATAAATCTATTTACCGGTTTCTTTGATAAAAGATATGTTTATCTGTTAGGGAAAAATATATAAAAACCAAAATTAAAAAGCTACAGGAGTAAATATAACTTAAAATTCTTAATTATTAACTCAAAATTCTATCGGTTCTGTCCACTCTTTAATAATCTTTTTTTTTAAATCGGGGCATGAGATTGCGAGGTAAATTTTCACACATGTTAACTTTTGTTTTTACTCCTGAGACTAAATATGAAATTCGCGATAGTTATTTTTTAATTCCCTAGATGGAACAATCGTTTCAAAAGAATAAAGGTAAATTTAAAACCATTGCATGTTCGGTATTTGATTTGACAGTTACATACATATTTTATAATATACAACTATAATTTATTACCAAATTACTAGATTTCCTGAAAAATGTGTATTGGATTGCTGAAAACCGTTCAACATGAATTGAGCACCATCAACCGTCATAGTTTATAATGTATGGTTATTATTTTTACTATTCTAATTTTATTGTTTAAAATTAAAAAAGTACAAAATATGCTCTGTAGGATAATTGAATTTTTGGTTTTCTTAAAGTTAATAAGAAAAACATGAAATAATGTAAGTATTCTTGAGAGTACCTAATGGAAATAAATTTATTTTCGCAACAGCATTGAATACAAATATTTATCGGTAAGCTAAACTACTCACAAATTAATAAGAAACAGTGTTCTATGCTACGAAGTGGCAAAGAAAAACAAATAAATATATCTATATTTTAAATCAGCGTATATATGGATAATATTTGTTTTGTAATTTTAATAAAATATGAGTTATTCGGCTGTGAAAATTTAAATATTACCTATGAAATAATACCACTTAAAAAGAATGTTTGAAGTAATCATAAAATATATACTATGAACATAAATAACAAACAAAGAACTGCAGTATTCCGCTTTACCTTCTACGCTTTTTCTTTTAATATTGAACAGAAAATTTTTAAAACAATAAACCTGTAGATGATAAATTGGAGAAATTTAATTCAGGTATTTAAATTTTGGTATAAATTAAGTGTAACATCCAGTATAGCGGAAAGTTTTGAGAGTGAAAATCTAACTTCTTCATGCAGAATCTTTATTTTTTATATAAAAACTGTTATAAGCATCTTGTTTTTACAACATAATATCAACTTTCAATATTTTAAACATTTAGGCAGCCTTAAATAATAAAATTGTGTATTATGTTAAACACTTAGTTTTTCGTTTAGGAATAAATAATTCAAAATTAAATGGTTAATTAAATTAACGAGTCTATTAAACGCACGCCAACATCGTAGTATTTTATCCGCCCACATAGTATACAGTAAATTTTAATCTAGTATATGAAATAGGTAAATATATTTACCAGTTGATAAATCACATACCACACACTATAACTTAGACTTCTCGTATGAAAAAGGGAAAAGTTCCTTTTCTACACTTTATACCCGTTTCCACCCTTGCGCCTTTCCGAACTCATATAAGAAGTGCTAAAAGTGCTCTATCACTTTTTACTTATGCGTTTTTAAATGACGGTATGTGTTGCATCTGTGTATGCTTCTACACGACCACCACTACACTCTATCGCTCACATGCGTTGCCTTAAATCTTTTATTCGCTAGAAAAGGAAATAAAAGAAACTCCTCCCTCTCTTCACCGTTTTTTATACGTATAGGATAACACCTGTTCAACTCTGCCCGTACCTACATAGGAACGGAAACGAGAATCCATTCTTTTAGCTTTCGTATTTTAAATTATTGATACCCACATCACCCTAAAGTAAGAGTTGTATACCCCACTTTTTTTTTAATAAGGTAATATGAAAACGTTTTTCAATTATATGCAAGAACTAAATTGTTTATCGTTTAATTAATTACGAAGGTACTTTTAGGATTTAGCTTAACAGTTTATTAAAGACAGTAAAAGATATATCCCCATTTTAAAAAATAATACTGAAAGTCTCTGTCAAGTTGTAATTTCTAATTGACCTCTGATACTAAACTACACACTGGTATAAACTAAACTTTGTGTGGTCAAATTAAAAATTGCATTTAATTTAGTCAATTGTACAAAAATACCATTTATTTGGTAAAATGAAGCGAAAATAAATAAGATATGGTTGTTTAATGAAAATTATAGGATAATGAAATAATTTTAAAGCCAATTGCGAATTTTTCTTTCACTTGCTTAGGGGTACATCGTGACCAAATCTACTAAGGCTATGTCCTAATTCCACAAAAATTTTGATCGCGCGAGCGTGCGAGCGACGCGATAAACGCGTGATCGGGCGATGAAGCGTGCGATCATCGCTGCTCTGTCCTAATTGGTTCAGTCACAAAATGTCTCGCGAACAACAGGGACGTATATTGGTAAGTGGCAATATTTATCTAAGATATCAATTTATTTCAAGAAAAAGAAAAGTTAGACGTTCCCAAGTCAATGCAATATATTACGACAGGCTAAAATTTGGAGAATTTCATCATCTTTACGTAAAACTGAGAGATGATCCACGCTTATTTATTCAATACACAAGGATGCAAGTTGAAACTTTTAATTATATTCTTAGGCACATAGGATAATCTATTTTTGTATTGCGGTGCTCATTTATTCCATAGTACAGGCCGTTTCTGTACTTCCGAAATTAATAATTCCGTCCCAGAAATCGCCATAAATAACGCGAGCGAGCGATGAAAAACAAACTGGTTTGAAAATCAAAACACTTCAGCGACGCGATGGAATCGCGTTGGGTCGCTCGCTCGCGTAATGACGGCCAATTTGGACATCCGCATAACTTTATTTAGTTTAATTTTTTATCGCGTCGCTCGTACGCTCGCGCGATCAAAATTTTTGTGCAATTAGGACATAGCCTAAGAACTGAGCCCAAAACGCTGATATTTTGACATTTTCATTTGTTTCTTGACGTCAGACATTGAAAATGTCCTCATTTTAAAAAGTGCATTGTTTTGAAAATATAAGTACATTTAACCAACTGCCACCTACTGACAAGTAAATAGTATACATTTGCATTTAGTAGAAATAAGCCTATCACCACATATATTTAAAAATGTTAGCAAGTGCTAGCGATTTTAAAAAGTTAACCTAAATTTCTTAATAGAAACTTAAACCTTACCTTACTCCAGTTATTTTGCTCACCTGACCCAAATATTTGACGGAAACGCATTTTAAAATATGTTTATTTTTCATATTCTTCTTCTTTTTTCGGCAATTCGGTTTTGGGCAGCTAGACGTAAATTCTTCACAGCTGGAATACTCACTTTCACTCTCGCGTGATCGTTTATTCCCCGACGGACTCTTTTTAACCACACTGCGTAAAGTTTTTGTCTGCGAGTTTTTGCCCCGCTTTTTCAGTATTTTTTGTTCCTGTCTGGAAGTTTCCGCACAAGTTGGGGTTGTAGAAGTTGACGCGGTACTATTCCAAGTAATAATGAAATGCGCGCTAGTGATTAGTATCACATTTGGTAACAATAATTGTTCCGCTAACTCTTCTCCACTTTGGGTTGGTCTGAACGAACTAAAATACCTTGATATTTCACTATTAGGGTTCGGAAGCTTTGGGGCTACGTCGACAATTGAGTTCAATTCCTGGTGAACCGTATCTATACGCGATGACTCAGATACTGTAGGTAACGCATTTGTTTCGGTAGTAGGCTGGGTCGCAATTAACTGAGAACCCATTATGGGAATGTACGTTGTTTCACTGATAATGTCTGGCACTACATTAGCCGTCGAACCAGCGGAGTCCCTACGCGAAGTCCCCGGTATCTGTACAGGGGTAACTATTTTAGACACTGGCAGTGAAGATGGTGTGTCCGAAACCATGTCTCGTAGTATAACTGAATCACGGAAAATGTTTGGTACTTTGTTAGTATCTACTACTAAACACAAGAAATGTCCTGTATTTCACCGTCCGTACTGGGAAGTTTTGGGGGGTGCGTCGACAATCGGGTTCACCTCCTTTTGACCAGAATCTATATGTAATGATTCAGATACTGCAGGTAACTCATTTATGTCAGCCTCGGACTGAGTCACTGCTAGCTGTGAAACCATTGTGGGGAAGTCCGTTGTTTCGCTGATAATGTCTGTCACGGGATTATCCATTGAACCTGTGGAGTCCCTACGTGAAGGCCTCTGTAGCTGTACAGACATAACTATTTCAGGCTCTGGCTGGAATGATGGTAATGGCGAAACCATGTCTCGTAGTACAATTGTTTCGCTGAAAATGTCTGCTACATTGAGGGTAATTTCAGGCACCGGAATGATGGTATTGGCGAAACCATGTCTCGTAGTACAATTGTTTCGCGGAAAATGTCGGCTACACTGATAGCATCCACTGGTGAAACGCATGATATGTCCTGTACTACAGTGTTTTCCGCAGGGTCCTTCGCAATGTTACATGAACGTCTTATTTTTGATCAACGCATAGGCTTAGTTTTTATGCCTATCCCGATGGTATCCTCACGCGGTAAATCTCGTTCGTAATCGCTACACCGCACAGAACTACCCGTTGTAGAAAAGTTATGCCTCGGGTCAATGTGCGCCACCTCACACAAACTTTTATCAGTCGAACTACCGAGGCTGATAGCTTTTTGCAAGAAATATTTTTTAGACATTTTTAAATATCAAAAGTCAAAGTTATCTGGCTAACAGAAAACAGTAACTAAAGTAAAATTTTAAACTAGCCGGCCAGCTAAACTCTATTGTAAAATGGAGGGACCAACATTTATTTTAGGTGGCGGTAAATAAAAATGGTACCCATAAAGTAATATCGATGCTTTCTATTTCCCTGAAGGTCCCAAACAATAAATCCTAAATTTTACATGGTATCACATTACATTGAAGTACAAGTAAATTTTTGTAGAATAAAGGTACGTCTATTGATTTCTAAAAGAGCGATTCGGTATTTAAATTTAAGTAAGTTAGTGAAGATATAAATCTTGTTTAGAAAATTGAATGTATAGATTTTTGTGTTTAAAGAATCGAATGTCAGAGTGCTAAAGCCCCCTTTGTTTAAATTGAACAATGACCCGGATAAATTTGTTCACGGGATACAGGTGAAAAGATCTTTTTTAGTTTACGACCAATACCATATTACACCGTAAATTCTCTCTTTGCTTAATCTGAACAATAAACTGAATAAATTGTCAGCTTTAGGAAACTTCAAGGAATGCAGGTGAAAAGATCTTTTTATTTAGTATGCCCCCCAATGACGGTTTTACATCGTAAATTCTTCTTTTGTACGGTCGTAAATAAAAAACAATCCCAAGATAAATTGCGACTGTATCTCTAAACCCATTATAACTTTTACCTAAAAGATTGCCGGTTTCCTGTATAACTTTTTCTACGAACAGCATTAAACCCGGACTACCACCTGCACACTGACACATTCCCATTACATAATATAAAAAGACCATAGGCGCGTAACTTACATAATTAATACCTTCATCTCATTTCAAATGAATGACATATTTGAGAAGCCCCACATTTATTATAATGTTAGTACTGAGAGAAATTTAAAATTGTTTTATGTTACGTAAATAATTTAAAAACAATTGAATCTGGTATGTGTATATCGTAGAACCATGAGCGGGCGATCTATATTTTCTTAAATTTATGACGTCTTAGTGTTTTATGAAGCTAAACTTAATCAAAATGGCTATTGGACATGTGAGGGTTTTTCAAATACATGATTATTAAATCACATTTTTCCGTTATATTTAAATTTTATTTAAATCAAACTCCCTTTCGCTTAAATTCTACAATAATACGGATAAAAATTGCTAGTGTTTGGAAAAACTGTCAAAAGGGATACAGGTGAAAATATCTTTTTTAATGTATGGACATTATCTTCGTTATATCATAGATTTTTCTTGGTACTTCTACGATCGACGCATATCAACCGCAGTATAATTAATAACTACAGTGCATTAAAAGTTGTAGTATTCAGGTGTACCTAAGGATTTATAGTCTTTTCATTAAGAGGTGCGTACTTTAAAACGGTACTAATATTGTGGGCATTGCGATTGTTTTTATACATAGAACTGTGGGCAAAATTTACGTTATAAATTTTTTTGTTGTATGCATAGCTGCCTGCCAGTCTGTCTACTTCACTGTCTATCTGTCTGTCTGTTTGTCCGGTTGACAGATCCGCGGTTTGTCGGTCTGTCTGCCTGACTGTCCCATTTGTCAGTCTGTGTTCTTCAGGAAACGACTGAATTGGCTTGGATGTACTAATTTTAAATTCATGGTTATAAACTTCTTGTGTGTTACTTGATTTAGTCACTTTTTCGTTTAATCGGCTTATTTTCGTACGGGTTGTGTTCCTCAGACGACGATATTTTGGTTGCTAAAGTAAGAGCGCCAACCCATCATTGGTGACACGGCATATGAAAATGCCGTGTTGGAAAGCATTGTTCATGAAAAACCCATATGTCCAATATATGGACATGTGGAGTTTCCCAAACATGTGATTCAAATAGAAGCTATACATTAAAAAGATGAATTATACAGGTACATCTAAAACTTCTATATTCTTTTCCCTGATGTCTACTTTTAAACATGAGTTACATATTTCATATAGTGTTGCATTGTGAATGATTTTATACATAAAATTGAGGGTAACATTTACGATAAACTTTTTTTACCGCTCTGTCTTACTGTCTGTATAACAGACCGACTGACTAGTTGGTAGTCCATCTGTTTGTTTATTTGTACATCTATCTGACTGAATATCTGACTCTCTGATTGATTGTTTGCCTGTTAGTTCGATTGCCTATTTGGTACGAGGCTCTAAATTACTGATTACTCTTACACACTCACGCACACACGTATGACTGTCTGACTGACCACACGCACACACGTATGACTGTCTGGCTGACCACACGCACGCACGTATGGCTGGCTGACTGAGCACATGCACACACGTCTGGCTGGCCGGCTGACTGACTATCGAGCTATCTGAAAACTACCTATCAGACAGTCTATCCGGATGCCGCTCCGTCTATCTATTTGACTATCTATACCACATTTTCCCATCTAACTGCTCATCTCCCTATCAGCCTAAGTGGTACGATGCTCTAAATTACACTTACGCACGTACACTTCCATACACCAAATTTTGGGGAACTCATATCTTACGCTCGAGATCTATAAATCACATGATGTCGGCATCATCGGTCTCTATCCATACACGCAAAAGGAAAAAATCATGTAGCAAACATGGACAATAGCTCGTACACGTGAGCTAATATATACCACACAGTCGCTGTTTCATTGCTTTTTTCATTAAGAAAGACTAAGACTGCATGTATTTGTATAAATATTTCCATTATATCACCGCGGATAACTTAAACGTTATCAGCAGTAGCTAAGAATGAAAAAATCATGTAGCAAACGTGGACAATAGCTCGTACACGTGAGCTAATATATACCACACACTCGCTGTTTCATTACTTTTTTCATTAAGAAAACTAAGATTGCATATATTTGCATACATATTTCCATTATATCACCGCGGATAACTTAAACGTTACCAGCAGTAGCTAAGAATGAAAAAATCATGTAGCTCGTACACGTGAGCTAATGTATATCACACATTCGTTGTTCCATTACTTCTTTCGTTAAGAAAGACTAAGATTGCATATATTTGTATAAATATTTCTATTATATCACCGCGGATAACTTAAACGTTACCAGCAGCAGTTAAGAATAATATAAGGGAAATTAATACTATTACTAATTTACTCCCCTTTTTCTAGTTCTTTTTATAACCTATATATCTTTATCTCCCCCACGTGAACGGCAAATCTGGACAGGCACTATATTTCAAGAGAAAACGTGTCCTTGTTTTTTAAAAATGTATATCACCAGCGTTCCTTCATTATTTTTAATTAATAAATCTCAATACTTATACTTACTAGCCTTTTTATTCTTTAATATCCTATAAAACTCTATCTACCGCGTGTAACCACACACCGTAAAATCTAAAAAATTGAAAGGCCCCATCGTAAAATACATATCACCTACTTTTGCTCGGCATAACATAAAAATCGAACCCTCTTTATAACAAAACTTGACAGATAATAAACCCGTCGAGCTCGACGACCGAAAGGGACAGGTACATCGTAAATTATTGGCCTTCAAGTCGGTAAAATCGATACTAAAGGTACCGCTGTCATCGCGCCGGTCGGCACCCGCGAATCTCAATCGCTGTAGCGTACGTAGACTATAATTACTACATTAATAAGCTGTCTGTCGTAAATCATGCGGTCGGTTCCAATCGTCATATAGACTACTTGCAACCTTATAATATGGATTCTAGCCAAGAAAAAATTAAAGTCGTAAATGAATTACATATGACAGCAAGAAAAAATTTGGTTAAAAGACGTACAGTTATAAAAGGATATAGAGATTTGTGGCAAATTGATCTGGCGGAAATGCAGCAATATGCTACTGTCAATGATGGTTACCGTTACATTGTTGTGTGAATAAACTCTTACTCCAAATTCGTGTACACCAAAGCGGTTAAGAATAAGACTGGTGTTGAAGTTATGAATGCAATGAAAAGCATCATTGCAGAAGCATCATATGCACCAAACAATTTGCAGAGTGATCAAGGAAAGGAATTTTATAATAGCACCTTTCAAGCACTCATGAAAAAATATAATATCAGCCATAATATTCCACATATAGCACGAAAAAAGCGGCAATTGTTGAGCGTGTTATTAGAACTTTGAAAAATAAGTTACATAAACAATTCTCAGCTAGAGATTCATTCAAATGGTTACAAATATTACCAGCTATAACGAAGACCTATAATAACACTAAACACCGCACCATTGGAATGAAACCCAACAGTGTGAAAGAGGATTCCCCTATTAGAGCATATGACTATTTGAAAATTGTTCCGAATAAAGAAAAATTTCATTTGGGTGACATTGTTCGCATTAGCAAGTACAAAGGTGTATTTGACAAAGGATATACGCCTTCATGGTCAACGGAACTGTTTGTAATAGCAAAAGTTAATATTACAAATCCACCTACATACTTGCTGCAATCATTAGAAGGTCAACCTATTAAAGGATGTTTTTACGAAGCAGAACTGCAAAAGACAGCTAGCCCAGGTGTTTATTTAGTTGAGAAAATTCTTAGAAAACGCAAGAAAAATCAAAACGATCAATTGTTTGTAAAATGGTTAGGTTTTCCAAATCAATTTAATTCTTGGATAGACAAATCAGATATTGTATAAATATTATCAAATAGTTTTTACGTTACATATGTATGCGACATTATACATAATAATAAACTTTTCTTTTCATAATTATGCGTTTTATTTTTTAATTTATTACGTGTAACAGTATAATTATGTTTTAAATAGGACATTATCTAGGTTGGTTTTTTTGGATCCTTCATCTTCGTTGTGGTATACCGTGCAGCATGCTGGTGAATTTGATAAATTTTTTCCTTACGGTAGGTAATTTTGGCATCATCATCGGCAAACATTTTTTGAAAAACTGGTAGTAGCACATTACTAGGTATGGAATTTATCTGCGAACCAAGTTGATGAACTTCCATAAGGACATATTCTTTGGTAGCAGCATCATCATTTATCGGTTGGGCAACATTCCTTAATTAATAATTTTCCCTCTCTATCAAAATGTCCATCTGAAGTAAGATTAAATCCGATTCCGGGCAACCCTCGCGATACTTTGTTACAAACAAGAGTTTTGTGTCGACCAAATTTATCAATTGTGTTATTAACACGACCCATTTTAAAGTAAAACTAATTTACTCTCTTTATGTTCAGCCTATATATAAATAACATAACTAATAAAAATTCATTTTACAATACACCAAGAAGCAAGTAAGATTTGATGAAGAAAGAAATATTATCCACCGTATGTCTGTTTGGTGTTTTGCATATAGACAAGCCCGACAAAGTAATTTTCAACAACTAATACTCGATAGATACCGTTTTCAAAGAAGAATTGGAAAAATGGAAGTGATCCTAGCAAGGTTTCTAGAACGGAACCTCAGGAATAATATATTTATATCAAGAGCGATTTGTTAATTTAAATGTATGGTAAATAATAAACATATTTAGTACAAGAAGATTTTTATTGTTTCATAAACAAACTAAAAGTTATATAAAATTACATTTATGGACTATATCCAAATTGTATAAGTTCGCTTCTCCTTAAACATATGGCTCGAAAACCTTGTTCTGCAATATATTCATCTTCATCATTGCCACTTATTTCGCGCATATACTCTTCATGAGAAGAGTCGAATGGGGCATCCGGTAGCGAGGTTGTACTTGGTGACCACTCTGACGGTAATGGCGACGACGACGGCGATGATGAACGTTACAATATTCCTGCAGACAGGATGGCCACTTCACCAAAACACATGTTAAACAAAGTGATACCCTAGAAATTACATAATGAAAAATCATCGTATTTCATATTAGTGGCTTATAACAGGGCATATTACATCAACATAGCGCGTAGAGTAAACATATTTAATTAAGTACAGCACAGTTTCTTTACAAACTAATTCTTAGAAGTGGCGGTTTTTCAAGTATCTCCCCTAATTCTTTTGTACAGCTCATACGCGACGTGTACTGATTTGTTTACATTTAATGACAACCAAAATGAAAGGTTTTGTTACAACACAGTTTTATTGCGTTGTGTAACTATAGGTGAAAACGGACTAAGTTAACTCTACTACTTAAACACTCAAAGATAATACGTTACAAGCTTGTGTGTCAGTTGATCACGGTTTGCTAGTGCATTAAAACATTAAATTTTTTTATGAAGTCTAATCAATCGTTATTTGCAGCATAACTTTTAATTTTTAATGATTAAACTAACATACCCTATTTGAAAAGTAACAAAACGAATTGCCATAATCTTCAAAGTCTTTCTTGTAGTTACTGATATCCACGAAATAAATAAGATATCATTTCTTATCTAGTTATTAATCACCAGTTAGAGCTCTACATTCCAGAAATTTCAATTTCTAGGAGCTTCTCAACTAGCGCCAAATAAGTCTTGATTGAATTATGTACCGGATAATTATTTGTGAAAAAGTATACACGTGAAATAAGTCTTTCTTGAAATATGTACCGGATAATTATTTGTGAAAAAGTATAGATGTGAAATTTTGTGGCAAGAAATTTTTGTAGCTGGGGTCTAAACTATCATGCGTAGGCTTGTTGGTGGATCATAAGTTGTCCTCATAACTATATGAAGGAATTAATAATAATTAAGGTAGAACATATTATGGGGTCTCTGACTATGCCGTCTTAATAAATGTAATGTCAAAGCACCATTTACACCTTGGATGAATTAGAAAGGATTCGGTGTTCCATATACTGTGGGCGTATCGAACGTGTAGCCTGTTTATTTGTTGTTTGTTATGAAAACATCTTACCCTGGAGGTCCAGTTTACGAACTTTAGGAAATACGTAATTGAATCAAGAATGGTAGTAGAAAGAGATAAAATAGCATTGGAGTGTTGGAGCCCAGAAGTGTTGCTGTCTCTGTTGGTTGCTTAGGATATACGTCTGAACACTCGGTTACACGTATGTCTTTGTTTAATGAACTGGAAAAGAAAAAGTGCGACTTAGATTTATAAATGACTCGAAGCGACTTTAAATAAGCCTTTAGAAATAATGTATTTAAGAACTTCCTAACCTAAATTTATTATTATTTAGCAGACAATAAAATATTTTAGGGCTTTTATTACTTTTAGTAAATCTTGTGATGCTTCTAACGTATTTTTTGTACAAAAATATAAGGTAAAATAAGATGTAGGCAATGTTTACAAATTGTATTTACAGTGTCGCTTAGAATGGTTTGCTTTGGCTTCAAAGAATGTTAAATCATCCCGTATCCATTCTTAATTCATCCAAGATTTACACCATATACAGTGCATTTTCTTTAAGGCGAATCATAGGATTTTACATGTTAAATTTTTAGCCCCAATGTTAGTTGTTCCATTAGAAATACAGATAAAACTTGACATGGGCAAATTTCAGAGTATTAATATTATATTAATTTGCCAATTATACCAAAAAGCCCTAAAAATTGAGACACTTAAATAATGTCGCGTTAATCGTATTGGAAATGGCATTATGGTGTAACATTAAAAAATCTCCTGTCGCCTAAAAGATAATATTGTTTTCAAATCAGAAGACAAAAGTCAGAATTAAAAAGGCAACGAGTTAAGCTGAATGCAAGTAGCTGTGCATGCGTGCAAAAAGAATTTACTAACGCAAATGTAGGAGAGTAGGGAGGAGGGGTTAACAGGGCGCCACTCGTTTTGTAGCCGGTCAAAAACAGAAAATCCAAACCAATTCCCGCCCTGCTTGGTGCGTCAAATAAAACATTATTTCTCGGATTCTCCAACGCTAGTCCGGTCTAGTTTGACAACCAAAAGTTTTAAACTGACAAATGTAAGAATGTCAACTAAATTTTATACTATGAATGTATTTTGGAGCTTTTTCGCAAATTTATAAAGAAAAGAGCAATTTTAGTATGCCCTTTCGACAATAATAGAACTAAATTAATTCTAGCAACCCGTTCCAAGATGAAAATCGTTCGAAAACCAAGCAAATCGCCGAAATATCCGAATAATTCATAAATTTTGAATGAAGTCATATTAACAACGACAGGACAAAAACTTGTCAAAACATAACTGATCTACTAGAAGATCTTAATTTAAACCAGTACTAAATCTTAAACTTTCTTAGTGAATCTCGACGTAAAATTTCAAAAGAAAAGTTATAATGGGTCTGTTGCTCTCAATCGAATTTAAATATTGTTTAGAAGTAAAAAATAGTGAGTAGGGTGCAGTTTATTTAAATTAAATCAGATTTTTCCTAAAAATAAGTCTACAGCAATATATTGAACGTGAAAATTTGAAAGGAATTAAAGAACCCGCCATATTCACACCAATAAAATAATATATTCCATTTGCGCTGTTGTCATAATGCCTGACATATAATACAAAGTCGATATCAGTGATATCAGGTACAAAAGATTCGATATAAAACTGTTTCATAGCTCTCAATAATCAACATAAAGTTCCAAGGTAATCAAAGATGTATGTCCGATTCCTTTAATATTACTCATTAGATAGCTTAACACCGTTATCAGCTTTGAATCGAGAAGTCCGCAATGAATGTAACCGTGGAACAAACAAACCATTTCTGTCAGGTAAGGTGACAGTTGTGAAACAATATAACCTAACAAACCTATTGAACTCTGTGTTTGTTTTATGTTTTTGTGAATTTTGAAAGAAAATTTATTCGTTTGTTTAAATCTTTATTAGATTCAGTGGAGGCAAATATGGTTTACACTGTCAATATGGAAAAGACGCTATTGATAGACTGCTTGGACTGAGCCCTTAATATCTTACAGATTCAACATGTGCTTCATAAAGGGAAGGTGGTGAAGCAGGAGGTATGTAGGACGCACAAAAAACATATTGAGTGTTGCCAAAAATAACACCCACCCATAACTTCTCCATGCTGCTGACTGGCATATCATACACTGTGGACTGGTACATCGACTTGATTGCAAGCAACACCCAGCCACCTCGTTCTTTACCAGTTGCTTCAGAGTTTCTCTCCCTTCTATACACAATATATTCGCTAGGAAAAAGTTCTTCACTTTTAATACCCTCACACTGAAAAAATCGTTTGAACTTTTTTTCACACAAAATTGTAGCAAAGCCTTTGTAGAGCAGTTTACTTTAATTGGATTATTAGTTATAACAGTTTTTATACATTTTCATACAATTGTAGCAAATTTTGCAACAAATTGGTCTTGGAAGTTTTTGAGAACAAATTTTTGGAAAAAGGTACACAATTGTAGTGAAATGTTCCACAATGTTTTTTCAGTGCATTAAGCCAAGTTTCTGTAATAATAGTGATATCGTAGTCGGAGCTGATGACCACATTGAAAAAAGGGACGGTTTTGCCACGAGAATTTTGGTAGAAAACATTTATTAAGTTTATCATGTTCGAAGTGCCTCTGAACTCTGACGATGATAGTCGTTTTTTAAAGCCTTGTCCTCATGGTGGATCGTCGAAGTCATGACGGGAATGTTGGAAGCGTCTGCAGTGACTGAAGCGACCGCAACGCCTGGGTGTTGAGCAAAGTTATATACGTCACACATGGTCGTATCAAGGATAAAATCACATATAAATTTCAAGTGCTCCACCTTCCCTTTATATGATGGATAGCCGTAATAAGCTTGTTCATCATGAGTCATGAAGTTGTCAAAACTTAGAAAGTGCGAGTTATTGGAATCATTACGTACCAATTTATGAATAAGCAGCAAGCAGCAATAAGCATTTTGCTCATAAATATAGGCATTCAAAACCTTTCGATTTCTTGCAAATGGTGAATCCACGATTATCACATTAGATTTATTAGTAGTTATGAAGTAGCCGTTCCACAATCTTGTCACAGATTGAGTTGTTGTTCTTATTTATGTCAGATAAAGCCAAAAGAACCTATGACAATATTCTACAACATGAGGGTTCTTATAAATTATCTAGATTATATTACGTATTTGTTAAAAACGCCTTCTTGTAGTCGTAATAATATTCGCATGAAAGGAAGCTAAAGTTAGTGAATATTAGTACATGACTCTACGTTACTCCAACCTAGCTCTCGCAGTGGATCTTGTAGACAAGTTGTCGCCCATTGAAGATCGAAGCTCTGGAAGTGATCATCTATAACGATTTCTCTTGTCGCGCCGTCTTCTTCTTGACACCGACGGCATCGAAGTTTCAACTTAATAAAATGCCAATCTGCCATTAAATAAAACCCTGGGCTTTGTAACACAAATAGATATATTATCTGATTAAATGAAAATTTACTGTACAATGAAATATATAACAATTGATGAAAAGATTAAAATAATAATAATAAAGATATAAAATAACAAAGAATCATTTAACGAATGTTAAATAATGAACTGAACAATGCTGGACAAGCGTTTACAATAAGTCTCAAATTACAAAAGATATCAAAATAAAAATCATTGTTCTGTGATATGTTAATTCCCCAATTACTAATACAAATAACGTTAAAAATTTACCATTACAACCGTTACCCCGTGAAGTTATAAAAGACCCCTTACTATATGTTCATTAAGTTCGCACTCCCGCGCGAATCACGCGAACGCGACTTTAAAAGAAGTTGCCGTCTCCCGATTTCTTACACACTCATCACTTAGAACGACTCGATAAGAACTGTCTTTCTTCTCTTCCTCGGTACCTAGCCCTTGCTAAATATTTTCCGTTACGCCCCTTTTTAGGTTTATCCCCAGTCGGCACCATAGTCGTTGTATGCCGAGTTTTACACAAAATAAAATTGAATTAAATGTTTCTTTGTTTAATGGATGGTTTATCCATTGTATACAGGTTAAAACGCTATACTAATCTATGCTAAGGCTCTTGAATACGCGATCGAAAAAAATCCTTTATTGTTACTTTCTAAAGGTAAAAAAATCACATCCAAGAAAAACCTGTACAGAAGGAGTTCGAACTTGATAACTCTAACAGTTACTTATAATGTATTGACATTCCATCTTTTCTATAAGAAGAATATTCGTTATCTCGAGATAATTAATAAATCGACAAAACGTTTCTAGATACGCCCCTGTACTTCCCTGGTATATTCCTTTGCTTAAACGAGAAACGCTGTTTGGTTATTATTACGTTTCGATATAGCCGTAAAACTGACCTCTGTTTACAATGGGGAAATATAAATATTGGTTCTAATTTTCAATACTGGGTATTAAGCCCCTTTTTACTTTTATGGCATCTTTAAAGACCACCCACATTTACAAGTTCTCCAAAGTTATCTAATATTTTAATATAAATGTATCCGTTCTGTCACAGTCTCACCAGCGAATGTCCGTCCATTTAAGGCGTTAGCATTGCCCACAAACACCAAAACCAGGGCCGGATTGGCAGATTTTTTTTTACCGAGCTGAGTCCAGACCGGTCTCCAGTCGACGCGGCCTCCTTGGGACTCTTCGGAGGCAAATACAATACAAACGAGTTCAAGACGTTTAATTTTAAGTAAATACTTTGTTGAATATAAATGTATTCCTATGATTTACAAACAAAACAATATACAAAGCAGAAACCCCAAAAATAGAAGAATACTCTGTTAGCCTTAAACAATAAAAATAAAATGTGATTGTGAAAATAATCATAGTTAATAACTAAGAAGCTTTCTCATTGTGTCACTTTTTTCGACTATAAAATCTATTACATCTTGCGCTTGACTTTATTTAAAAAACACCCACAACAAATTGTCAAATGTGGAACAATGTTCTACCTTCTACCTAGAGTTTCGACTTGTAAATTTATATCCTAATATCCGAACATAAAATATCATTTTTTTCAAAAATCCTTTTAACAAATATTTAGGTTTTTCAGTGTCGCGGGTAATTTAAGGCCAGTGCAGGTATTTTGGACACTCGAAGTGGGGAAAGTTGGATGGGCATGGGCAGCACTGAACGCGATTGCGTCGCACAGTGTAACGGATTTGATATTTCGTGGACATAGGACAAAACAGCGACTATCGAATTTTAATTTGTTTTGTCTCTAGATTACTCGCAAAATATCTGGAGTTTAGTCGTTTACTAGTTTTTTTTCAAATGTATCACCGTAAAGTACTTCCTTTTTAAACGAAAAGTTGACTTTTCTGAGAGCAATAAAAAAAGATGCGAAAATAAGTCCAACTTTAAAAATTCATATGTTCTATAAACAATTCCTCTAAAATTCCCAATTTTAGAGTAAATACTTGTGAAGTTTACTTACATAATTCGATATTATGGAATTTTAAAGAACCGTGGTCCCAGTCGAAGAAAAAAGTTTGGTGTGGTTTTTAAAAAATGCCTAAATATGCGGTAGTTGTCACATACATAAGATTACACAACTATTATACATTAGGAATATCCAAACATCTCATCCAACTTTGTCAGATTATTGAAAAAAAGAATATTTTTTTAGTAATGTCGCACATGCAGGAATCCAAAGTTGCTTTTTAATGCCGCTTTCAAAATTTTCCAGGTATGTTATTAATCATATTAAATGTTCTAAGAAGTTACAAGTAAATTTTAACTAATTAAACTTTTACTAAGAAAAGTGGCTAGAATAATATTAAATTCAATATTCATGAATCTAAGTACCTACCTACATAGTTTTAAAAATACCTTATTACACCCCATTCGAAAATCTTATTTTATTAAACATTATTTTGTTCTAAGAAATAGGTAATAAGTTAACTCATTAAGTACGCTTTGTAATTTAATTACGGATGCCACTACGGGTGAAAAGAAAGTAATAAAAGAGCAAAGAAAAAAGAAAATACAAAATGAACTTGCGATACTAATTAAAATAGACGTTGTAAACAGACTGAGGGCACTACTAACGACGGAAATACTACTAGAACTTTCTTTCGACATTACGAAAAATCAGCAGCAGGGTTGAACAAAAATTTAATTAACAAATTTGCTGTAATTTTTTAAGCCCTTTCTTCGGGTCGAAACTTAAATAAATGTTGATACTTTCCGAGAATATTTGACAGATACTGTAAAGCTGTACGTGTCATTATATAGTTGGTACTATATGCCATGTTATTAAAACATTTCCTATATTCCAATTGGACATTTATCTGAAGAGGCATCAGAAGCTAGAAATAAAGAGTTTCGTAAATTCCGAGAACATTACGCGCGAAAGCGAGGACGGACCGAGAATATTGAGGACATAATGCACAACTTGTTAATTTCTTTTAATCTCCTTATTTCCTTTATTAGACCGAAATAAACTGCGAAAAGAATTATCTGTTCTCAGAAACTGAAACACTTTTTAAAGTAACTAACGTTGAGGAAGACAATTCTGATAGATTAGTCTCCAGCTCAGATGGTGAAAATTAGGTTAATTAAAGTATGTTTTTTATAATTAATATTTAAGTCTATTTAACTTAGTTCCTACTTTAAACCGAAAACAGTATTTTTTTTATCTATTTTGTCGAAAAATAATTATATTTTTTGAGCGACCGATACCTAGTAAGGTACTACACGTAGGTCTAAATTTAGTACAGTAATAACAAACTCCAATGCTTTTATACGCCACAATTTTTGCAAAACAGCGAAGTAAAGTACCAAAATCCATGAATTTTCGATTTCGTTACACTGTGCGTCGGTTTAGTAATTCTTCGCTGACGAGGAATTACTAATCGAGGATTTAGTTTTGTACGGCCCAGTGTTGCCAACTCGTGGGGAATTTCTCGTTTTCTGGGATTTCTTTAACGAAACTGGGAAAATTTTCTGTTTTTTTTTTTAACAAAAGTGGGAAATTTTGTATTAACAATTATTGTAACAATTTCTGAGTTTTGATTTGTAATTTACAAATTCTAAATCAAACAATTTTGATACGTTTCAACGTTTGCTTTGCACATTCCTACTGAATAATAACCAAATATAAATTTGATACATACGCACATAGCGGAACGCCCCAAAAAAGTTTTTATTTTAATTTTATTTCACACGTGAGGTAAATGATATTGAAAAATATAATATTTAATATAAAAAACAAATAAGTAAAAATTAATATATAAATAATAATAGGGAACATGCATATAACCCAAATTAATCTGAAATATTTTTTTATATTCTCTACATAAATTAAATGTTTATGGCGGTTGATGTTATCCATTTATTTTGGTTTTTATTAACAAAAAAAAAAGGATTTTCTATTGCAAATTGTCGCGGGAATTTCGAAACTTGTAAAACGTGATCCCATAGGATGTGTCGTCAAAAGTGAACTTATGACTCATCATGAGTACATGGCGAATTCCAGTGTTGTAGAGTCGTCGAAAACCCACTAAAAATGGCATTTAATGCGTAACTCATCCAATGAAATATCCCTGCATTTAAAGTAGAAGGTTCCTAAAATCTTATTCATGTATACTTCAAGACGAAATCGGTCCAGGAACCTTTCAATTTTGCAACAAAAATTGGCATTTCTGCGACATTTGGACATATCATCTTAATAATTTCGAATAAATAAACTGCAATTCTTTGTTTTCATGGCAATCTTCGAAAATTCAAAAATTTTCAAATTTTAGATGTCCCCGGTGCAAATAAACCTATTTATGTATAACTTTAATGAAAAAATGAGCGATTTAAATTAGTGGGAGGTATTCTTAAATAATTAACGGATAAAATAATCCCAAAAACAAATCACTAAATAAGGTAAACAGTGTGGAATAATGTCGGTTAAAAATATGATTTGTCGGAAAAAATCAAGAAAATCCGATTTCTACCCCTTAAATACGCTCCTGGATGATCCATTCAGTATTCATTTTAAAGTGTGATTATCCTTTTATAAGCTAGTATTGAAAAATTGGGATATATAATAATATATATATATATATATATATATATATATATATATATATATATATATATATATATATATATATATATATATATATATATAATTCTTATAGAGAATGAAGAAACTAAATGGTATGGGTATTATATACTTCGACGAGCTCTTTCCGACGATGTATATGGGATTTTAATTTGAACCATTTTGACCCCACAAAAAATTAAAAACCGTGAAAGATTGGGTCAAAAATCTAGTTTTCCAGTTTTTTCCAAATATTTCCATTTTCTAGTGATTCTTTTAGGTAAATGTATTACAAAAAAAAGTATTTGAGATTTTAAAGTTTCATTTATGAATCCGTTTTTCGATCTGAAGTTTTCTTTTCGAGTTATTAGGTACCAAAGATGGCATTTTTCGACATAAAAAAATTCAAAACTTGCCATTTTCTGATCCTCACCAGTTTCAGTAGAGTTCTGAAGCTCCGGGTCCCATACAACCTCCGAAAATTTACATCGATTTAATTCACTTTTGCCACCTGTACCCGAATTCCACGGAAATCGCGGAAATTTCGACTTTGACGTTAATAGCTGCAAAACGAACAACTGAATTTTTTACCGAAGCTAGTTGAACTATTCCTCTATCAATCCAAAAAATAGATTTCTCTCCCTCTGACTGTTTCCGAGAAAAACAAACCTGTTCGACTTTAGGTTAAGCTTTACGTTAACATGTAGATTGGCACTTATTTTTGCTGATCTCCTGACGTCATTTTTAATTAGGGATAGATTACTGCTTTTTAAATTCTTATAAATTATACCGAAAAGTAAATATTTTTTTGTAGCTAAATTATCCTAGTAATTTTCTTCAAAATATTTTTTTGGGGTTTGTAATGACTTCCTTAAACGATTTATGCAATACAAAAATATGTGATTATTCCTTATTTACATCGCTTTCAAGGTTTTTCCTTTTTATGTTTGGGGTTGAGAAATCTTATGATTCGAAGTTTCGAAGTGGAATAGAGTCTAAGCGGCCAGGCCTTCGGCCTTACCGGCCCCTTTGGGCCGGCGGCCCACAGAGATTTTCTCGCTCGCTCGCCTGTTTCAATCCGGGCCTGCGCACATTGCGGATGGCCCCAAAAATTTTTTTGTTTTGATTCTATTTCACACGTGAGGTAAATGATATTGAAAAATATAATATTTAATATAAAGTATACATTAATATGCAAATAATAAATAATAATTTACATAGTTTTCAAGGTTTATCCTTTGTATGTTTGGGGTTGGGAAATATTATTGTTCGAAGTTTCGAAGTGGGATAGAGGCTAAGTGCCCAGGCCTTCGGCCTCACCGGCCCCTTTGGGCCGGCGCACAGTGGCCAATTATTGGCATTTAAGCGTTCAAAATTCAGATATTATAATTTGGATGTTCCAAACCTAATATATGTGGTTATTTTGCTGTTATTAGCAAAATAAATGAGAAAATAAGAAAAAATATTATGTAACACCAAGAACATAGCATGAGTCATATTTTTATTAAGATCAAAAACGAACAAAACAGATCCAAAAAATAGCAACTAATTGCTAATTGCAGAGACATTACTAGCATGTCGCGAAGATGGTCTTATGAGAATATCGGGTTATTAAAGAAAGAACCACCTTATTCAGCTTTTTTCTGCTTGCAAGTGGAAGATTTCGTAAACAAGAAATTACAGGATTAGAGGAAATAAGCATGCATTTTAGAAGATCTACATTTGTGTCTCTTCGTGAAGTATTTCTTGTATTATGTTCTCAAAAGTACCGATAATCTTTATGCCGACCTTCAAGGGCGTCTTCGGACAATTGTCCTATAGGTAGTATCATTGACTCGATTAGATCGGCTCCATGTACAAGAATCTTGTGTACGGTAAGCCATTCAACATTCTTTTCTTTAAACCTAAATCGGTTGCGTCTCCATCTTCTAAAAAGTAAATTGTTTAATCGTAGTCTGGACTGTATCACAATTAAAATTATTCGATCCTTGTATTTTTGGCCACACATAATCAAATAATATTTCTCGACTGTGTTATGTACACGGATTTATTGTGCCAGTTTGTTTAAGTATATCGAAGAGCTCATTTCGAGAAATTAGATTATCTTAAAAACAAGAATTTTATAAAAAGCTCAGCTCTGCACACATTAAAATATCATTTTCTATATAGGTGAACAGCTATATTCATCAAATAATACACAAAAAAAGTGAACCTATGTGAACCTTTTTATTAATTGTTTAGGCAATTTCACATTTAGAAAAAAATTTGAACATAAAGTCTCGGTTCTGTTACCTATGGTAAAACAACATACAAGAGAGAAAAATATAAACAGTATATTGTATTTAAAGCAACATACCTTACTATTTTGATCCATGTATTAATAATTTTCAACAACCCTATTGATTGACAACAACCACCTGTATAGACAAAAGTAGTTTAACAGGAATTATCGTGCGTTTTAAAGTTATGAGTAAACTCTGCGTATACGACGTTGTCTCACTTTACGTTTTGCGCCAAAAATGAAATTGTTACAATTTTTTCGGGTTTTGGTGTACAGGCTATTATATTATAGATTAGTTGTTTTGAATCAACACGTGCCAACTTTAAGGTTTTGAACGATTAAATGTAAAGAATTGGCCACTGTGCGGCGGCCCACCGAGATTTTCTCGGTCGCTCGCCTGTCCCAATCCGGGCTTGACCACAACATAGCCTTCTTTGAAAAGTTCCTAGAGAGATCCATAGAACTTTGCACAGTTTTCACCAGTTCGGCGTCTTTTTCATATTGACAGTTTAAATCATATTTGCCTCCACAGAATCTAACAAAGATTTAAACAAACGAATAAATTTGCTTTCAAAATCCACGAAAACATAAAACAAACACAGAGTTCAAAAGGTTTGTTAGGTTATATTGTTTCACAACTGTCACCTTACCTGACAGAAATGGATTGTTTGTTCCACGGTTACATTCATTGCAGACTTCTCGATTCAAAGCTGATAACGGTGTTAAGCTATCTAATTAGTAATATTAAAGGAATCGGACATACATCTTTGGTTACCTTGGAACTTTATGTTGATTATTGAGAGCTATGAAACATTTTATATCGAATCTTTTGTACCTGCTATCACTCGACTTTGTATTATGTCAGACATTATGACAACAGCGCAAATCGATATATTATTTTATTGGTGTGAAATATGGCGGGTTCTTTAATTCCTTTCAAATTTTCACGTTCAATATATTGCTGTAGACTTATTTTTAGGACAAATCTGATTTAATTTTATAAACTGCACCCTACTCACTATTTTTTACTTTTAAATAATATTTAAATTCGATTGAGAGCAACAGACCCATTATAACTTTTTTTTTAATTATAGTGTTTTATTTGACGCACCGAGCAGGGCGGGAATATGTTTGGAGTTTCTGTTTTTGGCGCCCTGTTAACCCCTCCCCCCTACTCTCCGACATTTGCGTTAGTAAATTCTTTTTGCACGCATGCATAGCTACAGCTTAACTCGTTGCCTTTTTAATTCTGAGTGTTCTCTTCTGATTTCAAAACACAATTTTTTTAGGCGACAGGAGATTTTTTAATGTTACACCATAATGCCATTTCCAATACGATTAACGCGACATTATTTAAGTTTCTCAAATCAAGTAGCCATAATCGTATAGTCAACGGAATACACAAGTATATAGTTGCAGTTTCTTGTTTGACATAGGAAACGGAAAAATGCGTACGATAGCAGGCATCAAGCAAATTACGGCATAAACTTTTCATAAAGCAACTGCAGTGGCGGTACGTTAGACTGTAATAGTAACTGTAGTGCATTTTTTTACAGCAGACCATAGGATTATACATTAAGTTGAATTTGCGTGTGTCACCTTTACTTGGCACGAAAAGACAAAAAAACAATAATGCAAGGGTTGCGAAAAACTAAAATTTTCCAAAAATAAAGGCATTTTTAGGGATTTTTTTTGGTATAATTGGCAAATTAATATAATTTTAATACTCTGAAATTTACCCATATCAAGTTTTATCTGTATTTCTAATGGAACAGCTAACATTGGTGTTAAAAATTTAACATGTAAAATCCTATGATTCGCCTTAACGAAAATGCACTGTATATGGTGTAAATCTTGGATGAATTAAGAATGGATACGGGATGATTTAACATTCTTTGAAGCCAAGACAAACCATTCTGAGCGACACTGCAAATAACGATTGATTAGGCTTCATAAAAAAATTTAATGTTTTAATGCACTAGCAAACCGTGATCAACTGACACACAAGCTTGTGACGTATTATCTTTGAGTGTTTAAGTAGTAGAGTTAACTTAATCCATTTTCACCTATAGTTACACAACGCAATAAAACTATTGTAACAAAACCGTTCATTTTTGTTTTCATTAAATGTAAACAAATAGTACACGTCGCGTATGATCTGGAGGGGAGATACAAGTATCTTTTATTTCTTTTTTATTAATATCAAGTATTTTCCAAGAAAAACCGCCACTTCTAAGCATTAGTTTGTAAAGATTCTGTGCTGTCATTTTTTTACAGAGAGCGTAATCGTAGCCAAAACAGAATATATTTGAAAATTTTTACAAGCTTTTTAGTTTCGAAATATTGTGTGTAAATAAATGTGGTAAGCTTAAAAATATTTGTTACTTGATTAAATATGTTTTTCATTTAAGTATCATTTGCCATAATCGTATCGTATCATCACTGTGTTTAACATGTGTTTTGGTGAAGTGGCCATCCTGGCTGCAGGAATATTGTAACGTTCGTTACTGTTATATTTTCAAGAAAATTCACTTGCTGATTAAATTTTGGTCATTTTCGAGCATGTAAATGAAACGCGTGTATTCGCGAGAGCATAAACATAACGTACAAGTGTCAGTAATACCGTCCAGGTTGACGTTTGTGATTTTTCTGGAGGAAATTAGAACCTAGTTTTATCCCTGGTCTATAAACAGATAGTCCTTTGTTAGGGACGCTAAAAGGGTAAGTACGTCGATTTTTCCCATTTTAATTATATATTTTGTATGGACGTAAATTATAACCTATAATTTCACGGGTCGGAATTGATGATTATTGTTCATTTTGGGGATGACCCAGCTTATTTAACCCGCTATTTCATTAGTTAATTTAACTAAATTACTTCATGCATGATGTTTCCCTGATGATCAGTTGCGATGTTCTTAAATCAGCTTTTTGACGTTTTGATAGTTTGGAGAAAGCTAGGACGTGTGTCCCTGTATAAAGTAGATTAGTGATTCAGTTGGCTCCATAAAGAACAATTGTCACTTTTGGAATCGACACTTCGTGTTCCACGGTCCCATTTTAAAAAACATGATCAAAGTAATTACTAAATTTTATAATCGCCATGAACAGCCAAATGCTCTGAATAAGCATATTTATAAAAAAATAATTTAACATAGTGTTATAGCACCGTAAAGGCGTTGCAACTTCCTAGAGTTAGTGAAAAAATTATCATTTTCTTTTCCATTACATATATTTAATTCATATTACACCATGCCTTTTCCTTTTTTAAATTAAACATTTAAATTACCTTAATTTAACCACTGTTTTATTAAAATGTAAATGTTTTGAGTTTGCTTACAGGAATTTTATTAATTGGTGAGTGGGCTGTTTGATTATGGTTCAGAAATAACGAAGGACGAGGTCACGGCAGCCATAAAACGTTTGAAAAACGGAAAGTCTCCCGGACTTGATGAGATACATCCCGAAGTGTTGAAGTTGTTGGAAAATAGTCAAATTAATATTTTAACGCAATTTTTTAATACCATCTATAATACATATAGGCATTCTGCCCAAAGATTCGCTTACCGCAGTACTCGTTCTCTCCCGAAAAAAAGGAATGCTAATAAATGCGAAGAACACAGAACTATCAGTCTAATGGGTCACGTGCTCAAAATACTTTTAAATATAGTTCATGCACGAATTTATAAAAAGGTTGAAAAAAGTATCTCCAAATTTCAGTTTGGATTCAGAAATGGTTTTGGCACTCGGGAAGCGCTTTTCAGTATTCAGGTCTTGATACAGAGAGCACGCACGATATATTAACTCAGATGTTTTTGCATGTTTCATAGACATTAAGAAGGCGATTGATAAAGTGCCACATAACAGACTCATTGAGACCCTAAAAAGATCGAACGTCGACGACAAAGACATTAGACCGATAGCAAATCTCTATAGGCAACAAACAACAGCAGTTCGCATTGATAACCAGCTATCGAAAGAACTCCCAGTCAAATGAGGAGTTCGACAAGGGTGTATATTATCACCTCTATTATTTAATGCGTATTCAGAAAGCCTTTTTCGGGAGGCTCTGGGAGAAGAGTATGACGGTATAGTAATAAACGGGGAAGTAATAAATAATCTAATATATGCCGACGATACTGAGGTTCTGGCAGACAGTGCTGAGGGTCTTTAAGGCCTCATAGATCGAGTGGTTACCGTCAGTGAAGATTATGGAATGACGCTTAACAGCAGGAAAACGCAGATTATGATAATAAGCAAACATCAGAACATCAATGCACAATTTTTGACCCGTTAAAGGGAACACATAAAATTACATACCTGGGGTGCAATATAATCGACTATTCTTATGAAATCAAATCGCGCAAAGAGAAAGCAAGAAGCGCATTTACCAGCTTAAGAAAGTACTTTGTAATTTGATATTGAACTTGCAGCTCTGTATTCGGGTTCTCAGATGGATCAGATGTTACGTTTTTTCTCTTCTTCTATATGGAGCAGAGTCGTGGACTTTCACAGATGCCTCATGTAAGCGACTACAAGCATTTGAAATGTGGTGTTACTACCGCAAGCTAAATAATTCTTCAAAAAATGCAACCGGCAGCACATCTGTATTCGTCTTAACTATTGTGACACCCTGTATAAAAAGCGTTATGCCCCCTTCAATTTAAAAATAATAATTACACCTAATAATCGAACAAGTAGGAGATAAAGCTTCATGATATCAAAATCTAATCCAGTATAAAGATAAGCAAATTGATAATATCGGATCAGCCGACGAAATTTTCTGAATTTAGATTTTTTGACGGTTTTAAACGGGCGCGCGTTAGTTTAGTCCAACTGAGTTTCTAAGGTAAATCAGAATACGTAACGAAACCTAAATGTAAAGTGCTTTAATTGCTTTAGTGCACATGGATTAATTTGATAATTCTGCTTCATAATTGTAAGTACATATATATTTCTATACCGTAAAAGTGAGAAAGAGAGAAAATATGTCTTGTTCCATGTCCATCAAAGTGATAATTTTTTACTTATATAGAGAACATAAACCCCACCTCTTCAAGGAAAAATGGGAAATCAATGAACTTTCCGATCCATCAGTGCATTTTGTTTTATTTAGAGTCGGTTGAAAAGTCCCGACTAGTCGTCTTTGTCGCCTATCTTGGATCTGCTGGTAAAAAAGCTCAAAAATGGATCTTCGTTGTGTTTCGTTCGGACACGGCACGCGCTCTGCTACATTGGACCTTTTTGACATGTTAATAATGATCAGTGTACGAGAGCACGAGTTTGCTGTATTTTAGTATGGTGTAAAATTATTGGTCTTTGTGGAAAAAAAAATCAAAGAAATGTGACCGATTAAAACGATTATGATCTAAACCAGGATTTTTTCTGCCTTAATTTAATTTTAATTTAGTAACTTAGAAATTTGTGGCCGACTAATCGACTTTATGCTGACTATTCGCCGTCTATTTACCGACAACTAAAATGGTCGTTCCGGTGGCTTATCCGACTAGTCGGTACCTACATCTCTATATTATATTAAATTTGTACCTATTTGGGAGCGCAAACCTTAAAAACAATTTTATAAAAAACTTGTAAATTGTACTCATAATTTATTATTATTTTACGTTTGAGGAAGCAGAAAATAATTAAGAAAACTAAAACCATATATTTATTCCTGGTCTATTACTTTCTTTCTCATAGACACTTACCCTGTTTAGACTTAAACATTAGTACTGATTGAAATTTAGATCTTCTCTTATAGGTCTGGAAATACATCAAGTCAAATTCCGTTTTTTTTTGTTTATATTAGGCTAAAATTACAAGAAAATAAACCGAATGAAATGTTACTAATTTTATAATTAATTTCGCAAAAAAGATGCCATTTTCTGGACAATAAATTATACGTATGAAGGAAAAATGGTTCAATAGTTATTTATGAAATAAATCCTTACACGATGAATTTTCTTCTGATTTAATGCGATAAATAAATTAGTCTTGTGTAAGGGTAAAATGGATATGAAATTCCGAATTACGTTATATAAAAAGCGAGACAGGAACAAATTTTTGAAAACATAATTTTCGAAAATTAAAATATTTGAAAAAGAAATTATCGAAAATAAGTAGGTAATTTCAAAAACTAAATTTTCGAAAGGATAAATATGTTCGAAAATCTAAATTTTCCAAAACATTCTTTTCGAATCAAAAAATTTCGAAAACTAATTTCTTGAGAACACTATTTTCGAACGGAAAGTTTTTGCCTTTGGAATGGAAAGTTTATTTAGGTGGTATTAAAAAAGGCAGAAAAAATCCAGTGCTAACCTAAACAAGCTTGAACAAATCTGATCAAAATATGGTTACTAGGAAAAATATTTTTGGAAATATACCTGGTTTTTGAAAATGTATCCTGTCGAAAAAAATTGTTTCGAAAATATGGTTTTTAAAAATATTTCACGGACTCCATTTGATCGATATCTTACATCACTAACAAATTATTAGGGAGAAGCTAAGAAAAACTTATCTTTGCAAATATGATGTATTAATAATAATTATGTTAAATTACATAAGGGTCTTCACAATATTTATCTTTATAAAAAAAACTATTACAAACAAACTGGTATAAATAATAAAGCCGGTATAGAATACCACCAGCGGGCGGTATAATAATGGTATGGTGGTATAATATTAATCAGGATATTTAGTTAATTATTGCATGTAATCTAAAGCTTAATTAAGCGAGCAGTGGTGCCTACGGCCCTTAGGTATGGGACGGCAGCAGTCAAAAATTGTCAACCTTCATTGCAATGCTTTTTCGAACTAAACGATCTATCTTTTGCATTGTAATAGCTTACCAAAAAGAAAATCTTTAACTTTTTCGCAGGTGCGTCATAAAGAAAGTGATCACATACTACCATTGCTCCCCCTCCCTTCTACACGTGCCTGAATTTCCTTTTCACTTACAACTATACATACAGTCATCACACTAACAGCTATTCAAGTTTTCCAATCAGTTTGTTGTAGTTGAGCCTTTGTTTTAGTAATAGTTTTTGCAATCATTAATAATTTTAATTATTTGTATAATTTATATTGAGATTCGCTTCCTAAGTTTCCAAAATTTTTGACTGTTTTTAGGTTTATTGTGTTAAGATTTGAGATATTACTATTGAGGCGTCAATGTCGTGCCCCCAGGCATTATTTAGTCTCCCTTGGACTTGAATCTATATTATTGATTACCTTTCTTATCGAAAGAAGCTTAACACTCTTCGAGGATGGTTGACAATAGTGGTTGTAATTTTTGGCTCTGGGATGAAATAGCGTCGCATAAATTAGAGCCATTCAAAATAGCGCTATTGTTTCAGCGCTGTAATATAATAGCGCCATATGAAATTGCGCTATATAAAAATAGCGTTGTAACGAAATAGCTTCTGTAATAAAAAAGCGCCAAAGCGCCTAGTGAAATGGCATTAGTAACAAAATAGGAATACTGTGGATATTTACTTAGGTTTGGTCAGTATTAGTTGATCACTTTCTGTAACAAATCTAAACAAACCTGCACAGCGTCGTCACTGTCCAATTTTCATCATTGTCCAAATGAAACCATGTTTCAAATAAAGTTTATAGATTTTCCTTAGTCTATATTAAAAAAAAATAGTTTTGAGTACACAGGGTGCTTCACAAAGTCAGTACAGATCAATATAATATTTTCTTTTAAATTGAATAGTATTGGTTTTTGATTTAGTTTCTAATTCTACGCGAACCTTGTTACATATCATATACCTTAATCCCTCAATTAAAAAGATATAACTTCATTTTTATTAACACAACAAATTATAACTTGAGGTCATATTACTTCGTAATTATTTTCCCGTTTACCTTTACAACATGTTCGTGGCAGCATTTCTTGACTTTGTCAAATTTAATTTTATCGTTGGAATTAACATTTAAATTATGTCTTAAATTATTACTGTGGAACAGTAAGGCTCTAGTATAAACCCTACCTCCACTTACTGTGAACTATTTCCATAGTAGCTGGTTCAGTTTTCATCTGGTTTGCGCAATCTCCTGCAGCTGCGACTTGTAGGCATAAAAAGACATCTATTCCACTAAACACTTTGTATATTTACAGTTATTTACATATTTACACAACACAACTATAGACTCTGACAATTGTGCAACATTTCAATCTTCATAACATTTCGAGATTTTACTTTTTCTTCTGTAAAATTTATATAGGTTATTATCACGAAGTTGAGTAAAGGATTATTATCTCCTTGGTTGGCTCTTAGGCCGAAAGTACTTGAGCTTAGCTCAGAAGAGAGACAGGACTGTGCCTGTAGACAGAAGGGTTTAATGACCCGAATAAGAAAGGTTCTCAAAACCTGAATAAGAAGGGACTTTTTCCCGAACTGAATACTTCACACCGACATTGAATTGCACCTAACTTGTGCGAATATTTGGTCATACACTTGACAGACTTTTATTTCTGTGCCCGAGCACAACAGGCTTTCTTCGAGTTGTCTAATCAACTGACTACCTTCCCCGATGGGGAAATAGTCGAACTAAAATGTAGCATCTTCTCGAGGATAGGGTATGACGGACGCGGCCAACCGCAGGGCAGTTTCGCGATCACGCGAGTCTCGTCTACCAGTAGGGGCTAGGGAAAGGCAGAGCTTGTAACTTGGTACGGTTCAGAGACGTAAGGAGTTGGTATTTTCTATCATGGTTGCTACCATATTTTACGAGCTTCCGAGAAATGTAATTTTAGAACGCAAAGGCAATAAAACTAAGGAATTTCAAATGAAACTAGGCCTTTGATATTTGCCGACAACGTGCCGTTTTTAGAAAAACCAAAGTAAAGAAAGATTATTTTTAGATATTTTTACCGAGAATGTTTCTGTATTTTGCCGATAACTGCGTATATTAAGCGAGTTAAATTTACAAGTAAAACAAGTTTGAGCGTATTTATTTTGAAGGGGATTTTATACCTGCTTGGCTTTTGATATTTATTTAGAAATAAAAATAGAATTATAGAAATTAGAACAAACTGTTGGGATTCCCCAACATACTCCCCCCCCCCCCCCGTTGAAGGCTTTTTGCTTCAAAATCGAGGAAATTGTGAACGGTTGAGTTTGCTTACTCACGCATAAGAAGATTAATTTAATTCCCGGTGGTATTGGTCTCCATTAAAGTTGTAAGTAAATTCAATTTTTGAAATCGATCCATTCTGTATTACATAAAGTTGACCATCAGCTAGTATGATTACTGATGACCCGAGCAAGGTGGGACTTTTCCCAAGAGTAGTCCTATAGCCTAAAAACTGAGGTCTGTTCTATGACCCGAAAGTAGATCTATAGCCTAAAAAAAAGTTGGACTTTTCCCAAGAGTAGACCTATAGCCTAAAATTGGTGGGACCTCTTCTGGCACCGATGGCCAAAAGAAGTGAGGTGGGTGCGAATGACCCGAACAAGGAAGGTTCTAAGACCTAAACAAGGAAGGTTCTAAGACCTGAACAAGGAAGGTTCTAAGACCTGAACAAGGAAGGTTCTAAGACCTGAACAAGGAAGGTTCTAAGACCCGAACAAGGAAGGTTCTAGGACCTGAACAAGGAAGGTTTTAAGACCTGAACAAGGAAGGTTCTAAGACCTGAACAAGGAAGGTTCTAAGACCTGAACAAGGAAGTAGAAAAGTTTTGTCCCTTAACAATGACTTCATAACTGTCACAGTATAGAAAATGTCATCTATGTAACATTGAACGGAGAATGCTTTTAAAGCGAAAGAAAGTCTTTTCCATAAGACTGGGCTTTGCCACTCGAGCGGCAACAAAAGGGGCGAAATCTATTTCGCAGGCCACAGTTTGAAGGTCAAGGCACTTCAAGAATGAGACGACCTGTCACGCCATTGAGTGTCTTGTTCATTTCCAGAATGTTTGGTTTGAGTATGAGACTGAGAAACTTTAGTGTTTTCAGAAAATGACATGAATCGTGAAGGAACGTTGCCAGATATTATCCAGCCTAAATGAGTATTGAGTAGAGTGGGAAATCCATTTTCCAAATTATGGACTCCTGTAGTCATAATAGAATAGAAAAGATCTGCACCGAGAAGCATTTCAATATCTGATGGTATGAAAAAGCTTGGATCAGCAAGGTCTGCAGCGATTTCTTCTGGAACTTGCAATTTATTTGCTTGAATTGGTGCTTGTGGTAGTTGATAGGTTATGTTGTCTAACAGTACGCAAGAAACTAAGAATTTTTTACTATCGTCCTTTTTAGAATGAATACACACATCTGCCATTTTATTTGACAGGATGCTGTTTTGAGAGATGCCTGAAGTATTTAAAACTTTTCGGTAGGGAGTACACTGAAGTTTATCTACTAATCTTTGAGTAATGAAAGAACTTTGGCTTCCACTATCCAACATAACTTTTGCGTTAACGGGGCTACCTTGTTTGGAATACAAAGTAACTTGTGCTGTCGCTAGGAGCACGTGAGATTCTTTTGTTGTGAGCGCTGAGAGTGAAATTGATCTATTAGCATCCGGTGCTTTTTGCTGATTAGCAGTCTGAGATTTTTGAAAACGGCGATTTTGATCACTTGGTGCGAAATTTTGTGAGTTTTGAGAGCTATGAGCGTTCATTTTGGAATTTTGATTGTTTAATGAAGTGGACAATGAATTATTTTGAATTTGAAAATTTAAATTTTTAAAGTTTGTATTTTGAGAATTTTGCACACCCTGTACATTATTCTTAAATCTTGGATTTTGATGTAAAAGAGTGTGATGTTTTTCATTACAGATTTTACATTTTTGAGTGGACCCGCAGTCCTGAAATTTGTGACGACCTAGACAATTATAACATAAATGTTTTAACTTTATAAATTTAGTTTTTTCAATATAAGAAAACTGAGAGAACCTTGGACACGAATAAATTCTATGTCCTGAAACGCGACAAACTATACAATGTTTCACTTGAACTTGTTTGTTTGGTTGGAGATTTGTATGTAAAGAAATTCGCTCGTCTCTTGGTGAAGGTCGCGATTCGCCTTGAACCTGTTCGTTTGGTTGTTGGCTCGTATGTAAAGAGCTTCTAGCGTTTTTTGGTGAAGGTCGTGATTCACCACTTGATAAATTTTCGTACACAATACATCTCATTTCCAAAAATTCGAAAAAATCTTCTAACGCAGGTAACTCGTCAAGGTCACGATCTAATTCAAAAGCTCGTCTTGTGCCAAAATCTAATTTATTTTCGAACATGAAAACTAAGATATATTCGAGAAGGTCTTTTTCATCAAGTTTAAATTTTTTAAGTGATTCTGTATTTTTTCTTAAATTTGCAATAAAATCTCGTAATGTCACAGAAGTACATTTAGTAATAGGCGGTATATCTAAAATATTATTCAAATAACTATTTATTACACAAGTTAAATTTTCATATCTTTTCTTTAAAATGTCAATTGCAACTTGAAAATTGTCCCCTATTAGCTCCAATCAATCAACTAATTTTAATGCTTCGCCTTTTAGCGCAGATTTCAAATAAGCAAATCTCTGAATGTCCGTTAATCCTGAATGATTAATAACTAATGCTGAAAATAATTCCATAAAAGACTTAAATTCTGAGATTTGCCCATCAAAAGGCGTTATTTTCAAATCCGGTAATTTTACGTTAGGTGTACTTGGCACCTGAACTGGGCTAGGCGGCCTACTCTGCGCATTGGCTGTTGTAGAAAATTTTTCAACATAGTTGATAATAGTTGCTAAAGTTAAACAATATTTATCGTCTACATCGACTCTGTCCTCGGTGTCACTTGTGTCCAAAATCTCGATGCTATCTTGAGCATCAGAGTATTTTTCGAAAGCCTTTCTTATGAGTTCTTCTCGTAATTGAAATTGTTTGAAATCGATTGGGTTATCTTTATTTAATTCGACCCAATTTTTGACACGCGTGATTAGAGTGTCTAAATCCATTTTTGAACCGTACAAATATTTTAAATTGGTTTAAAAAGAAATTCAAAAAAAATAATATTATTTCTTGGTCACACCCGGTATTCTAGGTTTTAATTAGAAACGCAGAAAAATATTTATTTAAAAAATAAATATTGAAATTATAAATATTTTTATTTTTGTGACAGCCAGTATAATGAAAAACTGTTTTAAAAACATGTACGTAGGTACTTAAATATCAGAGTAAACCCCTATAATTTTTTATGAATAAAAATCCGAAATTATATCAATAGACATGTAAGTCCTTACTATTTGTAGGCACTATTACACAGACAAATCAAATCAAATGTTATCAATCAGAAAAAAAACACTAATTTTCCAAATGTTATCAATAAAAAACACAATTTTTATATGTTTTACAGAAAACAAATCATAAATGTCAAATCAACAATCAGCCAAAATAACTTACCTGGCATCTAATGCCCAAGTATACATCATAAACTGAAATACCTTTAAAAAATCAAATATATAATTTTTGAACACTTTTGCAGAACACTGTATGAATGCAATTATGAAACTTTAGATTGATCTTGCAAACACTTTGGATTGTTCTACAAAAATGATCCAAAAAAAAAACAAAATAAATATGTTGAAATACATTGGACTACAACATTTTATCAATTTTGAACAGTTATATCGAAAAAATCAACAATTAAATTTTTTAGTACACTTTGTACTCAAGGTAACAGTCCAACAAAAAGTGAACTAGTCAAAAATATTTGTATTTATTAGAAAAATCACATAAAATTAAAAAATTATTAATTATTACTTTTAAAAAGTGTTCATCTTTTGCTAAGGCTTTTTTACCTGTGTAAATCATTTAAATTTGAATAAACACACTTGAAATATATTTGTAAACAAACAATATATAGTTATTGTTTATATTTTATATTATATATTATATAAAGTTATTGTTTTTCTTTAGTTGTCACTTTGACAGATGCTGTCACTCTGACAGATGATGTTTTGACGGAAGCTGTCACTTTGGCAGTATGATTAGTAAGTTTTTTAATTTATTGTTTATATGAAATTTGAAGTCACGAACTTGTTTAAATGAAATGTTTTGTACTTACTTGAAAGTCTCTACTTTTTCTTTAAGTGAAGTTTATGTATTTTACTTAAACTGAACGGTTTTTCTGGCTTGAAATACCCACATTTGGATGAATTATCCGTCTCGAAGGACCAAAATGGAAGAGTAAGGCTCTAGTATAAACCCTACCTCCACTTACTGTAAACTATTTCCATAGTAGCTGGTTCAGTTTTCATCTGGTTTGCGAAATCTCTTGCAGCTGCGACTTGTAGGCATAAAAAGACATCTATTCCACTAAACACTTTGTATATTTACAGTTATTTACATATTTACACAACACAACTATAGACTCTGACAATTGTGCAACATTTCAATCTTCATAACATTTCGAGATTTTACTTTTTCTTCTGTAAAATTTATATAGGTTATTATCACGAAGTTGAGTAAAGGATTATTATCTCCTTGGTTGGCTCTTAGGCCGAAAGTACTTGAGCTTAGCTCTGAAGAGAGACAGGACTGTGCCTGTAGACAGAAAGGTTTAATGACCCGAATAAGAAAGGTTCTCAAAACCTGAATAAGAAGGGACTTTTTCCCGAACTTAATACTTCACACCGACATTAAATTGCACCTAACTTGTGCGGATATTTGGTCATACACTTGACCGACTTTTATTTCTGTGCCCGAGCACAACAGGCTTTCTTCGAGTTGTCTAATCAACTGACTACCTTGTGACAGGTCATTTTTGTCACCGAATTAGTTTTGTTCTAATAATTAGTTTATTCACGAACGCCTGTTTTCTTAGTTGTTTACCTTGATTCAGAAGATCTATTTTCGTTCTTCCGCTATGTGACCCCCTTCCCTTGCTGTCCAGGCTACCCCCTGGGGGTGTTGATTGCCCTTTTATCTGGTCCAAATCGGCTTAACATGAGCTTGTCCATCTGTTGTAGTCTGCTTTAAAATCTTTCTTTCTGGCTTGGGCCTGAATTTTCGCCTTGCTTAAGGCCTTCCTGTGTGTACAGACAGTCGCCTTTAGTCTATTTATGATAACATATTTTTAGAGAATAAATTTTAAAAGACTACCTACATTTTGAATGAGATTTAATCCCGGTGTTTTCCACTGCCTTCACTGTCCTGGATTTCTGAATCTAGCGTTCTCTATTAATTAAACTCCAAGATTTCCTTCTCTTTTCTTTTCCAAGATCTTGTTTTGAATTTTGTAAACATTTAATTGAGTTATATGAGAAGGTTAGAATTTTTGGTTGAACTGACAGGCTGACACTGTCAGAGTCTTGCAGTGCTGCCAAACCGGAGGGGTAAAATTTGTACTGTATCGTTAAGCATTTTCGCGTGGGTTTGGCAGGCTTTCGTTGCTATTTTGTTCAGGCCACCGGCGTAGGTATAACTTTCTGTATTTCCGTGACTTTATTGTTTCACGCCCGGGGTCTCTGTACAATAGTAGTGTCTTTGTTTGGTGGCGTGGCGACAGTTGGAGTAATCAGTGCAGGGCGGAAATTCTTCGGAACCATCTTGGATATGTGTCTGTGGTGGGAGGAAGTGTCATATGATTCTTCCGACACGAGGCATAGGCCGGTGACTTCCACTCTATCCTTCGAAGCAATTGTTCCATGGTCCCTATCTGAAAATTTCAATTTGGAAATTCTAGTTTTTTTTTTTGGATTAAAAAGTCAGGGACCGCGTTTAAATTCTTGAAGAATTTGTTTCTGCAAGACGCAGGATATTTTTGGGCGACTTCGATGATAGGTGAGTGCTTTTTTTATATAGATGGTTTTTTTGCTAGTCTGCCACGTGCATGGTAAAATTTTTCAATGACTAAGGATTCCTTTCTTTATTTCTATCAAGCCACGAACATCGGCAACAGTTTGGAGGTCCAAACACTGTGGTAACCTTTGCTGCCTGCAGTTCTGGAATTTAGTTTGTCAAGCCCTCCTTATCTTGGATAAAGGGGTAAGTTAAACCTTGAAGCTTGAAGTTTTTTTGTTTAGGGCCTTGCCTTTTTCTTAGATACGTATTTGCCCATTTTGTGTCCCTAAATTTTAATTAAAATTTTAGCGAACCGTAATTGTTGAAACTCGGTTTTAAAGTATTTTGTTCTAAGCCTAGTTTTGTAGCTCGGTGTGCTACTTCTTATTTTGAATAATAATAACTGATTAAACTATTAATATAATAGTCAAGCCTTCAATTTCTTAAATATTAATATCACTTTACCTAATTTGCGAATAACTTTTTCAGTCTTGATGGTTGGCAGTAAAGCTCGTACAATCTATAATTTTTGTTTAAGACCTCTTTATACCAGCTTACGAGCCAGATTTTATTTGATTTTAAGTACGTCAGTAACTATCTTAGTAAATGTAGATTGTTTAAATCGTTTCCTTTTTTTTTTTTTAATAACTTTACCGCAAAACACATGCAGGAGTAAATTGGGCTAACTGTAGTACTCATTTCAAGCAGTGATTTATATAGTTATAAGGGAATTTGTGTTCTGAATAAGTGCCACAAAACCTTTTTTTATGAGTTAAAATATGTACGGGCTCAGGGTTTCACGGGTTTTATCTCTGGGAAGTTGGATAATTTAGATTTGTTTTTGCTTTTGGTATAAAGATTTGGTTAAATAATATTTTTACGTTTTTAGAGGGGTCAATCAACCTACTATTTAATTTGCAAATTTGACATCTGACTATAATTTTGGGGTAAAGTAACTTATTATAGCTCGTACATGTTTTACACCCATTTATTATATCGTACGATTTGGGACAGAGGGTAGCTACATACTTGCCTTGTAGATAGTTAATGTAATACTTTTGTTATTATCATATTATTTGCTTTGGGAACCTAAAGTAGTTATATATAGTAGCTGCCTTGCTTTAGCGATTTATTTGCTTGTAATTTAAGCTTTGTGTTTTATAAAGGTACATAAACGGTGTGTATTTTCATTGTTAATATTCGAACGGTTTCTCCCTATACAGGGTGCTTTCTCTTAATTTAAATGATTAAAATTTTTGTGAAGTCAATTATTATTCTTGTGTTATCTTACATTGATCCACTTTATTTACACGAGTAGTGTTAACGCTTAGCTTTTGAGTCAAGCTACTATAGGGGTTTGAGGTTTTAATTATTTTACTTCTTTTGGCTTCGCTTAAGCCTTTTGCTTTGTTTATACCTGTAATCTTGCGTGAACTTGTGATTTAATTATCGATTATTTTTGCTTTTGTTGTACTTTTATTATTTTTTTTTTTATTGTTAATGTAAGATAACATAATGAAGTGCTAAACTGGTCAGTTGATGAACATTTAATTTTTGTAAATATTAACGCTTATCGCTGAGTATCAAGGAACTGTACAATTTTATTTAGTTATCAATGCCCTTGCGTAATAATTTCTTTTGTTTAGTAACGTAACTTTTTTTAAATCTTACCATGAGTTTGTTTAAATTTTGCAATCTGGTTTTCAGCGATTACTTATTTTATTGATAGTTTTTTTTTTAATTAAAGTAACTTCACACTTTGTTTTTTCTAACTTAACTAAAATTCTGCGATTGATTTCAGGCCACTGACTTTCTCATTTATTATTAGCCTTTTATCTAATATTCTTAAATTTTGCGGATTAGTTTCAGTAAATTATTTATCCAAATATTAACTTTGTTTATTAAGGTAACTTTTTAATATTATCCTAAGCTCGTTTAAATTTTGCAAATAATTACTTTCTCTTTTATTAGTGGTTTTTTTTTATATTGACGTAGCTTCTTATTTTTACATATTTTTCTACTTATCCAAATTTTTCGATTCAGTTTAAGCCAATGGCTTTCTCTTTTAATATTAAATTAATTAATTAATATGAAAAAAAAAATTGTTAGATTTCGGCGCTTTAATTCAAGTCAATTGTCTCTCTCTGAATAGTAATCTTTTCTAATAACGTAACTTCTGATTTTTATTTGTAATTATTAACGTAACTTCAAATATATTTTTTTTTATTAATTAAAGTTGAATTACTGTAACTACTGGGAATTGTTTTATTCCTAGGGTCCTTGGTAGGGGCCACGAACCTCCCTACTCCTGTAGGGGATACAAGGCATCCCTATTTCTTTTGGCGGGCGCTAAGCAGCCTTCCTATGGTCCACAGTAGGGGCTAAGGAGCCAGCTTATTTTTGTGTTTCTGAGGACAGACTTCCTCAGGAAGTTTATTTCTTTTTTACTTAATGTAACTTTTTCTATCTTGCGGGGGCAAAAAAAAAATCGCCCAATTTTCAATTGTTTTGTGTGTATACCAACTGTAAACACTTGTTTTTTTTTATTATTATCTGTAAATATATGTACAGTGGTAAATGTATTCCGTTTTTCTTTTATCCAGCTCACTGCGCCCTGTGTTTTAATTTTCATTATGAATAGCGGGATTGTTGTGTGAGAAGCAGGTCCCTAGACCAACTAGGCGACTTCCAGTTTGTGTCGGTGTAAAAACTGGTGGCGTCCAATAGAACCTACCCAGCCTAACTGAGCTGAGGGCTAATTTGCAACGCGCTCTACTACACCTGCTTCCCTCAGAACACCCTGTTGTTCCTGTGTTTTTCTCTAGAGTACCTTTAAGAGTGATTTTAATGTTTTCAAGTTAAGCGGTAAGTACTTGGTCAATGATACTCATCATAGTATCTTTGACGGTTTTTAATCAAACACCTTTTTTTTGAACAAAGTGCGTCGCAAATTTTTGGCGCCCAACGTGGGGCATATTTAAAAAAATTACCGCTTTTTTTTCCCTAATTTTACTCTTGTGCGTCTAGTGAGCTGGATGGAACTTTGAAAATTTCCATCAATTTTAACTCTAACTGTACTAGCCCTGTATTACTGCATTTGATTTTGGCGATTTATTATCGATTTTATTTTGCTTATTACGTAACTTTGATTTTCTTTGATTTGGCGATTTATTACCGATTTTAATTTACTTGTTTACGTAACTTTGTCTTTGAATTTGTGGTATATTACCGATTTTATTTTGCGTATTACGTAACTTTGATTGTCTTTGAATTTGTGGTTTATTACCGATTTTATTTTACCTATTACGTAACTTTGATTTTTTTGATATTGCGATTTCTTATCGATTTTATTTTATTCATTCACGTGACTTTGATTATCTTTGCGTACTGAATTATGATTGCTGGTTTACTTGATTTACCTTTTTATTATTTCTTGCTATTTTCGCTGATTTAATTACCTTTATTTGCTATATTTGACTACACTATTGGTGTAGTCTTGCTAAATTTATTCGATTTACGCGATTGTACCTAGATTTGACTTTTTACGTTGACTTTTGAGTTCTGTTGTTTTTGTTCACTCCAAAATGGATTATAATATGCAGGTTAACCATCTTAGGAAAGAAATGCTAATTTATGAACTTACGATTCGTGGAGTACCGGCTAGTTATGCCAATACGGTAAAAGAACTTATAGTAGCGTTACGTCCAATTTTAGAAATGGAAAGGAAAGGTAAAATTTTTGCGCGTATAGCCTATACTTGTGTTGTTGTCGATGAATGTAACTATATAACTAGAACCTTACAAAATATTGACAGCGCGATTAAAAATGTCTCCGGTGAATCCGCTAAAGAAAAATTTGAACGTTTACAATCTCAGCTTGTTCACTTATTTACACGCGTTCATCGTATCCCGGTTGAGAACCTTAGCGCCGCGGAATCACAGACTCGTTCTGATTTGTTACTCCAAATTTTAGGCAAATTAAACTGTTTGGACAGTCTCTTAAAACAAGATCCAAATTTAAGCATCTTGCGCGGTCAAGCTCATTCGGACGGTTCGGATTCGAATGCGTCGGATTCAGATGCGTCAGGAAATATCAATGCGTCCAACAGTCGACCACGACACTTGCGCTCGTCGCCTAAAGTCAACCAACCGGCAGTTAATCACAACATAACCACTACCACTTCCGTTCGCCATCACTCGTGTTGTAAAACGCAACGTATTGAAAAGTGGGGTATTAAATTTACCGGCGAGGCTGGACAGATGTCCGTGCATAATTTCGTGGAGCGAGTTTCGGAACTACGCGAGGCTCGAGGTTTTTCTGAACGCGAACTATTTACATCCGCTATCGACTTATTTGCTGGTAAAGCCTTAAATTGGTTTCGTGCAAATCGTCATCGCTTTTCGGACTGGTCTGGTTTGTCTGACCTTCTCTGTAAACATTTCGAACCGCCAGATTATCGTCATCGGTTATTTAAGGAAATTCTGGATAGGACTCAGGATTCGACTGAGAGTATAGTCGATTATCTTTCTAATATGAGTGCGTTATTTAGACGACATGGCTCCATCTCAGAGGACGTTCAACTTGACATCATTATACGAAACTTGTCACCTTTTTATACTACCCAACTTCCGGTAGTTAGCAAGTTGGAAGAACTGGAAGGAGAATGTCTCAAGTTGGAGTTAAAGAAATATCGTGCAGAGAACTATGTACCACCTCCTAGAAAAAGGCATAATTTTGTAGAGCCAGACTTTGCATTCATGGCTGCTGAAACACCAGGTTTGAAAGACGATGAACAGTTGCCAGTCGTTGACGTAGTTACCGCATCATCTCCAGCACCATCAACATCTCGAGACTTGAGACAGTTACCAAGAGAGACACGTCCAATATCTTCAAAAATATCTAGATCAATCTTGTGCTGGAACTGTAATAAGCCAGGTCATCGAAATAGTCAGTGCCCTGAACAGCGTAGAATCCATTGTTACCGCTGCGGTGCACCAAATGTGACCAGTAAAAACTGCCCTAAGTGTTTATTGTCAGAGAAACGATTCTCGGGAGAGCCGATAGGTCGTAAGACTACTCCCGTTGCTCTCACTTTACCGACCAACAACTTTCCATCCAATGAAAACGCTTTGCTGAACAACAGCTCCGTTCCTAATAAAACCCTTCTACCGACCAACAACATTCTTTCCGATGAAAACCTTTCACCAACCAACCCTTGTCTTTCTAACGAAAACCATTCACCCCCTAACAATTCTGCCCCCAATAAAAATCTTTGGCCAACCAACAACTCTCTTTCTGATGAAAACCCTTCGTCAACAAATAACTCTCCCTCCCGCAAAAGTCCTTCACATGCGAATAACTCTTTTCCAAATCAAAAACTATTAGATTTTATCATAGCTCATGCGCATGGCGACCAGCGCCCCTATTTAGAAATTTCAATTTTAGGTTATAAGATTTTAGGATTATTAGATTCTGGAGCATCACGCACTATTGTAGGTCAACCGGGTTTCCGAATTTTGGAAAGTTTGGGATTAAAACTTATTAAGCAACAAACTGATTGTACCGTTGCGAACGGCCAAACTTGCTCTAGTTTGGGCTATTTTCAGGTTCCTGTGACTTTATTAAATAGAACTCGGGTTATCGATATTTTAGTTCTTCCAGAACTGTCCCACCAACTGATTTTAGGAATCGACTTTTGGAGAACCATGGAAGTGATCCCCGACTTGAAGCAGGATGTCTGGCATTTTTCCACTGATGATCAACCTACGGAAATTTGTAGCGTTATAGATGGCAACTCTTTATCTGAAACCGACCGAGCGTGTTTAAATGCACTAGTTAAGGAGAAAATATCGGAAATGGGTACTGGTCTGGGCTGCTGCAAGGTAGCCGAACACGTCATTGAGCTTGAACCCGGCACTAGGCCAATTAAACAGCGTTACTACCCAGTTTCTCCATACAAGCAAAGGATTATGGACGAGGAAATCGACGAGATGTTGAAACTTGGCGTGATTGAACCTTCTAAAAGTCCTTGGTCCAGTCCAGTGTGTTTGGAACGCAAGAGCGATAATAGCTATAAGTTTTCCATAGATTTCAGACAGCTTAATAGTAAGACTAGGAAGTCTTACAACATTCCATATTTTTCAGTCATTTTAGATCGCCTCAGAGACGCCCGCTATATCAGCTCCATCGATATAAAATCAGCCTTCTGGCAAGTACCTCTTAGTGAGTCCTCACGTGAATTGACTGCTTTCACCGTTCCAGGTAGGAATCTCTATCATTTTCTGCGCATGCCCTTTGGCTTAACCAATGCGCCGGTCACCTGGCAACGTATTGTAGACCGTGTACTGGGTGTCGACTTGGAAAAGTATGTAATGGTGTATCTGGATGATATAATTATCATCTCCAGAACCTTTCCTGAACACCTTAAGATCCTAGGCCTTGTTTTTGATCGCCTCAAAGATGCAGGATTCGTAGTTACAGAGGAGAAATGTCACTTTTGTAAGCCTGAGTTGAAGTACCATGGTTACGTCGTAGATGCCAAAGGTTTGAGACCTGATCCAGAGAGAGTACAGGCAATTGTAAATATAGCACCCCCACGAAACATCGTAGAAATTCGTCGTTTTATTGGCACTGCTTCTTGGTACAGGCGTTTTGTGCCGAACTTTTCAGCTATTATAGCCCCAATTACTCGGCTTACCAAGAAAAATATCAAATGGGAATGGACTCCTGAATGCCATCAGTCCTTCAACTTGATTAAAGAAGCTCTTATCACAGCTCCTGTGCTCACATGTCCAGATTTCAACCGCACATTTATCTTGCAGACTGATGCATCATGTTTTGGCTTAGGAGCAGTTCTGACTCAGCAATTTGATGACGGAGAAAAGGTTATTTCCTATCTTTCACGCTCTCTCACCAAACAAGAGATGAAATTAACCGTCACAGAAAAAGAGTGCCTTGCCGTAATTTGGAGTGTGGAAAAGCTTCGTCACTATCTGGAGGGTGTACACTTTAAAGTTATAACCGATCACCATTCTTTGTTATGGCTTCATAACCTCAAAGATCCACAAGGACGCCTCGCTCGATGGGCTCTTCGGTTACAACCTTACGACCTTGAATTAATCCACCGTAAAGGCCGAGATCATGTCGTGCCAGATTTTCTTTCCAGGTCAGTGCCAGTGACTACTGATTCTGTCGCAGCTGTTGACGAACCACCGTCATCATTTTCTGACACCTCAGACAAATGGTACAAAGGCATGATGCAGAAGCTAGAAGAACGTCCTGATAAATATCCTTGCTGGCGAGTCGAGAATGGCAATCTCTTTAAATATGTTAAGACCAACAATCCTAATTTTCCTGATCATTCTACCTACTGGAAAATAGTAGTGCCGAAGGATAAACGAAAAGAGATTTTTCTTCGATGCCATGATAATCCAGCAGCAGGGCACGTGGGTGTTTTTAAAACCTTTTGGAAGGTCGCCGAGAGATATTATTGGCCGAAAATGAGATCCGACGTTGCTAGTTATGTCCGTGCTTGTAGAACTTGTGCTCAGAATAAAGTAGAGCAGAAACGTCCAGCTGGTTTAATGGGTAATCGCCCAGACATAAAGGAACCTTGGCAAGCCATCAGCCTAGACTACATAGGACCTTTACCTCGTTCTAAGCAAGGTAACACTCATATTTTAGTGGTCACCGATTATTTTAGCAAGTACGTCGTGTTATTCCCGTGTCGATCGGCAACAGCAAAATCGTTGGTAAAGTGCGTTGAAGATGGCATCTTCTTAGTCTACGGAGCTCCTCAATTCTTAACGTGCGATAACGGAACTCAAATGAAATCCAAAGAATTTCAAGCCCTTTGCGATAAATATAAAGTTAGAATATTTTACACTGCTAATTACTATCCTAGAGCAGATCATACTGAACGCGTTAATAGAGTTATCAAAACGATGTTGCGCTCTTACGTTCAACAAAATAACCATCGAACTTGGGAAGATAATTTAACTGCTATCGGTTGCGCCATTCGCACTTCGCGACAAGAAACTACGGGCTTCACCCCATACTGCGTTAATTTTGGCAGGGAACACAAGCTATTCGGTTCGGACTATGCTGAGGGTGTTCCTCAAGTAGAAACTGAGCGTCAAAATTACATTCGGGAACGAATAGAAGCTTTCAAACAATTATTTAGAAAAGTCCACACTAAAATCGAAGCTTCTCGTGTTAAAAATCGACATAACTATAATTTGCGCCGACGCCCAGTAAGCTTTGTTCCTGGTCAAGAAGTCTGGCGTAAGAATAAAAGTATATCCGATGCAGCGAAATATTATAGCGCAAAGTTGGCTCCGGAATTTGTAGGTCCGTTTAAGATCGTAGAAAAGACCGGCACGTGTACGTATGAGCTTGAAGACGAACACGGTGTTAGTAAGGGCATTTGGCATGTACAAGACCTTAAACCGGTATATGCCGAAACTGCATTTGGTGGTCCGTAGGAGTGAATAAATTGTTCGGCAACTCAAAGTCATTATTTACTTTATTACATTCCGTTGATTTTACTGTCATTAATTTAATATTACGTTTTACGTGTCATTTTGCTTCAATTTATTTATCAATCTATTGATTTCTGAATTTATTAACTTTCGAGTCCATAGCTTCAATTTGGTTAATTACATTAAATTTTTTTCCCCTTCTTCTTTCGGTAATAATGGCTTTAGTGAGTTTTCTTTTATCGTTGCGTTAATTTTGACTTTTGGCCCAGTTTAAATTCTTGTTTTTTTTTTACTTTCCTTGCTCAGTCGTGAGCAATTTTCATGCCCTGCAGTATGGGCGTGATGGTGTCTGAATCCATGTTGGCTCGAAGCTTGATGGATTTGGACACTATCGCTTAGAATAGTACTGCACTGGGTTAACTAGTTGAGGTAGGAGTCCTCTGAGTGCCGTCTATGCTCTGCAGTGTGGGCGTGATTGTGTTTGGATCCATCTGGGCGCGAGACTTGACGGATTTGGACACTGTCACTTAGAATAGCGCTGCACTGGGTTTACTAGGTGGGGTAGGAGTCCCCTGAAAGCCGTGGCAAGGTAAGCCTTCAGCTGCCTTGCTTCTATTGTTTGTAATAGGTAAGCCCTCAGCTGCCTTACTACTTTCACTTGCCAACACCGCCTTACGCCTCGTTATCTTTTATCTGTCATTACCTGATTATCTTTACCTTATCGTCACTTGGTTTATAGTATAGTAACGTATAGTAACGTTTATGGTCATTTACTGTAGCTTACCTTTTTGCGTTTATCAGTCTCACGCAGATACCCATCTCGGCGCGAGACGAGATGGGGATCGGTGTGTCACATTGTAATTTAAGTTTGATTACTTGGTTAGAAGGCGGTGATTAATTAATTTTGGACCTAATTTTCTTTATCGTTTTTTTTATCTGCATTCACTATTAAGGGTTTTTTTTTACTAAAGACTAGGGCCAAAAGTCTTTATTTATTATCTTAATTGGACCTTTTTTTTTTACCTTGATTTGACGTATTTACCTTGATGTGACCTTTTACTTTGATTTGGCTTAATTTTCTCTACCTTGACGTGAATTTATTATTATTCCCTACTTGTGTCTGGAAATTTCGGTTACTTGAACTAGTATGTGTTTTTGCTCGAGTACGACTTTGTCTTTCCTTTGGGGATTTAGAGTAGAAACACAATTTTCTTTCTCTCTTGCTGATTTTGTGAAGTTGAGAATACCACTTATGGTGGGATTCACTGCTAGTTGTTGGCAAGTAACCCAATTTTCTTTATCTCGATTTGCGAACCTTTAGTTTGATGTACTTGTTTCATTTACTTTTGGTTAATTACCTTTTTTTTATATTTGCGTTTGTCTTTGCGATAATTTACTTACCTTTGCGATAAATTTGCTTACTTTTGCGATAAATTTTCTTACATTTGCGATAATTTGCTTACCTTTGCGGAATTTTGAATACATTTACTTTGGTTTATTTCGATTACCTTGTATTTTGATTTACTTACCTTTATTTTGATTTACTTACCTTACCGTGATTGGCCTTTGATAGGCTTTAATTTGCTTTGATACCTTTGGGTTTTTTCCTCTATTATTTGGATTTGTCTTAGGTCTAGGTTTTGGTAGGACTATATGTTAGTCTCCGGCCATCTCAGTTTTACTGGTTTTGCGCCTAGGTCCTTATTGATATATTTCGTCTATTCACCTTTTAGACGAAATAAAACTATCCCGATTGCGACTTTACTTTATCTTGACTTTTTATCGATTTAGACATTTGTCCCTATCTCGTTTTACAGGCTGCACGGTGTTGGGTGCTACCGGATGTCGCTTCGACGCTCTTTGTTAGATCATGGATCCTTCGGAGAGCAGACCGACTGGAAGGGCTGTTCAGGGGGGGCGGAAGTCTGACCCCTGGGGTAACAGTTTGCCCATCGAACTTGTTCGGCGGGCCAGGGGAGGACCAAGCTACTTTGTTCGGCCTGAGCTCAAGTCGGCCTATTAGGTTGCGACAGGCCGGTGGCAGTGCCACCGCTCAGAACACCCTGATTAATGTTTTTTTGTTGTATACAGGGACCGATGTGCTTCCCGTTTGGTGCATCTTTTAGCTTGGTGGGTGCTACAATCCACTCCCTTTTGTATGGTGGATCATCTGGGCTATCCCTCTTTTCTTATCATTTTACTTATGTTGTATTATATTTATCTTTTCCTTTTTAGTTGTCCACCCTTTGGTTGGTTTGACGCATGTCAATTGGTGATTTAATTCGGGACGATTCTACGGTGTGAGGCTAGTAAACGAGGTTCCCCACAATATTTTTGGGTGTTACGCAATGCTAGCTCCCTTACCAACTTAGGGTTTACGTTCCACACCGAATCTTTCTGGAGAAGGTCACTGGGTGACTAGTGGCAAAGGGACCAAAGATTTCTTTGAGTATTTAGTTATTTTAAGATTGGGTTATCAGTCTTGTTAGTTAGTATTAGTTATATGGTACTACCTTGGGTTCCCACGTATCTTCACTTATGTTTTTTTTATTGGCGCCAGCATAGCGCAGGTAATTTATTTTCTTTTTCGATTTTCTTGTATCATACAGAGAGCATCTGATCCTTATCGTCGGTTAATTTTCATTGGAAAATTTCCCTCCTTTCGTAGGAGAGGGGGAGTTGTGACAGGTCATTTTTGTCACCGAATTAGTTTTGTTCTAATAATTAGTTTATTCACGAACGCCTGTTTTCTTAGTTGTTTACCTTGATTCAGAAGATCTATTTTCGTTCTTCCGCTATGTGACCCCCTTCCCTTGCTGTCCAGGCTACACCCGGGGGGTGTTGATTGCCCTTTTATCTGGTCCAAATCGGCTTAACATGAGCTTGTCCATCTGTTGTAGTCTGCTTTAAAATCTTTCTTTCTGGCTTGGGCCTGAATTTTCGCCTTGCTTAAGGCCTTCCTGTGTGTACAGACAGTCGCCTTTAGTCTATTTATGATAACATATTTTTAGAGAATAAATTTTAAAAGACTACCTACATTTTGAATGAGATTTAATCCCGGTGTTTTCCACTGCCTTCACTGTCCTGGATTTCTGAATCTAGCGTTCTCTATTAATTAAACTCCAAGATTTCCTTCTCTTTTCTTTTCCAAGATCTTGTTTTGAATTTTGTAAACATTTAATTGAGTTATATGAGAAGGTTAGAATTTTTGGTTGAACTGACAGGCTGACACTGTCAGAGTCTTGCAGTGCTGCCAAACCGGAGGGGTAAAATTTGTACTGTATCGTTAAGCATTTTCGCGTGGGTTTGGCAGGCTTTCGTTGCTATTTTGTTCAGGCCACCGGCGTAGGTATAACTTTCTGTATTTCCGTGACTTTATTGTTTCACGCCCGGGGTCTCTGTACAATAGTAGTGTCTTTGTTTGGTGGCGTGGCGACAGTTGGAGTAATCAGTGCAGGGCGGAAATTCTTCGGAACCATCTTGGATATGTGTCTGTGGTGGGAGGAAGTGTCATATGATTCTTCCGACACGAGGCATAGGCCGGTGACTTCCACTCTATCCTTCGAAGCATTTGTTCCATGGTCCCTATCTGAAAATTTCAATTTGGAAATTCTAGTTTTTTTTTTTGGATTAAAAAGTCAGGGACCGCGTTTAAATTCTTGAAGAATTTGTTTCTGCAAGACGCAGGATATTTTTGGGCGACTTCGATGATAGGTGAGTGCTTTTTTTATATAGATGGTTTTTTTGCTAGTCTGCCACGTGCATGGTAAAATTTTTCAATGACTAAGGATTCCTTTCTTTATTTCTATCAAGCCACGAACATCGGCAACAGTTTGGAGGTCCAAACCCTGTGGTAACCTTTGCTGCCTGCAGTTCTGGAATTTAGTTTGTCAAGCCCTCCTTATCTTGGATAAAGGGGTAAGTTAAACCTTGAAGCTTGAAGTTTTTTTGTTTAGGGCCTTGCCTTTTTCTTAGATACGTATTTGCCCATTTTGTGTCCCTAAATTTTAATTAAAATTTTAGCGAACCGTAATTGTTGAAACTCGGTTTTAAAGTATTTTGTTCTAAGCCTAGTTTTGTAGCTCGGTGTGCTACTTCTTATTTTGAATAATAATAACTGATTAAACTATTAATATAATAGTCAAGCCTTCAATTTCTTAAATATTAATATCACTTTACCTAATTTGCGAATAACTTTTTCAGTCTTGATGGTTGGCAGTAAAGCTCGTACAATCTATAATTTTTGTTTAAGACCTCTTTATACCAGCTTACGAGCCAGATTTTATTTGATTTTAAGTACGTCAGTAACTATCTTAGTAAATGTAGATTGTTTAAATCGTTTCCTTTTTTTTTTTTAATAACTTTACCGCAAAACACATGCAGGAGTAAATTGGGCTAACTGTAGTACTCATTTCAAGCAGTGATTTATATAGTTATAAGGGAATTTGTGTTCTGAATAAGTGCCACAAAACCTTTTTTTATGAGTTAAAATATGTACGGGCTCAGGGTTTCACGGGTTTTATCTCTGGGAAGTTGGATAATTTAGATTTGTTTTCGCTTTTGGTATAAAGATTTGGTTAAATAATATTTTTATGTTTTTAGAGGGGTCAATCAACCTACTATTTAATTTGCAAATTTGACATCTGACTATAATTTTGGGGTAAAGTAACTTATTATAGCTCGTACATGTTTTACACCCATTTATTATATCGTACGATTTGGGACAGAGGGTAGCTACATACTTGCCTTGTAGATAGTTAATGTAATACTTTTGTTATTATCATATTATTTGCTTTGGGAACCTAAAGTAGTTATATATAGTAGCTGCCTTGCTTTAGCGATTTATTTGCTTGTAATTTAAGCTTTGTGTTTTATAAAGGTACATAAACGGTGTGTATTTTCATTGTTAATATTCGAACGGTTTCTCCCTATACAGGGTGCTTTCTCTTAATTTAAATGATTAAAATTTTTGTGAAGTCAATTATTATTCTTGTGTTATCTTACATTGATCCACTTTATTTACACGAGTAGTGTTAACGCTTAGCTTTTGAGTCAAGCTACTATAGGGGTTTGAGGTTTTAATTATTTTACTTTTTTTTGGCTTCGCTTAAGCCTCTTGCTTTGTTTATACCTGTAATCTTGCGTGAACTTGTGATTTAATTATCGATTATTTTTGCTTTTGTTGTACTTTTATTATTTTTTTTTTTATTGTTAATGTAAGATAACATAATGAAGTGCTAAACTGGTCAGTTGATGAACATTTAATTTTTGTAAATATTAACGCTTATCGCTGAGTATCAAGGAACTGTACAATTTTATTTAGTTATCAATGCCCTTGCGTAATAATTTCTTTTGTTTAGTAACGTAACTTTTTTTAAATCTTACCATGAGTTTGTTTAAATTTTGCAATCTGGTTTTCAGCGATTACTTATTTTATTGATAGTTTTTTTTTTAATTAAAGTAACTTCACACTTTGTTTTTTCTAATTTAACTAAAATTCTGCGATTGATTTCAGGCCACTGGCTTTCTCATTTATTATTAGCCTTTTATCTAATATTCTTAAATTTTGCGGATTAGTTTCAGTAAATTATTTATCCAAATATTAACTTTGTTTATTAAGGTAACTTTTTAATATTATCCTAAGCTCGTTTAAATTTTGCAAATAATTACTTTCTCTTTTATTAGTGGTTTTTTTTTATATTGACGTAGCTTCTTATTTTTACATATTTTTCTACTTATCCAAATTTTTCGATTCAGTTTAAGCCAATGGCTTTCTCTTTTAATATTAAATTAATTAATTAATATGAAAAAAAAAATTGTTAGATTTCGGCGCTTTAATTCAAGTCAATTGTGTCTCTCTGAATAGTAATCTTTTCTAATAACGTAACTTCTGATTTTTATTTGTAATTATTAACGTAACTTCAAATATATTTTTTTTTATTAATTAAAGTTGAATTACTGTAACTACTGGGAATTGTTTTATTCCTAGGGTCCTTGGTAGGGGCCACGAACCTCCCTACTCCTGTAGGGGATACAAGGCATCCCTATTTCTTTTGGCGGGCGCTAAGCAGCCTTCCTATGGTCCACAGTAGGGGCTAAGGAGCCAGCTTATTTTTGTGTTTCTGAGGACAGACTTCCTCAGGAAGTTTATTTCTTTTTTACTTAATGTAACTTTTTCTATCTTGCGGGGGCAAAAAAAAAAAAATCGCCCAATTTTCAATTGTTTTGTGTGTATACCAACTGTAAACACTTGTTTTTTTTTTTATTATTATCTGTAAATATATGTACAGTGGTAAATGTATTCCGTTTTTCTTTTATCCAGCTCACTGCGCCCTGTGTTTTAATTTTCATTATGAATAGCGGGATTGTTGTGTGAGAAGCAGGTCCCTAGACCAACTAGGCGACTTCCAGTTTGTGTCGGTGTAAAAACTGGTGGCGTCCAATAGAACCTACCCAGCCTAACTGAGCTGAGGGCTAATTTGCAACGCGCTCTACTACACCTGCTTCCCTCAGAACACCCTGTTGTTCCTGTGTTTTTCTCTAGAGTACCTTTAAGAGTGATTTTAATGTTTTCAAGTTAAGCGGTAAGTACTTGGTCAATGATACTCATCATAGTATCTTTGACGGTTTTTAATCAAACACCTTTTTTTTGAACAAAGTGCGTCGCAACCTTCCCCGATGGGGAAATAGTCAAACTAAAATATAGCATCTTTTCGAGGATAGGGTATGACGGACGCGGCCAACCGCAGGGCAGTTTCGCGATCACGCGAGTCTCGTCTACCAGTAGGGGCTAGGGAAAGGCAGAGCTTGTAACTTGGTATGGTTCAGAGACATAAGGAGTTGGTATTTTCTATCATGGTTGCTAGCATATTTTACGAGCTTCCGAGAAATGTAATTTTAGAAGGCAAAGGCAATAAAACTAAGGAACTTCAAATGAAACTAGGCCTTTGATATTTGCCGACAACGTGCCGTTTTTAGAAAAACCAAATTAAAGAAAGATTATTTTTAGATATTTTTACCCAGAATGTTTCTGTATTTTGCCGATAACTGCGTATATTAAGCGAGTTAAATTTACAAGTAAAACAAGTTTGAGCGTATTTATTTTTAAGGGGATTTTATACCTGCTTGGCTTTTGATATTTATTTAGAAATAAAAATAGAATTATGGAAATTAGAACAAACTGTTGGGATTCCCCAACACGCTGTTTATGATTAAAGGATTCGGAGATCGCTAACGATCTTTTATTCAAACGCAAAACTTTTTTAATGATACATTTCCAGACCGCCCTCAGATTTCATTCAAATTAGTACATAGCTCTGTACTGACTTTGTGAAGCACCCTGTATAATCAAAAGTATTTTTTAATATAGATATAAAAATAGATCTATAAACCTTATTTGAAACATTGTTTGATCAGAGGCGACGTTTCCGAAATATTGATGGGGTCCGGGACTTTTTGAACACGGTGTATAGGGAAAATTATGGTTCTGTTCCATTGTGAATGGATTGCTTTCAGGGCCGGCGCTAGCATGAATCGGTGAAGCGACCGCTTTAGGCGCCATGCTAGGGGGGCGGAAAAAATCAAAAACTAAATGCCATAATGTCAAAAATACAAAATGGCATCAGGAAATAAAATAACAAAATAAAAAATAATAGTAAGTAATAATTTTTAAGATATTTTATTTAAAAAAATCTATCTAATCTATTCAATAAAATTATATATGTTATTTTCTCGGAAAAATAGTGAAGAAAAATGTACATTTATTGCTTATTAAGTTTGTGGCTGTTCTAATCAAACAGTTATTTTAATTAGACATGCAAAACAATAGACAGGGAAGATAAAACCATTATTTATTAGACGAATCAATATTTTAAGATGTAAGTAGCAATATTTTATATGATTACTTAGTTTAAATTAAAAGACTTTTCAAAATCTGCAAATCTTTTCGTAGTAATTTCACCGAATTATAATCATAACCTTAATCTGCTTAAGTATCCCACACACCAACGCGAAGTCGCTGTCGCAGCGACTGCGATTTTTTATCATTGACGCTGACAATGATAAAAAAAAATCGCAGCCGCTGCTAAACTAAATTTAATCGATGTACATGACAGTGAGTAAATAAAGTTTGCGGAGTAATGCTTTTAACTTTACTAGGTAGCCCGTTTAGTTCCCCGACATAACAGCCGCGCCATCGTTCGTTTGGCCAACCCAATTATTGAGTAGATCAAAATCTGAAAATTTATCTTTCAAAACTGTAAAAATATCTTCCGCTTTGTGACTTTTACTCACATCCCAAAATCCCAGAAATATCTCGTAAACTTCGCCATTTAGTGCCCACCTGACAGCAATGGATCACTAAGAACAACAAGATATATCTATAGTTTCATCTACTTCCCCAGAAAAACAGCATGCTTGTTTAAGCTCATTTTCAATTGTATTATTCAAAACATGGCTTATGCTTTCAATTATTTCATTTTAAATGATTTGGGAAACTCCGCTAAATATTTTTGAATTTGACAAGAACTGAAATTCTAGATCGTAAGCTTTAGTAAATTTACAAGTTCCTTATAATTTGCCTGATTTAAACTATCTATCCTTTCATCGTGACCCCTAAATGGTAACTCCTAAGTTCCAAGGAAAATGATTATATCAATTAATCGTCGCAAGAGTGCGTGTTTTTTAACCGCCTCAATGTTTTCCATTATTCTCGCGTTCAGCGGTATTTAAAGCCGTGTCAATATTTTGTTTACCAAATAATTTTAATTTTTATTGGCTATACGTGTGCTCTATTGATGCTTCGTCTTTTCGAAGTGCCCTAAATAAATCTCTCAAGTTGTCATACCCACTTCCACTCCAAGGATTTTGATTTTGTCTATTGTTGTTTTTAGAGAAAAGCGAGCATGCGCAACAAAAAACTTTATTTTTGGCTTCACTTTCGGTAAGCCATTGGTATTTTTGATACCAGTTTACATGAAATGATCTACTTGAACCTTTCCCGCCAGCCGCAGTATTTATTAATGAAGCCATTCTTGGCGTTGGACGGCCATTGTTTTTTACAATAATTTTTTCATGATGCCGTAGCGATGCAAAGTCTTGAGATAAAAGTTCATTAACAATATCTTTACTCTTGGTAATACTTACAAATTGAGCTGCATTTGAAGCGTTTCCTTTCATTTTTTTTTTTAATACTTACGCTGTTACGCTTACTTTACCAACTTTATCGAGCCGTCAAAAAATCACTTAAAATGTTTAAAGTGAAAGGTGTACAGTACTGCACAGCACAAGACACAACAACTAAACCAGCTTTCACACTAAGGAAAATGATACTGAAATGTACCTAAAAACAGCAATCAAAACTAATGAATTCACCCAGTGTCACAGAGTGTCCCCCGCATCGCCACTGCATGGCGAATTTCCGCACTTACCAATCCTCAGTTACCAGCATCATGGTTCTTTTACCTTGACAGTCGAAAATATAATTTTAAGAAAATAAACATTAAAAATAATAACTATATCACAATAAAACATACAATAATATTTTACACTACGTATTAAATTATATTTGCTCTTATTCCAGAAGTACAAGTTTTATTAACTTGATTGTATTGTATTAAAACCTAAGTAAATTTTCCATGGATGAAAAAGTGCGCGAATCGGCAACATGCGGCAAATCCAAATCTGATAGGCGCTACTAGGGGGCTAGGGGGCTTAGCCCTCCAAACTCGAAATTAGCACCCCTAGTGGTGTTCCATAAAAATAAATAATTGTAGGTGTTGGAGAACTCTCCAACTAGATTTAAGTTTTTCTCAAATATTTGGATCGCTCTGTATAAAAATAAAATAAGATTTTCTTTTGTAAAATTCTCTGCCTAAAAGAATAAGAAAGGTATTATTTGCCAAATAAATTTCCCGTTGAAACTCGCATAACAAAGAATACCGCGTCGTTAAAATGCTAAAAATAGATGTTTTATTGCTTTTTGCCCGAGATCCTAGACAGCTTAAATTCTACGAAACCCTTTGTCGGCCGCAGCTTACACCGCAGCTTCATCGGCTATGATTTTTGATGACGTGAAAAAGGGTTGTGCTGCAAAGACCCTCCTAGCGCTCTAATGGAACCCACGCTGCTTTCATTAATCGGTCTAGTTGCAGTACCGTTATGTGATTGGCCTATTTATGCCAGTGACACGCATGATGGCCGCTTATTTCGCGACGTCAGCTATTAGACCTCCTGGTCAAAACCCCGACGGGAGGAGTATCACTTTGTGTTCAACAGGCAGAAAAGTCGCTGCACCTCTCTCTGAAATTGCTCTCGCGAAATCCGCGTATTCTCTCGCGGCCTCTAGTAAATTGCCCTACGTTCAACAAGCAGCAAAGTTGCTGCAAGTCTCTCTGAAAGTTCTCTGGTTTGACTCGTTTACGCTCTAACGATCAAACTCCAGTAAAAGAATTCGCTCTCTCTGGCGGAAAATCTCTCTCGACTGCACTTACGCTCTAGTGATAACAGTCAGATTCGCTCTAGTGGTTTTAAACCTCAAGTAAAAATTATACGTGCTTACGCTCTAGCAGTATAGTTAAAAGTAAATGCAAAAGTGTCAACTCAAAGTAAACTACAAAAGTTATTTGCTCTCTGAAGTCTCTAATCCGCCTGTGTTCTGGCAGTCCTCAAGTGTTAATTAATGGAAAATAGTTGTGATTTATTTTGATGGTCTTAAAGAAAAGATACCACCAGTTGCTGAAAACTAAGGTAGGAGAAACCCAGTTTAATTGAGTGAAAGTTTATGCAAGTAACTTCTCTTATGTAAAAACATTTACTCTTCTGTTTGAGCTAGCAAATCAGCTGCTTGCTTTTATTTAATATAAAAAATGGTCCTTCGAACTTCGAACCCATCACAAGACTAGTGATTAAAAGTTGAAATATCAACATAATTTTTTTGATTCAAATTGAAGTTGAATTAAATAAACACCCACTGACTTACAACCAGTGCAGTGCGCTTAAAATTGTCAACCGTTTTGAATTATTTCCGTAAATTAAAAACATCGCTACGAATTTTTGACTGATTTATTACAGTGCGTCCGCTTTTTTATTATTGTCGGGCAAGGTACTTAGGTACTTGTATTTTCTTTTATTAGGTAATATTTGTGTAATTGTATATATGACATGTTTAATGTAGTAGTTAGATACTAACCCATATAGTAATCATTTTTATTTTTATATATTTAAAGGTAAATGTCCTTCTTTGTTTTAAAGTAAAATAAAGATACTTTTTATTGTTGTTTTGTTGGAAAAAATAAGTTGTATTCTTGAACCACCCGCTATACAGTCTACTCTCGGTTGCTTATTCAAATAAGTAGCCACCCCAAGTTTGTGTGTGAAAGTCTTCATAGGTTTTCGCAACAGTAGGTAATCATAATAATACTTATATATCTTAAGGGTCAAGGCTTAAGCCACCCAAAAGGCACTATCTATTTGCGCTACTGGCACGCCGCAAAGTAAATTTGAAACCCCGTGTAAAATCTTTTAATTATATGTTTGGTTGCCTATTTTGGAAGCTTTTTTCGGCGGCTTGCCTTCGACGAAGACTATGGTAGGTGTTTCCTAACCTGTGAGAATACCTGTTTATTACTTTCGGCCTCAGTCATTGAAAGAGAGAAAGAAAGAAAAAGTGAGATAGAAAGAGAGAAAGAGAGCGAGAAAGAGAGAGAGAGAGAGAGAGAGAGAGAGCGAGAAAGAGAGAGAGAGCGAGAAAGAGAGAGAGAGAGCGAGAAAGAGAGAGAGAGAGCGAGAAAGAGAGAGAGAGAGCGAGAAAGAGAGAGAGAGAGCGAGAAAGAGAGAGAGAGAGCGAGAAAGAGAGAGAGAGAGCGAGAAAGAGAGAGAGAGCGAGAAAGAGAGAGAGAGCGAGAAAGAGAGAGAGAGAGCGAGAAAGAGAGAGAGAGCGAGAAAGAGAGAGAGAGCGAGAAAGAGAGAGAGAGAGCGAGAAAGAGAGAGAGAGCGAGAAAGAGAGAGAGAGCGAGAAAGAGAGAGAGAGCGAGAAAGAGAGAGAGAGCGAGAAAGAGAGAGAGAGCGAGAAAGAGAGAGAGAGCGAGAAAGAGAGAGAGCGAGAAAGAGAGAGAGAGCGAGAAAGAGAGAGAGAGCGAGAAAGAGAGAGAGAGCGAGAAAGAGAGAGAGAGCGAGAAAGAGAGAGAGAGAGCGAGAAAGAGAGAGAGAGCGAGAAAGAGAGAGAGAGCGAGAGAGAGAGCGAGAAAGGAGAGAGAGAGAGAGCGAGAAGAGAGAGAGAGCGAGAAAGAGAGAGAGAGCGAGAAAGAGAGAGAGAGCGAGAAAGAGAGAGAGAGCGCGAGAAAGAGAGAGAGAGAGCGGAGAAAGAGAGAGAGAGCGAGAAAGAGAGAGAGAGCGAGATAGAGAGAGAGAGCGAGAAAGAGAGAGAGAGAGCGAGAAAGAGAGAGAGAGCGAGAAAGAGAGAGAGAGAGAGCGAGAAAGAGAGAGAGCGAGAAAGAGAGAGAGAGCGAGAAAGAGAGAGAGAGCGAGAAAGAGAGAGAGAGCGAGAAAGAGAGAGAAAGCGAGAAAGAGAGAGAGAGCGAGAAAGAGAGAGAGAGCGAGAAAGAGAGAGAGAGCGAGAAAGAGAGAGAGAGCGAGAAAGAGAGAGAGAGCGAGAAAGAGAGAGAGAGCGAGAAAGAGAGAGAGAGCGAGAAAGAGAGAGAGAGCGAGAAAGAGAGAGAGAGCGAGAAAGAGAGAGAGAGCGAGAAAGAGAGAGAGAGCGAGAAAGAGAGAGAGAGCGAGAAAGAGA